>OZ024874.1:58876932-60076932 GCA_964017185.1 Rugalucina vietnamica | reverse complement strand
ATGGTAGATTTTATCGGTTCTGGATGGAATGTCCGGAAATAAGTGCTCATATTCAAGAATTAACTGTTTTAGTTCATGTTTCTTGTCCGGATCTAGATGTGACAGTTTCTGATCGAGGTCATGCAGAATGTCAGAATTCTGGAGTTTTGAGGATAATGGTTCACAGTTCACAGAGTTCATTTCTTCAAAGTCTGTCTGATTTTGTTCATGAGGGACAGAATTAACTATGCTTACTGAGGAAATAACTGAACTATCATTATCACTATCCCTATCAATGTACTTTTTAAGCATGTTAATATGACATAATTGTTTTTGCTTGCGCCTCCCAGGAGTGTTAACAATGTAATTTACATCACTTAACCTTTTCTCAACAGTATATGGACCATAATATCTAGCTTGTAATGGCCTGCCAGGAATGGGCAAAAGAGCAATCACCTTGTCTCCAGGGTCAAAATTTCTGTTCTGAGCATTTTCATCAAAATGCAACTTCATTTTGTTCTGAGCTGACTTAAGATTGGACCGAGCAACTTCCCAAGCTTTTGACAATCTAGTTTTGAAGTCAGACACATACTGAAGTAAGTTCAAAGGACTGTCATTACTTGAAAGAAACTTCTCTTTCATAAGTTTTAAAGGTCCACGAACAGTGTGTCCGAAAACAAGTTCAAACGGACTGAACCCAAGAGACTCTTGTACTGACTCTCTGACAGCAAATAATAGCAAATGTATGCCTTCATCCCAATCTTTTTCGGTGTCAAAACAGTAAGATCTGATCATGTTCTTCAAAGTTTGATGGAATCTTTCCAAAGCACCTTGACTTTCAGGATGATAAGCTAATGACTTGTATTGTTTAATGCCAAGTTCATGCATTACTTGCTGAAATGTTCCTGACATAAAATTGGAACCCTGATCTGATTGGACTGATTTTGGAAGACCTACAAGTGTGAAAAACTTTACAAGGGCCTTAACTATTGTTTTCGTCTTGATATTCCTGAGTGGAATTGCTTCAGGAAAACGTGTTGAAGCACACATTATAGTCAAGAGATATTGGCAACCTGATTTAGTCTTGGGTAACGGACCTACACAGTCAATGATAATCCTACTAAATGGTTCATCAAATGCAGGAATAGGCTGTAAATTAGCTTTTGGAATAGTCTGATTAGGTTTTCCTATCATTTGACAACTGTGACAGGATTTGCAATGTTGGGAAACATCAGATTTTAATCCTGGCCAGTAGAAATGCTTGAGAATTTTGTGGTAAGTCTTATTTATCCCTAAATGACCTGACATGGGAGTTTCATGGGCCAAGTTTAAGATTTCAGGACGATAAGCCTTAGGAACCACAATTTGGTGATTTATGGTCCATTCGTCTTCCGCTGAAACATCAGGAGGACGCCATTTTCTCATTAAGATGTCATTTTTGACATAAAAACAAACAGGAACCTGAGAAATTTCATTTTCATCTAAAGCCCTTTCAAATAAAGGCGAGATTTCAGGATCACTGTGCTGTTCTTGACAAAGTTGTGACCTTGACATTTGGTCGTGACCTTGGTCAAAAATTGAAGGTGAAAGGTCATTGTCTGACCTTTGATTGTTGAAGTCAGTTTGACTTGAAGAAAGAGATTTTGAAATCTCATCATGAAAAGACTGACCTATAAAAGTGTCAGTTAAGTCAACATCCTGTATCCCATCATTCAATTTGACTTTCTTTGCCATAGCCCTTGTAACGGCACATGAAGGGTAAAGATCAGGAATTTCCTGCTCAATGGGATCAGGCAATTGATCCTCACAAGGTGTATTGGTCAAAAGTGGGTTTACCACAACCTTATCTCCGGCTAAGTCATTGCCTAATAGCAAGTGAACACCTTTAAAAGGTAAAGAAGGCCTAATACCTACAGCCACAGGACCAGAAACTAAGTCTGAAGACAAATAAATGTTATGGAGCGGTACATTAACAAATCCACACTCTACTCCCTGAATAAGGACACTTGTCCCAGTTGAAGTCTTCTCGGAAAAAGGCAGGGTATCTGCTAAAATAAGAGACTGAGAAGCTCCGGTATCTCGTAAGATTTTAATAGGGGTAGACTGGGCAGAATCACTAGTAAGTGACACAAAACCTTCTGATAAGAATGGTTCATAAATCTCCATAATACAATCAGTCGCAGACGTTTTGGCCAAAATAGGATTTTCATCCTGAATAATCGACTGTGGTTTTGACCTTAAAGAAGTAAGACCTGTTGGTCTAGAATTATTTTGATTTTGTCTCTCTTTTCTTCTTTTCAAAGTTTCACATTCAGAAATGACGTGACCGTCACCTTTACAATAATTGCAAAACAGCCGGGGTGAGTATGAGGATCTTTGACCTTTGTTTTCACTAGTATCTTTATTTTTAGGATTATGTGAAGGACTGGAACTATCAGCTGTTAGTCCAGCTTGTGGTTGTGGATTAGGTTGAGGAGAATTATTTCTCTGTTGAGGGTTAAATGGTTTTGACTGAGGTGTATTAGGTTTAAATTGAGGGTTAAAAGGTTTCTTGTAAGACGTATTTACAAAAGACACCTTATGAGTCAAAGCATAATCATCAGCTAATCGTGCTGCTACATCTAAAGTTTCTACTTCCCTTTCGTCAAGAAAAGATTTGACATCAGAGTGTATGCATCGTTTGAACTCTTCAACAAGCATGAGCTGTCTTAATTTTGCATGATCAGACTTTACATCCTTTGAAGAACACCACCTATCAAATAATTGCTCCTTAGTTCTAGCAAATTCTACATGGGTTTGGTCATGTTCTTTCCTACAATTTCTGAATTTCTGCCTATAAGCTTCAGGTACTAACTCATAAGCCTTAAGAATCAGATTTTTGACTGTGTCATAATCTGAACTTTGATCAAGTGGAAGCTGAGTGTAAATTTCTCGAGCTTTACCAATAACAACACTCTGTAGAAGCAAGGTCCAATGCTCTTTTGGCCATTTCAAATTTTCTGCTACCTTCTCAAAATGTAAAAAGTACTTATCTACTTCTTTTTCTTGAAATGGAGGAACGAGCCTGATATGTTTTGTAACATCAAATGTTTTACTAGGATCAAAAGACACAGGAGGCATTGATTTACTGCTCAATTCAAGCTCTTTCATTTTTAAACTATACTGCAGTTTTTCTTTTTCAACCTCAATTCTTTCTTCTTGCTCTAATTTTTCTTTTGCAAGCCTTTCTTCTAACTCTCTTTGTTTTTCTAATCTTTCTTTTTCAAGTCGTTCTTCCATTTCTCTTTGCTTTTGTTTTTCTTCTCTTTCAAACTGCATTTGTTTTTCTTTTTCTCGCTCTTCCTTTGCTAACTTTTCTTTTTCTAACTCTAACTTTTCTCTATGCATTCTTTCTTCCCTTTCTTCCTTATCTGCCCTTCTTTTTTCTTCAAACTCTAATCTTAATTTTTCCAGTTCAAGATGCCTTTTTAATTCTAACTCTTTCAACTGTATGTCGGTTTGTGAGACCATAATCAGAGATGTAGCTGAGGGTTCAAAAAATTCCTCATCAACAAGAAACTGAATGATAACATTCTTAATTTCACGTTTTAACATAGATGTTTTGACATCAGGTATGCTATAATGACTAGCAATGTCTAAAAGATCACTCTTTTTGGCCAAGTTTAACAGCTCTTGAGAAGGCGCAGCAATGAAATCTTCAAGTTTGAATAACATGGTTGCTTTTTGCTGGTATGACAAACAATAAATATCTTTTCAAATTCAGAATAAAATAGGTGCACAAAATGTTCAATCCCGGCTTAGAGCCCCCAAAATCTGTTACGACCTAGCGTAACTAGACAGGTACAGCGAAAAACAACCAAGTAATTTTAACTTAACAATATTTAATCAAACAAATAAATGCTGCAAATACATACAAACAAACAAACAGATAAGTAAATAAATAAATAAATAACTTACAAAGTTAATGTCAAATAAGTCCTTGTCCCTCAAATGTAAGTCCACAATCCAGTAACCAGAATATGAGCACATGTATATTTTAATCCACACTTTTATTCTAATCCAAAACACTAGTGAAACAACCAAAATTATATACTTTAAACCACTTCAAATTTCTGAATGCCTAAGACTGAATTGGGACCTATATTTATACATCTAAGGAAATTCTACAGGTTTCTAGAGAATGATATAATAAACTTTTCTCTAGAAAAGAAACGAACTAAACGAAAGTTCTTTTAAATTCTCCAAAGAGAATTTAGAATTCTCCAGAGAAGAATTCAAGGCCGCAACGACCATCAAGACTAAACGAAAGTCTACTAGATCCTTCGAGATCTCAGTACTAGTATACATAGTCCAAATATATTTTTAACTTATGGTAAAAAAAACACTCACTCCATTTTCATCTGGAATTATCCACAAAGTGCTCATAGAATTTTCTATACTTCTAAATTATATAACAGTTATAAAAATAATCAATGACATTCTTCTACAAAGTTCTAGATAATAAATTGTAGAAACATAAAAAGAAATATATATTAATTAATTGGGTTACTCCCCTTTGATTATATATATATAAATTATAAGTAATAGCTTTTAAAAGAATCAATATTATTGAATCAATTATATATAACAAGGGGTCAGATTTTTTCGAAAAAATATTTTGTCAGAAAACAATTTGTTTGCCATAGATTATCAAGAAAATACTACAAATGTTTATTGCAACCTAAAATTTTGGGTAAAAATTATTTATAGACTAATAACTGGTACATCATGTTTATCAGATTTATAATTCTAAATAACACTGTCCATCACTTTTGCAAAAATCTGTACCTTAAATATACTATGCAAAAACATTAAGCAACTTTTACTTTGAATAGTGACCCCATATGTTTTGTAGACATTAAGGAAGTTCTTCTGACAATGGCTTGCATGTATCAAATTAAGGTAAAACCAATTGTTGTGTGGTGCTGAAGTAACGTTAGGTTTTAAGTCCACGGACGCATATCTCAAATAAAACATAAACCATCAAAAACTGAGAAACTTATATTGCACAGTATATTTATATGCATTGAAACATGTACACTTAATGTGTATACCTATTAAAATAGGACAGATAGTCTGTTCATTCAGGTAGAACAAACATATACAGTATATTTTCATAGCCGTGGCACATTATAAATAATAGATTTATCGGTTTTGGGGCTTTTTGACAGCCTTCCCCCCCCCCTTGCCCAAACATGACATTTTGATATAATATGTCCTTTACTAAAATACAGTTGTGTTCAAAATATTTTGATTGGGCAAGGGGGGAACATGGACTTATAAAAAGTTTCCTATTTCCTATATGATCCTATATTAAATTCAAAGATTTTGTCCAATTGTCACTTCTTGACTTACATTACATGTCTAAATACAACAAAAACTTATTTTTCGACTGTAATAAACTTCAATTAAGTGCATGGAACTTGAGATTTTAAAGAATTCTTGGGCAATCTCACTAAAGAAATCTTCCGAGATCCTTAGTGTTGGATTGAAAACACTTTTACTACAAGGTATATCGGAACCCGAGTATTATGGAGACTTGAGGTACAAATTTAGAAAAAATTGGAATAACTGTAATAAAAATGTAAAATGAGAAAACTTTTCTAAATCATTTAAAAAGATAATCAATCGGTATAAAAGAATTGGCTACAATTTAAATGTAATGCAACATACTGCATGCTTAGAATTTAACCAGGACCTGGTTAAATGCTTTGCTTTCCTCTTTCGTTGCACGCCGGTGGGTCGGACCTCAGACTCTATGACGGTCCTGACTTAAAGCTGTCTTACAGACGGGAGGGACCTGGCTTTGAGTTTGGATAACGGCTAAAACTCTTGTCTCTAGTCGGGTCCACCGGGATTTAAACATACGCTTTCTTTTGCTCCAGTATTCCAGTGTATATATTACTGTTAAGTCCGCGATTTTGGTGTATCTCGGTGCTTGCGCTTGTATTTTAACTATTAATCAATGTCCGATTCATCACCGTTCAGTTACATTTTAATTTCTCATACGATAGGGTTCAAATTAAAGAAACTGCTTATATTTCTTACTATATAAATACAATGTACGCAAGTGACGTCACTTAAACGAGATATGGAAGCTTTTGGTTAAATCTAACAATTATTTCTGTGATAAATATCAACAAACAAGGGCGAGGATTAGAGCTTTGTAAAATCGATTTAAGCCCCCAAGTAATTCGTTACTGACGGTTCCAAGGCGATTCTGTTGATATTTTAATTTATGTTGCGTGTTTTGTCCGTTTGTCTGTCTGTTGCGCTCGTCGGGATGTTTTATACTTAATATGGTCAAATTGCTGCCTTTCTTGTTGGGCTCTTGTTTAGTTTCGTGAATGATCATCTTGATGAACCAGTGGAAATGCTCTCCTTCCCGCCTAGTATCTTTTGGTTGAGGATTTTGTCTTTATTTGCAGCAACTTTTGTAATACATGTGTAAGCCAGTTGAGATCTTGGTTTATTTTTTATTCTAATCCGTTTTTTAATAATCGCTAATACATTTTCCCTATACTTATAGATATGGTAATTTCGCTGTCCCAGTAAAAATGGTGTTTATTAATGATAATGATAATCGTTGTATTTCTGTTGTATTTGGTTGGGATTTTAACTAAATTTTATCAAAAGTTTTTGTTACATGTGTTCGCCAGTTGAACACTATTTTTGTTGTTTATTTAATTTTCTTTCTTTATGAGAACGTCCCCACGGGGACCCAACTGTTAATCGTGATTATTGATGCGACGTGGAATGTTAATGCATGCTAACATGAAGTTTCGTATGCGTCGGCGATATTGTTACGAATGCGACATTCCACATCCTCTGCCCTCGAACGGTAAGTATCACACGTTTTGCGCTCGCGAAAATAAACAAAGCCGAGTTTACAAAATCGGCGTCCACTTTGATCTGCAAATTTCTTCTAAGTTCCCACTTAAAGTCAATTGGAATACTTATGGCACTTGTGTTTTTCAGCTAATGGTTTATAAAGTTGACCTGTAGATACAATTTTGACACGGAAACTCATTACATTCTCAAAGTCCTTTTGTTTTTAATAATAATTATATAATAATAATAAGATGTCTTTATTTTACGAGGATAACATATTAAGCATCAGCTTATCTTATATATGGTCCTCAACAACACACATACAACAATAAAACAATAATATATACAAACAAACAATACAATATCAACAATTAAAAGTATAGTTAATTTTGTCTAGGAATTTTTAAAAAAGAAATATACAAATATTTGTAGTTAAGAATGTGATTGCAATGATTTAAAATGGACATTTGATATCATACTAAAACATTAAATTCCAGCAGAGTAATTTTAGCACAGGAATGAATAAAAAAAACACGGATAAGAACCGTCTCAGTCTGAATACTTAATTAAAATTGTTACAAAAAGTTGTGGTTTAGAATGTGATTGCAATGATTTAAAATGGACATTTGATATACTAAACATTAAATTTCAGCAGAATAATTTGCCACAAGAATGAATAAAATGCAAGGATAAGACCGTCTCAGTCTGAATACTTATTATAAATTGTTACGTATTTGGTGATATCGATTAAGAGATAAACTTGATGTATAAAATTATAAGTATTGGGATATAATCAAAGTTACATAAGACAGTATGTTTATTATGACTCTGATTTCCTACACACCAGACCTGGACAGTAACGAAAGAAAAATAAAATATTGAGACTTGTTCGTTCTAAACTCTTTTACCATCCATCAGCCCTTCCTACGACAACTGACTCACTGCATGCCGTCAGATACTTGCACGTCAGCACGTTTTCTTTATTTTGGTCGTAAACTACAAAGTATAACACAGTCTTGCGGGTGTCTTTATTGAAATATCTATCCAAACGGCTTTGTAAATGCACATTTATCTACTGAGCGTGAAAAACAGTAAGATAAGCATCTGTTGTATGCATCGAAGACGTTGTTAAAATTTTATATGCGACACAGAAATGCATCGTGGAAGAATGAGACCGATGATTCAGTAAAATAAAATAGCAAATGTTGCGATATGGAGACAGTGATGCATTTTCTTCAATAAATATTTTTAGATACATGTTAAAGGAGTCAACCATGGTTTTTATACTGCATTATTACTTGCAGAGGCTGTAGAAAGTTGTTTGAGCCCGAGGCCGAGGGTTCAAAGTGCTCCCGATGACTCTTCTAATGTAATAGATCAGCTGGCTAACCTGCACTCCGATACACTTCGTGACCTCGCTCCTCTCTCGTGACAGCTTAGCATTAGTTGGCTTTAATCTATGGTCGAACAGATTATGGATTTCGTAAGAAGCTTATAGCTGCTTTATTTGATGAGAATTATTAGAATTTGTCTTATGTTTTGTTAGAAAATGCAAAAATCTTTTTGTAAACATCTGGTTAGCCTGCAAAATTTCAATAAATTTGCAAAAAACAATCGATTTTCTTCTTTGTGTCCCATATTCTTCAGTAGTCTCCCCTTCTCTATTTATAGACGCATGCGATATTTTCCACAGAAAACATGGTGTATTTTATGAATCTGCGTATTTTACATCTAGGCTATGTAAAAACTAAGTCCCATCAGTCAGAAAAGATATAACATAACATAATTTTCAATTTATTTGGCGTCTTTGATGATTTTTCATTTTCGACCAAGGGCTCAATACATGTCATTTCCGTCGGTATGGAGAGGTCTAACGGAATACCGATGGAAATATTCCGTCTTCTAATGTAAATGCAATGAAATATCCATAGTTGATCGCTGTTCCTGTATAACACACCATTCCAATGGAAAACTGCCTCGCAACCGCACCTAAAAACCGCACAAACGCCTTTAATTTTGTTGTTTTTTCCCCTGCTTATCAGAAATGCATAGAGCCACCCATATTCAATGATCAAAATTATTTGGTTTAGACTTAGATTCATTCAATTTAAGGAAACATATAAGCTCTGTCACTGATATGTCCGAAAATGATTTGTTGTTTCGAGGCAAGAATAAATCGGTTGTGTCACTCGAATATTGACAAAGCTGAATCAGAAACCCCACTCTGTGACCTCATTCAAAATAAAAGTGGTATATGCTTTGAAGCACGCTCAACGAAGTACATGTAGTCCAAGGAAAAACGCCATGCAATATTTCGCTTGATAAAGGCACTCGTTATGCTTCTGTGTGTACATGAATAGCCTTTGAAAGAGCACCATAAAAATGCTAATTCTTCCATGACTCATTCTAGTAGTACGTACCTTCGTCTTCGATGCATACAAAATATGCTTATCTTACTGTTTTTCACGCTCAGTAAACAAATGTGCATTTACAAAGCCGTTTGGATACAAATTTCAATAAAGACACCCATAGGACTGTGTTATACTTTGTAGTTTACGACCAAGACAAAGATAAACAAAAGGAATTTAAGAATGTAATGAGTTTCTGTGGCAAAATTGTATCTACAGGTCAACTTTATAAACCATTAGCTGAAAAACACAAGTGCCGTAAGTATTCCAACTGACTTCAAGTGGGAACATAGAAGAATTTTGTAGATCATAGTGGACGCCGATTTTGCAAACGGCTTTGTTTATTTTCACGAGTGCAAAACATGTGCTACTCACGGTCCAAGGACAGAGGATGCGGAACGTCGCATTCGTAACGATCTCGCCGACGCATACGAAACTTCATAATAGCATGCATTAACATTCCACGTCGCATCAATAGTCACGATTAACAGTTGGGTCCCCGTGGTCCCCAGGAGAAGTGGTTTTCGGCGTTGTGCCCGGTAAAAACGTTAAGTTGTGTCCCAGATAAATAATCCATCATGGGTGTTCAGTGGAGATAGGAAAATCTCAATCCGAGGGTCCATCCGTTCCAGTGGGAAACGAGGCTCGCCGAGTTTCCCACTGGAACGATGGACCTGAGGGTTGAGATTTTCCTTTCTCCACTGAACACCACTGATGGATTCTTTTTTTTACATACCCCAATTAGGCCTAAATTCATTTTACCGGTAAAGTAACCTGGTACCGTGCTTTAACTCTGATGACGTAGTGTTTATTACGGATATGACGTCGAATGTAAATAAATCGTTGTCAAAGTCAAAAGAGAGGCAGTTTTGATTTGTTTTTCGTTGAAAACGAGCGTGAATCAAGATTATGCCCAATGAATTCACACCAATTTAGTCTAGTTTTGTTGAACATTATTGCTGCAAGCAGCTGCTTTGGGCTAGAAACGATCGAATTTAGTCGCGTGCTTTTCTTATCTTGTATGAGCAACCAAGCCAGCAGTGTAAGATCGATTTATCTACCACCACTAAAATGCCGGAATTTTTCTATCTTTATGATAGAGGTATGTAAGAAAATGTGATTTGTCTTCATCATGCTTGTCCCCAGTTAAAACGATAATTGGTGTCCCAGGAAAAGTGGTTTATCTTCATTATACTACTGTTTATTGTGCCTGCTTCTCTGTCGTGCTCGTTCCCTTTCGTTCCTGTTGAATCTTAGCCGGATGACTACCTTGATGGGAAAGAGCTAGTCATTCTGCACTTCGAGTGTGTTGTCGGAAAATGTTTTGTTGTAGTTTGTGTGTTTTCTTTCCCACCGGCTGTCTATGTTACGACTTTAAATTTAATTGCATCGATTCCTGATCCCTCTATTCTTACTTTGTGTATGTTTTATTCAAATGCATTCCATTTTCTAGGAAATGGGTCCCACGAAAACCAGTTACATCTCCAGTTCTAAGCCAAGCTATTTAAAATTTTAAACGAATAACTATATTGAGTCATTCCAAGTATCTGTGACATCTATTAGCAATAAATGCACATCATCATTTGATTGACAGATTCAAGAAAAACAGTAGATATCTGTTTAACATACCCCACCCACTCATGTCAATATTGATAAATTCTTAATACAACCTTCAGCCGTAATACATGCCACTTTTGAGAACTACAGTATATACATCTTCGTGGAAGCGTGGAAATGTTTGACGGGTCTCTGTAGGCAGTACGTGTAACTTTCTCCGTTTTAGATCACAATGCCTGCGATCAATTGAAATTTAAGAAAACTTCATCAGGTTATGCAAAGTAAATTTGTCAATTTTGGAAGAGGAGAGATGCAGAGCTGATATCTTGATATTCATGATAATACTCCTAAGTCTTGAGAGTGTGGAGATTCAAAATATCTTTATCAACCCGCCGGACATATAGTAACTGGAAATTTAAAAATAATTTCGGATTCTAGAATTCGCAATATTGTTTCTAAAGGTCAGAAATACAGATTCCCTTCCTACATTAATTTCGACAAATGTAGAGGGGAGATTGCATCTGCATTGAATGAATTCGGTAATCGATAATGTAAACGAGAGGGTGTTGAGGATGGTGCTCTTAAAGCTTGGAAAAGAAGTATCTTCACTATTGTGGATAAACGTATTAAGTTTTATTCACGAAATACTAATCTTTAAACGCCTAAGCCCAAATCGTCCTTTAAACAGCAGTCACACATTAGCGTATAAGTGAAACGCGCGCCGGGCGTGTTGAAAAAATACAATTTTCCACATACGCCAGACGCACGTCGGAGACACGTCCAAGGCGCGTTAAGCGCGCGCTAGGTACGCTTGGTGTACGTCCGGCGCGCGTCGCTAAAAGTCGGCGCGCGTTTCGTGCGCGTTTGGGTTAAATAAAATTTTAAACATGCTTAAAAATTTTCTAGAAGTTGGGCGTGTGTCGGACGTGTGACCTACACGATACAAGTACGTTCCACGCGCGTTACAGGCGCGTTGAATACGTTTCGAACACGCCCAGCACACGCCGAGAACACGTTTCAAGCACGTCGTATACGCTACGCGCGCGTTTCGATTTTAACCGGATGCTGGTTTAGGCGAGTGTGGAACGCGCCTGTAACGTGTGCCAAGCGTGCTTGGAGCGCGCATGAAACGCATACAGCGCGTTTGTAGCGCGTGCCTAGCGTGTCTGGGACGTACGACAAACGTACTCCAAAACTTTGAGATTTTTTATACGTCCGGCACACGCCTCAATCACGCGCTAATGTGTGACTGCAAAAGCGAGTTAAAGGAACAAATTAATTTTATACGTCCAAAATCTTCAGCGTGTTGAGATTTTTCATACGCCCGGCGCGCGTTTGGGTTATACGCTACTGTGTGACTGCTGTTTAAGGCATTTGAAGCAGGGTATCCAAGAATTCCATAGAAAATATATTTTGGTTCCAGCAGACAAGGCCGCAAACAACGCTGTTGTGGTGTGTAGGCTTCACTATATTAACACCTTAAAACAGGAGCTTGATGGTACCAGGGCTTATCAGGAGACAGATACTGATGAAATGTCTGTAGTTAATGCTCATTTAAATGAATTACCTGTTAAATTTTCTGTTAGTATCAATGAAGGCCAAGACAAACTTCCTACGATGTATTGGTTACCTAAGGTTCACAAAAGACCGTGCACAGCTAGATTTATTGCTAGTTCTAGTTCTTGTACTACCACTGAAGTTTCTAAATTATTAACTTCCTGTCTTACTGCTATCAAATCTCATGTCATACGATACTGTGAGACGGTGTATGGAACTTCAAATAAAAATTGGATTTGGTCATTAAAAAATTCTGGCGAGGTGCTCAGTAAAATGAAGTGTAGAGGGTTCCGTGCGACACGCTTGTCGACATACGATTTTTCTACCCTGTATACCACATTGTCACATAATCTGATTAAAGACAAAATACTCGATTTGATAGAGTGGACATTCAAAAGAGCATTAAAAACTATGGCTCACTTCATTTGGCCTGTTATGATAGAAAATAATTTTTCACTTCCTATGACCAAAGTCGATATACACTTTTGTCATGACAGAATGTATGCGATGCCTTATCCTATCTCCTGGATAATATTTATATAAGATTTGGAACCAAGTTATACAGACAAATTGTTGGAATTCCGATGGGTATTAATTGCGCCCCTCTCGTAGCTGATACGAAAGAGATTTCATGGATTCTGTTAACCATGACAATCAAGATGATGTTATCGAGGCTTTTAATTCGACTTCTAGGTACCTCGATGACCTTTTGAACATTGGCAATCCTTATTGTGAAGGTATGGTTACACAAATTTATCCCCCTGAACTACAGTTGAATAAAGCAAACAACAAAGATACCGAAGCCCCATTTTTAGACTTACATCTTTCTATTTCAAATGGATTTGTTTCTTCTAAAATGTATGATAAACGCGATGACTTTGATTTTGATATAGTAAACTTTCCGTTTTTGGATAGTGATGTTCTTCGTCGTGCTTCTTTTCGCAACCTATTAGGTTTGCTAGAGTCTGCAATCATGTTGCGGACTTCAATGCACGAAATAAATGTTTAACATCCAAACTTCTTCAGCAGGGCTATCAGTATCATAAACTTCGAAAAACCTTTTCTAAATTTTATCGCAGACACTATGAACTAATTTCCAAATTTGATGTTGGTCTAAAGACCCTTTACGCGAGGGCCTTTAGGAACCATAATTTTATGGTGACTTGGTTTACAAATTTTAGAAACTTAAGGAAGGAATGATTTTTCTTTTCAATTCAGAAAAATCATTACGCGTTACAGACGTGTAGGATATATTTTAAATGTTATGCGGCAATCTGCATGCTCAGTTTTTAACCCAATCACGGTTGATAACTTTGCTGCCTTCTTTAATTGCACGCCGATGGGTCGGGCGTAAGACTCTATAATAGGAACCGACGTAAAGCTATTCATTTTAGTTGGTTGGGGTCGGAGCTTCTTGTCTGTTGCTTGGCCCACCGGGGTTCAACTGGTGTTTTTCTTTTGCTCCGGAGTTAGTAAGTTATTTAACGCCCAGGGATCTCCATCGTCGGGCAGCTTACTCAATCTGTGAGTCCTCGTTTTTGATTTATCATGGAATTTTTCTTGATTTATTTGTTTGTCCATGATGATTCATTGACTAGTTAGAGATTCATTACGAGGACCGAACAACTAAATGATGTTATGAACCACTGCAGAAGCTGAGGGTGGGGTTAGGATCCTGTAAAACCGGTTTAAGCCCGCCAGTAATTTTATATTACTGATCGTTCCAAGGTGATATTTTTGTGGTGGTTCTTATTGTTTTTTGTCTTGGTGTTTAAAATTTTTGTGTTGTTGGCGCCTTATGTATGTTATCATATTAGTTAAGTATAAGTAACTGAGTGGCCACCTATTGGGAAATAGCTGCTCATTCGGCGTACGGAATGTTTCATGGTATAAATACCTTATCGTTAGTTTTTTCCCGCCCCGTCATGGAGTGGGAATCTTTTTCTGATTGTGCCTTTTCCTGATGGTTGAGTACTTGTACCTTTTTCTGTATCCAGTACTCTCAGATAGTCCTTACCTAGCATTGTTATTTGAGCTGCATCTTGAGTAACTGCGAAACTGATCAGCGCCTTTGTTTTCGCTACATGGATAGAATAATTCCTCTTCTTCTTAAATTCAAAATTTCGAACGTCAAGCCTTCTTCTGTGACTGTACAGTTCGGTTTGTGTCAGACCTGGTCGGAAACCCCGAAGACCGGTTTTCTCGCGTCGCGGCTCATTTATTGCTGGAGAGCTCATGTCGTCTTAATGGATACTGTGATACCGACGAAGATCAACGATTATTGCTGACTGAGCTGTGTTGTTTAATTAAAGAAAACAATTGGGTGCACGAAAGTGTCTTAGTAACGCCGCAAAATTATTTTCAAGAAGCTTTTCATTTTGAGTGTCTTCGTATAAAAAGCCATAAAACAAATTCAATTAACTGTGTCTGGCTATACTCAATATCGCATATCATTTGTCCTTTGTCCCAGAAAAAATAACACCCACATTTAATACAAAAACGGTCTGGTTATAAGGCTCGTGACATTTACACAACCAACTTAACTTGACCGAACGAGCAAGATATAGGTAATGCACCAGTCATTTGTATCCCCGGCTCCCCTAGGGCCGGGGAATAGCGGGGCTTTTCAATTTTTAAAAGCCCCGGTAAAAGCCCAGACCTGCGGGGTCAGATTTGTGGTAAAATCCCTGCTGAAAGCGACGGATACCCGGAGGATGACAATAATGTGGAACAACAGCTGGGAGTTGATCTGATGACTTTGAAATATGAGATATGGGTTTGAATTTATGTATGTAAATGTACAGGTTCATTTTCAAATCAAATAAGGACCATGCAAGTAATAAAATTGTAAAAATGCGACTAATATCTAATTTGAATGAATTTGACTGGGTAATGGCGGGAAATAAAAACCCCGGCATATCCCCTGCACTGCCTGGACTCATCAAAGATTAAATCCTGGCACTTAAGCCCCGAGTTTTCCCCGGTCCTACGGGGGCCGGGGATACAAATGACTGGTGCATAAAGGATATTAACCGAGGCTCATGTACTGAAAAGACCCGCCGCGTGCGAATCGTGACACCGAGTCGAGTCAGCGGTCAACTTAATTCTCCACCGGACAGGCTTTAATCTTCATCACAAACATTTACATAACAGCGAAGAAAACAAAAACATCGTTCGCATCCATCAAACTTTTGTAGCAAAACTACCTTACATCGGTGTTAAGGTAACGTTTTACCACTGTTTTTGTAAAGACCGTTCCACCTTTCGCAACGTTGGACAGGGTGTTACCGCAGACTGGGTGCTATTAACGAGTCATGTTTTGAAAAGTATCGCGGATGATTATCAAATAATTAATTGAAGAAAATAATAAAGAGAGCAGTGAACAAGACTTTGTGCAAATAAGTAAAGGCCACAGAAACTTATAGGAAGGAATGATTTTTCTTTTCAGTTCAGAAAAATCATTACACACTACAGACGTACAGGATATAACGTAAATGTTATGCGACAGTCTGTGTGCTTAAGTTTAAACCTAATCATGGTTGATACCTATGCTGCCTTCTTTAATTGCCCGCCGGAGGGTCAGGTGTCAGACTCTATGAAGGTCCCAACTTTAAGCTATTCACTTTGGTTGGTCTGAGCTTCTTGTCTGCTGCTTGGCCTAACGGGGTTCAACTGATGCTTTTCTTTTGCTCCGGATTTCAGTAAGTTATTTGGCACCCAGGGATCTCCATCGTCGGACAGCTAACTGAATCTGCGAGTCCTAGTTTTGATTCATCACAGTAGTTATCATGATTTATCTGTTTGTCCTTGATGATTCAGCGATTCATTGACTAGTTAGAGATCCACCACAAAGACCAATCAACTAACTAAATGATGTGAACCACTACAGAAGAAGAGGGTGAGGTTACGCACCAGTAAAATCGGTGAAAGCCCCTCAGTAATTTTAATTTTACTGATCGTTTCAAGGCGATAATTCTGTTGTGGTTCTATTTGTTTTATGTTTTGAAATCAAAATTTTGTGCTGTTTGAACTTAATGTACATTTTCATATGTTTAGTTAAGTTCGGGAAACTGAGTGGCCGACTTTTGGGAAATAGCTGCTCACTCGGCTTACGATATCTTCTTAGTATAAGTACCTACATGTAATTGTTAATTTAAGTTTTTCCCTCCTCGGTTTTTGGAGTGGGATTTTTTTCTGATTGCACCTTTTCCTGATCATTGCTTACTTGTAACTTTTAACAATCTACAACAATACACAACTTCAGATAGGAACCAATATAGCTCGTACATGGAACATTTAGTAATAGCTGGTTGAACAGCACTGCACCCCGAATGTGCCGATTCATTTACTCAAATGATGTATTAACTTTGCTATCATGGCCTTATGTCGGAAACTATAATAATTGGTGTTTTTTTTCTGCACTACAGTATATTCCGTATCTCATTACGGCAAACTTATTCCAAGAAAACGCGTTCATTACGAAAACACGCCCATGCAATATACAGAAATTTGTTAAGTTGTAAAAATTGAAAAAAAAATCATTAGAAAATCTTTGATATTTTTCTTATTTTTGCTCGGCGAGGCGGTTCTAACGAGTACCCACAATCTATGTTTTGGAGCAAAAATAAGAAAAAAAGGTATACCCCTGCAAACCCCAGTTTTGCTATATAAAAGTGGGGTTCCCCCAGTTTTGCTATATAAAAAGTGGGTTCAAGGGAGTAAACATTACACGGACATGTTTTCCTGATGTAAGCGGAATAAGCTCATGATGGTTGACTAAATCAGAGTTTACACATCGCTTTGGGGGTTAACGTCGTGTCATTTCCGATCTATTCAATATCACACAATTTGCTATAGGGAGATGCTCAGCGACACTTGCGTGACTGAAGATGATGTATAATGTAAGGTCGGTGTAATCAGGTCAGTATCACTAGACACATTTACGAAAGCATGGTAATGTGACTCTGAGCCGCTCTTAAAATTGCATTCTGACAATTTTCAGATAACATTAATGGGATATCATATTTGCTAAAAATCGTTGTTTGTTTGTACATGTTTAAAAAAGCCCCATTCACTTTTTCTGCATGCACATAACTTATGATATAGTTTAAGCTGGTAAAAATTGGTTCGTTCCGACGTCACGCTACGATTGTTTGTTTTGACGAAAATAAGACTGTATTTTTTATCGCAGTTTAACTCAAAAAAGGACGGGCGTCCTTTTATGGGACATAGGCAATCGGTACAGCCCAAGATGTGACGTTAAGTGTGGGCGAGTTGAAATATGGATCCCCGACCATTGTGGTCTAAAGAAATAGATGGGCTACAGGCAAAGCTTATACGCTACTGACTGATCATCTGATTACTGTTTAACCGCCTAGGTCTTAGCCTATCCAAGAAAAGTGGTTTCTAGTCAAACCATCCATACATATAAGCCTTATTGGCTTAGTTTTGTGGTTATATTTGAAGCAATTTTAGATGTCCTGACGTCCATAATTTTTGGTAGAAGTCCCATAAAATGGAGGCAGCGTCCCGACATGACCATGGCTGTTGACTGGAAAGTAAGCATCAATTCAAACAAACAGATGTGACGCCACCAAACGCGGCGTCCCATACGGGGCTATTAGGTTTGCAAAGAGAAATCGCAACGGAAAATGTGATAAAATGATCACTTCTAAAACCCTAACAAATGAAAGCGGACTCACGCAAATGAAAATGAAGGGCATGCCCTTTCATCATAAATGGATAATTATAACAATTTTACGTTGAGTATTATAATTGTAACTGCATTGTGAAGGCATGCCAGCTATTTAAATCTAACAGTTCTATACAACTTTGACGGGCCCTGACTGACACCAACTTATGCACGCTCATAGTTTGACTTCCAACATTTAAACTGTCATTTACGACCCAAACCAGTCTCAAAAATATACCGCGAACAGAACTAATTGCCTAATAATGTTTTGAAATATTTCCAACACATCCACTGCATCACAAATAACGACTTAGTGTTCTTTTCCAAGGGCGAATCAAACAAGTTACTAGCTTAGATTTTTGTCATTCCTATTAATTTGCCTTGACATTGTATACGTTACAGTAACTTTGAAAATTTGTCACATTCTATCGGATCGAAAAATAGAAAACAAAATAAATAAAAAATAATAATGATAATAAAACAGGTATATACAAATTCCTTTTGAAATTTCAGTGTTCCTCAAGCAATTCCGTGTAAACTATCGGTTCGCCGAAGCTCAGAAGAAATTGTTAAGCATATATCGTTCAATATACAAATATTGTCCTCGTGTGAGGGTGACATGACGACTTGTTCATCCGAGACAGGTAATAGTGTCCGAGGGCGAAGATTAAACAAATCGTCATGTCGCCCTCGCTCAATGGTAACAATTGTTTAAATATACCGAACCAATATTGAAACAAATAAGCGACATGTAACATGACAAACGCGCGTGACTACAAGTGAAACTGCGCACTTTGACGGATATGACGTCAGAGGGTAATATGATCATGCGACATGACAGAATAGCACGTTTCACGTGCACTGTAAACAGACACACGTAACTTCAATTGCAGCTTCACTATTTTAGGCAGTTATGACGGCAGAGGGTAATATGATCATACGGGATGACAGAATAGCATCCTCCGCATGACCTGCTCTTGACCAACCAAACTCAAAGCCAATGGATATTAATGAGGTATAATAATTGTCATTGTCGCCTTCTTTTCACAGTATCCATATTGTATATTTCATGTGGCATTTGCATTAGTTAAAGTCTGACCTTTTTACTCCGTCAATTTACCTTCGTCATTAATTTACATTTGTTAATCTGACTGCTTCAAATTTGTATGCTTTCGATAAATTTGTTCTATAATGATATGCAAGAAATACCCTCGTGCTAGGCATGACACTGGCAAAAATGTCTAAAGCAAGTAGGTACCCAGTTTCTGGTCATTACACAACTTTATCAAGGTAAAGATAAATCGGCAAAGTAAAAAAAAGGTACACGTAGGCAACGATCAGGAAAAGGCGCAATCAGAACAAGATTCCCACTCTAAAAACCGATGCGGGAAAAAATCAAACTAACATGAAAACATTTCGTAAGCCGAATGAGCAGCTATTTTCCCAATAGGTGGACACTCAGTTACCTAAACTTAACTAAAAATATGATAACATACATAAGGCGCCAACAGCCCAAAAATTTAAAACACCAAGACATAAAACAATAAGAACCACCACATAGGTATCGCCCCGGAACGATCAGTAATACAAAATTACTGGCGGGCTTAAACCGGTTTTACAGGATCCTAACCTCACCCTCAGCTTCTGCAGTGGTTCATAACATTTTAATAGTTAGCTGTTCGGTCCTCGTAGTGAATCTCTTAACTAGTCAATGAATCATTATGGACAAACAAATAAATCATGATAAATTCCATGAATCAAAAACGAGGACTCACAGATTGAGTAAGCTGCCCTACGATTCTATATATATATATTTCAGGGTTCACGTACGTAGGCAAAGATCAGTAAATGGCGCTATCAGAAAAAAAATCCCACTCCAAAAACCGAGATGGGAAAAAAACTAAATTGACAATGAGGTATTTACATGTATACTAAGAAAACATATCGTAAGTCGAGCAAGCAGCTATTCACCAACAGGTGGTTACCTAACTAAACATAAAACGCAGCTAGGTGCAAACAACACAATTCAACACCTAGACATAAAACAAATAGAACCACAGCAGAAGTATCGCCTTGGAACGATCAGTAATATAAAATTACTGGCGGGCTTAAACTCCTTTTATATGGCCATAATCTTGCCCTCAGCTTCTGCAGTGGTTCACAACATCGGTCCATCGGCGAATCTCTAACTAGTCAATACGTCACCAAGGACAAACAAATAAATTACGATAACCACAAAAAAAATGAAAAACGAAGACTCACAGATTTAGTAAGCTGCGATGGAGATCTCTGGGTGCCCAATAATTTAATGAAAATTCGGAGCAAAAGAAAAACACCAGTTGAACCCCGGTGAGCCAAGCAACAGACTATCTAGCTCCGACCCCAAACCAACCAAAATGAAAAGCTTTAAGTCGGGGCCATCATAGAGTTCGACGCCCGACCCACCGGTTTGCGTTTAAAGTAGGATATTATATTTCCAACCAATATTATCTTATTGTTTATAACGCTCTCCGAAGTAAATTTTCTGGACCGTTGACTATGGACGTTTAATGTTCAGTAAGCCATGTTTGGTCCAGAACGTTTCGTATATTAGATATCTCTAGTTTGCAGCCAACACCTCAGTTATAGATCATTTCAATGTTAAAGGATAAGAACCATACAAATTAAATTTCGTTCACCTGAGCTGAAGAAAACCTTATAGACTATAGACATACATAGTTGATCATCTTTATGGAGTCACTCAAATTAATTCACCTGAACTACGGTTGAATAGAGGTAAAAGTAGGCAATGATCAGGAAATTTCGCAATAAAGCCAATACCACAGATATCGGATCCCTTTTTTTTTTTGGGGGGGGGGGGTTAAATCTTTCTTTTGCAAATGGATTTCTTTCCTCTAAACGTTGTGATTAAGCGCGATGACATTAGTTTTGAAAATAGTAAATTTTCTAAGGCTATTACAATTTACACATCTGCGTAATTATCGTTTTCGTATATTTCGTTTGACTTCACAATATCTTTACCGAGGCGGCGTCCGTGAGTGTGTCAGGTGTTTTTCTCGGGGTTCACCTACTGATTGGTCCGTCTCATATGATCTGAATTAATCTTGAAAGGGACGCAAAACTGAATAAAAGATATTTATTGAAAACCTATCTTAGGTCCTTTACAAACAGAACATTTAAAACTGTTTTGCTTTCTTTCTCATTCTCCTTTGACGACAAATATGTTGAGAAATGTTCTGAACATTTAGATTCTTTTAACGATGCAATTATTGTAATGTGCGACTAGAGAAATAGCGTTGTTAAATAAAACTGGAATAAATCTGATTTCGGTTTTTTCCTTTGGGATTTAAGGACTTTATGACATGAATGAATAACGTTTGGTCGATCTCGTGACAGCTTTTGTTTTACCACATGACATCTTTCGTATACATCATGGAAACATCTCCGTATGAAAGCTACCCCAGATTTGCACCTTACATATAGTAAAAATGGGGGAAATCAGGGGTAGGTATGAAATGATCGATTTTAAAAGTAATCCATAAAATCCTATATTGTGGGTATCTGTTATCATCGAATCGATGAGGTGATCATAAAAGATACTCAAAACACATGAGTTTATGGACAACGAGTGTATTTGATGCAAAAATACAATCAAAATCAGTTGATTTATGGAATACTTTGTGCAAACGGAGATGTTTCCGTAATGTAAAGAAACATTCCTGTTTCCTTACTAAGGTTTTCCCCAGTGACCGGAATGCCCATTGCATGGTGAACCATATTTCTAGTTTATTGGTATCGTTTCGTTAAACATTTCAAAACGTTCTTTTTTTTCGTCGAAAATGTGATGAAATAAGACAATAATACGTTGGTGAAAATTAACACAGACATTTACTGGTCATACGTCTGATATTAAGAATATGCCCATCGTATATTGTCATGAAAACACCTCAAGGCTGTCGTGTGCGATATAAAATATATCT
Organism: Rugalucina vietnamica; assembly: GCA_964017185.1. NCBI lineage: Eukaryota > Metazoa > Mollusca > Bivalvia > Lucinida > Lucinidae > Rugalucina > Rugalucina vietnamica. Next base: position 60,054,889 of record OZ024874.1, on the reverse strand, counting down.
CACGGTTGGCGCACCAACCTTGCGATAAATCGTATATCGCAAAACATCAATGCTGTTTCGCTTGGGAAAGTTCGTATTGCAAAACGTTGTCGTAAGTAAAGATACGTCAGTCTCAGATAAGGAGCATGATTTGGCCTATGTGGAGGTAAACCAACTTCGGCAAGTCGACGGAAAAGTACTGTCGAACCAATCCAGTGACGAAAGGGACGATTTTCTCCGATTGCTACAACATTTGCCAACAAATTTCGTAAATGACATATTCTTGGATGGTCGTCAATTGTCATTGCCGTTGTCAATATGCTTACACGTCCGTTTGTTGTGGTTCGTAGTATACTTTGGAAATACCAGCATCAAACAAACCAGTTAACTTTGTTGAGACGTGACATTTTATCAACATTCGAAATCATCAATACACATGGCGTTGTTCTTAACATTTTTAAGGGTGGTCGGGTAGGAATATGAGCCCCCGTCCATTGGAGCCTAGGGGAAATAGATGGGATGCTTGTGCCTACAGGCAAAGCTCCTAATTTACTGACCGACCGTCTGATTACTGGCTAACCGCTCATGTCTGAGCCCGCCCAGGAAAAGTAGTTTAGTCAAACCATTCATACATACGAAGGGCGAGCAAAAGGTTCGTGGACATTGTTAATAAAATCAAAAGTACTGATGCGATTTATCTAAAGTTATCGTTTGATTGCAGTCAATTTAATATGAACTAACGGGGAAAGTGTCAGACAAATCACTTGATAAACGTTGTTGTTATGACAATTTGTTCGATGGGTGTTAGCGCTACCCGGAGCACGCCAAGACGTAAACGTCATTTGACACTGGAATTTCTGTATTCATTGGTCGAGTCAAAAGTTCCTATAAATACATTATTTCTCATTCGAATTCAAGCAAAGTTTCACATCTTTATTCCCCTTCCGTGCAGGATTAGAGTCGAGAGTTTAAGGCAAATAGATAGAGTTTTTTTAGTTTTTATAACAACTTCTGCAACAGACGTTAGGATTAACCGGGGCATGCCATGTTGTTAAGTTGTTTGACGTGGATGTTTTGCTTACTTGTCGTTTTTAACTGCTATTTCTTTGTGACTAACACTTTTGACATCATTGAACAATGTTGAACCATTAAGTTCTGATGTGTCTCTAGCTGTTTATAACAAATTAAACGTTTCAATCTGTAGGTTTTATTTGGAAGTCTCGCAAAAATTTTATCGATGTGCGGGTTTCCGCCATTAATCAGTAACGTCATTTTTACTGAATTTTTGCTTAGACTTCGCACCTCGTATAAGCCGTATTGGCTTAATCGGGCTGCTATATTTATGAAGAGCATTTTGAGTGTCATGACATACTAATGTTGGATAAAAGTCCCATAAAATGGAGGCAACGTCAAGACATGACCATTGCTGTTGACTGTGACGTAAAGTATCAATTCAAACAAATAAATAACATTTAGCTTGCAGTCTGGCAAAAAATAGAAGCCTGTTGTTTCATGCATCGTGCCAATTACATCACGATAAAAAAATAGTTATCTTCGAGTAAACGCATTAGTGACGCACCAGTAATTTTAAATTACTGATCGTTCCAAGGCGATACTGATGTTATGGTTTTAATTGTTGTATGTTTTGCCGTTGCATTTTTGTGCTGTTTGCACCTGATGTACGTTTTCTTATTTTAGTTAAGTTCTGGTAATTGAGTGACCGCCTATTGGCAAATAGTTGCTAACTCTGGATACGACATGTTTTCTTTTTTCGCCCAATGTCGATATTTCGATTAGCAAACTACGTTAATGAGCGTTGTTGCAAACTACGTTAATGAGCGTTGTTTTTGTTTAATGTAATTGCATTCTCAATCTAAAACCGCTTTAAAACACTGGCACTTTGCCTTTGGACTACACGTTATAATATTTTCAAGTGACACTTTTAGACAACTGACGGATTGCGTACAGTAAGACATTCAAGAATCTTCATTTTCTAGAATTACCGTGTGGAATGGTTTCCAGTGAAATGTCATTTAAGATGGAAAAAGTACGGGTAGTATTTCGTTCAGAAAAGGAAATGTTATTTTCAGAAACATGCATCAAGTTACTTCAAAGCAAGGCACACCTTTACGATTAATAGAATATTTAAATTGTGGTTAGGGAACCTCTCTTACGCAAGTTTAACCTGTAATTAACAAGCGCGTAAAACCACCTGCGCTCACTTCCGCGCCACCAACAGAGTATCACTGTATTAAGGTCGACAATTGAAGTATAATGTATAATTGATCATAATTATGAGAATAGATTGATCCTTCTCGATGGCATACTGTTCAAATATGCAAGTGTTGATGACAAGGTTATTCTTGATTGTATAAAGGCTGGTCTAGGATTTATCAATATTGACACGAGTGAGTGGGGTATGTAAAACAGAAATCTACTGCTTTCTTGAATCTGTCAATCAAATGATGATGTGTATTTATTGCTAATAGACGACATTGGTTCTAGGAATGACTCAATATAGTTATTATTTTAAAATTTTAAATAGCTTGGTGTAAAATTGGAAATGTAACTGGTTTTCGTTGGACCCATTTCCTGGAAAATGGAATGCATTTGAATAAATATTACGCAAAGCCTAAATGTCTAGGATACATAATCTGACAAATAAAGGGTTATTTTGGGGTCATGGAAATGTATTTCTCTCGGAAAAGTTAGTGTAAACATATTTTTCTGGAAAATTCTGAAAGTGGGTAACTTGGGGCGGCTCGTGTGCGCTTATTGTTTGCTGAAAAGATGACATGCCTTTTGTTTCAGGTTCTTGTATGATTGAAGTCAATGACTACATCGAAAACTCTGTCTTATTTTTTTTCAAAAAGCTAAGAAAAATGGGTCCGACGATTTCAACCCGGAAGTAACTGAAAAATGACTCACTTGCTCTGAGCTGAACACTCATTCCACATCTTGTATACACAAATCCATGTATTTGCAACATATTCAATAGTCCCATGATAAAGCATGCTAAAGAATGTAGCATTGTTGACAAAATAAACAATGCTTTTTTTATACAGGTAAATCTTCAATTATGTATATACAGTGACCACCCATAAGTCCTTATATTATCTACCATTTTCCTTAATCAATTCATAACAGCTTTGTGTCCTATTTATTGGACACAGGCAAACGAAATACTCCAAGATGAGATACCGCTGTTTGCTTAAATTAATTTCATAGAAACAATGCATACAAATCTAAAACCACGCTTGATGTCCCTAAAATAAAAGTGGAGTCACCCAAGTGGTGTCTGACGTTGGTTCGAGCACCACACTTGACAATTTAGATAAGCAGAATTTTGCTTTCGGGTGTGTTTGGTGCTTTTCTCAGGATTCTCCTACTGATTGGCCGGTCTCAAATAAACTCAAATAATCTTGAAAGAGAAGCCCAACAGAATCACAAAAACACGTTAATATTAGCTAACCTGACCCGAAGGCTCACAAGGTGAGCTTATAGTATACCAATCAGTCTGGCGTCCGTCGTTCACAGTTTCAAAGATCTTCTCTGAAACCGCTTGGCAAATCAAAGTGAAATTTTATGTGGAGCATCCATGAGTTGGGTTAATGAAAGATTGATCGCGAAATCCAGGTCAGACGACCAAGATGGCCGCCACGCCCATATATGGTAAAACCACTGAAAAATATTTTTCTCCAGAACCGGCAGGTGGATTTTTACGAAACTTGGTATATAGCATCCATGAGTAGGGGGAACGAAAGATTGGTACCAAGATGGCCGCCACGCCCATATATGTTAAAACCACTCAAAAATATTTTTCTCCAGAACCGGCAGGTGGATTTTCACGAAACTTGGTTTGTAGCATTTGAGACTCCAGCCCATCATAGTTTGATCAAATGATGACCCTAGGATAACTTTGACCTATTTCACGGCAAAATTAATTTTGGAAACATAAGCTTTTACATGGGAAAAGGTGAAAACTATGGATTTTTTTTTTAAAGTATTGCAGCCTGAGACCTGAAAAGTGGTAGATGCAAACAACTAATGGAGTAGATGAAGGTTAATGATTAATTAAGGTCAAGGTCATCTCTTGACCTTGGCTAGTCTGTCGTCCATACACACTTTTGAAAGATCTTCTTCTCTGAATTCGCTTGGCCAATCAAAGTGAAATTTTATGTGGAACATCTATCGGTAGAGGGAACGAAAGCTTGATCGCGAAATCCGGGTCACATGACCAAGATGGCCGCCACGCCAATATATGGTAAAAACACTCAAAAGTCTTCTTCTCCAGAACCGGCGGGCCAATTTTCACGAACATTGGTATGTAGCATTTGGGACTCCAACCCATCGTAGATTGTTTAAATGATGACCCTTGGATGAATTTGACCTATTTTACGACAAGGTCAATTTTAGAATATAGGCTTTTACATGGAAAAAAGGAAAAACTATTGGTTTTTTGAAAACTCTAGCAGCCAGAGACCTGAAAAGTGGTTGATGCAAACAACTAATACAGTAGATGAAGGCTTTTGACATTGGCCGGTCCTTCAGCCATACACACTTTTCAAAGATTATCTTATATAAAATCCGCTTGGCCAATCAAAGTGAAATTTTATGTGGAGTGTCCATGGGTAGGGGGAACGAGAGTTTGATCGCCAAATCCAGGTCACATGATCAAGATGGCCGCCACGCCCATATATGGTAAAAACCACTAGGTCAATTTTGGAAACATAGGCTTTTACATGGGAAAAAGTGACAAATAGGCTCAAGTAAGCGTTTACAGGACCAATGAAATTTATTCCAGCCATAGACCTGAAACATGGTAGATGCAGAAAACTAATGGAGTTGATGAAGGTGTGTGATTAAGGTCAAGGTAATTTTTTATATTTAACTTAAAATTAAAAGATGCTCCTCCCTGACATTATATGATGATTTTTTTTTTTCAAGTGAACCAAAATGGTGGACAAGAGAATAGACAATTCAGACAAGAGCTATTCTGTAGATGTAGAGTAGGAATTCCCGGTCACATGACCAAGATGGCCGTCATACCCATAGTTGGTAAAAAAAGAAAACACTTTGTCCAGTGACTGTACTTGTTGACTTTCAGGTGAGCGATCGTTGCCATTGGGCTTCTTGTTTTTATGAAGCCTACTTCAATTTATTTACTGTAGATCCGGAAATATTCGCGAGAACTTAGTTTTCTCTAATATTCGCGAATTGGTTGACTCGTGAAATCAAAGTTCTCACTAATAAAGAGTCACGATAAACTTTATAGAATACATGGACACTCACTCGCGAATTCAAGAACTCGCTAATTATTCGGAAATAGAAAATTCGCGAAATAAAAGTAACGCAAAAATTTCCAAATTTACAGTACTTTGACGGTGACATTTCGATAAACACAATTAGTTAATTATAGTTACTGTATAATGCAAAAAGAAAGGACAGATCACGCTTTCGGCTTTACGGTATAGAAAGGTACAAGTAGGCAAAGATCTGGAAAAAGGATAATGTTTAATGTAATAACATTTACAATCTAAAACCGCTCAGGATCAGGATCAGGATCATAATGGATCAGAATCAGGATAATGTTTAATGTAATTACATTCATAATCTAAAACCGCTTTAAAGTACTGGCACGTTGCATTTAAACTGCACGTTTTAAGTGACACCCTTAGACATCTAACGGTTTGCTTACTGTAACAGTAAGACATTCAACTTAATCTTCATTTTCTAGAATTATCATGGAGTGGTTTCCAGTCAAATTACATTTAAAATGGAAAAAATACGGTAAGTATTTCCTTGTCCTTCTGTCAAGGAAATTTCATTTTCAGCAACATCCAAGCAAAGCACACCCTGACGATAAGTAGAATAAGTAAATTGTGGACAGCGAACCTCTCTTCCGCAAGTTTAACCTGTAACAACAACCGCGTTAGACCACCTGCGCTCACTCACATCAGGATAACATGTACCTGTAATGTATACCCCCTTATAACCCACCTTTATATAAATAAACTGGGGTATGCAGGAGTATACTTATTTTTAGCTCACCTGAGCCGAAGGCTGAAAAGGTGAATTGATAGGATGGCCATGCTCCGTCGTCCGTCGTCGTTGTCGTCGTCGTTGTCATCGTTGTTCACGCTTTTTAAAGATCTTCTTCTCTGAAACCCCTGGTCCAATCAACACAAAACTTCATGTGGAGCATCCTTAGGAAGGCGGAACTAAAGTTTATATTAATGGTCCAGGTCACATGATCAAGATGGCCGCCATAACCATATATGGAACTGTTGGACCGATTTCAATAAAACTTGGTATGTAGCATTGGGGACTCTGGCCCATTATAGTTTGTTTAAATCATGACCTTGGGTTGACCTTGACCTATTTTATGGCAAGGTCAACATTGGTCACATAGGCTTCTTAATGAAAAAAAAGGAAAACATTGGATTTTTCAGGACGTTTTGTGGCCTGTGACCTGAAAGTTGGTACATACATACAACTTATTGAGTTGATAAAGTCCTATGAGTATTCAAGGTCAAGGTCATCTCTTGACATTGGCTAAAGGTCATTTACATATTAAATTTAAAACTTAATTTTCTCAGAAACAACTTTACCAATCAATGCCAAATTTTATATGTGGTATCCTTAGGAAGTGGGAACCGAAGTTTGTATAAATGGTCCAGGTCATGTGACCAAGATGACCGCCATGCCCATATATGTGGTAAAATCCTTTAAAAACAACTTCACTGGAATCGATGGACCGATTTCAATTTAACTTGGTATGTAGCATTGTGGGCTCTGGCCCTTCATAGTATATATAAATCATGACCTTGGGTTGACCTTGACCTATTAAACTGTTAATTTAAGGATGTTCGCTGCCAATGAAAAAGTATTCAAACTTTTTTTCTAACCCCTCTTTTTTGATTCCAAAATACAACACAAGACATTTGATAACAAAATAAATATAGGGTAGTGTGTATTTTTTCAAGCTACAGGCCTCTGAATGAGACCTCTGAGCACCATGTTTTAAAATAAGTAAAATTAATTTATTTTTTAATTCTTTGAAACATACCTGTCTTGAACAAAGATATTCTTAGAATGCTTTCAAAAGTCATAGTATTTACGTATCGCAGACTATTTTGGACCAAAAGCAAAGAAAAGTTTACAACTTGAAGTGGATGACAAAATTTTACGATTCCTTTTCCAACCCTACCCCCATACTTGAAAAGTCGGAAAAAAAGCAATATTTTGAAATGTGCCCAACCTATATTTGTTGATTCAAACTTTTTGTTGTATTTTCACACAACATAGAACTTGGTAATATTGTTCGAATAAAAGAAAGAAATATATAGGGTAGTGTGCATATAAGAGAGAACCAACAACTTGAAAATCGCCATTTTCAGCCTGTTTTCGGCTGTTTTATTTCTTAAAGCCCATTTCATAAAACCACCTAAAATTTTATAACAAGCACACCAAAGACCCAAAGACTGACTTAGAAGACCATATACACATATACTGCAGCTAAAATAAACATCGAACTAGTGCAATTAATTTGAAGATCTGTAATACTCAAGTTTAATCTACCCTACCCCCTAAATTTTACTGACAACTAAAATTTTCTTAAATGTTGCAGAAAATGGGGTGAAAAAATGAAGTTTCTTAGATTGACAATTTTCATGGCTCATTCAATGCATATCATCAATATGTATCCAAATATAAAATATTAGGAAAATGTCTGCAACCGTTTACGAGATATTCAACAAAAGAAAAACCGGAAGTTCCGAAATGTCAAATGTTGGCAGCGAACATCCTTAAACAGAAAGGTCAAACATTGTCAGAAAAATCTGAAAGTAAGTAGATACAGACAGTTTATAGTGTGAATGATTATGTGAGTATTTGAGGTCAATTTACATTTTGGCCAACAAAGACACAATCTCAGGTGAGCGATATCAGGACCATTGGTCCTCTGGTCTTATTTTTGTTCCAAAACATAAAATGTGGGTACTCGTTAGAACCGTCTCCGCGTTTATGTTGACTGCATAAAGGTCAACTTTTTAAGTATAATGTAGATGAAAATATTTTGATCTTGCTCGATGATATGCAAGTGTTGATGACAAGGATGCGCTTGATTGTACAAAAGCTGGTCTGCGGTTAAATTATCTATCACTTATTTTTATTCACTAATACCAGCCTGGCGACCTATTTATGGGACATATGCAAACGAAATTATCCCAGATGTAACGCCGCTGTTTGCTTAAAGGAATTTCATCGAAACATTTTGAATAAAACTCATAGTCACTTCTGGTGCCCTTGAAATAAGAGTGGACTCACCAGAATGATACGGCTGGGCAAGCTCATTCGTAATAAAAGGGTTAACCACTGGCAAAATGTCTCTTGGAACAGAGTCCCAGTAAGATCCAATTATCCAAGCAATAAGACAGTATTTGGTACATCAATCTGGAAAACAAATGAGCCACCACATGGGAAAACCAACAATCGGCATAGGCGAAAACAAAGACGCAGATCAGCTTCGCGGTGTTACCGCGAAGCTGATCAGCGCCTTTGTTTTCGCTACTCGGCTAACATTTCCTCTTCTACCTAAATCCGAAATTTCAAGATTCTAGCTCTTTTCTGTGCTTGTACAGGCCGGTTTGTGTCAGACCTGTTCGGAAAACACATTGTTGGTTTTCCCACGAGGCGGCTCAAATAACAATCTTTGCGTTGTAGCCTTATGAGAATCGATGTCAGAAAATGTGTATTCCACAAACGAACAATTTAACGTTAATGCGTTTGCGCTTCTTCGTAGTTGACAATTCAAACATTGGCAAATACAACCCAGATACATCCAATCAGCGCACCATCAGTATGAAATATGTATAGACATCATTATGGCTTTAAATGCGCCCCTTCGGATTATCCTAAGACAATTTTTCTCGCAATGCTATTCAAATGTCCTCGTTATTGAGAGACAGGCTTTCCTTTCTTACAGGAAATTATAAACGCCACTGTGGTGCTGAACGATCAATTTAGAGTGAGGTACAGGTTACCAAGACGAATGTCGTGACAACAAAATTGTACAAACAACACCCACAGAGAAAACGATTCCGCAAACTGTTTCGCATTTCTTTGAAATCTGTAATGTGTAGTATCCATTTTCCAATAAAAGTCAGAATATATGAAATGTGTACATTTTATTAGGTCAAGCCACTCTTTAATTACTTTCGGGGTAATAGGATCCTACAGTGTTACTTGAAAGGTGAGTCGTCAACATTGGACACTAATTGTACGTAACTTTGATTTACATTTTAAATTGAAAAAATGGAAACAAATCTTTGATAGCAAAACCTCCTGTGTTGTAGTACCGAAAGGCAATGATAAAACACTATATAGACAAAGATTATCACAGTGTCTGTTATCAATTGAAATAGAAATTGAAAAACCTGATCGGTCGGTAGATGTGTGACTTTTTGAAGAGGAGAGATGAAGATTTTGTTACATTTTGTACTCGGAGACAAAAGACTTTAATACGTTTTAATTGTTCATATTTTTCATGAATCCCGAGAGACTCCTAAACCAGCAAATCAGTCTTTCGTAAGACGTATATCCTAACGGTGATGCTACATACTTATTAACTGGAAGAGAGCTCTTGTTGTTGCCTTAATGGATACTGTCATACTGACGAAGATCAACGATTATTGTCTGACTGAGGTGTTGTTCAATGGGTAACAATTGTGCGCACGATATGGTTTAAGTAATGCCGCCAAATAATTTCTTAGATGTAGTTTATTTTGAATTTTTTCGTATGATCATCCAGAATGGCAGACACAATTAATTTTGTCTGGCTATTCTGATTATATCGGATATCCTCTATACTTTGTCCCAAAACAAATTAATACCAAAACTAAACACAGTAGAATGGGTTGGTAATACGAATCAAGCCATTCACGATACTAACTTAAATTGATTGAACGAATAAAATATACAAACTATCATCAACAAGTCATGTTTTAACAAGTATCGCAGATGATTAACAAATGATTAGTTGAAGAAAAAAAAAAGTAACTATGAAGTACTGGTGCAAATTAAGCAAAGGTTCTAACCTATGCACAATTTCTGAAAGGTGTAAATATAAAGAGAACATACAGTAACTTAAAGGTAAAAGTAGGTACTGATCAGGAAATGGCGCTATCAAAAAAAAATTCCTAAAATAAACCCAAGGTTGGAAAAAACTTAGTTGACAATAAGGTTCTTATACTAAGGGAACATCGCAAGCCGAGTGAGCAGCTATTTCCCAAATCGCTGAGACCTCATGATGAAATAATCATTTAGAGCAGTATATTTACAGGGGCAATTTTTTCTGTGTTAAATGACTACTGTCTGAACACCATGTTTCAGAAACTGCATTTTTCGAAACCGATTTTCAAAACATTTGTGGCACTTTTTAAGACTTTTGGAGTGAAAAATGGTGACATGCTCATATTTTTCATGAGGTCTTTCAGAAAAGTGAGATTTTGCAAAATGCAGTTTCTGGAGGATGGTGTTTAGACAGTAGCAAACTCTTTCGAATACGACATTATTATTCCAAGGGAAATGTTTTTTGCGGTTGACCTAATCCGAGTTCACATATCGTTTTGGGGTTAACGTCGTGTCATATCTAATCTCTTTAATATCACAGGGTTTACTATTGGGAGATGGTCAGTGACACTTGTATGACAACCTATGATGTTTTATGTATGTTTGGTGTCATCAAGTCAGTGTAATTGGCACATTTGCGAATGATGTTGAGCCGTAGAGTAGAGTTCGTATACAGTAAGCTATTTTGACAATTTTTATATACATGTAAAACTATTTTTTATTTTCATGATATTTTGCTTTTAGCATTCTTTATAAGAAAATTTTAGATAAAACTTAAATCAACGTTTTGCGTACACAAAATCGATTACGTAATATGGACACATTATCGGTGCGTTTCAGCGCCACACTGCAATTGTCGTAAACATTGGTTTCGACCAACACTGTTATATTAGTCAAGGGGCTAGAAATTTGAAAATTCGATCCGCACAACTTACCCGCCAGAAAAGGTTTGACTGTATAGACGATATCCTTCTACAACATTTCTAGGCACGTCGTACGGTCAGATTGTGGTTGCAATTTTTCAGTAGCAAGCGTTTTGTACAACCACCCCATTTTGCAGCTGTTTTCAGAAAAAGTGCGACATATGTATAAAGAATTTTATATAAATGATCCTTAAAGTCGTTCTTTACTGCTAAAAACTTGTATGCACACTTATGCGACTACGGGGACATATATTTACGTCTAGAAACAAATCCATGTATTATTCATGCCACATCTATGCAGTCCTAACTACCCCACCCATACAGTTATACACACAAATACGAATGCATGAATTTTACCCGGGTGCCAATTTGATCTACCTTGCAACCCCCAGGACAAATTTTAATGGTAGCCAAATCATTCATTAGGACCCCCGAAATGCAAAGAAATTTTGTCCTCAACGATAAACTTGTTTACACTATGTGAAAATGGATGGTTTCAATGTCAACCGTAAACGCGATTCTTGACCATGGGGGTGTATATACAAAATTGGTCAGATATATGCTGTTACTTATTCCAAAACATTGAACTTGGTCTCATTGAAAAGCTTAGACATAGTCTTTTCATCTTATGGTAAATAATGCATGTTATCTAATTTGCATATTCATGAATTTTAATGAAAACTTTAAAAATGACAGAAAAATCGTAAAAAAAATCTATGAATAAACTTCTTCCAGGCCCAAACTATCATTGTGACACTTTGTTATGGAACCAGTAGTATCATATGACAAATTTATTGATGTCATGCGCCTAATGAAAATTATCTCATTTACATATTCATGAATATAAATGTCAAAAATAGAGGAAAAATGAGGAAAGAAACTATAGCCATTGCAAAGTTTTAGATGGGTTACAGGATCTGTCTTGCATCCCTGAAACAAATTCTCATGGTTACCAGTGTGGTCAGGGCGACTACCTCAATGCCATAAAATATTGTCCTCAACACTGAACACATTTGCATGATATAAAGATTACATAGTTTCCACACTCACCCCTAGCGTGATTCTAAAGAATAAGGTAGACTTACAAAAATACGCATATACCAAAAATAGCATGCTCTAAAATACTATAATTGGTCTGAAAGTGATGCATGGACCTAGCAATTTAACCTCATAATATATTATTCAAATCGTTGAATTTGCTTATTCGTGAAAACTAATAAAGCACATAGGAAATCGAAGAAAAATATTGATAAAAAAAGTACATATACCAAATCACTTGTACCAGAGCTGTAAACAAACCAAAAATGCTGAGAGAAGTAACGAATGAATGCTATGGCAATGTACTATGACTCTAAAGCATGATCTGAGTTACAATTTCATAGATTTTAATGAAAACATCATAAATAGGAATGAAAAAGTGGAAACATCAAACGGGTAAATCTACAGAATTACTTGTATCTCGGCAACCTAAAATTCTTGCATGCTAAAAATGGCATCAAATGGTTGCTAGGGCAATAGTTTACCATTATGTACTACAATATATGCCATTTGAAGTTTTGTTTTATGAATATTAACAGACCCTTTCGAATTTAGATGAAAATTGCGAACCAAATAAGGCGGTATACATAGATATTCACACATATCCTGTATACTGATAGACCTATAGAGCTATAATTGGTATCAAATGATTGTTAGGACAATGTTCTATAACCATATACATCTAATATATAAATCATCAGTGATTTTAAATGTATGGGTATTAATGAGATCTTTATAAACAAGAGAAAAATCCACAAAAAGGAAGGGGTATACCAGGTCCATATCTCAGCTGCCAATTTCCTTAGATCGCTGAAAATGGTACAAATAGAAAGCAAGGATAATGCACTATTGAGTCTGATATCCTAACCATAAGATTTTGAATTTTGTAAATGTTACATAAAATTTCGAAATTTTGTAGTTTTAGCAGAAAATTGAAGCATGTGCGCCAACACAATTTATTGATTCTTGGTTGCCAGCACGCATTCCCTGTATACCTCACAATACATGGCAATAAAATATTGTCCTAGCTATGAATTGATGCCATTTTGAGTTCTCTACAGCTATTGGAGGTCGAGATATAAGCCTTTTTGTTGGTATACCCCTTCGTTTTTCGTTTATTTTCACTTATTTATATACTCATTATTATCCATACAAAAGAAATAGCTTATGATTTATATATCAGATTATAGTTATAGAATATTGTCCTAGCAATCATTTGATGCTAATTATAACTCACTAGGTCTATCAGTAGCGGAGATACGTGTGATTTTCTATGTATACCACCTTCGTTTTCCGTAATTTTCGACTTGATTCCAAAGGTTTTGTTAATATTCATGAGGCAAAGAAAATCAAATGACATATTTTGCAGTACAGGATGGTACGATATTGTCCTAGCAATCATTGGATGCCATTTTAGCATGTTAGGGCTTTTGGTTGCCGAGATACAAGTCATTTTGTAGTCTTACCCGTTAAATTGTTCCACCTTTTATTCCTATCTATGAAGATTTCATTTAAATTCATGAAATTTAAACTCGGATCATGCTAATATCAGATTTTAGGGTCATAATACATTCATTTGCTTCATTTGATACTTCTTTCAGCATCTTGGGTTTGTTATCAGCTCTGGTACAATTGATTTTGTAGTATATCCCCTATTTTTTCAAGATTTTTTTTTCCCATTCCTTATGTGTATCATTAATTCTCATGAATAAGTAAATTCAACGATTTGAATAATAGGTATTAAGGTTAAATTGCTAGGTCCATGCATTCCTATGAGACCAATTAATGTATTCTAGCGCATGCTATTGTTGGTATATGACTTTTTTGTAAGTACACCCTATTCTTTAGAATCACACTGCACTAGGGATGGGTGTTGAAACTATGAAATTAAATATCATGCAAATACGCAAATGTGTACATTCTTGAGGATAATATCCCTCTGACTACGCTGAAAGCCATGAGAATCGATTTCAGGGATGCAAGATAGATCTTGTAACCCATCAAAAACCTTGCAATGACCACAGGTTTCCCTCTTATTTTCCTAGATTTTCGACATTTTTATTAATATTCATGAATATGCAGATGAGATGATTTTCATCTAGGCCCATGAAATCAATAAATTTATCAAATGATTTTACAGGGTCAATAACGAAGTGACACAATCATGATAGTTTGGGCATGAAATTAGTTTACTTGTGGATTTTTAACGATTTTTCTGTCCTTTTTTTTTTAAGTTTTCCTTAAATTTCATAAATATGCAAGAAAGGCAATTTACATTATCTATCATACGATAAAAGGGTTATGTCTTACCGTTCAACTGAGACCAGGTTCAGTGGTCTAGGATAAGTAATAGTGGAGGCATGATCAATTTTGTTTGTACACGTCATGTTCAAGAATCATGTTAACGGTTGCCATGGAAACCATGCGTTTTTTTTTTTTTTTTTTTTTTTTGTTTTTTTTTTTTTGGGGGGGGGGGGTTCATAGTGCAGACGAGTTTATCTTTAAAAACAAAACTTCTTTGCATTTCTTCAGTCCCAATGAACAATGATGCAAATTAAAAAAGAAACAGAAAACTAAAACAAAAGAAAACCGCCAACGACTACCACTGGGGGGTGGGGTAACATTACCTCATACTAGAGACAATTTTCCATCTAATATATACTGTTTAAACATATAGTTTTCTACTTGATAGTTATCTTACGCTATTGTTTGAGTGTAAAGTATAATTCTGAAAAGATATTTGTTCAGAAATTATCAAAACGGGAGCACCAGGCGCATTTTCCCCTGATTTCTGCCTATTACAAAAACTAGGTTGGGTAGGCGTAAAGATTTCGTCCTAGGTAAAAACTGCTACCACAAAAACAAAGGCTGGTACAGAAAACAGCCCCTGGTCTATATTGAAACTAAGTAGAAATTAAGCTGTAAATGCATGGTGGCGATCTAAATTTATGACCGTACAAAATATGCATGTACAACCGTTACGTTAACCGCACTCCTGTGACTGATTTGAGTAACAACATGTATAAAGATAGGTAAGACACAAACTACATGTTATCTCAAATACGTATAGCGAAGATTTTCAAATTGTGGTTTTGGAATATTATCAACACAAACAGTTCATCATGAATGCGACTTTGTGTTCTTTTTCCAAGGGCAAATAAGACAAGTTACTGGGTCGGATACCTTTCATTCCTATTAATTTGCATTGGCATTTGCTTTCAGGTAGAAAATCTGACACGTTGTACTGAATCATTTTATTATAGGTAAGAAAATCCCAGTTTTATGCGAATTCACCGTAAAGCTGAGACGAAAATGTTCTTTAAGTGGGTTGGGATTTAAATTCGTAGACTTTCCTTATAAAACTTCAGATGTCTGAGACTTTCCTTATAAAACTTCAGATGTCTGTCTTATTAAACTAAAATTGTATCATCTGAAAATACATTATTTTATATATCATATGAGATATTAAGTTTGTTCTACTCAATATGGTTACATCACAACAATGAATTAAACATATTTTGATGTCGAAACTACGTCAAATTTCAATAAATATCGGCATTAAAACGTCTTTTATTGAACCAATCAATATGACCTTCCTTTGGTTACTGATAATTCAAAGATGCATGATAATAAGGCTATACCATTTTTTTTTTCACACGAACAGGTAAATAACGGTAAATAAATGCAATCTATAGAGACGAACTCTAAAACTTTGCATAGCGTTGAATCAATGTGAAACGCTATCCAAAGTTTTAGAGTTCGTGTGTGTCAATGTAATTTAATCAATCAAAGATAAAATTCGACAAATAACATTTTACGTGAATATTAACAATAGACTATTGTTGCACTTGTGAAAATACGAAAACAATCGAACGCCAATTATAAAAGTTATTAAGAAAGTACTCGATCTTTTTGCTCGCCCCTCGTAAGTTACTGAGAAATAAAGGGAGTGACAGAACTTTTTGATCGATCCTCGTAAAACACCAACAACAGTCTAGTGAGTCGCTATTTCTCAATAGGCGGCCACGCAATTACACGGACTTAATTAAAAATAGTATATAAAACGTGCATAAGATGCAAACCGGAGTGTAAAAGTTCAACATCAAATTAATAAAAAATCTAATCTCGAACCATTCATGGGCACTTCTACATTTCAAACCTTTAAAACGGTGATGAAACGTAAGAGCTTTCGCTGTCTCTCCGAAATGACAGTGGTTCAACTGGATTGTGACAAAAACGGCCTTGACCTACCAATTTAGGCTAAATAAACCTGAAGCAAAGCAAAGACTTAAAGAAGCAATCAGACATATTAACTACGTCGTGATATATAAATGTGTATCTTCGTGTATATATCGTTATTCTTTTATCAAGAACAGCTAAAGATCTCTTCGTATTTATATTGTTATGTATCTCAGATCATGATTGTCAATCAAGTAGCTTAAAAGTACAATATATGTAATGTAGCCTGCTATACTGCAAAAAGTAATCACACAAAACAAACAATGCCCAGATAATTATAAACGTTTCTGCATTCATCACTCGGGAAGCGTACCAAGACAGTAATTCCCACTCCAAAAACTGAGGTGGGAAAGCCCTAAATTGGCAATCAGATACAAACACAAAAAGAACATAACACAGGCTGAGTGAGCAGCTTTCTCCCGATAGGCTGCCGCTCAGTTTAGACAGGAAGAGTCGAATCCGTGCTAAATACTTTATTCTGCATGAAAATGTAGAAAATATTATTAGTAGTAGTATTAGCAGTAGTAGTAGTAGTAGTAGTAAAAGTGGTAGTAGTAGTAGTAGAAGTGGTAGTAGTAGTAGTTGTTGTAGTAGTAGTAGTAGTAGTAGTAGTAGTAGAAGTAGTTGTTGTTGATGTTGTTGTTGATGCTGTTGTTGTACGTGTTCCTAAAAACAATCATTTGTTGATTTTAATGCAATAGTTTTAACAAAATCTGAAGCAGCTAGATAATTATTATTATTAGCTCAAGTTCTTAAAATGCGGGAGAACAACATCCTTTCCATCTCCAGGTACAGGTCTGACGATTTCTACTGGCGCAAAACGATCCATTGTTTATTTACATTTTTACCGATATTTTCGTTAAAGATAAACTGCGGGTAAAGCTCGATTTTGACCTTAGATGCGTCAAAAGATCGATGGGTCTACTTAGCAGCACGTGAAAGGATATTCAGATTGTAACAGTACAAATACTCACTGTGCGGGCAACCGAAGTGTAACGGAAAACTTGAGCCACTTCGTACTGATTTACCTTTGACGCGCCTGAGGGCAAAATCAAGCTATACAGGTAATACGGTAAATAAACAAAGAATTGTTTGCGACAGAATATCGCGGCTGGCCTGTATTGATATGGTTTTTTATTAGGTCGCTAGATACATTATATGGCTGTTACGCGTAAGTAAAATACATACTGCAGATACTGTGAGGTTCAACGTAAAACATGATGAACGAGGCAGTTTCTTTATGAGGAGAGCAAGGTATTTTATTGGGCGAGTATCGGACCTCGGGACAAGAGGTCTTTGGTTCGACACCAACCTTACTAGCGGATTGTCTTCAAGTCAAATACTTTAACATCTTGATATAGGTTGATTACGATTTGAGAGTGTGGCTACGTCCCGACATGACACAGAATTGTTGACTATAGCGCGTCATCACCAGCTTGAGCAAGTCATCACCAGCTTGAGCAAGTAATTATGTATATCACATCAATCAGGTGCATCGGACAACATTTGCGTTATCAATAAACATTTATCAGTACATAGGATGCCATAGGCGATTCGTTTTAATGGCGTCAATGTGTCCAATATAGAAACAATCTAGTAATTTCTTTGCAATTCGTGGCATGTTAATAAAAGTAAAAATATAACAAACTGCGATGATTTAAACGACTTAATATGATACATTACAGTTTAGAGCAAATTCTAGTCGTTTGGATTGCAAATATAGAAAGTAATACCATTTCTAAAATGAAAGAGTACGCAAGGGCAATTTTGTATCGCCTACGATAATGTGAGTGACGGGATTAAAATTTAGCTCTTTGAAATAGCAATGATATTAGTAAGGGTAAAAATCTATGATCAGGAACTTTAAAAAAAAAAAACAAACGTCCTACACTTAAATTCCGAGGTTGGAAACATCAAACTGACAATCAGGTACTATGACACGAAAACCAATATCATTTCTCCGAGCAAGCCATTAGAGCAGGAACTGCAAGATCATGTCAAAATTGAATGTAGTTACTTTTTTGCTCGGAATACCTAGACAAAAGATGAGCGTGACACAGAGCATGACAAAATGCCTGTACAAATTCAAACCCAAAATCAAGGTTGATCGTGAAGTTTCGTGTGGTTATAGTACCTGATTGGCAGTTTGATTTTTTAACCTCGGAATTTTAGTGTGTGACTTTGTTTTTTTAAACGGTATCTCAACTGCCCAAGTCACATTTTTGTGCTGCATTGCAGCAACAATCTAACATAAGTTTTCTATTTGGAGTAAATGTGCATTGCAGGTAAAGAAGCTTGCTAGACGTTTGCACAGCTCAGTCTTGATCAGCGGTATATAAAGTACCAAGCATGTGAAATCAGCATTTGTTTAGACATTCTTGTCGGATTCTAGCACACCTTTATCAGTGATTCAGATAAAACTCGATCATTTCCTGGCCTCATCCTTACACCACAGACGCATCAATATGATGCTATATGAAATTCCCTGATTTTACTGGAAGTCTCTTATGATAGAAGGTGGTAAAACTGTTCTGTTCTGTTCCGTTCTTCTCTATAATGAAAGAAAAAAAATCTTTCGTCAACCGGAACCGGAATTCGCCCAATTAATTTGCATGAACCATCAGGAAATGTTTTTTTCAGTGGTTAGTATATCTTCGTCGAGACCAATCGCACACTAAGGCGATCCAAAACTGGCGGAAGCGGATAGCAACAGGTATTGAAGTAGAATAGTTCGAAAAATTGTGTTGACAAACGTTCGCCGACTATGCTTGCCATAACTGAAAGCCAATGAACAATGACTCGCATGAATAGCTTATTTTTTCAATTCTCCTTCTTTCTTCTGTGCTAATGAGGACATATACTGAGGGACCAGCTACATATTATGTACAATACACTGTCATTTATTATTCCCGATTCTCCATGATAACTTGACGTCACACCTTCTTGAGAGTATGTCATCACATAAGTGCACTGTATACAGCCGTTGTTGCATTAAACGGCAAAGGGTCTTTGGAAGGAAAGATCTCTCTTGATTCGAAATGGTTTATCATCAAAATTATATATATAGTTATATACCGTTGTACAAATCCCATAGTAAATTGTGCAAAAAGTGAAGTATTTTACGGGTCATTTCTTTGAGTGTCCCTAATCATCAGGGAATCTTACATCCCTGCTCCTGAAAGAGAAAAAGGTACAAGTAGGCAAAGATCAGGAAAAGGCGCAATCAGAAAAAGATTCCCACTCCAAATCCAAAAACCGAGGTGGGAAAAAACCTAACTAACAATCAGGTACTTATACCATGAAACAATCGTAAGCCGAATGGGCAGCTATTTTCCCAATAGGTGGCCACTCAGTTACCTTAACTTAACTAAAAATATGAAAACATACATAAGGCGCCAACAGCACAAAAAATTTTAAACACCAAGACATAAAACAAAAAGAACCACCACAGAAGTATCGACTTGGATCGATCAGTAACACAAAGTTACTGGCGGGCTTAAACCGGTTTTACATGGCCATAACCTCACCCTCAGCTTCTGCAGTGGTTCATAACATTTAGTTAGTTATTCGGTCCTCGTGGAGAATCTCTAACTAGTCAATGAATCATCAAGAACAAACAAATAAATCATGATGAACATCCTGATGAATCAAAAACCAGGACTCACAATTACGGTTCTTTTCTCCCAAGGACCATGAATCTCCCTCCCCCCCCCCCCCCCTCAAAGCTTATGTTTGCCCCTCTGATCATTGAAAATGAATTGCCCTGCTCCCAAGATCGCCAAACCTCTTGAAAGGGCGCCAGGTCGTGAAAAAACTATCATATGATAAAAAGCTTATTTTAAAATCATTAATGCAGTAGGAGCAGATTGTCGGGACAAAAGTGTTGCCTGATTTCATATGAAAACAACACATAACATGCAACAATTGTTTTCCTTTTCAGATGCTCTGATTCGGAGCAGGAAATATCTCCAATCGATTTTCTTTTTCAACCCACGGCTGAGAATCAGACCGTGTGGTAGGCGTGTTAAACATATGATGATGTTTTAACAATAAAGGTTCTACAACTTTGTCTTCGTTTCCATGAGCTACTGATTTATGGTTTTGAATTCAAATGTCATTTGAAATTAAAACTCATGATTAGTATGTCAGTTTTAGATTCAGGCATCAGGTAACATCAAATCAGAGCAAAAATGTAAATCAAAATAATATATAATAGTAAAAATTGTGATTAGCAATCCTTAATTACGCTTTCACTTGCACTGTGCATCACGTATAAGAACACCTACGCACTGGTCTGCGTCTGTACAAGATGTACATAGTAAAGTCGATGAACATTCTGCATGTTTAATGTTTTAAGCATGATCATGATATAGTGACACTGGAAAAATGTCTAAAACATCTAGATATCGACTGTTGATATTGACAAATCGCACTCAAAAGGTGTCAAACGGCAGGGTCTAACATATACACGCACTTAGAATTGAAAGTGACTGGTTTAAAAATAAGAAAGTTATAGGAAGGAAAGATTTTTCTTTTCCGTTAAGAAAAAAAATATTATACGTTACAAACATATAGGCCAGGATAAAATGGTATGCGCGGTGGGCTAGTGGTAGAGCGTCGGACTCCGAATCGAGAGGTTCTGGGTTCGATCCCCACAAGGGGCACCGTGTTGTGTACTTGAGCAAGTCACATTGACTCCCAAGAGGACTGGTTAAAATCCAGGGAGCGATGGCTCCGTCCCGACATGACTGAAAAAATGTTGACTGGGACGTTAAGCTTCAAAACAAACAAACAAATAAGCAAATGTTATGTGACAGTCTGCATGCTTAGTTTTTAACCCAGTCATGGTTGATGATTATGCTGCCTTCTTTAATTGCACGCTGGTGCGTCAGACTCTATGATGGCCAGACTTATAGCTATTTGTGTTAGTTGGTTGGGGTTGGAGCTTCTTGTCTGTTGCTTGGCCTACCGGGATTCAACATGTGTTTTTCTTTTGCTCCGGATTTGGCGCCTAGTGATTTCCATCGTCGTGTAGCTTACTGAATCTGTGAGCCCTAGTTTGTGATTCATCATGGTGGTTATCATGATTTATATGTTTGTCCTTGATGATTCATTGACTAGTTTGAGATTCACCACGAGCACCTAACACCTAACTAAATGTTGAGAACCATTGCAGAAACTGAGGGTGAGGTTATGGTCATGTACACGTAATACTAGTTTAAGCCCGCCAGTAATTTTATATCTAATTTACTGATCGTTCCTAGGCAATGCTTCTGTGGTGGTTCTTATAGGGATCAACCATGGTTTTCAGTGTTCAAACATTCGATGGATCACGAGGAACGTGTTTGAACACAAGGCCGCAGTTTTATTTTCGAGATTTTAATCAAATTGCATCAAATTTCTGTTGCTCATGTGTTCTCCAATTGAGTACAATGTGATTTTTTACCTGTATTTGCTTATCTCAAAAATCGAGGACGGCCATATGCGCTGTCTCACCTTCTATTTTTCTGTAAACTTGCACTAATCAGTATGCCTCTGATGAAGCCGAAAGGCGAAAGCTAGCTCAGGCACAAATAAAATTTTGCACCGTTAATGATAAAATCTCCACATATACTTAAAGCATATCATTCAAGCATCCATTTATGGATCCGGTGCTACCGACAGGTTTGTCTGTTAGATGTATATTACCCAAATCTCATACTATATAAATATATATGTATATATATATTTAAATTATTTCAACTAAAACTGATTTTAAAAAGTCGCAGTATTTCTCTGCCAAACACGGCCATTGTTAAAGACTAGATTGACCGACTGACTTCCGAAATATGGTTCTTTGGAATGGTGGACGGACGACGGATGAACAACTGATCCGGGCTATACTTCATGTTCCCATACGGCTCAGGTAAGCTAATGATAAAAAGAGACGCCATTATTTTGTACTAAAATCAATAATATGCCACACGACTCAAATGCATGAAGCTCGACGGCACAAACAACTATAAAAGTGATTAACATGAATTTAGCTCGCTAAAGCTCTGGTTTGAAAATTAATACTTAATGAGAACATCCGACCAAACGAATTTAAAGTTTACCTGGTTAAAGGCATGGTCTTGCCAGTAAAGTTTGTAAGCTATCAGGAAAAACTGGAACTATTGGCGAAAATGACGTGGCTAGGTAACATCGTTACAACTGAAGGACATTTAATACTTGTTTGTTGCCCTCCTATGAACAATCAAACAGATACAGAATAACACTTAATTAAGTAAATGAAATATTCTGCAATAAAACTTGACGTGTAGAACACGTGATTTGTGATGAATGAACCTGCGCATCATTATCGTATGGGTGAAAAGAAATTTATATTTTGAGGCAACAGTACTTATTTTGTTTTTGCATATATACTTAAGTATATAATATTTTTTATTTTCCCCTCAAATCTGCAGGGACTGCTTGTAATTAGTCCACATTTTCCCAGGTAAAATGCCACCAGACTACATATATGGATATTTATCTGACAATTTTGCGGCGTTGCCTCTGTTGTAGTTCTATTTTTGTATGTTTTCCGACCAGGTCCGACACAAACCGGGCTGTACAGTCAAAGAAAATGGTTAGAGGCTGGAAATTTTGGATTTAGAAAGTACAGTAATTGTACTATTCATGTAGTGAAAACAAAGGCGCTGATCAGCTTCGCAGTTACTGCGAAGCTGATCTGCGACTTCGTTTTCGACTATGCAGATTGTTGATTTTCCCATGCGGAGGCTCATTTACCTTATAACCTAACATAAAGTTTCGTCACAGATGACACGCCACGTTTTTTTGGTGTCGCAGCTATGGCTATATTGCTTGCCTGTGGTCTTCAGGAGGGCACAAAGCTTTTGTCGGTTCATGAATGAACAGTTATTTGACTTGACACTCATTCGTTTAAGATCAACAAGAATGCTGTCACAAAACGAGTCATTAGATAATGTCAATGACATGAAAGCGTCGCTTAATTAAGCTTGTCAGGATTCTTAACATTTTTCATTGTCAATCCGTCACGAAAATCTATATACTACTTTAGTGGTGTTTGTTCGAAATCGTCTTTGATTAAGACATTGATTTAATCTTTGCAAAAACCTGTTCTGAGGTAGCAAGGATTAAAAGTAAGCAGTGTTCCACAATAGTGCAGTCAGATCAAAAGTCCCTGAACTACTAGATGGGAAACAACAGAAATTAGAAACACTAATACGGTTACAAAGTGAACATTAGCTTAGTCGTGTTAGCAGATATTCTTCCAAAGGCTCGGTTACCTGAACTTTACTATATACATATAGGGAGAAGCACATAACAAATCGAAAACAGCAGATAAATATGTACATTCCTCAAAAATAACCACAGCAACGACATTTTTCACAATACAACATAAAAGCGGTTTCTCCGTGTTGCAAAATCTATAATGTCACTGAATGGCTTAAGTAGCCCAAGCCGCATTATGGCATTAATATGTTCGCTGTCCCTAAGGGTTCTCTTTTTTTTTTTTTTTTTTTGTTTTTGTTTGTTGTTTTTAGTGTTTTTTTTTTCTGGTAAAATTATATCTGAGATCTGCTGTATATACCAATAAACATGTTTGAATATTATGGTATTAAACCTAAGTGCAGCAGCAGATGAAGCCCTTGGGCCATTTTCTTTTTTTCAGAATATTCAATATTCTGTCCATTTGCCAATTACCTGCTTGCTTTTCCCGTCAAATGACATTTCAACAGTTTTTCCCATTCAAATGCATGCGCAACACATATTGACCTTTCCGTAAACTGGGTCAAGGTCATCACAGGTTCATGTTTAATATATACATTGTAGTACTTTAGCCATCGATTCTTCACGTCAAGTTTCATGGATATCTGTCTGTTGGTTTCAGAGAAAAAGATTTTTGAAGGGCTTTTACCATATATGGGCATGGCGGCTATCTTGGTCATGTGACCTAGATTATTAATATATACATTGATTTCACCATCCTATAGATGCTTCACATGAAATTTGGCTTTGATTGGCCAAGTGGTTTCAGAGGAGAAGATGTTTGAATATTATGGTAATATACATGAATATTGCCTTGGGGTGGGGGCATTTGAGCCCTTGGGTCCATTTTTTTTTTCAGAATCATTAATATTCAGTCCTACTGCCCATTTCCTGCAAGATTTTAACCTCAAATGACTTTTTAAAAGTTTTCCCCATTAAAATGCATTGGCGACCTATGTTGACCTTGTCGTATAATAGGACAAAGTCACCACAAGGTCATGGTTTATATATACATTGTAGTACTTAAGCCATTGATGCTTCATGCAAAATTTCGTTGAAATCGGTCCACCTGTTTCGGAGAAGAAGATTTTTGCAGGTTTTTTACCATAAGTGGGTTTGGCTGCCATCTTGGTCATGTGAACTAGATTATTTATATACACATTGTTTCTTCCATTCTATAGATGCTTAATAGAAAATTTGGCTTTGATTGGCCAAGCGGTTTCAGAGGAGAAAATGTTTGAATAGTATGGTAATATACATGTATAATGATGAGCCCATTGGGTCCAATTTTTTCAGAATCATTAATATTTAGTCCTACTGCCCATTTCCTGCAAGACTTTCACTTTAAATGACATTTTTAAAGTTTTCCCCATTGGTGACCTATTTTGACCTTGCCGTAAAAAAGGTCAAGGTCATCACAGGGTCATGATTTATATATACATTGTAGTACTTGAGTCATCGATACGTCATGCCAAGTTTCATTGAAATCGGTTAACCTGTTCCGGAGAAAAGATTTTGAAGGGGTTTTACCATATATGGGCATGGCGGCCATCTTGGTCATATGACCATTTATATACTATATTTATTTATATGCACATTGGCTACCTTTAAGAGCAAAAAATTGTAGATATTTTGATAGGTATTCCAGACATCATAGTTTGTACATATGTATATAACCATGTAAATATGTTTTACTCTTCAGAGGACCATATGTGAGATTAGTTTTTGTACTAAATATGTCATCCTCTTTAAATAAAGACATTATTATTATTATTATTATTATTATTATTACCCCTTCCTATTGAGGATTCACATTAAATTTGGCTCTCAATGAGCGAGCGGTTTCAGAGGAGATGATGTTTGAATTTTATGGCAATGTACATGTATATTGCCCGGGGTGGGGGCATATGAGCCCCTGGGGTCGATTTTTTTTCTTAATCATTAATATTCATCCTACTGCCAATTTCCTGCAAGACTTTCACTTTAAATGACATTTTAAAAGATTTCCCCATGCAAATGCATTGGCGACCTATGTTGACCTTGCCGTAAAATAGGTCTGAATCTGAATAGTTTACTGGTGACACGCCAAATGACATTATTTCACCAGGGGGTTCGGATGGGGAGAAATTAGTCCCTTGAACGCACGAGTTAAGCGAACTTGGACACACAGTCATCGGACATTTCAGCAGAGGAGATAAGTGAATCAGGGAGGTCATTCCAGTCCCTGATAGTCTTTGAAAAGAAACTACTTTTGTACGCTTCTTTGCTAGCTGAAGGTATCTGAAAAGCCAAAGAGTGTTGATTTCTACAACGCCTATTCTTTGGGATAAGGTCATCTGTATGTATTCTGGCTTTACCCTTTATACCTTTCTATAGCAATATAAGTCTACTATCCTTCCTCCTTTTCTTAAGAGATTCCCATTTCAGTTGACCTAAAATGCCAGTCATGCTCCCAGTTTCAAAAACATAATTTCCCGTCACAAACCTTGCCGCACGATTTTAGACCTTTTCCAATTCTTCCTGGAGGCCATGAGTGGGAGGGTCCAAAACTGAGCTTCCATATTCCAAGACCGGCCGCACCAGTCCTTTATAAGCTGCTTCTTTCACATCTTGGGGACAAGAATACAAATTTCTCCTCAAGAATCCGAGAGTTCTGTTAGCCTTTGTACAAACATTGGAAATATGAGTATTCCATTTCAAATCATTTGTGATAGTTACACCCAGGTATTTTATGCTTTCAACGTTTTCCAGTAAAGTGCCCTCAAGGGTGTAATTAGCCTGTATCTTACTAGACGGTTTATTTGTCAGCTGCATCATGTTGCATTTGACGGGTTGAAATCCCATTCCCCATTTTCTAGCCCAACTGCCTAAACGATCAATGTCTCTCTGAAGTTTCAATGTATCCTCTTCATTCTTGATTTCACGATAGCAAACACAATCATCGGCAAAGAGTCTTATTTCAGACTCGATGTCTGCTGATATGTCATTTATATACAAGGAAAACAGCAAGGGGCCGAGAATGGTGCCCTGAGGGACACCCGAAACAACTGGAGCCCAATCCGATTTAATACCATTAACCACTACCCTTTGTTGTCTGAAACAAAGGAAAGCATTTATCCAATTCAGTGTTGTTCCACCTATTCCATAGCTGAACAATTTGCTTTTAAGGAGTTCATGGGGAGGAGTATCGAAAGCCTTTTCAAAATCGAGTATAAAAGTGTCGACCTGGCCGTTTTTGTCTGAGATTTTGGCCCAGTCATTTATCACTGTAGTCAACTGAGTTTCACAGCTATGCCATTTCCTAAATGCGTGTTGCCTGTCAAACAAGAGTTCATGTTCATCAAGATGGGCCATAATATTAGAGCATACAAGATGTTCAAGAAGCTTACAAGGAATGCATGTCAAAGAAACAGGGCGGTAATTGCGGGCAAATGACCTGTCGCCCTTCTTAAACAGGGGGCAAATATTAGCAAGAGACCATTCTTTAGGAATTTCACCTGTATCAATTGACTGCTGGTAGAGATGGGCGAATACCGGCCCTAATTCCATAGCCAGTTCCTTTAGGACTCTGGGATAAAGCTCATCATGCCTAAGGCTTTAGACGGGTTTAGACCTTTGAGAAGTTTGGTCACCCCTTCCTTTGTGACCACAATATCATGCATTGAATGGGGCAGATCTATCCATAAGAGGGACCTGTTTGTATTCACTTTTAGTGAAAACATCCGAGAACTGACCATTAAATTCTTCCGCCTTCTCAAATTCGGATTGTGCTATTCCACTTCCATTTCTCTTTTTCAACGGGGGGATACCTTGGGTATCTTTTTTCTGGCTGTTTATGTACCTGTAAAAATCTCTAGGATTAGCCTTAACATCACCTACCAAGTTGTTCACATAAAGATCATGCTGCTCCCTGATATCAGCTTTGATCTCTTTTCGTAAAGATTCAAATTAAGATCTAAATTTTGCACTACCAGTCTTTTTAGCTTTTGCATGAGTTGCATTTTTTTCTGCAAATCTTCCTTCTTATTTCAGGTGTTATCCAAGGGACAGAGGAAACTGAGCGACTAGTTTTTGAGGGGATATGTTTATCTGCCGATTCCTGAATAAACGATGTAATGAGATTGAAATTTTCCTGGACCGACCGAGTATCTACGTAACCGTTGAAGTATCTTTCCTTTGCAAATTTAAGTCGTCTGCTCTCATAGATTCATAATCACCTTTCTGATAATGATACACTTTTCTCCTAGGTTTCTTTATAGGGGGATAGCAATTTTCAATGTGCCAGAAACAATGTCATGATCACTGAGCTTATCCGGGGAATAAATGTCTACAAACTGACCAGGAAGAGAGGTCAAAATTAAGTCCAAAGTATTTCTTTCTCTGGTGGGGTAATTGACTAATTGTTCTAAACCATGGTCATTCATGATATCTATCAAAATCTGACCCTCCGTCTGACTCAATGATGACCCAGATTTGCTGAGTCTGTCCGGCCATACAATATCTCTAAAGTTAAAATCACCTAAAACATAAATTAATGGAGGTTTGTTGCCTTTATTAATATTTTTGATTTTGTCAAGCTGTTCTCTAAGTAACTTGTCAAACTTTAAAGGTCAAGTTCATCACAGGGTCATGATTTATACATACACTGTAGTGCTTGAGCCATCAATGCTTCATGCCAAGTTTCGTTGAAATCGGTCCACCGGTTCTGGAGAAAAAGATTTTGAAAGGTTTTTACCATACATGGGGATGGTGGCCATCTTAGCATGTGACCTGGATTATTTATATACACGTTGGTTCCCCCTTCCTATAGATGCTTCATATTAAATTTGGCTTTGATTGGCCAAGCGATTCCAGAGAAGAAGATCTTTGAAAATGGTGCACGACGGACGACGGACGGACGACGGACGACGACGGACGGACGCCGGATGCCTGCCTATTCTATAAGCTCACCTGTGAGCCTTCGGCTCAGGTGAGCTAATAAAATACACCTCTATGGTATAAATCGAAGTTCATCGTCGGCTTAATCGGACACCCATTGAATGCAAGGTACTGTTTGCTGGGAATACATAGTTTCCAGATTATATTAATGTTTATCATGATTTATTTGTTTGTTCTTGATGATTCATTGACTAGTTAGAGATTCACCACGAGGACCGAATAACTAACTAAATGTTATGAACCACTGCAGAAGCTGAGGGTGAGGTTACGGCCATGTAAAACCGGTTTAAGCCAGCCAGTAACTGTGTGTTACTGATCGTTCCAAGTCGATGCTTCTGTGGTGGTTCTTTTTGTTTTGTGTCTTGGTGTATAAATTTTTTGTGCTATTGGCGCCTTATGTAGGTTTTCATATTTTTAGTTAAGTTAAGGTAACTGAGTGGCCACCTATTGGGAAAATAGCTGCTCATTCGGCTTACGATATGTTTCATGGTGTGGGTGCCTGATTGTTGGTTTGGTTTTTTCCCACCTCGGTTTTTGGAGTGGGAATCTTTTTCTGATTGCGCCTTTTTCTGGTCTTTGCCTACTTGTACCTTTTTATATTGAAGACAGTTGATGCATATTTTATAGATTATCGTGAAAACATTATATAAGAAAATCTTCGTGGCTTTCAATGATTATGTTTTAGAACAGTGCTCTGAAAATGTCATGAATCTGTGACATTTGTTGACTAGGGCGTTAATCAACATCCAAACCAAGCCATTTGTAAAGAAATATTGGTCCTTAGTTGAAAGCAACCTCCGAACGGGAGACGAATTTAATCCTATAGTGCTTTTACTACCCAGTATTCGTTAGTTCCTCGCAGACCTAACTGAAATATGCTAAATGGGATCTAAATCTTAACAAACAATAATTGGCATCATTACGGACAAAACTGCTGAATTAATTCGTCCGGTCTAATATCAAAATAAAGGTCATCGCGTAATGTTTGTTTTACCTTGACTGGATTTTAAGAATAAATGATATTGTCATTTATTCTTATTAGATCCGAAAATCTCTACATACAATATAACACTATGTCGACACTATATGACGTCATATGTCAAGTAATTAGAGATTATCACATGGGCATTTTGATTATCGCCCGCAGTATCAACCCGAGACTCCATTATCAAGCCCGATAGCTTTAGCTCGAGGGCTGATAATGGTCGAGGGTTGATACTAAGGGCGATGACCAAAATGTCCATGTTATAATCTGTTTATCAAATCTTAAAAATCTTCTATTCAACGAAGTTTTATATTGAAATATGAAAAATTGCCGATTACTGTGTAGAAAATGAAAATGACGCCATTAAAATGACGTAACGTCATTTCGCTTGACGTCACGTATTTCGTCGCGCGACAACGTCACATGCGGGCACGATAACCTCTCTCCATTCAAAATGCTTGATATCCGGTTATCAGCCCGCCCGTACTGATAACCAGAAGGCGGGAAACACATTATCGCATATGCAAACTTAGGTTATCGCTGGAAATATAGGTCTAAGTATGTGATAATACCAGATATAGTCTGCCCATGTCATATGTTATAGATGATAACCAGATATTAACATTGATCTAGAAAAGCAAAACATACTAAGACATTGCGATATAGGATATTGTACGATAAAAGTATAGAAAGGTTATGCGAACTATAGAAGTGTATAGAAAAATGTCTTTCGTTTAAATGTACATATCTTAAAACCAAGATCTCCAACATTCGAATCCGTGGGACCCAAAATGCCAATTGCTGTCACACTATTGAGGACCCTACATTTTTCCAAGTGCTGCTGCAAGAATATTAGTTCAAATATTTCGAAAAAAAAGAAGGTACAAGTAGGCAACGATCAGGAAAAGGCGCAATCAAAAAAAGATTCCCACTCCAAAAACCGAGGTGGGAAAAAACTAAATCAACAATCAGGTACTTATACCATGAAAGCATATCGTAAGCTGAATGAGCAGCTGTTTTCCCAATAGGTGGCCACTCAGTTACCTAAACTTATTTACAATTATGATAACGTATAGTCAGCTATCCAATCCATGAAAAAAATCTTCAAATGGCAAAATGGGGTAGAAGCTGGCATCCATGCTAAATATGTTCCTAGATAGATTCTATAACAGATAGGGGTGGATGCCAAGTCTTTAAATGACCCTGAGTCTTGGAATTAGGTCAAAGGTCAACTCGGTGCAAAATAGCAATATAATGTGCAAAAACTCCATTAAGTGTAATAAGTTGCCTATATTTTCTGTAAAAATTTGCTTGAACTACCAAGTATACACTTATAATACATGTGGCACTTACAATATAACTGAAAAGAGCACTGAGCATGTGTCTTTGTGAGGTTAAAGGTCATGTAAGTGCAAATTTCTCAAGAAAATGTTAGTAAAATCAGTGCTGAATTTCTGATATTATAAAAGCTATCAAATGATATGAAAACATTAAAAGATGCTCATAAATGGTAGAAAAGTATTGCAATTGTGATATCTCATTCAAGGTCATTAAGTGCATAGGAAGAGCAAAATTTGTAAATGAGTTTTTGTCAATGATCAGTGTGTCCATTGCCTCCTATTTGGATTTTTTTTGGTCTTTTTGTTGCTTAACCTCCTGGTTTTAGTCGAAGTAGAGAAAAATCTACAAAGATTAATGTGCACCTCTGGGGTCCCCCCCCTGATAGTAGAAGAAATATTGTAATCCTCTACTTCAGTACAGGAATCACACACAACCCAATAACATCAGCAATGGAAAAGCTGTCTAAACTAACAGTGGTACTGCATTGATTGACAGCTCTGCAAAGGGTGGCCGCGTGGGAATATGGGCTCCAGCCCATTGGGTCAATGAGAAATAAGAGAATAGCTTGTGCATACAGGCAAAGCTTATAACTACTGACTGATCATCTGATTACTAGTTGAGACTTTCGAGGAAAGTTTTTTTTTCAAGTCAAGTCAAACCACCCATGCATATAAGCCTTAGTCTGGTTGTACTGTGGAGCGCATTTTGGATGTCATGACAGGCGTAAAGGAGCAGCCAATCAAGAAGAAAAAGAATTTGTTCAGCTGAAAGAAAATGCATAGAGCGCACAGCAAGAGTAAATGGGTCGTCACCAATTTCTTCAACACTGAGTTGCTCTGCTTGCAACCAATAGTTTAGAGCTAAAATAGGCCTAGTCAACCATTAAAGAACTCACCGACACACATGAACAATCTTATAATTAGGAAAAATAAGGATATTTCTCACTAGTGAGAGACGAACGACCACGTTGGGCATATGTGCCATAAAAGGATGCAACTTCCCAACATGACCAGAACTGATGACTAGGATGCTTAGTCACAAATCAAACAGATCAGTGCTGAAAACCTCTTATACAGAAGACTGCAAGTCAAACACAGATATATGTTATAGGTGAAGACACCATGATAACAATGCCTGTCCACATCAACAGCAACTGGATGCTGATATCGGTAGAAAAGCATCTCCATACTAAAGGGAATATTTTAAATTATAATGCATTCGAGTACCGGACCGTAGAAACAATTGGTTGAAGTACTGATGGATACCAGATTTCAGGGGTACATCCTAGCATTGTTTTACAATACCGTCCTGAACTTCTGAAGTTGTTTTTAGCCTTTTCTTTTTATTTTTAACCAATATATGCAACAATGCTGATTTCGCTGTTTTTCTTTTCAATTGAAAGGGAAGAAGAATGATGCAATCTTGAGTGCTACGGACTAGACTGTTGTAATTTACACTTTTGTTATACATGATTGTATTGTCAGTTTTGCATTTGGTAGATATTACAACTATTCGGATTCCGTTTATGGCCACATTTATTGTTTTCATTTTTCTTGAAAATCAAAAATAAAATTAAGATCCTTTAAGAGCAGTGAGCGTGTTAATAAGAAAGGTGATGGACAATACCGTGGAAAAATAAGAAATATAAAAGTCCGAAACTCAATTGTGACGGTGACCCACCGTCCACAACCCATTTCTAACCCACCATTTTTGTAAACAGGTACCAGATGATATAGAAATCGTATCTTCAAACTCCCCACCCCAACCCTGTTGTATCCCACCTTTCTCTTAATGTATGCTTATATATATGTGGTGTCCAACATAAAATGTCCTATCTGTTCAGATTCAGAATTGTTAACTGGTGAAACGTCAAATTGACAATACCACACCAGGATGGTAGATGGATAGGAGCGCATCGATGTCAAAAACCAGATTTGTGGAATCTTAAATAGAAATTTGTTGGCAAATCTAAAATAGAAGCGGATTGTAGTATTGTCATTTTACGTATAATCACACTAATACTTCTTTGTAGTGTTGTAGAGTGTTGGTTTAGCACACAAGAGAACATGGTTTGATTCTCTGTCTGAGCAAAATGTGATTTACCAGTCACATTTTTTACATGTTACACTATTCAAACCCACCCTTCCATACCTATCCTAGTCTAGGGGAGTGTGGTAGCCTAGTAGTAGAGCAACAGATCTTGGATTTAAAGCATAACTTCTCAATGTAGTGTCCCTAAGCAAGACACTTTAAGCCCCGCATATTCCTAGTTAATAATCAAAAAGTCTGGCTCTATCACAGCGGGCTGAAAAAATGTTGACTGGAACATCAAGCCATTACCAAACCGAACGAACCTACACCATTTTCTCATTTACCCTCCCTGCTATACCACTATCTAATATTGTTGTACCGACCTCTATTCTAGTCTCTACACATACCCAACAGTTTTGAAACGCCACACAATGTGAATCCTAGTCTATTCCATCTCATCCTATTCTACATAATGTCTGCCTGCATACTTTATCCATACCTTTGAAACATTCAGGCATAAAAATGAAGGAAACAGTATGAATTTCAAGCACTGTGTTTATAGACAACGCTTAAATGCAAATTGATATTGGTCAGTTAATAATGGATGTAAAATTCTAAAATTAAACATAAATTCTCCTATCCAAATGTTGACGACCATCAACTGCTTACTCGAATACACTACCTGCTTTTCGATAGCCATCTTGGATTTTGGCAGCAATTCTGCTTTACCTATTATTATCATTATTATTATTATTATTATTATATCTTGATTCATATTGGTGAAATATGTAAGCTTTATATATTAACGTTATTTACTTTAAATGTGATCCTTAACATTGCATCACACCCATATGTAAGAATTTCTATCAAAACCCCTTTTTGTCGTCCATCTTGAATTTTGATGGCCATCTTGAATTTGGAAGGCTATCTTGAATTGCTCGAGGATTTTATATCAGGATTCTGATATGTAGTTTTGCCTTTGGAAATATATTCTGTAGTAATATGACACGGTCATCTAGGTTTCATGCCAAACTATATTAAAGAAATTCATTTTTTACAAATGTGTAAATACACATGTACGTAAATGGAATGTGCAATTTGCAATTACATGTCTTGAGACTAAAATATCTATTCAATGATACCTCTAATGTGTTTATTTGAATAATTTGAGAGCAATTCAACCATGAAATGATTTTATATCAAGATTTTTGAACATTCTAATAAAACATTGGAATATTTCTCTGAAACTTTCCTAAATTGCACTTATTGACCTTTTGACCACTTGTACTTCGGTTCAGACAAACATGCATGATTATCTGACAAATACAAACCCTTAATGTACTATCTAACAGTTAATATACTAAATTTTAACATTCAAACCACTTTCTTTGGCCTTGGTTTTGCTTGTGTTTTCAGCTGGGGTAAGTTTTCTTAATTTTTGCACTCATTGAACTTTGACCTAGTTTCTGACCTTAATAAGCAAATCTAGACATGGCATCCACCCCTATGGCTTCAGACATGCATCAAAGAATATCTTTACAACATCAAATTGCTTCTACTCAATTTTGCCATTTAAAGTGAAAATAAGCATCAAATATATGAATGGATGGCTGCCTAGTACATGAGGCGCCAACAGCACAAACATTTTAAACACCAACACATACAACAATAAAATCCACCACAGAAGTATCGCCTTGGAACGATCAGTTATATTATAGTCCGGCATGAACCCAAGATGACCGTGCAATAGCGTCTATAGAAAATGTTTTTGCAGAAATAAGTTGGTATGTGTATCCTGATTTGAAATCCGGATGATGCCAGATTGACATCCTAGGGCAATTCAAGATGGCCGCCACAATCCAATATGGCCGACAAAAGAAAGGTTTTTGATAGAATTTCTTACAGATATTTGATGAAACGCTGAATGTTTGCCTTAAAATTTGAGAAATAATAAAATTTAGCCTTTTTCATCAAAATACAACAAAATAAGAATAAACAAAATCAAGATGGCCATCAAAATCCAAGATGGCCGACGAAATAAGGGTTTTTGAGAGAAGTTGTTACATGTATTTTATGAAATGCTAAAAGATGGCATTTAAAGTGGAGAAAACTTTTTGCCATTACTACATGTATGCAACAAAAGGAAAATTAATAAAGATGGCGACTAAAATCCAAGATGGTCGACAAATTGTTATTCTATAGAATTTCATCAATATATGTGATAAAATATCAAAACAATTACGTTGAATATGCAGGAGTCATAAAGCTAAGATTGTTCTTGAATATGTAACAAAAGCTAAAATAAAAATGGCTGCTAAAATTCAACATGGCCACTGGAAAGTAGATTAAATGTGTTTGGGTATATAGAAATGAAATGAAAATTCCATAATTTCTGTGTTTTATTAAACAAAATTTGAACAAAAACTGCCAAAACGCTAATATTACCGCCATAATTTTATTTTAGGAAACTATGTTTAATTTTAGAATAAGCTGGTACAAATAGAAGATTATACATAAGTAATCTACTGGCAAGCAATGCTGTTTATTAAAGCATTGAAAATAATTACAATGCTAGGAACATTTTAACTTTCGCCTGCCTGTTTCAAAGGTAAAGGTAGAAATAGTGGCATTCAGATATGGTAGAATAGGATGAGATGATTAGGACTGGGTTTCACGTAGTATGACGACATGTTAAAAGGCGGTTGGCTGTGTAGGATATGTGTAGAGACTAATATGGGTTGATGTGGCATGCAGTGGGGTTGGATAGGGGTTACAATCGATAATGTGGGGATTTAAGTAGGTTTAATCTGGTTTGGCTATGGATCCACTCCCTAGTCAGCAAATCTTCAGTCATATTGTGATGGAGCAACTACTCTCTTTTGGTACTGATCTAAATAGAGTCATAAGAGGAAATGTTTTTGTTCTGATGTAACAGCTGCGTGTGAAGCTAACACTCGTTGTAGAAGTCGGTTTGTATCTCAAAGCAGTAGAAATGTGCAGTATAGCTAACACGACCACACAGTTTATTCCGTCTCCATTTTAGATTTATCCGCGATTCTCTATTTCATCCATCCGTAAATCTTTATATTCGACGCAGATGTCCACAAATCCATCAGATGAGTTGTTTATCTTTGAAACCAAATGCAAGAGTTTGAAAACTGCTAACTGTCCGGTACAGCAGGAATAGGATGGGGAGGGTAGAATAAGACTTATATGATCTAGCTGGTAACTGTTCACAATTATAAAATATTTCAAGTTTTGTGGAATGCAATTTTGGGACAGTATGCTGAATTTAAAAGGTTGTGTTCGGCTGGTCACTGTCTCAGTAGAGAAGTGACTTCTAATTGTTCGAACATGAAAAATAAAAATGTGCCTTTGTGGCAATTTTAAACAAAAAGTTGTAATACCCATGAAATGCCAAATGGCTATGAAAACACACTGAATGCCTATGGAGAAATTCTATTACTGGTCTGTGGATCCCAAACCCTTAGCAATCACAAGATCACGATCTTCTACTTCCCCTTTAAGTGAGAACAGAAACACTGAAACCAGCATTGTTATCAAAATAAAATAAAGCGAAAATAAAACATCTTGTGAGTTTAGACCTGTAAAGTTTATAGGTTATACCAATGCAATGAAGAATCCTAGTGATTTGGCAAGCATCAGTACTTCATTCCACAGAAGCACTCAGAAGCCGGAGGTTCGGAGAGACTGACCTTTTGTTACTATATATCTAGATCTAGCATTCCGTTTTCTGTTCCTGTTTTCTCTGTTTGAACTTTGCAGGACGGTCGATCATTGCAGTAGCACTGTTAGTTTGGAAAGTTTATCAGTTATTGATGTGGTTGGTCGTGTGAAGTTCCAGTTACACAGCCTTACACAGCGTCTGTTATGAATCTTATTCAGTTTAAAGTAATGATCTTTCACATACACCATTGCAGAAAGGCATACATGAAGATAATATAAGATACATTGAACCTATTATGTATTGGTGTTCTTGCAACTGCATATCTAGAAATCGTTATCCGCCACCATGCCAGATACCATTCTCTCCAGCTTTGTCCGAAAGTGCAATCACGACCGACAAAATAAATGAAAAGAATGGAACAAAAAACCCAGTTGATGGATAAGCGTACTTGGTGATAATATCGCTTACTGATTTTCTTTGTCTGGATATGGCCGACTCCTGGTCAATCCTCGCATTGTTTGTACTCCTGGTCAATGCTCACTTGATATTGTTTATGTATGCTATATTAAAGCATCTTTTTTACAGATGCAATATGTTGATGACTATCTGGGGTAGAGGAAAGACATTATACCTCTTGTTTTTTAGGGGTATGCATGTGAAACCACTACAACTAGGATGTGACAGAATAATTGAACATGTATCTGCAATAGTATATTTGTGTGTAACTCATGAATCGTGAACCATACCCCTGATTAATCTCGGCATCCAACAATCAAAAGTTAAGCAACAAATGTATCTCTTGTGCATGTCTACCACGTGTTTTGCTAAAATGGCAGTGGCATGTTTCACAATATATGCAAAGATTCAGTTACTATAAAAAAATAACACAAATGTTCTTTTACAGTATGGTTATCTCCCTTTATTTGTCATTTAGGGATACATCTAATTGATTCGTAGTAATGTTATGTGCAAGGCTATATATGCTTTAAATTCCCATTTTTGTGACCTTCAGCGCGATAAATAACAGCAGGAGTGCATTTTTGGTTACTTTCATTTAAATGCACTATTTTGGCCGCCATCTTGGACGCCATCTTGTATCTAACAAACTGTCCAATGATAAGATGATGCATATGGTCTTATTTTCACAATTTATTGACCACAAAAGAGCAGTTAAGAAATAACATGAGTGTTATATGGGTCCATTTTATGTAAATAACACTTTTGGCCGCCATCTTGGACGCCATCTTGTATCTAACAAACTGTCCAATGATGAAATGATTCATATAATTAAATTTCACAATTCATTGACCAAAAAAGAGCAATTTAAAAATAATACGAGTGTCAGATGGGTCCATTTCATATAAAGAACACGTTTGGCCGCCATCTTGGACGCCATCTTGATTTCAGCGAGTTGCCCAAGGATGCCAGAGTGGCATCACTTGGTTTTGTAATGCACTATGTATCCTCTTTCAAAAAATGCAAAAACATTTTCTATAGACGGTATTGCACGCTTTGGCTGATATTTTAGGTTTCTGTGCCGGACTAATAAAATTACTGGCAGGCTTAAACCGGTTTTACAGGTACCTAACCTCACCCTCAGCTTCTGCACCTTTACATGTTTGTAACGGTTGATTTTAGACTAACATTGCTTTTTGAAAAGTATGAAAATTGATACAGTGACAATTTGCCTGTTAAATGTTGGGTCGCCTTTCAATAAGGTTATTGATATATTTTAAAGACATTTTGCTCTTGACTGTGTTGACTGTTGTAGGTATATTACTCAAACATACCCATGCAATTAACTTTTTTTTCTTACTGCTTGAAAAAATGAAAATGTTCATTAGAAACACAATGATGTTTTTATTATTTTTGTTCAAAACATAGCTTGTTACTACACGCTTGAACCGGCTCGACGAGGTGGTTCTAACAAGTGCCCAAAATCTAATGTTTGGATCAAACATAAGAAAGTTAGGTATACCCCTGCAAATACCAGTTCTTCTGTTTAAAAATTGGGTTTGAGGGGTATACTTTTCATAGACATGTTTTCATGATGATAAATATGAACTTTCAGATAACTATCTGAGAAACGTTAATTTAGCAATACATTACAACTCTAATACAACAATTGACGTCAGTAAGCTCAGCTAGAAGCTATATTTGTCGGATGTAGTTGATAATCTCTTGTTCAACAAAGATCACTTCATGAGAAGCCCTATCTGCGATGATTACAGCCATATGAAACGGTTAAAGAATAGTACGATGATAGACTGGATAGGATAATAAGTTGCCTGATAACTGCACACCCGCGTTCAGACATCTACGTATAAACAATTGAATTACACGTATGAAAAACGCATTTTTTTTTACTTGGGATGCCACACATTATTACGATTCACAGTGACAGCAAATGCATAACAAAAGCTATTTTTGTACCTTACCTTTCAAGCAATGTAAAAATAGTATGCGATTTTGTGTTTTTGTTTAGCCATGACGAACTGCAGAAATCAAACGTTACGAATGGATATTGTGATATCATTCCGTGAAATGTTACCCCCATAAACCCCTCTTTTATAAAGCAAAACTGGGGTATGCAGGGGTATATCTTTTTTTTCTTATTTTTACTCCAAAACATAGAGTGTGGTTACTCGTTAGAACCGCCTCGGTTGACAACACATAAAGTTATTATTGTACCCTTTTACATTCCGTTAACTTTTTAACAGCAAACTAGGATAGCATCTAAATATACAATGCCGCTAACGTTTATTGCATAATATAAAATCTACATCAGGTAAGTTGAGGTAACCCAGCATGCAAAATATTTTGCATCGTCACC
Source organism: Rugalucina vietnamica (assembly GCA_964017185.1). Taxonomy (NCBI): domain Eukaryota; kingdom Metazoa; phylum Mollusca; class Bivalvia; order Lucinida; family Lucinidae; genus Rugalucina; species Rugalucina vietnamica. The sequence continues at coordinate 60,015,488 of OZ024874.1, read as the reverse complement.
ATAGTCCCAACATTTGCGTCACAATTTGCGTTTGTCATGTTTTAGCGTTTTCTCTTTTAATGTTATCAATTAAATGCCTTTTTCTCATAACATGCATTAAGCAGTCAGCAAGTAATTTCTTAAAAGGAGTCCATCAAACATCAAATAATTACGTAGCAGTTGAATTTAATTGTATTGCATATTTTAATTGCTAAAGAAGGCAGTTGAAAAGCTGAAATAATGATGTATCAGGACTATAATTGGAAGAATTTAAATGGATTTACTATTTTTATAAACAAAACTTGCACTAGGAACTGTATCAATCAACCTAATGCTTTCATTAATAAAGACATTACTTAACTCGCTGAAACCAATACGTATCGTGATTTGTTATGACTCCCATGCGAATCATCGACAGTATAATTTATGTGATTTCATTTTTAAGGAATTTAAATTATGGGTTTCAATATAAATCCCTACTTTTTCTCTTTCTTGGCAGTAATTTTCAATTACTTAATGTTCTTTTCCGAGAATATTGATTGAGTCAAATTTAAAACCAAGCTCTTGTTGGGGTAAAAAAAAACAATTACAAAGTAGATAAATAAACATTTTACAGTTTATGAGTATGATACAAAATAATGTAAAGTTAGCAATTATCAGGAGCTGGTGCAATCGGAACATAAGTCCGATCCCATAAACCGAGGTTATAAAAATAAAATTCACAATAAGGTACAAATGCAAATAAAACGAATAAGCTGGATTATGCAGCTTTCACAATTATTACGATTCTACCACGATTGGTATTGTTGTCTTAATCGTGGACCAAAACACCGCGATCTGTTGAGATGGGTTGCGATCTCCTACGAATTGTTACGGTCTGTTACGATTCGAGAAAAAATGCCTGTCCCAATTAACTACATGACGATGCGAATGACTCGCGATAGGATACGATATGATACGAGTAAAAGCGATGAGTCAAGACTAGCCACGCTTTTGTCACGGATGCTCACGATTTATTACGAATTTTCAATACATGAAACAAATCGGACACGATAAATGATTTTTATTCTTTGATCAACAATAGAAAAGTAAACATTAATACGGCCCTTTTCAGTTTTAATTAGAAATCTGAAGGATGCCAGGAAATGGCAGCAGGGGCAGGGGTAGAAAGGGGTAGGGGAAGGTTTTATCACCCCCTGTGTTAGAAACCTCATTCTCATCATTCTCAGCTCCGGCCATCATCATTCATGTTGTTTCGTTTTCAGAGGTTAAAAACGTTATGAGATTTTTGTTTGTTTTTGAAGTATATATGCCAGTCGCAGTCTCATTTTGACTCAATCGTGACCACAATCACCAAAATGTCAAGCCAACAATCGTAACCTATCGCAACATATCGCATCAGTTCTTGAGACTCGTACCAGAACACATCTACGCGTATCAGTTCGTATCAAATCCCGGTCAAGTATCGTGATATAATCGTGTCAGATCGCATTAGCATCGGGGGCTTAATCGTAATAATCCTACCGGAACGCAACTAATCGTATCTATTCGGGACCAATATACCAGATTTTGACCGATCGCGACCCTATCGCATCGGATCGGAACAGATCGTATCAAAACGCAACGAATCGCAACAGAATGTATCTGATCCCGATTTGCTGCGATTTGTCAATCTAGGCGTTCGTAAAAGATCGCGCGCTCTAGTGTGAAAGCCGCGTTAGTGGCTGTTTCCCTAAACATTATCTCCCTGCTACCCGGACTTGACCAGATATACAAGTCAAAAATTCGAACCGGCCACGGATGTATTTTTATCTTACTAAACATAGAACTATTCACTGATTGTAACAATTTAGATTTAATTTGATCGATTTGTAAATAGATAATAACACATAAAATATGATAAACGAAATAACATAACTTCTGTGACACAAATATCAGCTTTAGATAATAAAGTTTTACTTTAAATATCAACTTTAATATGTCCCATTTAGATAATACTATACTTTGTATCGACTACCCTGTTGAAAGTTGCAAAATTTTAGTAATTCTCTTTGGCTCCATGTTGCCAAATCTAAAAGGGTCACTGACGAGACTTTAATAGTCGAAACCGCGGATGGCCCAACCCCTTTCTCATTAATGTGTTCACTGCTCTTAAAGGATCTCAGTTTTAATTTTTAGTTGCTATTACTGCAGCTGGTGTTGTGCCGTGTGGCGGCCCTAAAAAGTCTCCCCGTACATCATACTTAGTGCAGGTTATTTTCTTTTTGGTCCTTTGAGATCAGCGAAGATATTCTGAGAACTCAGAAATTTATTATCGGTTAAGATTCATTTTCTAACCACGGTTTAACATATTTGGTCCCATTTAGATAATACTATACTTTGTATCGACTACCCTGTTGAAAGCTGCAAAATTTTAGTAATTCTCTTTGGCTCCATGTTGCCAAATCTAAAAGGGTCACTGACGAGACTTTAATAGTCGAAACCGCGGTATGGCCCAACCCCTTTCTCATTAATGTGTTCACTGCTCTTAAAGGATCTCAGTTTTAATTTTTATTTAACATTGATTTCTCACATTACAGGACAGTTTGAACTAAAACATTATTATTCCAGTAAAATCACACAGCGTCCAAGAGACTACATCTTACATGATATTTGATCTACCCTATGTACAGTCGAGGTTATTGAAACTTGTAATCTTGCATCCTACTAGACTGCATTACCTTGTTTGGACTGTCGTTTCGCCATTTTGTGTCCCAGTACCTTTTCGAGCGGCTTTCGTTGGATCAAATATTTATATTCAAGTGTTTAACCAGTGTTATTTGTAAAAACAAACGGCTGTATGCGTAATTATGTATCAAACGCTGACTGATTGTATAATTTGGTGTACCATTGCTATTTGGGTGCAATATTTCAAGCTTCAATAAACTTGAATATAGACAGGGTAGACCAAATATTATGTTAGGTGTAGTATGCCGGGTGATCTGCCAATTTAAAGATATAATCTGTTTTTGGTTAAAACTTACTTGAAGTGTATGAAATCAATGTTAAAGTTGATATTTGTATCCCTGAAGTTATGATATTTTGCTTGTCATTTAAATGTGTTACTATTGATAAATCAAACGATTAAAATCTAAAATGTTACAATCAGTGAATAGTTTTATGTACTAAGTTTGACATAACGAAATCCGTTCAAATCTGCAAACACTCAATAACATTTGGCCAAGCTTCAGGTATTGGTACTGCTATGCCATTACTTATGAAACAAATCGGTATGTACTAAACTTATGTAACGGAGCTGTAGTCCAAATAGCACTTACCCCTTCACAAGCGATTGCAAAATACATGAAAACAATTTAGCCAAAATAAGGAAGTAGTCTAATTTCGACCCCACAATTTCCACGGGCTGATTTATACTGGCGCATATTTGCGTGCTGCACGAGGCATGACTGCGGCATAATTTTATACCAGAACGTGCAGACTGTGATATAACCCTTTGCATGCGCTATGTCGTTTGGATCAACAATAGCGAAGAATGAGTTTTAAAACGACATTTTTGTCGTAAAAATGCAAGCACCGTCTATAAAATTGTTGAATTCTATTCCCGCCCGCATATTATCGAACTATAGATTGGACTGCGTGATACTGCGGTTACAGGTAAAACGGTAAATAAACAAAAAAAAATTTGCGACAGTATATCGCGGCTGGCCCAGGCTGTATTAATATGATTTTTTTATTAGGTCGCTAGATACATTAAATGACTGTTACGCGTAAGTTTTTTTTTTTTTTTTTTTTTTTTATCATTATTATTATTATTGTTATTACTATTGATTTAGTCTCACGTCTCGTTCAAGATTACTTCAGCTAATATGAGACGGGCAAATCAGTAGGTAAAGCGAAAACAGGAGAACCCCGAGAAAAACCACCTGACACACCCACACTTGGCCAGAGCGGGGCTCGAACCCACACAAAGCACAGCGGTGAGATGATCGAATGATTAAGAAACAGCACTCTTAACCGCTCGCCCACGGGGTTACGCGTGTAAGTGGAATACATACTGCAGATACTGTGAGGTTCAACGTAAAACATGATGAACAAGGCAGTTTCTTTATGAGAAGAGCAAGGTATTCTGTTGGGCGAGTATCGGACCTCGGGACAAGAGGTCTTTGATTCGACACCAACCCTACTAGCGGATTGTCTTTAAGCCAAACACTTCAACATCTTGATATATACTCATGTCCAATGAAAATGTACCAGTCTTTAAAATCAAATAAAAGAGTTGGGAATCACAATAGATGAACGCAACTTATTTTATCGTTGAAACAGCTAACTTTTGCTCATGTCTATCGAAAAATTCACAAAGATTGTCTGTTAGACTAATGGTTCCATGCAGCACGTGCAAAATGCATTTTTTCCTATTCACTAAGTCAACAGTTTTCATATCTGTTCCATTTTAATTGTGCATGAAGAACAACGCCAGTGTAACAAAACGCCACTAAACGTCTGTTGGAATATTCAAAAATGGGACGTTTAAATGACGCTCAACGTAACCAGGCGATCGGTATGATAACGGGTGGAATGTCGTATCGTGAAGTTGCTCGTCGATCAGACAATTAGTCGTTTGGTTGAAAGACACACTGTCAAAGGCTCTGTGGACGATAGGCCGCGTCCTGGACGTCAAAGAGTGACGTCGGCTAGAGATGTTCGCCAGATAGTGCTGTCTCATTTGCGAGATCGCTTTAAAACTGCCTTACAAACAGCTCGGGAAATACGCACATTCAACAATCAACGCGTTAGTCGACAAACAGTAAGCCTATGTCTCCGTGAACGTGACGTTAAGAGCTTTAAGGCATATAGAGGGAACATGCTAACTCCTGTAAGACGACGTAATCGAGAAACTTGGTGCCAGCAACATCAGCAGCAGTGGAATAGTGTCGTCTTTACTGACGAGTCACGTTTCTGTTTGAATATGCATGACGCTAGAGCAAAGTTGTGGCGTCGAACGTTACTCTAACTGTTGTGTCAGACAAACAGACAGATGGGGCGGTGGAAGCGTTATGGTATGGGGCGGTATATCGTTGAGACATAAGTCGCCTTTGATAGTAATTGACGGCAATTTGACGGCGCGGCGCTATATTGATGACGTCCTTACTCCAGCCGTTGTTCCGTTTATGAGAAACCACCCGGATGTCACCCTGTTTCAGCAGGAAAATGCTCAACCGAATTCGGCAAGAGTTACATCAGATTTTCTACTCAACAACAACATTAATGTTTTACGTTGGCCGGTGTTTTCACCGGATTTAAGCCCAATTGAACATTTATGGGACCAAATTGGCCGCCGGGTATACGGGGCTATAAATCCAATACACAACCGACAGGAACTGGCAAACAGACTCATAGCAGCATGGAATGACATACCACAATACCGTATACAGCGGCTTATTCATACCATGCGACGTCGTTGCCAAGCTGTACTGAATTCCAATGGTGGTCATACGAGATATTGAGGTTTGTGACTTTTCAATTTCGACCATCTGTGTTTGAACTATAACTTATCCTGTTTTGCAAACGCTTTGCGCTTAATGAAAGTCTCATATTGTGACCAATACCCTAAAGTTTCATTATGCATGAAATTGTCGAAAAATATAAAATTGCAGAGAAGTTCTAATCTTTTAATCAGGTGTAACGTTTTCATTGGACATTAGTATAGGTTGATTACGATTTGAAAATGTGGTTCCGTCCCGACATGACACAGAATTGTTGACTTTAGCGCGTCACCACCAGCTTGAGCAAGTTATTATATAAGATATAATGTATTTTGTATGCCACAACAATTAGATGCATCTGACAAAATTTACGTTTTCATTGATTATTTTTTCAGTATATAGGAGACCGTAGGCGATTTGCCTTTCATGGAGTCTATGCGTCAAATATAGAAACAATCTAGTAATTTCACTGCAATTAATGGTATGTTCATAAAAGCAAAATCTAACAAATTGCGATTTAAATGACGCAACCTGATATATTGAATTCTAGAGCAAAATCCAGTCGTTGGATTGCAAATTTAGAAATTAATACCTTTGTAAGATGAACGAGCACGCAAGGGTAATCCGTATCGCCTACGATAATGTGAGTGATGTGATTGAAATTTAGCTCATTGTAATAACAATAATATTAGTAAGGGTAAATAAGCTATGATCAGGAACTTGTTAAATACCAAAGTCGTACAATAAAAAAAAAACAACAGAGGCTGGAAAAATCAAACTGACAATCAGGGCCCAGTTGTTCAAAATTATAGGCATCGTTAGTTAACAGTTCGTTAAAATTTCAAACATTAATATTACAAATACACTGTTATTTTTTGTTGATAAAAATCTTTTTATTGATAGTTAGCAACAAAAAATAACAGTGGGTTTGCTTTTGAAAATGTACAAGTAGGCAACGATCAGGAAAATGCGCATTCATCTGTGAGTGTCACTGATCATCAAGGTGTGACCCTACCAAGGGGATGCTTATATCCCTGCCCCTGAAAGAAAAAAAAATAATTTCATTTTAAAGACCCTTTATTCCCCAAAAGCTTATATTTGCCCCTCAGATTATTGAAAATGAATTGTCAAGCTCCCAAAATCCCCAAATCCAAAACTACTGATAGGGCCCCTGGGTGAGGAAACTATCATATAATAAAGCTTATTTTAAAATAATTACTAACGCAATAGCAGCAGATTAGCGCGACAGATTGGTGCTTATTTCATTTCAAAACAACACAGAACACACAATAACTGTTCATCGTTTCAGATGCTTTGATGCGGAATAGGAAATTGCTCAAATCGATTTTCTTTGCAACAAACGGTTGAGCATTGGAAAGATTGGTGGGCGTGTTAAATATCTGATGATGCTTTAACAATAAAAGGTTCAACTTTGTCTTCATTTTCAGGAGCTCCTGATTTATGGTTTTGAATTCAAATATCATTTGAAATTTAGAAATAATAATTAGTATTTTGCCAAGCCAGAAAATATGTCACTTTTAGATTCAGGCATCAGGTAACAACAAATCAGAGCACTCTTTTTCAATCGAAAATTAAATCAAAATTGTGATTTGATTAAGTAATCCTTGATTACGCTTTCACCTGTATTATGAATCACGCATAAAACACCTACGCAAAGGTCCGCGTCCGTAAAAGATGCAAAGTAGATGAACTTTCTGCGTGTTTAATGTTTTAAGCATCATCGCGATATATGTGAAACTGGAAAATGTCTGAACATCTAGAAATCGACTGCTAGTATTGACAAAAAGTACTCATAAGATGACTCAAACGGCAGGGTCTAATGTATATTTAGACTTGAAAGTGACTTGGTTTACAAAATTAAGAAACACTTGATTTTTAAACCCGGCAGCAATTATATATACTACTCAAACTTTGATAAGCATCAAAACTTTATTTTCCATTACAGGACATACTGGTAATCTAACACCCGAACTTTTGCTATAGATATATAGCAGCACTATCACCGTGCAAACATTCCATCTTTTTTTCGCGCTGCCGGCGATCCCTTCTCGCAGACTTGCAGAAACAATGGAAACCCCCTGAAATTGAAGTTGTCACTGTTGCCTACCCTATCCAGTTCCCTCTTGCTGGTTCATTCAACTGCAAAACTGTTTTAATCATCGAAATGTCAATACTTTTGTGTCTAAAATGCACTTTTGGAAAATTTCAGAAATCTGTGAGTTTGGGTGAAAAACACAATTTTTTACCCCAAATTTTTTTTTTCGCTTAAAATGTTGTCCTTTGCATGGTGAGCATAAAACTGAAAATCGTTTTTGAATACGCACTCTGGTTACCTCAAACCAGCGCTTTTAAAATTTGTTGTCAGATGGTTTAATCACACAATGCAAATTTCCATTAAGAAAACTTTCAGTCCAATGACAAATGTTTTTAAACGCTGTAAAATCTAAACCAATGTCCGTAGCTCAAATCGGTTTTCTGTTCCATACTTGCAGCCTGAAGGGCAACGTTTTAAGCGAAAAAAAAATTTTTGGTAAAAAATCATGTTTTTAACGAAAAATCACAGACTTTTGAAATTTTCCAAAAGTGCATTTTAAACACAAAAGTATCGACATTTCGATTATCAAAACAGTTTTGCATTTGAATGAATCAGTAAGAAGGGGTAAATGACAGAATTGGATAGGGTAGGCAACAATCAATGAACAATGGCAACTTTAATTTCAGGGGGTTTCCATCGTTTCTGCAAGTCTGCGAAAAGTGCGCGCAGGCAACTTGAAAAAAAGATGAAATGTTTGCACAGTGATGGTTCTGCTTCATATCTATAGCAAAATTCCGGGTGTTAGATTACAAGCATGTCCTGTCAACAAAAATAAAGTTTTGATGCTTATCAAACTTTGAGTAGTATATTACTGATCGTTCCAAGGCGATACTTCTGTGGTGCGTCTTATTTTCTGAATTTTTGGTGTTGAATTTGTTTGTTCTGTTGGCGCCTTATGTGCGTTTATATATTTTAGTTAAGTGTGTGTAACTGAGTGGCCGCCTATTGGTAAATAGCTGCTCACCCGGCTTACGATATGTTTTCTTAGTATGAGTACCTTATTGTTAATTTAGTTGTTTTCCCTCTTCGATTTTTAGACTGGGAGTTTCTTCCTGAATGCGCCATTTTCTGATCATTGCCTACTGATAAAAGAAGCATATTGAACTTGTTCGGTTATATCACAATGGCGACCACATTTTCCAACAAAATTATTAATTAACCTAGTAGAGCAATGCATACGCAGATGATGAAAGTACAAACATGTTTTACTCATCGCTGGTTACAATACAGTAACCCACCATATATAGGTTCCCCTTATACCAAAATAATAATGCTCTTAATTTCTAGTTGAATTCTAAAACGCAAAACCTTTCCGAAATATTGATTGCAGTAATTTTTGAACAAACGAATAAGTTCTACACCCCTAAAACACTCAAAGCAGAAGGGTAATGTGCAATTCTTGGTTGAAAAAAAGTGTAGATTTCGCCCAATTTTGCAAATCCTACAACTACTGGCAGCATGACATTGATATCATAGCCGAAGTTAGGAGTGAAACGTGTTTAAGGAGGTCAGTGATGGCGTTGTATACGGAAATTAAGATTAACACATTTTTGCCAACTTTTGATGTAGGGGGTTATGCCTTTTGGAACTATACTGTACTTAAACTATTGAAGCATGACGTGAGTAAAACATGTCATTCGATCGCAGATAAATGGAACTAACAAAAATAAACATTGTCAATTAAATTCAAATGAAAATGAATTTATAAATTGGATGAAAAATCGGAAATTAAATATCCTTTAATGGTTTTATATTCTAATTTATTTGAACTAAAATTTGATTTAAAAAACAAATTGCAGCATTTACATGTTTCTCTGCAGAACACGGTGCCAGGTTACTGTTTGAGACTAGATTGACCGACTAGCTTCCGAAATATGGTTCTTTGAAATTGTGGACGGACGGCGGATGAACCACTAGGCTATACCTCAAGCGGGAAGCTAACGATAATGATAAAAAGTGACGCCATTAGAGATTTTATCGTGTACTTAGATAAATAATATGCCACACTACGATTCAGATGCACGAAGGTCGACGGCACACAACAAATGGTACAGTGATTAACCTGAATTTAGCTCGCTAACGCTCTGGTTTGAACAGCAGGAAAGCATTTTCGTGTAATGAATACCCCCTTATACCCCACCTTTTATATGGCAAATACCGGGAATAATAGGGGTATACCCATTTTACTTATTTTTGATCTAAAACATAGATTCAATTAATGTTACAAACATTGATTTTTTTTTCAATGATTATTTTTAATTTTTACAGCTGAGAAAAAATATGATATATTGCATGTGCAAGTTTTCATAATGAAATATATACTAAATATGTACGCCCGACCCAAAAAGAATTCAAAGTTCACTTGCTTTAACCGTTAAGGCATGGTGTTGCTAGTAAAGTTTGTAAGCTATCAGGAGAAGCTGGAACTTTTTGCGAATATAACGTTACATCTGAACGACATTTAATATTTATTTGTTGCCCTACTTAGAACTATCAAACAAATATCGAATAACACTTTTAATTTAGTCAATGATATATATTTGCCATAAAACTTGATTTCCTGTAAGACACGTGATTTGTGATGAATGAACTTGCGCATCATTATCATTACATGAATATAATTTTATTGTTTGAGGCAACAGTACTAATTTTATTTTTGCATTAGATGTTTTTCTTTGTATAAGTACCTGCTGTTTAGTGGCGGGGTGTGGCACCAGATCCTGATGTCTGCTTAGTTTTACCCTTATAAGCAAACATAAAGTTTCGTCACAGATGACACGCCTCTTTTTGTGGCGTCGCAGCTAGGGCTGTTCTGTTTGCCTATGTACTTCAAACAGGATGCCAAGCTTATATCGTTTCATGAATGAGCAGTCATTTGACTTGACATTCCTTCATTTAAGATCAACAAGAATGTTGTTACAAAACGAGCCATTAGATAATGTCAATAACATGAATGCGTTGCTAACTTAAGCTTGGTATGGATTCTTAACTTTGTTTATTGTCATTCTGACACGAAAATCTATAAGCTTATTTATTTAGGTTGTTCGAAATCTTCTTTGATCAAGACAATAATCAAATCTTTGTCAAAACCTGTTCTGAGGTAGCAAGGATTAAAATAAAAACTAAAACTGAAATCCTTTATGAGCGGAGAGATGATTCATTCCATATTGTGCAATATGGCCCATCTTCTCGCTTTGAATGTTTTACTGCTTCCAAAGGATCTAACAATTATTTTTATGTGCTATTACTGCAGCTGGTGTTGTGCCGTGTGGCGGCCCTAAAAAGTCTCCCCGTACATCATCCATAGTGCAGATTATATTTTTTCTTTTGATCCTTTGTGATCAGTGAATATATTTGGAGTATCTCAAAATTATTATAGGTTAAAAATCACCTTCTTAACAGTATTTTGATTATTTGGCCCCTTTGGGAATTTGAGTCTTTAATTTAGACTACATAAATGTAAATTCTTGAAATTGCAGCTTAAATGTCTGGCTTTCGCTGCCAGTTTTGAAAAGGGTTACTGATGAAGTTTCATTACCCGATATTGTACAATATGGCCCATCTTCTCGCTTTGAATGTTTTACTGCTTCTAAAGGATCTAACAATTATTTTATTTGCTATAACTGCAGCTGGTGTTGTGCCGTGTGGCGGCCATAAAAAGTCTCCCCGTACATCATCCATAGTGCAGATTATATTTTTCGTTTGATCCTTTTGGATCAGTGAATATATTTGGAGTATCTCAAAATTATTATAGGTTAAAAATCACCTTCTTAACAGTATTTTGATTATTTTGCCCCTTTGGGAATTTGAGTCTTTGATTTAGACTACATAAATGTAAAGTCTTGAAATTGCAGCTAAAATGTCTGGCTTTCGCTGCCAGTTTTGAAAAGGGTTACTGATGAAGGTTCATTACCCGAAATTGTACAATATGGCCCATCTTCTCGCTTTGAATGTTTTACTGCTTCCAACGGATCTAACAATTATTTTTATTTTAATGAAAATGAGAATGAGAACAGCGGTTTCGGCTTCTTAGGCGTCATCAGTGACCCTTTAGAAAAGTAAGCAGCGTTTCACAATAGCGCAGTCAGATCCAAAGTCCGTCAAAACACTAGATGGGAAACATCAGAAATTAGAAACAAATACGGTTTAACTTACAAAGAGAATATAACGTTAGTCGTGTTAGCAAGTTTTCCTCCAAAGGCTGCCACTCGGTTACCTGAACTTAACTGTATGTGTATAGGGAGATGAACATACAAATCGCAAACAGTACAGAAATATGAACAAAAATAACCACAATAAAGATATTTTCACAATTATACAATATTAAAGTGGCTTCCCCGTGTTGCCAAATTTATGGGGACACTGAAGAGGCTTACGTAGCCGAAGCCCCGGTATGGCACATCCCCATTCTCATTAATATGTTTGCTGCTCTAAAAGGATCTCGGTTTTATTTCATTTTCTGGTAACATTATATAGAATGCTCCTCTATGTTATTAATCGAAGTTCATCGTCGGCTTTATCAGACACACATTGAATGCAAGAGATATTGTTTGCGGGGAATAGTTTCCAGATTATATTGAAGAAATTTGATGCATATTTAACAGAGTATCGTGAAAACATTATATCATAAAATCTCTGTGGCATTTCATGATTATGTTCTAGAACAGTTCTCTGAAAATGTCATGAGTCTGTTAACTTTGTTGACTGGGACGTTAATCCACATCCACATCCAAACCAAGCCAATTGTAAAGAAATTATAGTGATCCTGGATTGAAAGCAACCTACTAACGGGAGGCGCATTTAATTCTATAGTGCTAGTACTACCCAGTATTCGTAAGTTCCGTCCAGACATTACTGAAATATGCTTAATGGAGCATAAATCTTATCAACGAATATTTGGCATCATTATGAACAAAACGGCTGAGAATTAATTTGTCTGGCCTAACATCAAAATAAAGGTCAACGCGTAGTGTTGGTTTTACCTTGACTGGGTTTTCAGAATAAATGATATTGTCATTTATTCTTATTAGATCCGAAAATCTTAACATACAATATAACACCATTTCGACACTATATGACGTCAAATGTCAAGTAATACCAGATATAGTCTATCCATGTCAGATTGCATAGATGATAACCAGATATTTACATTGATCTAGAAAAGCAAAATATACTAAGACATTGCGATATAGGATATTGTACGATAAAAGTATAGAAAGGTTATGCGAACTATAGAGGTGTATAGAAAAACGTCTTTACGGTTTTAATGTACAAATGTTAAAAACTAGGTCTCCGACATTCGAATCTGAAAGACCCAAAATGCCAGATGCTGTCACATATATTGAAAAGTCTACATTTTTAAACCGAATATTTTCCAAGTGCTGCAGCAAGAAGATTATTTCAAATATTTCGAAAAAGAAGCAACTTGACATTTTGTAACGGTTGATTTTAGTTTGAAAAGTAAGAAAAATGATACAGTGACAATTTGCCTGTTAAATGTTGGGTCGCCTTTCAATAAGGTTATTGATATAGTTGAACGACATTTTACTCATGTGTTCTCTGTGAATATAGGTACATTACCCAAACATACACATGCACAGATTTTTCGTACTGCTTGAAAAAAAAAAAAAAAAAAAAAAAAGAAAATGTTTATTAGAAAAAAAATGGTGTTTTTATTTTTTTTTTGTTCAAAACATAGATTGTGGGTACACATTTGAACCGCCTCGGCGAGGTGGTTCGAACAAGTACCCAAAATCTAAGTTTGGGATCCAAATAAGAAAATTAGGTATACCCCTGCAAACCCCAGTTCTTTTGTTTAAAAGTTGGGTTTGAGGGGTATATATACTTTTCATGGACATGTTTCCATAATGATAAATATGAACTTTCAGATAACTATCTGACAAACGTTAATTTAGCAAGACATTGCAACTCTAATACAACAGCTGACGTCAGCCAGCTCAGCTAGAAGCTATATTTGTCGGATGTAGTTGAAAATCTCTTGTTCAACAATGTCAAAACTGTGTTTGTTGTTTTGTGTTTCTGTTTAACCTTGACGAACTGCGGAAATCAAACGTTTCCAATGGATATTGTGATATCATCAGGAAAATATGTCCGTGAAATGTATACCCCATTAAACCCCACTTTTATATAGCAAAACTGGGGTATACAGGGGTATATCTTTTTCTTATTTTTGCTGGAAAAACATAGATTATGGGTACTTGTTAGAACCGCCTCTGTTGGCAACACACATGTTGTCATTATTGTACACTTATACGTTCCGTTAACTTTTTAACAGCAAACTAGGATAGCATCTAATTATACAATGCCGCTAACGTTTATTGCATAATATAAAATCTACATCAGGTAACCCAGCATGCAAAATATTTTGCATCGTCACCAAAGTCCCAACATTTGCGTCACAATTTGCGTTTGTCATGTTTTAGCGTTTTCTCGTTAATGTTACATGTATCAATAAAATGACGTTTTCTCATAACATGCATTAAGCAGTCAGCAAGTCATTTCTTAAAAGGAGTCCATCCAACATCAAATGAGCCGCCTCGTGGGAAAACCAACATTGTGGTTTCCGACCAGGTTCGACACAAATCGACCTGTACAGTCACAGAAAAGAGCTAGAAGCTTTAAATTTCGGATTTAAGTAGAAGAAGAACTGTACTATTCGAGTAGCGAAAACAAAGGCGCTGATCAGCTTCGCAGTTACTGCGAAGCTGATCTGCGCCTGTGTTTTCGCCTATGCAGATTGTTGGTTGTCCCATGAGGCGGCTCAAATAAATACGTAACAGTTGAATTTGATTGTGTTGCGTATTTTATTTGCTAAAGTAGGCAGTTGAAAAGCTGAAATAATGAATGTATCAGGACTAAAAGTGGAAGTAGTTAAATGGATTTACCATTTTAGAAACAAAACTTGCACTAGGAACTTTATCAATAATCCTAATGCTTTCACTAACAGAGACATTACAAAAATACTGAAACCAATACGTATCATGATTTGTTATGACTCCCATGGGAATTATCAACAGTATGATTTATGTGATTTCATTCTTAAGGAATTTAAATTATGGGTTTCAATACAAATTCCTATTTTTTTTTCTTTCGTTGCATTAATTTTCAATTACTCAATGTTTTTATTTGAGAACATCGTGTTGGGTACATCATACGATGTTGATGTAAGTTTTATGTAAATCGGCACATTGGGTGCTAAATGGAGATATGTGTTTAACATCTGAGCAACTTTGAATTCGGGATATTGCAGGCCATCATAAAAACATGTCCGTGTAATGTATATCCCCTTGAACCCCACTTTTGTATAGCAAAACTGGGGTCTGCAGGGGTATACCTATTTTCCTTATTTTTGACCCAAAACATTGATTTTGGGTTACTCGTTAGAACTGCCTCGGCGAGGCGGTTCTAACTTTTGTACCCACAATCTATGTTTTGAGTAAAAATAAGAAAAATATCAAAAAATTTCCAACAAAATTTTCGATTTTACAGCTGAAAAATGTCTCTATTATATTGCATGGGCAAGTTTTCCTAATGTTTTTACTATTTCTCAAAAGTTAAGTAGAAGTGTTGACTTCCTAGAACATTGATTGAGTCAAATTTAAAACTAGAGTTTGCGTGCTGATTTTTGTTAGGGTTAAAAAAACAACGAGAAGATAGATAAATAAATATTTTACAGTTTATGAATATGATAAAAAAAAAAAAACAATGTAAAGTAAGCAATTATCAGGAACTGGTGCGATCGGAACAAAAGACCTACCCCATAAACCGATGTTATAAAATAAAATTTACATTTAGATACTAATAGTACAAATAAAACGAGTTCGCTGGATTGGTGGCTATTTCCCGAAACATTATCTCTCTGCTACTCGCACTTGACCAGATATACAAGTCAAAAGTTCTAACCAGCCAGCGACCTTTTTATTTGTTTATTTTTAGTATTTTTTTATTATTTTTATTTTTATTTTTTTTTTTTTTTTTTTTTTTTATTTTTTTTTTTCATTTTTTTTTATTCTATTTTATTTTTTTCAAAGCCGAGAACACTATATTTATTTTATTCATTAATGTCCCACCATATCACTAAAGGTTGCCAGTAAACAGCTTGGCATTATAAGGGAACATAACCAGAGAGGCATTGCCAAACAAAAGTACCATTAATTTTAAAAAAAACAAAATGACAAGAATTTGCATAAGGTGGTGTCGTAAATTTTCACATTTTGTCTACTAGCAACGAAAGTAATGACAAGGAAATCCAAATGTTTGCACGATGTTTGCTTGTCGTTAGAAATGAGCAAGTCTGAAAGATGAAACTTTGACGTTCAAAGAGTCATATCTTACAAAGTAATGAAACTTGCTAATTTTAAAAAACAGGGGTACCGATATTCAGTAGGGCACCCTGCATACTATGAGAGAAAAATGTAAAAGTAAATTAAAATTTTCAGATACTTACACTATGTAAACATGTTATGATCCGAGTGAGCAGCTATTTCCCAATAGGCGTCTACCCAGATCCCCCAAACTTAACAAAAAATATGAAAACGCACATAATGTGCAAACAGCACAAAAATTCAACACCAAAA
Organism: Rugalucina vietnamica; assembly: GCA_964017185.1. Lineage (NCBI taxonomy): Eukaryota > Metazoa > Mollusca > Bivalvia > Lucinida > Lucinidae > Rugalucina > Rugalucina vietnamica. Next base: position 59,999,313 of record OZ024874.1, on the reverse strand, counting down.
ACATAAAACAATCAGGACTATCGCTTTGGAACGACCAGCAATATAAAATTACTGGCGGGCTTAAACTAGTTTTACAAGATCCTAACCTCACCCACAGCTTCAGCAGTGGTTCACAACATTTAGTTAGTTGTTCGGTCATCGTGAGAAATCTCTAACTGGTCAATGAATCATCAAAGTCAAACAAATAAATCATGATAACCAACATGATCAATAAAAAACGAGTACTCACACAATAAGCTGCCTGGCGAGTGAGTGCTACTGGCGCCAAACAGCATCACTGAAAATATGGAGCAAAAGAAAAACACCTGTTGAACCCCGGTGGGCAAGCTACAGACAAAAAGTTCCGGTCCCAACCAGCTGAAATGAATAGCTTTAAAGTCGGGGCCATTATAGAGTCTGACGCCCGACCCACTGGCGGGCAATTAAAGAGGGCAGCATAGTTATCAACCATGAATGGCTTATAAACTAAGCATGCAGACAGTCGCATAGGAACTTAGTTTATCCTATGTGTTTGTAACGTATTCTGATTTTTTTCCAAACTGAAACAAATTATTCCTTCCTATAATTTTCTTAAAATCAAGTCACCTTAAAATTCTGGTTCCGAAACCCGACATTAAATTTGGAAATCATTTTAAAGTGCCTTCGATAAAATTTAGAAAACATTATTCGAAGTTTATGATACCGTTAGCCCTCCTGGAGAAGTTTGGCTGTTAAATATACACATTGGAATAAGTTAGGGAACACATGTTATAATGTGACTACCATCTTTGGACTGTACATATAATTCTTTATAAGACTATGAAGAATGTTTTGACAACTTGACAGAATCCGTGGTATCAAAAGTTGTTTCTATATGAAAATGGTAAGCATCAAACATAAACTGCGACAGACAGCGGCCATCTTTGATTCAGAATTTTTTTTGCTAGATTTACGGAACGCGCTGATACTCTTTGCCATAACTTAATCATGTGAACTCGCATTGTCGTGATTTTTCGTAAGCATCCAGCTGAGACATTGCTTGTGGAATCTTGATCATTAATTTTTTTTTCCGACCGACTGTCGACGATAGATCCGTAGTTTTCCGGGGGTAGGTTTCATGATCACGTTTTGTTCTTTGACTATACATTTTGCAAGTTGTAAACGTTGGGCCAGATATTCGATATGACCCTTTAGAAATTTAAACATGCATGTTCTTGTCATATCGTCATAGTGGATTTTTTCTTTTACGGCTTTATTTGCAAACATTCCAAGCATTTTGTTTTCCATAGAAATCAATGCAAACTGCAGATTTTGTATGATTAGTTGGTTTGGAGATGAAACAAATTTGTTTAGATCCGATGTCATTTATTCATTGAGAACGATCAGATTCCACATTTGATTCTTGTTGCGCATTCAAAAATTGAGTTTTGCGGAGTGCAGAAGCAAATAGGCAAATTCGTATTCTGTAAAAGTGGAGTTTTTCATATATGGCATAGTGTGTCCTCCGAAGCACGAGGACAAAATGTTGTGGAACTCCATAAATTGGCCTGTAGCTAGGCCAAAGTATGAAATACATGTGGTAAAAATTTCAGTGTCGCCAGAAAAAAAATGAAAATGGATTTCTTTAAACTTTTCTCAAGAGTCAAAAGTGTTCCCTAACTTATTTCCATGTGTACATGTATATTTATTTCGCGCAAATGACTGCAGACTCTAATGCCTAGGTCACACTAGCGCTTACGGATGCCGCGGATAGTTGCGAATACTATACGTAGCGATCCGCAGAATTTTGTGGGCGGGGCTAACGGTTCTTAATGAATTTATTACCTTTAAATACAAATAAATACGGGTAGTTCAGGAAAGATACGGATACGTTCGAAGATAGTTACGGATAAATTCGAATACATACGGTTAAGATACTTGACTACATACCTTTCGATACCATCTGTTACTATTAGATACAGACATACACCTTCAGATACGTAATGTTGCGTTTTCTTGCGTATATAACGGTGAAATTTGATGCAAGAAAACGCAGGTTTTAGTCAAACTGCAGTCACACTAGCACATCCGGATGCTGCGTACGCTGCGAACTGACCTTTCGTATCTATCCGTCATATCCGTAACAATTCGTATCTTTTCCGTATATGTTCTTATCTTAACGTATTGTATATGCAAGTCCGATTCCATCCGCGCCCAAATTTTGAAAAAAGTCAAAAATTGGGCACGGATGAAACATCCGTAATAGTACGTAATGATATGTAAATGAAGGCGTTGATTCGAATCTTTCCGTATCTAAACCGTAACACAAACGTATCTAGACCGTAAATGAACGCATCAACCAACAATCATATGGGGTGCCGTTTTACTATTTATTCCCTATTTATGGATATCCATAATTCATTTTGGATATCCAAAATTCATTTCTGGATACTTAAAATCGATTTATGGATATCCTTAATTCGTCTGAATATTGGATATCCATAAATTGATTTTAGGATATCCTAAAATCGAACTATGGATATCCTAAAATACAATCCTATTTTTGGATATCCATAATTCGATTTAAGGATATTATAAAATCGGGCTAATATTGGATATCCATAATTCGATTTATGGATATCCATAAATGAGTTATGGATGTACTTCAGTAGAACTGTATTTTAGGATATCCATAATTGAAGGATATCCTTAAATCACAAAAAATGATGTATGTGCCTATGGGTGCCATTTTACTATTTATTCCCTATTTTTGGATATCCATAATTTATTTAAGGATATCCATAATTTATTTATGGATATCCTTTATTCATTTATGGATATCCTTAAATAATTAAGGATATCCATTAACATTTATGGATATCCTAAAATGAATTATGGATATCCATAAATGAATTATGGATATTCATAACGAATTATGGATATCCCGAAATGAATTATAGATATCCTGAAATGAATTATGGATATCCTTATTTTTTTCGATATCCAAAATTTATTTTTGGACATCCATAATTCTTTTTTTGGATATCCATAATTCATTTTGGATATCCTAAAATCAATTTAAGGATATCCTAAATTCGTCTGAATATTGGATATCCATAAATAGATTTAGCATATCCTAAAACCGAACTATGGATATCCTAAAATACAATCCTATTTTTGGATATCCATAATTCGATTTAAGGATATCCTAAAATCGGTCTAATATTGGATATCCATAATTCGATTTATGGATTTCCATAAATAAGTTATGGATGTCCTTCAATAGGACTGTATTTAAGGATATCCATAATTCATTTAAAGATATCCTTAAATCACAAAAAAAAGATGTACGTGCCTATGGAGTGCCGTTTTACTATTTATTCCCTATTTTTGGATATCCATAATTTATTTAAGGATATCCATAATGTATTTATGGATATCCTTAATTCATTTATGGATATCCTAAAATAATTAAGGATAAATCGAATTATGGATATCCAATATTAGCCCGTTTTTAGGATATCCTTAAATCGAATTATGGATATCCAAAAATAGGATTGTATTTAAGGATATCCATAATTCGAATATAGGATATCCTAAAATCAATTTATGGATATCCAATATTCAGCCGAATTAAGGATATCCATAAATCGATTTTAGGATATCCAAAAAAGAATTATGGGTATCCAAAAATGAATTATGGATATCCAAAAATGAATTTTGGACATCCAAAAATGAATTATGGATATCCATAAATAGGAAATAAATAGTAAAACGGCACCCCATACGTGTCTATGGGATATAATGATTTCTCCCTAGTCAGAGAATGGAGGCATCCGGTGTGGTTGAATTTACGTTGGCTTCCGTTTCGTTCAGTTTAAGTTAGCGCATGCGTATTACACGGAAAAAATCATTATGGAAAAGAAATATTTTTTTTAAAATGAATTATGGATATCCTAAAATCGAATTATGGATATCCTTAAATCAGATCATTATGGATATCCAAAAAAGAATCATGGATATCCAAAAATCGAATCATGGATATCCTAAATTCTAGCTTATTTTTGGATATCCTAAAACACATTTAAGGATATCCTTAAATGAGCTGATTTAAGGATATCCATAATTCATCGTGATTTTTGCATATCCAAAAATGTATTTCAGGATATCCATAATTCAATTATGGATATCCATAATTCATTTAAGGATATCCATAATTCATTTATGGATATCCATAATTCATTTATGGATATCCATAATTCATTTATGGATATCCATAATTCATTTTAGGATATCCAAAATATTGATGGATATCTTTAATTATTTTAGGATATCCATAAATGAATTAAGGATAACCATAAATGAATTATGGATATCCATAAATGAATCATGGATATCCTTAAATAAATAAATTACCTGTATAATAGAAAAATGACGGACATTTTTGTCAAGGAGACTATATACATGTATTCCAGAAACGTTCTTGTATGATTCATTCATGCATTGGATACAGATTATGTTATGCCCAAACACTCAGCTCTAGAGGGCTCAGCCACACGCTTATTAGCATTGTTCAAGTTGCATCCTGGTTTGATTCCGTTTTCATACGTGTGGCATGCTGTGTAAACTTTAGGAAAACCGTAACATTACGTGTTCGTATCTGAACGTATTAAATTGTATCGAAAAGTGTGTATATACGACAAAGACCGCAACCGAACGAAACAACACGTATGTAACAGTATCGATCCGCAACAAATGCTTGATCGCGGAATGATACGTTAAGATGCGATTAGATACGGACATATTCGAATAAATGCCTTCAGTTACGTACCATTGCCTACCATTACCGATCGTCCATCCGCGCATGCATTTTTGACAGTTATGAAAATTTGCCCGCGGATCTACCGCGCCCTGAGGATAAGATACGTACAGTTACGGACATTACGGATGAGATACGAATCGTTACGGATAGGACGGACAGATACGGAACACCTATCCGCAGCGTCCGCAGCGTACGTAAGCCCTAGTGTGACCTAGGCATAAGTGTATCGTCGATAACATATACGTGGCCGGAATAGAATTTTGGCTAGTATATACGCACATGAAAGGCTCCATCTGCACAAAAATTACAATAAAACATTAAACAGAGGGAACCAGCACAGAATTACTGCCTTGGATAAAAAAAAAATAAAATAAATTTGCCGGGGACCGGTTTATGGGATCGAAACATGGTTCGGTCCTCATGGTGAATTTTAACTTCTGTTTAAACATTATTTATTATAATTCAAATGCACATAAAGCTCATAGAACTTAAATACGCGCTCTTGAAGGCGCAGGTGTTGGTATTATATAGTCGAAATCGGAGACCCCGGGAAATAGCAACGACGTTGGGTGTACGATCATTAGCCTACCACATTAACCTCCAGAATTGAACCTGGCAGATGTGACAAACCGTCGGAGTACGTTATCCATTATGCTATCCAGGCCCCGAACTCTATCTAGACAATGAATAAACATGCTGAACAAATATATTACAAAATATACCGAGGCAAACATATAACGCAACACAGATATGGCATGTTTTTCGCAATTTAATATAATGTAAGATGGTCTACCCGACATATGATGGTCAACAATTGCCAATGAATGAATTGGATACAAAGGTTTAGGTTTTCTTGGCATGGGTCACGGAGCTCGAATCTGATTGGTCAAAACGGTTATTGTGGTGGCATGCGCATCCTGAGAGATTCTGGAAGTCAATTTTAACACAAATTGCTTCTTAATGGATCGCCCAGTGAGATTCGATGAGGTAATTGCAATATGGCTTCAATTTGTATCCAAAATCTTAAATCAAAATTTGCATCATTGAAAATTAAACGTTTAATGCTGAGCATTCCATTGAACCCAATAGAAAATGTAATTAGTAAAAAATGCTAACGAAACCTTTGTAAAAACATGTTCATTCCCTCATTCAGCATTGTTATAAAACACAATAGCGTCCAATTGATGGGTCAGGAACGTCTGTAACAAATGTTTAAATGTGAGTAAACTTGAATGGTTGGGAGTGGAAATGAGTCTTCAACTCTGCATTAAATTGAGTAAAATTGATCTTTTGACAGAAAAAATTATTCATTGTCTAAAATGGGGCAAGGGTAAACCTGAAAACCGACATTAATTTCTAGCGTACGATTACACGTCACATGTCGCATTTTGGAAAATCACAATGGATTTCTTTGGAAAATGATTAATGTCTTGAGACGCATAACACAGAATGTTACAAACAAGATCTTATGAGATGTGTCGATCCTCCGGCAATCTAATTCAGTGGAGGAAAGGTTTATTTGATATTCTTGTGTATAACATTACAAATAAACCGATGTTGCGTTATAAGTTTGGATCAGTATACATAACCTAGCCTTCAAGAATAAAATCGAGGATTTTCGGAAACATTATTCTGCCAGACAACTGAAGATAACTAGGAAGCTAAACAACAACTGAAACACCGAAGCGAAAGAAGACACCAGTTGAACCCCGGTGTGCAAAGCAACAGACATAAAAATTCCGGCCCCAACCAAATTTAAAAAACAGCTTTAAGTCGGCGACATCATATCGTCTGACGCCCGACCCAAAACTACAAGCACTTCATTGTAGAATGACTTCATAAATGTAAATGATATCTCTGTAATAATTAATTCCATTCACATTTTACAACGGCAAATGTGTGACGTTAGTCTTCAATGGAGGGTGTATGATTATTTTCAATTGCGTGGGTATTGAAGTATCCATTTCTAAAGCGATTTTCTTAAAATACAAATTCTTAGACCCTCAAGGCTCTTAATTGTCTTCTGAAAATAGTAGTTATCTCGAAACATTCCTGAGATGGGTATACATCAAATTATAATGCTGCTAAAATAAGCTGCTTGTTCATGAAGGATATTTCCTATAGGGCATTGTTACCATTAATAACAATATTTGAGCCACCTCGTGGGAAAACCAACAATGTAGTTTCTGAACAGGTCCGACACAAACCGGCCTGTACAAGCACAGAGAAGAGCTAGAAGCTTGAAATTTTGGATTAAGAAAGTAGAGGAATTGTACTATCCGTGTAGCGGAAACAAAGGCGCTGATCAGCTTCGCAGTTACTGCGAAGCTGATCTGCGCCTTTGTTTTCGCCTATGCATTTTGTTGGTTTTCCCATGAGGCGGCTCATTTATTCAAAACATACTGTAATGCCAGACTATCTAAAGGACAATAAACTCGTATATTAATTTAGATTTTTCGAAACACTGGAATGTACAAAAGTGCATTGGAAAGATCATTTAAACATATACTGAGTTTTGCAGACAACGCATTTGTATTATCATAAAGTGTTGTGATTTACTAAATCTAAGAAATGCCGAATTCAGTAATATGGACCAACATATCATACATCACATATTGATGCTCTGACATAAATCGTGTTAACAATGGTCGCTAGGAAACCACATTTTACGATTACAGACTCACTTTTGTTCATTTTTACACATAGTCCCTGTTTAATACCATATAATAGCAAATAAAAGTTAAAACTGAGATCCTTTAAGAGCAAAGGAAGCATTGAAGGATATTCATTTTCCGAAATTCCATTCCATTTAAAAATTCAATTTACTTTGACTTTATTTCAACATGCATACATTTACTGCAACATTTCGTCAGCTATCGACCTGCATGTTTCCACACAAATCATGCTTTAACGGTTTAAGTAGAATACTGTTCCAAAAGGCATAGCCCCCTAAATCAAAAGTTTGCAAAATCTTAATTTTTGTGTGTAAGCTCATTACTGATTCTCATACACAAATTCCATACCTATATTCAGCTGCGATATATCAAAAGTTTGGAAAATCTTAATTTCTGTATGTGATCTCATTACTGATTCTCATACACAAATTCCATACCTATTCAATGTCTTGTTACCAGTAGTGTGTAAGATTTACAAAAGTGGGCGAAATATACCCTTATTTTCAGGAATGGTATGTGCATTTTTTTTGTGTTCTGAATATTACAGAGACGTAAAAGCTACATGTATTCGATTGTCCCAGATTAACCCATCAGGAAAACATGTCCGTGCAATGAATACCCCCTTAGACCCCACTTTTATATAGCAAAACTGGGGTATGAAGGGGTATACCTATTTTTCTTATTATTGCTCCAAAACATAGATTGTGGGTACTCGTTAGAACCGCCTCGCCGAGGCGGTTCTAACGTGTACCCACAATCTATGTTTTGAGCAAAACTAAGAAAAATATCAAAAATTTTCAGCTGAAAATTTACAATTTTTTAAGCTCGAAAAATCTCTGTTTATTGCATAGGCAAGTTTTCGTAATGCGTAATCAATATTCTGGAAAGAATTTGGGCTTAAGAAATCAACTGGAAATTCGGTTCATGTGACGTGTGGGTATATGGGGTAGCTACCCATGGCGGAAACCTGCAATTTAACAAGTGATATGTAAAATCAGTTTACTCTTTAATCAATTGCATATGCATTGCTCTATCAGATTCATTTATTTATTATTTGTAATCAAATACTGTCCCCTTTGTGATACAACCGAAGAAGTTCAATATCCTTCAATTGTTTTTTCTAAGTATATTTTGCAATTTACACCAAGTAAGCCGAATCTTCTTTATTAAGTGCTGTAAATGTCGCTATCGAAAATTCTGACTTCTACATAAAAAGCACAATAAGTAAGAATTAACAAGACGTTCCCAATTTGATATTAGCTTACATAAAACCAATTACTGAGAGCCAGAAATGGTAGTTTCCGCAATTAAGATAATGATGTCGACAGCTGGAGCCTCAAACATAGCTTGTTTCCTGGCTTTCTTCACCATGAGACAAACTCGGCCAGGAATCAAGACAAAACAATGTATGCGACATCTCGAATCATAAGACTGAGCTAAGCAGTCAACGCTGAGAAAATGCCAATCTTACCAAACTATACTACTTAAAGTTTGATAGGGGTCAAAACTTATTTTTTGTTCAAATGTCATATTGGTATTCTGACATTCAAAATATTACTATTGATACCACTGTGCTAATTCCGCTTTATTTTTGTTTTGTCTCCGAGCTTTTTTGTAGACTTGCAGAAACAAATTTGTAGTTGTCACTGCTCCTTACCCTGTCGTATTATTTCAATCATCCCTTCTTACTCGTCTTGTTCTTTAATTTTGATAATTGAAATGCTTATATTTTCGTGTCTTAAACAGACTATTGTTTGTTTGTTTGTTTCTATTGAGGATTAATGTCCCAGTCACGATGCCAGTGGGAATCAAACCAAGGACCTCTCGATTTGGGGTCCGATGCTTTCCACTACGCCACCAAAACATAATTTTGGAAAATAGCTGAAAACTGTGCAATTCTGTCATTCATCTCTTCTTACTGTTTAATTCATTTGTTTTTTCGAAATTGTCAAGGGTCAATTTAAAAAAAATTATGGAAAGGTAAGCGGCAGTATCTCGTGACAGACGAGATTGTGTTCCTTACATGTGTATGATATTGAAATGATAGGAAACGTTCTTTGTGGCACCGTTAGAATATTCATTTCTTAAGCGATAAAGTGACTTTGCTTCGTGCACATCACTCATTTTCTTGACGCAAATATAATCCATGACCTACTAAGACTTACGCTAGATTAATACTGCCTGTATTTGTTCATGGTATGCAAGGGTATCCCAACAAATATCTGACCAGGTGCTGCAGTTCCCTCTATAATTATTATCAAACGCACATGAGTATTAAGACAACGTAACTTAGAATATATATAAATTATATAATGTTTAAATGAACATTCAGGCAAATTTAAAGGAGGCGGCCCCCGTGGCTGAGTGGTTAAGAGCGCTGATATTTCATTGCCGCGCTTAACCATTCGATAATCTCACCGCTTCATCTGGTGTGGGCTCCCCACACTAGGCACATATGAGACAAGCCAATTTCTACCGTTTTTTGTCCAACCTACTGATTGGGCCGTCTCATATGACCTATAATAATCTTGAAAGGGACCCTCACAACTACATGTAATTCAAATAATAATAATATCAAAATCCAAAATAACGCCAAGCTAAAATAAGACAGCTGCAATATTAAATTTTAAAATAAGATACGTTGAAAACATATGATACATGTATGCACAAACGAAAATTAAAACTGAGGTCCTCTAATATCTGCATTACAATGAAACAATAAATAACTGAACATAATATTCCACAATTTGATATGAACCGAGTAAATCACACAGTGCAATAAGTTTAAAGGGTTCGTATTATTTTCAGTTCAGACTTATTATGTATAGGAGAAAGTCCGAGTAAGTATCCATTCCTGAAAAATAATGGATCCGAGGCCCCGAAGGGGCCGAGGATTTATTATTTTTCAGGAATGGATACTTACGAGGACTTTCTCCGACTTAAAATACACCATACACTGGCGCCTTTGTTTCGTTATAACAAGCGCTTTTAATCTTTAGACAGCAAGCCGGTTGACCAGACCTTGCACAACATATTTCCGCTTAATTTTCTTTTCTCGCGACATGATATGTTGGTCAAACTATCCCACGGACATAACGAGGAAACTAACTGTGAACGATGTTAACACTTTCTCGTGCATCCATGAACAAATAGAGCATTCACAGTAGTTTCCCTTTTAACACGTCGTTAAACGTAGTGTCTATGTTCAATACCATTTAAGTATGATTTTGTATAGATACATAATGTGTGTTAATCGATGAGACATCGTACATGGATCTGTTAAGGGCTTATCTCCATGCTCGAAAGACAGAGGACCATTATAATTCCCGGCTGTTTTGGGGGGAAACAGCTGGTCATAAATTACTGTGTGAAATTTGTTCCTACTGCCAGGTTTCTCATTCACCTCACACTAACCCTAACCTTCTAACAATGAAACCAGGGAGCAAGAACCTTTTTCATACAGAAATATGCGATGATTCGTTGGATATAACGTTTTGGGGAATATATGATACTGACTATTTCATCGCAAAGGATTTCAAATACTAGGAAGAAATTGTATTTAATTTTAGGTAGATTATAAACCATTTGCTAGAAAAGCTTCCAATCAGGTTGCACAAAATTTAATGTCTTTGAACATAGCGAACACATTATTTTGGGGTGCAGCAAAGGGAAAATGAACTCTTCATTGGTGACCATGACTTTTTTGCTCATGCGAAAAATAATGGACACTAAACTGTCCATTCCCGAAAAATAATGGACAGCTTTTATAAAAGGATTACGTCATGGGTGTATTTTAATATTACATAATTGAGCCGCCGCAGGGAAAGCCAATAATTTGCATATGCGAACACAAAGACGCAGATCAGCTGTGCAGTAACTGCACAGTTGATCAGCACCTTTGTTTTCGCCACAACGATAGTACAATTCCTCTTCTACTTATATTCAAAGTTTCAAGCTTCTAGCTTTATTCTGTGACTGTACAGGCTGGTTTGTGTCCGACCTGGTCGGAAACCTAAATTGTTGGTTATCTCATGCATAGGCTCATATGAACCGCGACGCGAGAAAAACAGGTTCGGTCCGACTCAATCACAAACGCAGGCTGGAGGCTTGAAATTTCGAATTTTAAGAAGAAGAGTATTTGAACAATCAGTGTAGCGAAAACACAGGCGCTGATCAGCTGTGCAGTAACTGCAAAGCTGATCTGCGCCTGTGTTTTCGCAATGGCAAACATCTGTTTTTCTCATAATGCGGCTCATTTTATACCTGCCTATTGTCACAAATACACTGGTTATACTAGATTTCAATAACAAGCTTGTCACGAATGACATTTCGCACCACTATTATAGAAACTGGTCAAAATAAGTTACATGTAAGCCCCATGTCAATTTTTCTCCGTAGGTATAATGTTAAATGCCTTAGTTAACCTGTTTATTTCAAAAATTTCAAAAGCGATTGTAACGCTTACAAATTCCAAGTTGGACAACAACATCTAAAACATGATTACACAAAGTTTCAATTTGAAAGAAAAATGTCTTTCGATACATGTATGTGCTTCATTATTCCAGAGTGTTCAGATTTTTGGCAATTTTACAGTAGGAATAATAGGGAGATATTCGTGACGTCTACTGAAACATGTGACACTGTACAGATACATACAGCAATAAATGAAAATCAGGCAATCTTTAGAAGAACAATCAAAAATAGAAATAAGATCCCTGAAGAGCAGTGAACATATTAATAAGAAAAGGGTGGGTCATACCGCGGTTTCGGCTACTCAAGCCTCATCAGTGACCCTTTAGATTTGGCAACATGAAGCCAAAGAGAATTACTTTAAATTTACAACTTTTTTTTTTTTTTTTTTTTTTTTTTTTTTTCCTTTTTTTTAAATTCAGTTTAACGTCCCTTTCAAGATTATTTCAGCTGATTAAACCCTGATTGCTGACAACTGCGTGTAAAACTGTTCATTTAGTCAAAAGTTATAACAAAACTAATTTGGAGTTGTTTTTCCTGATCATTGCCTACTTGTACCTTTTTATGGAACCAAAATTCAGCTTGAGTGCACTTTCATTATAGGCACATCAGCAGTGATGCTTTTATCTAAAAAACAAAGTTTAGAAGTATGTATAGTAAATCAGATGTAGATGAATTTAAAACCCATCAGGAAAACATGTCCGTGCATTGTATACCCCCTTATACCCCACTTTTATATAGCAAGACTGGGATACGCAGGGGTATACCTATTTTTTCTTATTTTTGCTCCAAAACATAGGAGGCGGTTCTAACGTGTACCCACAATCTATGTTTTGAGCAAAAATAAGAAAAATATCAAATTTTTTTCTACTGAAAATTTTCATTTTTTACAACTTTAAAAATCTCTGTATAATGCACGGGCATGTTTTCATAATACTAAGCAATAATTTGGTGCATATGTTCTTTTTCTACAGGACATCTCCAATGTCTTAAGGACTCAAGAAGTATCTATGACTCCTTACGATGCTTCTGAATTTAAGTGAACACACTGATGTTATGTTTCATACTCCGAATCAATGTAGATAATGATACTTGTTTTATGAACTGAGTCGCTGCATCAGAAAAAAAAACAACAACATTCTGGATATGCGAAACCAAAAGCGCAGATTAGCTGTGAAGTATCGGTACAGCTGATCAGCGCCTTTGCTATCACCCTATAGAAAAAATGATGTCTCTCCTTTATAAGTATGAAATTTCAGGCTTCTAACTATTTTGTGTGACAGTACAGACCGTTTTTTTTTCGGACCATGTCTCATAGAAGAGAAGCGATTCTTTCTCATTTAATAGTCACTCTCCGCGGTATGTTGTTTCCCTTCTGTCGAACTCACATCTTTATCAACATCCATTGAAACAACAGTAAATGACCGAGTTAAAGAAATCAATCGTTTAGTATCGTCCAAATTCGTTTAATTTACAAGAATTATCAAGGAAAGAGAATACTCTGTCGACTTTATGGACAATAACCCACTGATTTTTTTTTTTTTGTCTTCTTTTTTTTTTTTTTTTTTTTTTTTTTTTTTTTTTTTTTTTTTTTGCTGCACCATATAGACAATTGACAACAACAACAAACAAACCTTCATTCAAGGTAGCAGAAGCTTGAAAAGGGTGAGGCACTACCAGGAATTTTGGGGAGCTTGGGAAAAGGGTCATTGATTTTAAACAACGCTTTTATTTTCGCTACACGGACAGTACAATTACTCTTCCTTCTAAATCTGGCGATTCAGCCTTGTAGCATTCTTCCTTGACAGTGCAGGCCGGTTTGTGTCAGGCCTTGTCGGAAACCCCGATGACCGGTTTCACTTATAATATGACAATGGCAGAATATTCATATGCAGCGTTGCAATACTGTCGAATTTTGTAGGTGAATCTGTTCCAAAAAAAGGCGACTAGAAAATGTGTTTATGAAACACTATGCCTCCAAGTGGTACACTGTAGCTCAGTTCCTGTTTTTGTAAAATGTCCGAAAAATGATTTAATTTCAAGTTGCAAAGTTAGTAACAAAAGTTGATCGGAAGAGTATATACCAAGCACATGCATACCTTCAAAGTATGGTCACAACATATGTAAACGGCTGAGACACAATCAGGGTTGCCTTTTGTGGTGCACTTGAGGCAAAAAAGTAACCTCTTTGTATTTGCATTTTTCTTGGTTTATAATAACTTATGACCTATCAGGTTTATATTCCAGAAATAATTCTTTTGGCTCTCGCGTTTTTCAAATTTCACCATAGTGGGTACTGGGAATAGTTCAGAAAAGGAGCTTCAAACCAGTGTTTTGGGCTGCTTAAATAAGATCATATGCAGCCTAGATAAGTCATTGTTCCATGCTGCAGTTAATTTAATACAATGTAACATGTGTGGTTGCATATGAAAAATTGAAGGAAACCTTGACTGCAACACACATTTTATTTCTAGGGTGTCTCTTAACATGGGGCTACGGACTCTACAGGCCATGCAAAAAATATATTTGACCACATCAGCGGTCCTATACAATTTCTTGACAAAACCTTCAGCCATGTTTTACTAGTCCTCAGTCTGAAAAATAATATGACCATTTCATCCTTGTTAATAGGAATCTGGCTTTGAACATCCATTATAAAAATAGGGGCTACGGACTCTACATAAAAATGATGATTTTTAAAAAAACAAGTACTCTTTACTGTGAGGATAAATTCAACTTCCATTGATTCTAAACTTTCTATTGTCTTAACAAGGAAAGACTAGATACCAAAAAATCATGTTCTAATCATGGGTGTAATTTTTTTACCTGCCAACTTAAGACACCATAAAAAATTGAAAAACATAAGAAAAGTACTGTTTCACTTCATACTCCATATTTTCATTAATTTTAGTCCAAATTCAAAGCCGTAAAAAGTATATTACAGGGGACATATGTCTCCATTGTTCTACAGCCATATGCAACATATTTCATTCATGAACATTAAAGCAAACATGTTTACAAAACACCCAAAATAAAAGTGCAACATCATAACATGTTAAAAACAGTGTTTTTCAGCATATAATCTCTCACTGACGCAAAATATTGTACACAATATGGGATCATTATATATCGCCAGAAAGCTTATTATCCCAGTGTTATAATAAAATAAAAACAATAGGTATTGGATAATATCACACTGAATTACAGATGCATAACATGACCAAGGTAGTAAAGGCAACCCTGATTGTGTCTCAGCCGAAAGTTTCAAAAGTATCGGTATTAAACTGTAGTTGCGCACACAAGCTACCCTCTATCCATTCACTTTAATGCCCGAAAAAAAAAGACTAAGTTCAAAGTGTGAAAAAAATGAAAAAAAAAAAAATCTGAGGATTATATCAAAACCACATGACCATGTGCACAACCCATGTAAAGTTTTTTTGTTTTAAAGAATTGCCATGAAACTGTAGGAGGAGTAAGTTTAGTTTAAACATATTTTATTATCAGACTCAAAGGGGTTAGGCTACAAGTTCTGACAACATTTATTACAGCCCGTCTCCTACAACATATTTACAACGACAAAATACATGGCATACATGAAAAATAGTTATACAATACAATATAATAGAAGGAGTTGCGCACACAAGGTACCCACTATTTAGTCACTTTATCGTGAATTAAAAAGGGAAAATAACTCTCACAGAATGGGCCCCTAGTCCCTTGAATTTATCTAAAAGAAAAGTACGGGTCCTCTTAATTTTCATATGCAAACCACATACCAAATTTCAAGATCCTTATTCTAACGGTTCTTGTCCGAGTTCTAAGCGTCACGCACTGGACTGGACTGGACTGCGCTGCACGGACAGACCCAAACTAATATGCCCCCTTAACCGTGCTCGTCGAAGCCGGGGGCATAATAAAACACATCGTTATACATATTGGGCAAGCCATGCTAGTAGCATTTGGGGACTCCAAAAACCAAAGTTTCCGTAATCATGCTGCTTTATTGACACATGTCAGATACTGAGACAAATTTCCACGCCAAAAAGACAAAGTGAAAACTATACTTAAGGAATAAAGAAACGCAACAAATACTTAGTGCCCCTAAAAGCATGCTTTGTAATGTAAGTCTGTGGTGTTACTGAACGTATTATATAAACACAACATCTAAGCGTCAAATTGCAGCAGGTTGAGCCACTATGTCGGTTATGTAAGCTTAATGGCATGCGCGTAACCACACTGACCTACAGTAGCACACCCTGTAACCATGATCAATAAATGTCAAATTTGAAACCAAAACCAATATTTTGTTTCCAAACCCCCTAAAAGTGTTTACAGGTGTAACCATTGATCAGTTTGACGTCAATCGAAAAAATGCGTTAAAAACCAGCAAAATTTCATTCGACTTGCGTTATATTCAATAAAATGATTATTTCTGTAAATATAAACAGTATAACATTTGAACTTCAGACGTAAATAAAACGTGTATAATAACGTCAAAATCCAACATCATACACTTTAAAGGCTCTCATAATGTTTTTCAAATTTTCTGGTTTAAAAATGACCAATGACCACCCTTTGATTTAAGTGTATTAATCGAGTGATTACTCAACGCATATTATCCGTTTCGCTCATTTACATAACGTCATATTCTGTTTTACGAGCGTCAAAACAAACGCTCCGGTGACCTATTTCTACGGTACCTGTGACGTTTCTGTTGATTAAAAAGACCGCCCTGTCGTGTGTTGGTTTGATAAACACCGTTTAGGTAAAAATGGCCCACATTGAATAATTCTTCGCTATTGTAAACTTCATCATTCCGTTAACCAGTTTTAACGCAACATGGGACGGCACTTAAGAATGCAATGACGGTAATCTTTATTGCACATGATCAAGTCGACGTCACGTAACCCAACATGCAAAAAATTGGCATCTCTACCTTCATTCCGACGTTGACGTCACAATTTTCATTGTTCATGTTATTTTTTTTACGTTTTATCGTTAATTTGGTCAATAAAATGACGTTTTCTCATTTCATCTCGTGCAAAAAGCAGTCAGAAGGTCATTTCATAAAAAGATTTTATCAAAACGTCAAATGCGTATGCAAAAGATGAAATTTAATGTGTTGCGTATTTTAATTCCTTAAGTACAATTGTCCAATATAATCTCCCTAGTCAATTATCTTAGATTGAAAAGCTGACCGTTACTTATGTAACATTGAGTCTATATTCTCAACCTTCACCAAATCTCAAACTCGAAGTTAACTCATGTGATTAAGATTGGAGTGGGATTAACTGAAGTGTGAGCGGTGTATACATTAGGTATGCACACCCGTCACTCGAACTTCTCTAACTTTTATGTCAGATTTGGTTATTATAAAACATAGAAATTTGAAATCTTACGGACGTTTGGTGTTATTTAGACTCTGACTAGGCGCCACATCTTGCGATAAGTTTGTTATATAATTTCGATGTGCACCCGCATGACATCGTGTTTGCTTATACTCTTTCTTTATTGTTTGTTTGTATGCTTGAATGTTTTTTTTTTTTTTTTTTTTTTTTTTTCGCATTTGTCTGTTTCTTTGTTTCTACCTATTGTTTTTTTTTTCTTTTCTTTTCTTTCTTTTTTTTTCCAAAGGCTCATGGGGGGCTTATAGTATGGTAGTCGAGCCGGCGTCCGTCCGTGCGTGCGTCCGTGCGTCCGTGCGTGCGTGCGTGCGTGCGTCCGTTCACATTTTCAAAGATCTTCTTCTCTGAAACCGCTTGGCCGATCAAAGCCAAATTTTATGTGGAGCATCCATGGGTAGGGGGAACGAAAGTTTGTGATTTTTATTTCGATCGGATAAGAACTCTGGTTGCTATGGAAACTTATGCTTCCCATAGACTTACAATGGAGAAAAGTGAAAATTGCCTATTTTTGCTGTCTTGTTTGAGATATTTGAATTTTGTTTTTGCAGAAATGTTTATTGAGTAGTCCTCTACGTTTCATTTGACTTTTGTCCTAATCCTTCATTTTGATTGGTTGCAGGGGCCCCATATAGGGCAAAATTTCGAAAAACATTCAAAAATCTTCTTCTCAGAAACTGTCAAGGGGATGAAGCCTATACTTTGTATACATGTTCCTGACAGTGGCCTCTACATAATTTGTGTTTTTTATTCCAGGCGGATAAGAACTCTGGTTGCTATGGCAACTTAAAGTTTTCATAGACTTATAATGGGAAAGTGGAAATAAGTTATTTTTTTTTTTTGAAAACTATTGCAGCCTGAGATCTGAAAAGTGGTAGATGCAAACAACTAATGGATAAGATGAAGGTATATGATTAATTTAGGTCAAGGTCATCTCTTGACTTTGGCCGGTCTTACGTCCATACACACTTTTCAAAGATTTTTTCTCTGAAACCACTTGGCCAATCAAAGCCAAATTTTATATGAAGCGTCTATAGGAAGTTGGAACCAATGTATATATAAATAATCCAGGTCATATTACCAAGATGGCCGCCATGCCCATATATGGTAAAAACCATTAAAATATCTTCTTCTCCAGAACCGGTGAACCGATTTCAACAAAACTTTGCATGAAGTATGGATGACTCAAGTACTACAATGTATATATAAAACATGACCCTGTGGTGACCTTGACCTATTTTATGGCAAGGTCAACATAGGTCGTCAATGCATTTGAATGGGAAAAAACTTTTAAAATGTCATTTTAAGTGAAAGTCTTGCAGGAAATGGGCAGTAGGACTGAAATTTAATGATTCTGAAAAACATGGACCCCAGGAGCCCATCTGCTTTTAAAATGTTATTTTTTGAAAACTATTGCAGCCTGAGAACTGAAAAGTAATAGATGTAAACAACTGATAGAGTAGACGAAGGTATGTGATTAATGTAGGTAAATGTCGATTTTGGAAACATAGGCAAACATGGAAACATGGGAAAAAGTGACAACTAGGTCTCGGGTAAGCATTTACAGGGCCAATGATCCTATGGATACCATTGCAGCCATAGGCCTGAAACTTGACCAAGATGACCGTCATACCCATATATGGAAAATCCAGTGACTGTACTTGTTGGCTCTCAGGTGAGCGATCGTTGCCCTTGGGCTTCTTGTTTTGCTTTCGTCCTCGCTCTCTCTCTCTCTCTCTCTCTCTCTCTCTCTCTCTCTCTCTCTGTGTAGAGGGTGTGTGTCTGCGACAACGTTCTCTAGCGTAAAGGCACAACTGTCGCATTCTCTAGCTGGCTGTATAATGTTGACCATCCACGTAAAAATCATTGCTTTTCATGTTCAAAATAGTCGTAAATGACATGCCTTGAGAAAATCGAAATCTGTTCCAGAATTCGCGATCCCTCTCAAGATAAGAGCATTAAGCTTGGCCTGGGCGATGTATGTAAACTGCTATTACTGTAGTGGAGAGAAAATGGCCCAGATTTTTTCGAGTAGCGCTTGAGTGAGGTGTCGCTGTCACTCTACGTTTACTCGAAAAGTAAGCTGAGTTCGAGCCTGAGTAAGACATGGGTATGCCAAATCGAACAGTTATGCCCTCACACGAGTGACTGATAAGATTATTTAAATGAGTTTGAGTGGAGTATGCCTCGAGTGTAGGTTAAGAATACAGCCGTAAATAAAGTTGAGTTAAAGATAGGTATGCAAATACAGAATTGTAAACCTACGTGTTTTACAGTTAATTCAGATTTGTTGATTGATTGCTTCAGATGCCACTTCTACGATTACCTTAATATAAAATGCACCTGCGTGCAATGGCATTGGCCTAACGAAAGAAAACAAGTGGCAGCGCATGCGGATTCATTTTAATGTAATTACACACCTCGCAGAAACCTTCGAAGTAACATTCTTAGCGATCTATGAAAAAAAACAAAACTGCAGTAGCTTCTCTGAGATTGCCAGATTGCAAACACTTTTCGAATACTGAATGGAAAACCTTCCAATAAATTAAAATGGCTGGATATTTACGTTGTTTCGTATCATTGCTAGACACTTGATTTCCACGAACGTTTAATGTTGTAAAGGCTTGATCAAACATAAGCGAAAATGCCTTGACGTGGACTTGTATTTAATTGCGACAAATAGTTTGCGTATGTTTTTAGTTTTTAGCTACAATATTTCAGTTGTAAGACATACTACAAACAAACTATACTACGGTAAACAAGCCAAATTGATGCTAATCAGGAAATAAACACGTTTAAAATCCCATCAAAAACACTGGGCTAGGATGAAAGGACTTTACAAGACAAAACAAGGCATCACAAACAATGTACATGTATTCAACAACGCACAGGAATAGTACGATTGCTAACGAGGAGAGAGCTATAAATCTTCTTGTTTGACTCCTGATGGGTCATTTCGTCTGTATCAGACATAGTCGTTCTGATTGCTAAGTTCAGAAATTTCGAATATGGGTCATAGGAAACAAGGTCACATCCTCTGATATGATGTAATACACACTCACACAACAACTTTACAATTTTTGATGTCGTATAGACCATGCATTCATTGACATACATTGTAAAACAAAGACGGTTACGCCTTAACATGATTTCAATTAATGTTTGTGTTACAAAACATGATGCTTACAGAATAATTGTAGATTCGCAAATAATGCTAGTGGCGCAATCAATACGAAAGTCCCACTCCAAAACCTGAGGTGAGAAAACCCTTAATTTGTTCAAAGAGAACATATTGTTGACCAAGTGAGAAGCTTATTCCCAAAAAAGGTGGTCACTCAGTCACCCTGACTTAGCTAAAATACTCGTGTATGAAAACGTGTATGTGCATTAGAGGTGCAAAAGAACACAATTTCAACACAAAAATAGAAATACAAAAGAAGTATTTCCTTGTAAGCATGTTTATATATGAAACCTTAGTCCACTTAATGACTGTTTATAGGAATGCATGCTTGTTTTATGGTTTACGTTGTAAGCGAGTGACATCATAAAGCTTTAAACACAAAAGCAGTGTTACCTTTTTTTTTGCTTTTGTGATAAAAATACATACATTATGGCTTATCTAATGTGCATGTACTAACCTGATGTTCCGCTATAAGATGTCCCAATATTTGTCAGTACATCTGCAAATACAATTAACTGATTTAAGCCTGGCGTCCCTTTTATGGGACATAGGCAAACATAATAACCCCAGATTTGACGCCGCAGAACGCGGCCTCCCATCTGGGGCTATTATGTTTGCATATAGAATTTTCATTGAAAAATTGAATAAAATTTAAAAATCACTTCTGACGTCCCTAAAAATGAAAGTGGACTCACCCAAATGATAATGATGGAAAAATCCATTCGTCAAATATGGGTTAAAGTGGCGCCAGGTTTGATGTCTGTGAAAAACGGTTATCTTCGTCTAGAAGGCAACCATCTATGTATACTTCGACTGACCCTCAAGAAGCGTTTTTAACACAGACATTTGTTTTTCACATCTTTGACAATAAATAAAAGTATATACTGAGATCCTTTAAGAACGGTGGGCATATTTTAAAATGAGAAAAAAGTTGGTCATGCCGCGGTTTCAGCTGTTCAAGCCGCATCAGTGACCCTAAATATTTTTATAGCCTCAACCCTTCAATGTATTATTCTATAGCTATAACTGTAATGGAAAAGGTCCATATAGATATTCATCCGAGAAAAAAAGAAGTCCGGTTTTAAAAGATTGTTTATTCGTCAATATGATTATTTTAGGATGTAAAGCTGTAGACATACAAAAAGTAAATCTATTGTTTTGTCAACTGGGACACTTAAAAGTTTGAAAGTTACTAACGTTTCAAATTAAAAAGAATGCTTAGAGGCCATGGGTAGTGATTCGGTCGGCGGTCATCAGTCTGCGGTCTTTGCAAGCCTTAGGCATATTCGTCCCCAATTATTTCGATACAAATTGTTATTTCGGTTTCTAATCTATAAACGACATGCTTAAGACATGATTTCCATCATTGATTATGCCTGTAGTGCCTGTCTGTTCTTCATAATAATAATAGTTCATCGCCGTTTGTATTTAGCGCTACACTGCCGTGGTCACTTCAATAGTTTTTTTATGATAACCTCGAAGGTACGAATGAAGCTGAGATAGCCTGATTCTCTTACTCTTCTAGTAATCAAGGTCGGGAAAATGATTCGGTATCAATTCAGCATGGCATGGTTCCTATTCCGAATATATTTACATATAACATAAATCTGATAACGGGAAACCAGCCGATAATGGCAACTATTTTTAGAATATTATTTATAGACCATAAATAATAATAATAACATGAGTAATGCCGTTAAAAAAAGTACAAGTAGGCAAAGATCAGGAAAAGGCGCAATCAGAAAAAGACTCCCACTCCAAAAACCAAGGGGGGAAAAAACCAAACTAACAATCAGGTACTTATACCATGAAAACATTTCGTAAGCCGAATGAGCAGCTTTTTTCCCAATAGGTGGCCACTCAGTTACCTTAACTTAACTAAAAATATGCAAACATACATAAGGCGCCAACAGCACAAAAATATTTTAAACACTGTTATATATAATTGATTCAATAATATTGATTCTTTTAAAAGTTATTACTTATAATTTATATATATAATCAAAGGGGAGTAACCCAATTAATTAATATATATTTCTTTTTATGTTTCTACAATTTATTATCTAGAACTTTGTAGAAGAATGTCATTGATTATTTTTATCACTGTTATATAATTTAGAAGTATAGAAAATTCTATGAGCACTTTGTGGATAATTCCAGATGAAAATGGAGTGAGTGTTTTTTTTACCATAAGTTAAAAATATATTTGGACTATGTATACTGAGATCTCGGAGGGTCTAGTGGACTCTCGTTTAGTCTTGATGGTCGTTGCGGCCTTGAATTCTCTCTGGAGAATTCTAAATTCTCTTTGGAGAATTTAAAAGAACTTTCGTTTAGTTCGTTTCTTTTCTAGAGAAAAGTTTATTATATCATTCTCTAGAAACCTGGAGAATTTCCTTAGATGTATAAATATAGGTCCCAATTCAGTCGTAGGTATTCAGAAATTTGAAGTGGTTTAAAGTATATAATTTTGGTTGTTTCACTAGTGTTTTGGATTAGAATAAAAGTGTGGATTAAAATATACATGTGCTCATATTCTGGTTACTGGATTGTGGACTTACATTTGAGGGACAAGGACTTATTTGACATTAACTTTGTAAGTTATTTATTTATTTATTTACTTATCTGTTTGTTTGTTTGTATGTATTTGCAGCATTTATTTGTTTGATTAAATATTGTTAAGTTTAAATTACTTGGTTGTTTTTCGCTGTACCTGTCTAGTTACGCTAGGTCGTAACAACACCAAGACATAAAACAAAAAGAACCACCACAAAAAAGTACAAGTAGGCAAAGATCAGGAAAAGGCGCAATCAGAAAAAGACTCCCACTCCAAAAACCAAGGTGGGAAAACACCAAACTAACAATCAGGCACTTATACCATGAAAACACTTCGTAAGCCGAATGAGCAGCTATTTTCCCAATAGGTGGCCACTCAGTTACCTTAACTTAACAAAAAATATGCAAACATACATAAGGCGCCAACAGCACAAAAATATTTTAAACACCAAGACATAAAATAAAAAGAACCACCACAGAAGTATCGACTTGGAACGATCAGTAACACAAAGTTACTGGCGGGTTAAAAGTTTATCGGCCCCATTAGCTCAGTGTATTAAGCATCGGTCTTCTAATCAGACTCTTACAGGTTCGAACCTCGCCGAGTATCCGCTATTCATTATTTTTATCATAATAAGTTTCTTTTCTTTCTTCATTCGTTTCTATTCTTCCTTTTTAATGGAGTCTATTTAGCAGTACGCTGAAAAAAGTTGTTCAGTACTGGTGATAACTGGTAGGCCCAGACAGATGAATGTTGCATTATCAAATGAGCCGCGTCACAAGAAAACCGGATTTTTGCCTATGCGAAAACAAAGGCGCAGATCAGCTTCGCAGTAACTGCACAGCTGATCAGCGCCTTTGTTTTCGCTACACGGATAGTACACTTTCTCTTCTTATTAAATCCGAAATTTCAAGCTTCTATGCTGCTTCTGGGACTGTACATGTCGGTTTGTGTCAGACCTGGTTGGAAACCCCGAAGACAGGTTTTCTCGCGTCGCGGCTCATTAATATTGAATTTTGAAATGATGTTTAACCGCATCTTCAATGGCAAAAAAGATAAATGTATTACATAGGTGTAAATTATGTAAAGTGTATGTTGAGATATCTGATGATTTTCACAAGTGATTGATATCAGCCGATATTTTAACTGTAAACTTTCTGATAACTTCTGACGTTTCCATTCACTTGACGTCATTAAAAAGTGTTTCACGCCAGAAATTCTAACGCCTTTAACTCAGTTATTTAAGAAATAACATAAAGTATTGGTGTTTATGTTCTTATTTTGTTTTTATTTAGAACGTAAGGAAGAGTGTGTTTTCAATATTTTTTTTTTTTTGTTTTGCATTTTCACCGCCTGCCTCTTCAATGGGAAAATGTACAAAATCAACACACTCGATTAAAATTTATTTGGTATTCAATTCAAAAAAGTAAAATATCCTCTAAGTATATACCCATACCCATACATACACGTCAATCTTGAAAAGTCAGTCGCACATTAACGTACAAGACAAACGCGACCCTGGCGTATGGAAAATTCTCAACACGCTGAATAAGAAAATTTGCTTCTTAAACTTTAATTACCTATAGTATAGGACTTACGGCTAATCAATTACTAGAATCTAGTAAAACCACAACATGGAAGTATGGAGAAATCTCCGACCACTTTTGCAACCTCTTGGCGTGATTTGTTTGTTTGAATTGATGCTTTACGTCCCAGTCAACAGCTTAGGTCATGTTGGGATGTTGCCTCCATTTTACTGGACTTTTACCCAAAATGAGGATGTCATCACATCCAACAAGTGCTTGAAATATAACTATCCAACTAAGACCCAAAAGGCTTATATGTATGGATGGTTTGACTTGAAATGTTTCCTCGGCAGGCTCAGACAAGCGCGGTTAACCAGTAATCAGACGGTCAGTCAGCAGTGTATTTAGCTTTACCTGGAAAGGGTAGTCACAACAAAGTCTAGTATTATTCAAAGCTAGATTTGAGCCGCCCCATGGGAACACCAACAATCTGCATAGGCGAAAACAAAGGCGCAGATCAGCTTCGCACTAACTGCGAAGCTGATCAGCGCCTTTGTTTTCGCTACTCGGATAGTACAATCGCTCCTCTACCTAACTCCAAAATTTCAAGTTTCTAGCTCTTTTCTGTGGCTGTAAAGGCCGGTTTGTGTGGGACCTGTTCGGAAACCACATTGTTGGTTTTCCCACGAGGAGGCTCATTTGTATTTTGTTCTGTAAAGCGCTCAACTGTAAAGACGTTCCCCTGGCAGTTTAGGGAATCCGTAAAAGACCGCTAATATAATGACAAGTGGCACGCGCTAATATGAGATCTGTTTTGCTTTTACCAGCCGGTCGAGTCTCGGCTTTCCTGTCTGCGGGCTTCATTTCTCTTGAAGGTAGATGTACAGAACATATCTTAATATCTTAACACAACGTGGCAAATTAAATAGCATTCCGATACAGCAAATTAAAACAATCGAAAACGAAGATATTTTTCGCCGAAAAATAATTTGCAGTTCAATAGATTGTTCTTTATTACCTTCTGAACTTTGATTGGAACGAAACAATTATCAGGTGATGAGAGATATTCATCATCGATTCCTCCTCAAATAAAGCATATATATGACAACTTCAATACATGGCAATGGCGTTGGCGGAAAAATGGATTCTATAATAATAAGCATAGAGTTCAAGAAAACAGGGTCTATAACAAAACATAATTACATGTAAAAAGCTGAATAAATAAATTCATGTATTAACAGCTTCAGTCCTAATAATTGAAAAAGTGTATAAGCAGGAAAAGAGCATGTCTGAAAATAAGTCTCAAGTATATTCAAGTGTCTCAAAAATTGTCATTATCCGAAGTGATACGTCAGCGAAAGTCCATGAAATGTATACCCCCTTATACCCCACTTTTATATAGTAAAATTGGGGTATGCAGGGGTATACCTATTTTTCTTATTTTTGTTCCAAAACATAGATTGTGGGTACCCGTTAGAACCACCTCGGCGAGGCGGTTCTAACGTGTACCCACAATCTATGTTTGGAGCAAAAATAAGAAATATATCAAACATTTTCATTTTTTACAATTTTAAAAATCTCTCTATATTACACGGACATGTTTTCGTCATGGTTTATCTTGGATACACCGTATACCCTTTACGACAGGAAGAAGAGTCAACATGTTGATGTACCCTCATTACGAAAACTTGCCTTTGTGATACACAGAGATTTATTATGTTGAAATAAAAAATGAAAATTTTCAGTATTTAAGAAATTGATTTCTTTCTCATTTTTGCACAGAACATTGATTTTGGTGTTTCTAACGCGTACACAAAATCTATGTTTTGAAGCAAAAATAAGAAAATAAGTATACCCCTTTATACCCCATTTTTACAATGTAAAAATGGTTTTCTATGTAAGAGTGGGGTTAACAGAGGTATACATTTCACGGACATAGTATCAACCTTTTCAGGCATTGCATTTGGGAAAAAAGTATACGTTTTCGAGTAATTGTATCGTTATGTAACTTTCAAATTTCATGAAATTTATTCAGTTCTTCAAACAAACGGTAACCATTTCTCTCCACCGTCACCGCAGATCACAAATATATACATGTAATCCAGAAGTCGAAAATGTAGTAATGGCTGCACACAACAAGAATCTAAAAAGTATTTCTCAAATTTTCCCATTAGCAATGAAGCGTATGAAGACACCATACGGGCCCCCATTGCAGTAGTAAGCATTCGGATATAACCAGAAAAGCCTTAGGTTTAGCTTTTAAGTTTTTTGGTTTTAGTTATGACGGCCCCGACTTATAACTATTCATTTTAGTTGGTTGTGACCGGAGCTTCTTGTCTGTTGCCATGCCCATCGGGGTTCAACTTATGTTTTATCTTTTGCTCCAGATTTTCAGTAAGTTGTTTGGCCCCCAGGCATCGCTGGGCAGCTAACTGAATATGTAAGTCCTCGTTTTTGTATTCATCATGGTGGTTTTCATGATTTATTTGTTTGTCCTTGATGAATCATTGTCTACTTAGAGATTCATCACGAGGACTGAACAACTAAATAGATGTTGTAAAACATTTCAGAAGATGAGGGTGAGGTTGGGTCCTGTAAAACCGGTTTAAGCCCACCAGTAATTTAATATTACTGATCTTTCAAACGCAACGCGTCTGTTGTGGTTCTGATTGTTTTGTGTATTAGAGTCGAAGTGTTGTGCTGTTTGAACCTTATGTACGTTTTCATATTTTAGTTATGTTCGGGTTACGACATTTTATACTTGTATCTTTTTAAAAGTTTAGCGTTTGGTCATTTAGACAAGCTTAGTGGAAGAGACATCGTTTATAACTGGCTAACAACAGTATCAAAGAAGATAATGTTTAACTACATTGTTTTATTTACCTGAGAATTCACTAGCTCAGACAGACATTCAGCATGAGCTAATATTTGCACGAGATTCGAATATAAAGAATAACTTCTTAACCATTAACAGAAACAGACCGAATTATCTTTGGCAACGCGTCCAGCTTTAAATCGTGGTAAATGATACAGTAATGAGGTTAATTTCTCAATGGATTTATGAGGATGATCTCTTTGACTCTCAGATCACTGTTCGTTAGACCCCCACCAGTGCCCTTCAATAGCTTGAGTTTGGTATATGATTGCTCACGTTTTTCATTCTGTTTTTAAATAATTGTAATTACTTTTCTATTTTTTTCTCCGTATGCTGAAATTTGAAACAATGATCAATCAAATGCATTACCTATGCACTGGTGCTATGCACTGGTGCATTAGCGTTGCATTAAGCATTAATCTGCAAAGTTTTGTTAAATTTGAGAGAGAAAAAAAAACTTATAAAATATAACGTAATGGATTCTTATCAAATAAACTAAGTGTAGGCGCAAAGAAAGTGAATAAAGTTTGTGAATAGCTATAAAACATATGCATTTTTATTTCTGATTTTTCCAAGGCAACACTTCTATAGTGGTTCTTATTGGTTTATATTTTGGTGGTGTTAAATTTTTGTGCTGTTTGCATCTTATGTGCGTTATGGTATGTTTAGTTAAGTTTGGGTTACTTGAGTGGCCGAGTATTGGGAAATAGCTGCTTACTCGGCTTACGACATATTTTCTCAGTATAAGTACCTAAGTGTTAGTTCTTTTTTGACCTCGGTGTGTGGAGTGGGAAGTTTTTTTCTGAAATTTCCATTTCCTGATCATTGCCTACTTTTACTCTTGTATCAGGGTTACGCGTCATATATTCATTTGATTATTTTGGTTATGCCAATTTTGAAACAAAAAAAAAAATACCCTTTGTTATCTTTAGCTATATACAAGAATACAGTGGCGGGTTGGTTTTGAATCAGTCCATGTCGCTGCAAAATCTAATTATACTGAAAATCAAAAATCTTGCACAACCCTGTTTTTGTTATTTTTTATGTTTAAGTAGAACTATTTTTATTTCTAACATTAGTTTTGGTTAATTCCAATATCAAATCTTTGACTTTGCAGCAAATTCAATAGTGTGGGTGACTATGCAAACGTTTTGGGGAAAAAATGTAAAATTACATTTTTGGGGAAAAAATGATTTTCAACGAAAATTTTCAATGATTTTTCATCACACATGTGATCTGAATCATGACAGTAGCCGAAAAGCAATAAAACATTTTGAATTTTAGAGAATTTGAATTTTTTTACGAAATTTTGAAAAATGGCATTTTTGGAAAATTAAGCGGTGGTTTTGAAAAAATCCAT
This sequence comes from Rugalucina vietnamica, assembly GCA_964017185.1. Taxonomy (NCBI): domain Eukaryota; kingdom Metazoa; phylum Mollusca; class Bivalvia; order Lucinida; family Lucinidae; genus Rugalucina; species Rugalucina vietnamica. Next base: position 59,970,487 of record OZ024874.1, on the reverse strand, counting down.
TAAAACAGCAAAGAAAACAAACAAAAATGCTTTCTTAGGCTACGGTAGGTTAGCACATACCCCATTTGACTCTTTTGACAAGTTTCACAAACAGAAGTCATATCAGTTTGCTGTGCCTCCGGTCTGTATGCAATAATTTTTAATTTTGATTTTACAGCTACAATTTCCTTATGTTTTTCAAATTGTCCCAGGAAAACAGCGTAAATTTAGTGCTTCATTTTGGTGCACTTTGCTTTTGTTTTAAAACTGTACCAAATAAAGCATCAACTTTACGCTGCTTTGCTGGGACTGTTTGTTTGGTCTCCAAAAAATTAATGTATAGGACAAACTGTTCAATGGCAAAGCAGTACAATGGCACATAACCCCCCACCAAAAATTACTAAATGGCAGTTGTAAAATCAAAATTAAAAATTATTGCAAACAGACCGGAAGTACAGCAAACGAACTTGACTTCTGCTTATGAAACTAGTGTCAAGTGGGATATATAATTGCCTGCCATAGCCTAAAATGCATTTTTGTTTGTTTTCTTTGCTGTTTATATGAAATTTTCAAAACCACCTATTGATTTTCCGAAAATGCCGCATTTCAAAATTTTGTAAAAACTCCAAATCCGTAAAATTCAAAATGTGTTGTTGTTTTTCTGCTACTGTCCTGATTCAGATCATATGTACAATTTAAAAACATTGAAAATTTTCATGGGTAATCATTTTTTCCCAAAAATTACAATTTTACACTTTTTGCCCCAAAAAATTTGCATTATCATCCGCATTATTGAATTTGCTGCAAAGTCAAAGATTTGATTTTTGAATAAATCCCAAATAATGTTTGTAATAAAATGATTCACTTAATCATAAGAAATAACAAAAACAGGGTGGTGCAAGATTTTTGATTTTCAGTATATTTAGTTTCACATCAGGTTCTGCACAACAACTTACAAAGTTAGATGTTTGCAATCATTATGAAGTGGTGAGTTTCATTAACTACTTTATCTATGATCAATATACATGTATGTAAGTTGCATTGTTGAATTCGGTCGCATTTGTGATTTTAAGTGGGTTACCGACCAGTTTCGAGACAATCCGAGCTGCACAAGCACAGAAGATGGCTAGAGACAGGAAATGTCGGATTTAGTAAGAAGAGGAATTGTAGTATCCGTGTGGCGAAAACAAAGGCGTGATCAGTGGCGCAGTTACTGTGTAGCTGATCTGCGCCTTCGTTTCCGCTTTTTTTTTTTTTTTTTTTTTTTTTTTTTTTTTTTTCATGAAGCGAATCGGTTACTATTATACAAGTGGGACTGTAGTATAGAAAATTACTGTTTGTTAAAATTTCACGGAATCGCCATTTCGCTGAAACAGTATACTCCGCCAACATCTGATGACACCGACTCATGGGAATCCAGTAACCTCATTGTAGAAAAATAATCATTTATTTTTTCAAGAAATAATACATGTTTTGCCAGATGCGCACATGATATACGCTTTAACCTGTTCCTTTAAATGTGTCGAGGTCAGAAAATGCTTAGTGATTACAAAAATGATTCAATAGACTTTTGTGAACTATTGATCAATCTGACACAACAGAATTAATTCATTTGTCTGTAGTATAAAACACGGTTTTGTAAGATGCCAATAATTAACTGACGGCATCGTTTCTGAATACATTTGGGTGATTTAATGCAGGACATGTGCCAATTACTTCTAGACTTAACGTTTTGAAGTACATTTGGACGTAGAATAGGACTTATGTACCGCGTCCATTTTCCGATTTTGTAACCACGCTTGTAACCATTTTATGTTATGCTTTCACGGAAGAAATGGTTACAGTTATAGTGTTACATTTGAGTAACTCCCCCTTGTATTGCGATTACCTAAGAATGATCGTGCTTACCTAAATAGCATAAAATACAGTGATGACTAGGCGTGGTTACTGTATCGGAAAATGACCTCCGTTCTCAGAATAGGTCATCTATTCATACTTGTCTCTTTGTGTTTTGAGGATGGTCTAATGTTCATGGTTGAGCAAGATACGTGTCGAAAACATCCGGGTCGTTTCGGCACTCTGTCGTTTCTGCAATGTCTCGTTTCGGCCTGGGGCGTTTCAGTAAATTTGTGTGTCATTTCTGCCTTTGAAGATGGGTCGTTTCGAAATCAGAAGCCTGATGGGCAAAATAAAGTATTTTGCATTTCGTTTTGAAAATAACAAAATGTAGGCATTTTAATGATTTTGTTGTGATATTTTCAATGCTGTAATCATCGTTAGATTGCTAACCTAAATATAAAAGTGGAAATGAAAGTGAAAATACGGGAAACTTTCAATTAATTCCATAAAATGTAGACCGCCTGATCATTTAATGTTGCCATATTTAAAAAAAAAGTCACTTTTTGTCTTGTAAACGCATTCTGAATGAAACCACCAAGTATATTGTAAATTCCGTCGATTAAGCAGTAAAACGGTTTAAAATAAACAAGACAAATCAAATAATTCAGGCGGTGTTGTGAACATGTATTTCGCGTGAGACTATATCCTGGTAACGTTTATCTTTCAAATGGAATACAACCTTACCAACATATCAAGACACGGGCTCAATGAAGTCTTAACACTTTATGATAATAATATTATTATTATTAATAATAATAATAATAAAAATAAAAATAATAGAAGAAGAAGAAGAAGAAGAATAAGAACAAATAACAAAAACAAATGATTTTTGTCAGAAGGGCAACTAATAGAAGGAATAAAATCTTCATTTTAATGAGCCCCGAAAAGCAAATGCATAATACTGACAAACTAAAGGACATGTGTTCTTTTGTAAACGATTTAGTGTCTTACCTTTTTGCCTCATGTATACGACACGGTTTTCTAAAGATGTCAATCAAATACTGGTTGATATCCTTTATGAATACGAATTGGAGTGATTTAATGCAGGACATGTGCCAATTATTTCTCGGGTAATCATTTCAAAAGTACGCTATGCCAAAACTAGGACAACTTATGATTTAATATGAAAATGAATTTCCAACACCAGTCGCATTGTGGTTTAACAGGGATACAAAGCCTGGCATATGGATAATGTTTATACAGTCTGCGTATGAGGTATTAATGATATTAAAAGAAGTCAGAAGCAACAAAATAACTCATTCTTCCCAGATATATATATCGATACAATAAACATTCCTGTGAAATTTGTGTAACAATCAATTCTGCAGATTAATGATTATTACAAAGGTAGTGTTTAGCATAGATAATTAAAGGTAAGCAATGCACAGGAATTGTTGAAAACCGAAATAAAGCCCAAAGTGGTGAATCTCTAAATAACCAATGATCATCACGGACAAATAAATTAAAATAAATAAGATTGTTAATCAAAACGAGGGCTCACAGATAAAACATGCTGCCCGGCAGTTGAAGATCCAAGGCTTAGAAAGTCAAACAACATCAATGAACATTTGGAGCAAAAAAACAATACCAATTGTACTCCGATGGGCCAATAGCAGACAAGACGTACAGCTGTATTATAGATATGAATCATTTCTGTCTAGAGTAAGAATAGAAGGTCCGGGAGTTGATTTAAACTAATTTAAAATCAAACCCAGACAGCAGTCGAGGAAGTTATGAATAGTTATAACTTCCCGAAGAGCAAATACATAATGCGTCGAACTAAAGGACATGTGACCTTTTGTAAACAATATAGCTTATGTATATGACATGTTTTGTTTCTAAGATGTCTAAAAATGGCTGATACGAACTGGATATATCCAATGGGGCACGGGGATATCACCCATGTGCTCTCGATTCTGAGTCAAATGCTCTACTGCTAGGTCACCCAAATTATTAATAGAAGAAACATAATATCATACGGTTACATACATTTTCGTGATTGCTGCTTGTTAGTTCGCAATTCTATGCTTTTACAAGATCATGGACTTTAACAAAGTTACAAATCCAGTTCAGTCTTGAATGTGACAAGCCGAATCATTGTACGCCGGGGCATTGCAAATTAACAATTGATATCAGAAGTGTTTTGCCTCTTATCATTAGTGTTCCAAAGTTCTCGAATTTATACATGGGGGCATTTGTTTTGTATTTTGACAATAAAACAAAACAAAACAACATGACCGGATGTTTACCCTGATCGTCGCTAAAGAAAACTTGTCTACACTCGTTTCTGCTTTTTGTGGCTTCCATGGTAATTCTAGTTGATTAAAGTGCATTTAGAACATAGTAGTTTCTGTACTAATGAAAAGGACATTTGAGCCGCATGATGAGAAAAATGGAATTTTGCCTATGTGAAAGCAAACGCGCAGACCAGCTTCGCGGTAATTACCGCGAAGATGATCAGCGCTTTTGTTTTCGCTACTCGGATGGTACGTTTCCTTTTCTTCTTAAATCCCAAATTTCAAGCTTCTAGCCTGTTTCTGTAATTATACAGGCCGGTTTATGTCGGACCTGGTCGGAAACTCTGACGACCACTTTTCTCGCGTTGCGGCTCATTTTGTTCCTAATCATTAATGAAGTAAGTTTCGCAAATACTGCAAGTGCAACTATATCAATTTTAATGTCGGGAAATACAGCGCATTTGCCATACAATAAAGGAAGAAAATAAACAAATGTATTATAATAATCTTATACAGGCTAAGGTATAGATTCTTATAAAACAGAAAAACTCGTGGAGTCCAGCAAGACGCATCAAGTTAACATATCCATGTATTAGGAAAACATGCCCGTGAAATGTATACCACCTTAAACCCCACTTTTATATAGAAATGCAGGGATTTGCAGCGGTATACCATTTTTTCTTATTTTTTTATCCACAGCATGAATTGTATGCCTTAGAGGTTGTAACGCGTACCTACCTACAATGTATGTTTTGAGCCAAAATATTGAAAATATCAAATTCTCCTAATGAATTTGTCAAGTTTTAATGCTGTAAAAAATCTCTGTAATTTAGGTCAAGTTTTCGTAACGCATTGAATAACCCCATTGAACCCAAATTTTATATAGTGAAACATGGGAATACAGGGTTATACATTTTTTCTTATATTCTTATATTTCCAAAACTTAGATTGTGGGTACCTTTTAGAACCCCTCTCGCCTAGGCAATTCTAACGTGTACCCGCAAACTATGTTTGAAGCTAATATATTAAAATATTTTTTTCTAAAGGAAATTTTCAAATTTTACAACTAAAGAACAATTTGTTTATTAAATGAACGCGCTAACAAAATGTCAAAAGCAGTTCAAGGTAGTTGACTGTTTTCAATGACAAATACCCCCACACAAGTTGTCATTAGAAAATATTATTTTCTTGTTGAATGTCTAATTGTAATGTGATTTAGAATACAAGTTATGATTGCGTAAGAACGCGTAGTAAATATGTTCTGTTTACAATGTGTCATACGCGTTTATTATGGGGATAGTTCAATTAACAAGAATCATTAGCCAGGAGTTGCAAGGTCCGAAATTCGAACATGTGTGATATTCCTCTGACTTATGATTTTCACCTGAGCTTCTATGCCAAAAACCGTACAGTCAGTGATAACCTGCATTAGCCAAAACTGGTAACAAAATAGGAAATTTTGTCGTCGGCGAATTTGGCAGATCAGAATTTGCGGGTCCAACCACATGTTGTAACTTGCTACTTGTAATATATTCATTAATATCAAAAGCATTTAGTCAATTTCATTGCTGGTCATTATTGCTTAACTCATATAAGCCTGGCGTCCTTTTTATGGGACATAGGCAAACAGTATAGCCCCAGATGTGACGCCGCAGAACGCGGCGTCCCATATGCGGCTATTCTGTTTGCACAAAGGAATTTCATCGAAAGATGAGATAACAAATAAAAATCACTCCTTACACCCCTAAAAATGAAAGTGGACTCATCCAATTGATAATGATGGGAGAATCCGTTCGTCAAATATGGGTTAAGTTGATGCTAACTAGTTGGCTACCTTGTTTGGAAAAAGCCAGACACTTTGCTGTCATCCGTCATTCGTATCCATTACGAAAACTTGTCCATGCAATATTCAAAGAATTTTATCAGCTGTAAAAATTGAAAATTTCATCGAACTAATTTTGAAATTTTCTTATTTTTGCTCAAAACATAGATTGTGGGTACACGTTAGAACCGCCTCAACGAGGCGGTTCTAACGAGTACCCACAATCTATGTTTTATAGCAAAGATAAGAAAAATAGGTATACCCCTGCATACCCCAGTTTTACTATATAAAAGTGGGGTTTATGGGGGTATTCACTGCATGGACAAGTTTTCTTGATGGTGTTATTTCATGTGATGTCTTGTATTGTGCATTGTGTCCCTTTGGCGCCATAATTCAAACAAATTCAATATTTGAGCCACCTCGTGGAAAAACCAACAATGTGGTTTCCGAACAGGTCTGACACAAACCGGCCTGTACAGCTAAAGAAGCAGGCTATAAGCTTGAAATTTTGGAGTCAAGTAGAGGAGGAATTGTACTATCCGAGTAGCGAAAACAAAGCCGTTGATCAGCTTCGCGGTTACCGCGAAGCTAATCTGCGCCTTTGTTTTCGCCTATGCAGATTGTTGGTTTTCCCATGAGGCGGCTCATTTAAGTATTCACATTACACGTACATATAATTACGTATACATGAGCCACATTGCGTTGTAAGTTCTGCTCTAACTATTGCGTTTGAAAGTCATAATTTTCCATCACAAACATTACACATTTGTAAGATGTAAGACTAACTATTCATAGGAAAAGCGACAACTTTATGAATACGGGAAACAATTTCAACTGAGATCCTTTAAGAGCAGTGAACATATGAATGAGTTAAGGGATGTATCGTACCGCTGTTTCGGCTTCTTAAGCCACGTTAGTGACCCTAATCATGTTTTGTAAACACACTTTACAAATACGGGCTGTCTGTGTCTATATCCCAGTAACTGCTGAAGAGAAAGAATTGAAAATGTACACAGGAGCATGGCAATATATCATGTATTATTGCTAAAAATTCAGAACAACAGCTTATCTGCAAAATACTCATTTAATCATTAAGATGTTTGCATGTTACTATCTCGGAGCACTTTGACGTCGACAACGCCATCATTTTGGTTACAATTTTCAAGAATTTTCCTGCCTATCTAATGTCGATTCGGAGGCTTTCAAGTCCAGTTTGCTACTTTTCCACCACACATTGGGCTGTCTGATGCCCTTCCCCCATTTATCCGTATCTTTGCTAAAAAGCTTTGAGGTAGCAAACAAATGATGATAAAACGTATCCTTGGGATCTGATTTAGCCAACAACAATACATTTTAATTATCTTGGGACTGATTTCGTCAAGTACACAGTGTTTGGTAGTAAAGCGCTTCTCCATGCACTGGATCTAAACTACGTTTCTATCAACCATTTTGATTGACATGAACACTTCCGTAAGCTATTGCAAAGATGTTTAAAATCAGATCTCTTGGAAATTTCGCAAATCATTTAATCAGATGATGTTATGATACAATGCAAGTTGTTGCTGCTTTAAATAGCTCGGGGTCCAATTTGTATTCAATTGTTTTCATTTTCGCAGCTCATGTGAGACGGGCCAATCAGTAGGTGGGACAAGAACAGGAGAAACCCGAGATAAAACACCTGGCACACCCGCAGGCAGAACTTGGCTTGTCTCACATGTGCCCAGTGCGGTGCTCGAACCCACAGCAGACACAGAGGTGAAATGATCGAGTGATTAAGAAACAGCGCTCTTACATGTAACCGCTCGGTCATGGGGGCGCCCTCATTTGTTTTGTTGGCTTGAGTATTTTGAAAACGTGAAATTAAAGGGAAAGGCAAGGTTGAAACACAATGCAACTTAAATGAAAGCACTCGCTTTCCTTAACAATATGGTACTCGTTTTGTCAAAATCCGATGCAAATTATGCAAGTTATTTTGGTTTGAATATTCATCAATGTTTGTTTATGGTGGCGGTCATCTTGGATATTCATGAGGCTTTATGACGTCATAAAGCCCTTATTAAATATGCATAATCAATATTAATGAAACACTATTAACATTTTTATGTTAATGATTGTTTGAAAGGTTTCTACTATTGATTTACTATCAATTCTAGCCATATTTCACCATATAAGTTTTGAAATGTGAATTTTATTCAAAGTTTAAGATTTTACAGTTTTCTAATTAAATATTCGAAATGGCCGCCAAAAGACACTTCGTTCCAAAATTTCAAAAGTCAATATCTCTCTTATTCTTTGACCAAATTGAACAAAATTTGCGCCAAAATGTTTGCTTTGACCAGTCCTTTGGTTTTAAAGGTATTGTTGTTGAATATTGCGTTCTCCTTTAAAGTGCTCCGAGAAGCACTATCTCGTTTGTCTTGGTGACCAATATCTCCAACATTAAACACTTTTTCCACTCATGACAAATATTTCCTTAGTTTATTCTCGGATACGATATCTGTTCAGCAGTTTGTCCTCTATCGTAAAGCATATAAATCATTGTGGGATGCAGACACAGTCTTATAACTTTCCGGACAACCCTCGTATATATTGATGTGAGAGTTTAACTGGCTACTGAAAGAAATCAGATTGTATATTTGACGATTACATGTACTTATCATAAGCCATATTATTTTGAACGGTATATTTTGATGAGTTCACAAAACCATGCCGATCAGAATAGAAATGTGTTTTCTACATTAAATAAACTACGCGGTGGGTATAATTACGTACGGTTATGTAATTACACTGGAGAATGCAACATATTGCTGAAATGACAAGCACACACTTTCGTAACGTTGGGGAATAGGGTGTGGAAAATTTGATACGATATGCATTACTACTCCATTAAACAAGGATAATCCGAGCCAAGTCTAACAGAACATCTGGAAAGCATTTCCGTGCAAAGGACACCCAATTAAACTCCACTTTTATATAGTAAAACTGGGGCATGCAGGGGTATACCTATGTTTCTTATTTTTGGGCAAAAACACAGATTGTGAGTGCAAGTTAGAGGCAGTTCTAACATGTACCCACAATTTGTGTTTAGAGCAACGAAAAAAAAAAATCAATCAAATGAATAATGAATGCAAATGTTTTTTTTAACATCAACAATCAGCATAAGGGCACAAAATATTAATATCAATTATCACTACAATAGTAATAAGACAAGATAATGCAGAACAACCAGAAATGATAATGTTTATGTTTTGACATGTTTGCTGTCTTCGTCCAATTTTCATGCATTATTGGCTCGAGTTTAAGATATGCATGTTAAGAATCTCTTAAACTTGGCATTATCATTTTCAAATTAGTGCTAATAAACAATAAATGAGCCGCCTCGTAGGAAAACTAATAATATGGTTTCCGAACAGGTCCAACACAAACCGACCTGTACAAGCACAGGAGCAGGCTAGAAGCTTGAAATTTCGGATTTAAGAAGAAGAGGAAGTGTACTATCCGTATAGCGAAAACAAAGGCGCTGATCAGCTTCGCGGTTACCGCGAAACTGGTCTGCGCCTTTGTTTCCGCATATGCAAATTGTTGGTTTTCTCATGAGGCGGCTCAAATATTACACGAGATTCAGTCAATTGGTTTTGACTGATGATGGTTTCAAGAAGGTATCACAAGAACCGGCAGTGATTTATTGCTGCAATCAAAGGTGACGCTATTTCTATACTTACAGAACAGGTGTAGCGTTATAGCTTATATTAAATGCGTTCGGTGTTTTACCAATTGTAAAATGATTAGAATGGTTTGAATGTGTCATTGCTATTTGTAAATAGGTACTTGGGTAATTAAAAGTGCTATGCAAGAAAGAACAACTTCAGTAACACGGAAGTTACACAACTAGAAGTGACACGGAATTTATTTATTTATTTTGGGGGCCCTACCTGTATAAAGAATCATTGTCAGGCCACTAGGTTTTCTGGTGCCCTGTTCCTTATCATTGATAAGCTAATGACCCTCAATAGACAGAAATATAGATATTTGAGTATATGGATTTAATGGGTCCTGCGTGAACATCCTCATGCTTTAAAATTAAGAACATATAAATACAGAAGAACAAACTGTGCTTAAACAACAAGTTTATGAGTAAACTATACTTTAATTGTGACTGCGCCATTCTGCAACAATGGGTCGCGTTTTTAGCTCACCTGAGCCGAAGGCTCACAGGTGAGCTTATAGTATACCCATGCTCCGTCGTCCGTCGTCGTTGTCGTTGTTGTCGTTGTCGTTGTTCACACTTTTTCAATCATCTTCTTCTCTGAAACCGCTTGGCCAATCAAATTCAAATTTCATGTGAAGCATCCTTAGGAAGGGGGAACGAAAGTTTGTATAAATGGTCCAGGTAACATGACCAAGATGGCCGCCAGGGCTATAAATAGCAAAAACCTTTAAAAATTTTCTTCTCCAGAACCAGAAGGCCTATGATGTTGAAACTTAGCATGAAGCATTAGGCAATGGAGCTCTATAAAGTTTATATAAATCATGACCCTGGGATGACATTGACCTTTTGTACGGCAAGGTCAACTTAGGTCGCCCATGCATTGGAATGGAAAAAAATGGGAAAATGTCATTTAATAGCAGAAAACTTGCTAGGAACGAGCAAAAGGACATAAGATTTATGTTTATGAAAATATTTTGGGCCCAGGGGGGTTGTCTGCCCCTGCCCCGGGGCTATATACATGTGTATGACCAAAATATTCAAACATCTTCTTCTCTGAAACCGCTTGGCCGATCAAAGCCATACTTTATGTGGAGCATTCTTAGGAAGAGGGAATGAAAGTTTGTATAACTGGTCAAGGTTACATGACCAAGATGGCCACCATGGCTATAAATAGCAAAAACCTTTAAAAATCTTCCTCTTCAAAACCAGAAGGCCTATGATTTCGAAACTTGGCATGAAGCATCTGGGAATGAAGCTTTACAAAGTTTGTGTAAATCATGACCCTGGGATGACCTTGACTTATCTTACGGCAATGTCAACTTAGGTCGCCCATGCATTTGAATGGGGAAAATAGGAAAATGTCATTTAATGGCAGAAAACTTGCTAAGAATGAGCCAATTTTTATGTGGAGCATCCTTAGGAAGAGTGAATGAAGTTTGCATAAATAGTCATGGTCACATGACCAAGATGGCCACCATGGCAATGAATGACAAAAATCTTAAAAAAATCTTCTTCTTCAGAACCAGGAGGCCTATGGGGTTTGGAACTTTGCATGAAGCATCAAGGATTGGAGGCTTACAAAATGTATATATAAATAATGACCCAGGGATGACCTTGACATATTTTTCGACAAGGTCAACTTATGTCGCCCATGCATTTGAATGGGGAAAATTGTTAAAATGTCATTTGAAGGGCAAAACTTGCAGTAAATTGGCAAATGTACTGAATTTTCAAGATTTGAAAAGACATTGACTTCATGGGTTATTCTGACCCTGTCCTTGGGTTATATACAAGCATATTACCATTGTAGTCAAACAACTTTCTTATTTTATATCTCAGGTCTCAGCGTTTGTTATTAGTCGTTCACAATATATGCATATAGAAGGGTTGTTTTGACTGTATGTGATTCGAATGCGAATAAACAGTGATAATTACTTGATGTCACCCACTCTCCACTGAACGAAATAAGCCTTTGATATATATATACGAGCCCGTATATATATATATTATTCAGTTTTACGTCCCTTTCAAGATTATTTCAGCTCATATGAGACGGGCCAATCAGTAGGTGGGCGAAAACGGGAGGACCCCGAGAAAAACCACCTGCAAGCAGAACTTGGCTTGTCTCACATGTGGCCAGAGCGGGGCTCGAACCCACACCAGACACAGCGGTGAGATGATCGAGTGATTAAGAAATATCGCTCTTAACCGCTCGGCCACGGGGGCCGCTTTTAAATATTTCATATTAAATGTACATGTATTAAAATGCATACCAATTGCTGACTTTCATTTCTCTATGACATGTCAGTATCCATTTTATGATGGAAAAATAGCAAATGAAAGATTTTTACGGTGCCCGTTTTGTTTTTTCTGATACGGTCAGAGTTTTTCTAGTTATCAGACTGCATATGATTATGGCGAGGAAAACAGCTAAGATTTCTTAAATTGCTGTCTGACGGAGAATATTCATTCCTCTCATGACGATAAATGTTTGTGATTAGTTTAGATCCCTGGTAATCAGAATTGTTAATTTTTCTTATTGCCAAACATTAAAATAATACGATTGAACAATGTCAATAATAGTTCAGAGATGCTTCAATAATAGAGTTACAATACTTATGGAAATACAAGAATAGAACTGACCGGCCAACGATTCAAAATTGTTCAAGCATCGACACATTATGCATATTTACCAATATTACGAGTATCACTGTAATACGTTTGCCATATGTTTGAAAATTATAATGATAATGAAGATTTGGCAACGGCGTTTCCTGCAAGAAACAAAAGTTCAATCAGATCTGTTTTCAGAACCCAGCTGTGCTTAAGGCTACTAAGATAAAGATTCCTCTTGATAATAGTTTCATGCTTTACTGAGAACGACGGGCATCTGTTTGAAAAAAAGATGTAGCGAGGTTGTATGTAATATCATACCATCAGGAAAACATGTCCGTGAAAAGTATACCCCCTTGAACCCCACTTTTATATAGCAAAACTGGGGTATGCAGTGGTAAACCTATTTTTCTTATTTTTGCTCCAAAACATAGATTGTGGGTACACGTTAGAACCGCCTCGGCGAGGCGGTTCTAACGTGTACCCACAATCTATGTTTTGAGCAAAAATAAGAAAAATATCGAAATTTTTCTTGTGAAATTTTCAATTTTTACAGCTGAAAAAATCTCTATATATTGCATGGGCATGTTTTCATAATGCTATGACGCTTATTTCCGCACAAATACAACCGAAATACAACCGAAGAAACACTTAAACGTGAAACGGTACGTGTAATTTGAGCCGCCTCGTGGGAAAACCAACAATGTGGTTTCCGACCAGGTCAGACACAAACCGACCTGTACAAGAACAGAAGCAGGCTAGAAGCTTGAAATTTTGGAGTTAAGTAGTGGAGGAATTGTACTATCGGAGTAGCGAAAACAAAGGCGCTGATCAGCTTCGCGGTTACCGCGAAGCTGATGTGCGCCTTTGTTTTCGCCAATGCAGATTGTTGGTTTTCCCATGGTGCGGCTCATTTGTTAGAAGCTGCGTGTTGCAGTTAGCCTAATTATTAAGAAATACAAGTGCGGTATTGGTGAGAACTGTCTATTAAATCAGAGGAGTTTCTTTTCGTATTTGGAGTATTTACAGGTTTAGCTTTTGAGTGTCTTGGCCATGAAGCAATATCAATAATTGGTCATCGAGGAATTGGTCTTTAGATGAAAAAATGACCTTAGTTTATGATTACCGTCATAGGACAGATTATGTTTATTTTCGAATACTTGCAAACAATTTATGAGTTAGTTTTCATAATCTTCGTCTACGAAGTGGGAGTTAGTTAGAGTCTCATATTATTGGCGATTCTAATAAACACCTAGAGCATAAATCATAGCGAAAAAGAAATTAAAACATATATAATCGTATTGATTTGTGAGGCCACACCTTGTTGTTGTCCGAGAAAGCATAACCTAATTGGGATGAGAAATAGGTACAAGCAATCAAAATTGCCATCCTTTAATAATAAAAACGATCTTTGCACAGGAGAAGGAACAAATCCTTCAGGGAATATCAGAAGGAGGAATAAAATGTACGTCGAAGATCAAACGATTATCAGAAATGTGTGCGATCATTAATAGCTACGAGAAGCTGATGGAAAAAAATGATTCTGTAAATTCATAGTCAGAAAATTGTCGTGATTAACTCAATTAATTAGCGTACGTCTGGTATCAGAAGATTTTCGCGTTCCGATGTTTTCTTACTGTATAACTGTTCTCAAGGATTTTGAGGAATAAGCTGTGCTGGAGGCAACTAACCATGGAGCTTTGATGTTTGTTGGAAAACCACAATGACGACATTCCCATTTGAAATGGAGGAATCAGAGAAGTAATTACACTGACAGTCATAGAGGAATAACAAAGCTCCAGATGTTTTAAGATGTCATTTTCTGGAATCGAAAACATCAAAAACAGCAGTAGCAAATGAGAAGATGCGGTGGATGTCCGGTAAATAACAAATTCAAAGAATCTTAAGTGGACAGACATCTTGGTAACATTACGTCACGTGTCTTTGTTGATTCACATTTGGAAAGCTTCCGTCGGATAATGTCAAGCATGCTTCTCTAAATTGAAATCTGAGAAGTCGCACTACACAATATGGGTGTTTAAACAGAAAATAAAAGCTCGAACATACAATGGCAAGTGAAATTCATTTAGCAAATATGTTTGAAATAAACATAAGTGATATAAACACGACAAACATTACATACGACGAAGTCACGGAAATTGAAAAATACCTTGGGTCAAGGTATATGGATCTGTGGAGCCTTGCTGTATTAAACTGTATCTATATAACTATATTCTTGACTGGAATTGTCGGTAATACATGTACATGTATTGTGATAGCTCGGAATCGTTACATGCATACAGCGACGAATTACTACCTGTTCAGTCTTGCGATCTCCGACGTTCTAATACTGATTCTTGGTAAGTACTGTTTATTTAATTGAACATTTTATGACAACATTACACAGGTGTAAAACAATACAACAACATATGTTTATGCGTCAAAGGGACGGATATTGCCATAACAAACATGTATATACATGTAGTACTTTAATGGACGGGTTATATTACATGTGTATACGTTCATTTTTCATGTTTAAAATTGGTATGTACTGTCCCGCCGCTGTTAATCACTTTGGATGTACAAAAAAGCGTTAAATGTCATGTTTACTGCATATCATACATGTTGATGTTGTTGCGCCGAAATATGGTTCCGTCATATATGTGCGAAAATATTATTTCCGACATATTTTACCAGAATTTAACGGACAATTACAGTATGTGATAAGCGGCATTGGTTGGTCTGTTCTGAGTGTTCAGTTCTGTTTTACACCCTAATGGACAGCGAACATTCGTCTATAGTTCTATATGTAATTGAATGGAAATTCTGACTATATACATGCATAGTTATACTCCTGAAACGTAAACGTTGATAGCTGCTATTACAGGTTGAGAAAAAAGATCGTCTGTGTAGGATTGTTTTAAAAAAAATGTCAAATGACGTTTCTTATGTCTTGGGGTTTCTGTAAGTTATGGTTGCCACCACAGGCAACTTGCGCATATGCGTCATATTAATTAAAGGATCACGTCGGCACTCGGTAAATGTACCAGACAATTAATTTCAGTTTGACGTATTTTCAGCGTTGAGCGTCAAAGTCAGATAAAAATTCAAAGTTGTTCATGTGGTTGTCATTAAGAATTAATTACCATCACTTATACCTACATGCTGAAAAAATTAAGACGTGATAAGATGGTATACCTCAGCATGGTATAACTCAGCTTGTACCATTATCCGGCGGTTTCTTATGATTTCTGTTATCGAAGAAAATCGTATCGAATAACTTCCTGGTGGCTTCTGTGGCCGAGTTGTTAAGAGCGCTGATATTTCATTTATCGCGCTTAATCGTTCAATCATCTCACCGCTGAGTCTGGTGTGGGAGCACATGTGAGACAAGCCAAGTTCTGCTTGCGCATGTGCCGGTGCACCTTTTTTCTTGGGGTAATCCCGGTTTCGCCCCACCTACTGATTGTCCCGTCTCATATAAACTGAAATAATCTTGAAAGGGACGTTAAACTTAATAAAAAATCTTCCTGCTTCTTGGTAGACAATGAATGCGGTGGGGAATTGGCTTCACATGAATACATATTTACTCAAGGAGTTGATAATTAAAAAAAATTTCTTAAGATGTTGTACATGTACCGAGCATCTGACATTTAAATTTTAATTTTGCGACTATGGTATCATTCCGATCTTTGTATAATTTAAAACACATACCTGTATATACGACTGATTCCGATTTATGTATTTTCGTAAATAACATACAAACAAAATCGGATTACCCCAAGATTTATGAAATTATGTCTTTGAAAATTCAGTTATATCTTAAATGACTTGTTTCGTTTTTTCCCCATCTCTGTTATCATTTTGAAAACTACATGTAGGAACAGTAGCATGGTGTGAACGGACACAACACTCTACCACTCAGTCTAATCGCTGATGGGGCTGATAGGCAAATGGCGAAACAATGTATTTCTAATGCCAATAGAATATACGAAATTCGTTTGCTCCATTAATAAGCCGCGACGAGAGAAAAAGGTACAAGTAGGCAAAGAAAGGAAAAGGCGCAATCAGAAAGAGATTCCCACTCCAAAAACCGAGGTGGGAAAAAACCAAACCAACAATCAGGCACCCATACCATGAAACAAATCGTAAGCCGAATGAGCAGCTATTTTCCCAATAGGTGGCCACTCAGTTGCCTTAACTTAATTAAAAATATGAAAACATACATAAGGCGCCAACAGCACAAAAAATTTTAAACACCAACGGCTATATTCTCTTCCGTCACTCAAACTCAAACTCGAACTCAACTCGCGAGAGTATGGCTGGAGTATGAGTCGAGTGGGATTAAATTGAGTGTGAGTGGAGTATAGATTTGGTATGCACAGCAGTCACTCAACCATCACTCACTGGAGTGTTAGATTTTCATTATAAAACAAAGAAATTTGAAATCTTATAGATACATGTATTTGATGTTACTATTCTACCATCAAATTAGCAGCAAAGACTCTGACTAGACGCCGCATATTGCGGTGACCTGTTATCTTATTTTGATGTGCACGCATGGTATCGTATTTGCTTATACTCATTCCTTCTTTATTGTTTGCTTGTCTGCTTGTTTGTATTTCTTTCTGTGTTGCTCTGTCTCTCTCTGATTGCTTGTTGTTTTATTTTTCTTTCTTTCTTTCTTTCTTTCTTTCTTTCTTTCTTTCTTTCTCTCTCTCTCTCTCTCTCTCTCTCTCTCTCTCTCTCTCTCTCTGGTAGGTGAGTGGGTGAGGAGATGGGTATGCGTGGGGTTGGATAGGGTGAGTCTGTGACAGCGATATCTAGCGTAAAGGCACAAATGCGTCTGCATCTGGATTTACAATGTTGACCACTCACCTAAAATATGGATCATTGCTTTTCATGTTCAAAATAGTCGCAAATGACATGCCTTGGGAAAATCGAAATCTGTTCTAGAATTCGCGACCCCTCTCAAGAAAAGATTTGTCCCGAGCATAAAGCTTGGTCCGGGTGATGTATGTAATCTGCTATTATTGGGCTTTTTCGAAGAAAATGTGGAGAAATAAGGGTCCAAAAATTTTCGAGTAGCGCTCGAGTGAGGTGTCGCCTTCACTCAACGTTTACTCGAAATTTGAGTTGAGTTCGAGTGTGAGTGGGACATGTGCATACCGAATCGAACAGTTATGCACTCACACGAGTGACTGATCAGATTATCTTAATGAGTTTGAGTGGAGTATGCCTCGAGTGTAGGTTGAGAATACAGCCGCAAGACATAAAACAAAAAGAACCACCACAGAAGTATCGCCTTGGAACGATCAGTAACACAAAGTTACTGGCGGGCTTAAACCGGTTTTACAGGATCCTAACCTCACCCTCAGCTTCTGCAGTGGTTCATAACATTTAGTAAGTTCTTCGGTCCTCGTGGTGAATCTCTAACTAGTAAATGAATCATCAAGAACAAACAAATAAATCATGATAAACATCTTGTAATCAAAAACCAGGACTCACAGATTGAGTAAGCTGCCCGACGATGGAGATCCCTGGGCGCCGAATAACCTACCAACTCCGGAGCAAAAGAAAAACACCAGTTTGGCCCCGGTGGGCCAAGCAACAGACAAGAAGCTCCGGCCCCAACCAACTAAAATGAATAGCTTTAAGTCGGGACCATCATAGAGTCTGACGCCCGACCCACCGGAAAGCCGGTCTTCGGGGTTGCCGATCAGGGCTGACACAGACTGGCCTGTAAAGTCTGAGAAGAACATTGGATGCTTTAAAATTTGAATTTATGAAGACGATGAATTGTACTATCCGCGAGGCGAGAACATACGCGCGGTACCTACACAGCAGATCTAGATGTATAAAGAAGATAATTTATTGCACTGTCCGCCTGGCTAAAACGCTCAGTTTAGTTACTGCACAGTTGATCTACAAAACTTTATTACGTGAGGTAAACTATAACAGTGTGTATATCATACATAGTTCTTCTCTGAAAGAGACACTGCCTTTATTTTTCAATTCTAACATATTGCCAATTGCGAATTAGTGTCTCCATTTGTCAAAATCAAAGACAACCCCAAGATGTTTCAACATCAGACTTCAAAGACTATGAAAACCCTTTGTAGTAAAAAGTGAACCAAGTTAACCTCGAGACAGTGGCATAGAATTATCCAATAATAGTTTACTCAAGCTGGTAGATAAACCTAAGTCCCGCCCATATAGTTTATGTGACAGCTGGTCAGTTCACTGACTCAGATGAATTGAAGTAAAATCAATTAAATATTTACATGCTTCAAAATATCTAGTCTTCCTATGATTAGATCAAATTGCAAGATTAAATGTTTTCTTGTCTGTCTAAATGTGCTTTTGTATGTGTCCACAAGACACATATTTCATGTACTTTATTTGAAATAAATTCAGCCACTGACAAGTGACAACAAATAATAATTAGAGGTCAGGTAGTCCTTCCTCCAGTGGTGGCAGGTGGGCGGAGCTAAACTTGTCCTTAGTAAATGGCTAGTTGGGTAAATTGTTTGTACTGAAAATGAACTGTTATAGTGGTGCTATTTTGGGAACTCAAATTCTTTGATCTTATGATTAGACATCATGCAGGTGTTATGTCAGAAAACCACAAAAAGGGCTGGAATATCGCAAACAGCCATAATATCTGTTCTAATATCTGATAGCGGCTACTAAAGTATCCCAAAATGCTGTTCTTCTTTATTTGATTTAGTTGAAACTCGTTGTCACATCATATCAAACACATGCATTACGAAAACACGCCCATGTTATATACAGTCAGACATAAGTTAAGCATCACCCTTATTTTTTTCTAAAGGTGTTTTTCAAGTAAATTTCTTGCTAAAACAAAATTTAATTTGTATGGGTCTTTAACTCGCGTCTTTCCCTGATTTGTTAGGCCTTTCAGAATGGCATTTGGCCTTGTTGCTCAAGTTCTATGATGTCTTGAATACGCCTACCCCTATTTTGGGGGTATGCCATTTAAAGTTGTTTAACCGATCCCCATACGTTCGCCACTGAGTTGGTATAGGCATGGAAAAAAATCATATCGTAAAAATGTGCCAGAAAAATTTTCTTCTACTCAATGTTTTAATGGCAGTTACAAGCAGATGCAGGAAAAGTTATTTGCTTGTTTATTAAACATGACGTTTTCACTATGTAACATGCCATTCTTTAAACTTCTATAACTTTTTATGTGTTCGAGATATCTGTCTGAATTTTTTAGATTGATTATGGTGTTGGAATTGTCAAAATATGGAGTTATCATTTTACATTTTTTTGCGATTTGAAAATTTCACAGATTTCCGGCGGCCATCTTTAATTTATGCTAACTGCACGATTTGCCAAAAGTTGACAGATCTGCATTCAAGCTAGATTAGTTCTATAACTCCTGTAAAGGACAAAGAAACAAAAAAAAATTTAGTACTAAACATTTCTAGGTTAAAATCAATGGTACAAAGCAGGGTGAAATGAATAATGAAACAGTGAATTCGGACTATGTAGGGGTATGCCTGCATAAACAAAGCCTCGTTGTTTACCTTAAGATTAATTTAATCCGGAGTTGCTTTGAATTATCACCCACATATCAAATATCACAAATATCAAAGAAAATATTTCTGTTCTGAAAGGTGTACTGTTTACCGCCAGAAAATATTCAAGTGATGCTTAACTTATGTCTGACTGTATATACAAATTGATCTAAAATGGTGAAAATTGACAAAAAGACCAAGCGGTTCTCACGAGTACCCACAATCCACGTTTGAAGCAAAAATAAAAAACATTTGTATCCCTGCAGACCCCGGTTTTACTAATAAATGCTATGTTAAAGTTGGGTTTAGGGGGATATACATTGCACGGGCAAGTTCAATGATAGTACATTTTTGACAGTAGAGCGCCGGTCAATGATTTGTCGTTGCAATTCAACATGTTCTGATATTGTAGACCAGAACATCCGTGGCAAGAGTACGTTTGCAATTCATTACGAAAACGTACCCATGCAATAAACAGAGATTTTTGAGCTTTAAAAATTGAAACTTTTCATCTGAAAAATTTTGATATTTTTCTTATTTTTGCTCAAAACATAGATTGTGGGTACTCGTTAGAACCGCCTCGCCAAGGCGGTTCTAACGAGTACCGACAATCTATGTTTTGGAGCAAAAATAAGAAAAATAGATATACCCCTGCTTATCCCAGTTTTGCTATATAAAAGTTGGCTTCAAGGGGGTATACATTGCAAGGACATGTTTTCCTAATGGCAAGCTAAACTAAAACAGTAACTAGAAAATGTGTATTCGTAAAACACAATGCCATTCGTAAAACACAATGCCACAACTGTATGCTTTTCCCTTACCTGGCATAGCATATTTGTTAAACAGAAAGCATGCTTTTTGCAGATAAGATGCAAATGGAGTAAAATTTTCAAAATGCCGTAAATCTGTGAAAATTTGACGGAAAGTGTTTAAAAGTTAATCAGGTGATCTACTTCTCAGCCATAATCAGTCCACTAAATATTAAAGCTCTGACTCTTATCGTGCACACAAGTTTTTAAAATTTTTCTTTCAAAGGGACATAACTCTGACACAAGACAAAATATGGGTCATCTATTTTTTCATGAGGAATGTGTATATGAAATATCAAAACCCTATCGTTCACCTTAAAAAGGTTCAAATTTCACTGAAAAAGTGTAAAAATTCAATCAAAATTTCATAATTGTATTACTCTGTCAAAATTTGACATAAAGCTCTCAAAGTTAATCAGCAGTTGATCTAGTCCTCAGCCTCAATTAGTGTACCAAATATGAAGACTCTAGCTTAAATACTTTTCGAGATATCTTGCAAACAAGATTTTCCAATTTTGTTTTCAAAGGGGCATAATTCAGGAAAGGTGTATAACTCTGACATGAAAAAAAAAAATACGTGTCAACTATTATTTTATGAGGAATATGTATTTGAATTTTCAAAACCCAAACTTTCACCATTCAAAAGATTCTAATTGCAAAGACAGTGTGACTATCCAACTAACACTTATGATACTAATTAACCCACAAGCCCAAAGGAATATGCCCTTCCTACTCAGTGTATGCATTTTCATTTCACCTGGGATCTTCGAATTAAATGCAGGTTTTGTCGCATCGTAGGTTTCATGCTGATGGCAGTTTAATTTCGACTTAGGTGCATTAAGCACTTCGAATTTTACTTAATTCTGCTATAAGTGCCAACAATCGCCATTTAATGGATATAGAAGTAGAAAAAAGAGCCCAGCGCGAAGAAAACACCATATCACGAGGAAATAATTCGAGTGAGAATCCAACGATATAATGGAAGCAACCTGCGTTTTAATTTTGGCAAATGACACCATTTTTAACGAAGTGAATGCAAATTACAAAACGTTAAGCTATTAATGCAGTCAATGCCGGAAGTCAATGGTGCCGATCCGCGCATTCCTGTTCACATATGACATTTATCATTTTCCCTTTGTATGAACGTCTTTTCACAAGAACATGCATGTAACACGTGTCTCTAAACGTGTTGTTTCTTCGCAGCAATTTGAAGGAAACGTGTGATTTCTGTTTAATCGGTTCATTGAATGCTATATTATTAGGATTTAAGGTGATGCTTTAAGGCCATACCCGATGGCTGACAATAATGTGGGAAAAACACATGACCTCAGTTAATTATTTGAATTTTCTTTTCTCGCCTATCTCTTGGCGTGACTCTCGCTTTTGTAGGTCCATTGGTTTTAGACAAATTTTCACATTCATTTATTCGTACAGTAGCTGGGCCGATTAATCCAATTTTTCATAACAATTGTGCATTTAGTGATGCAAGCATGAAACTTTGTAGAAATTCTCAGTTCGGGCCTCTCTTACAAAAAAGCCCGTTAGCCACCTGAAATTTCAAGATGGCGGCCATTTTTCAAGATGGCCGCCAAATCATAATTGAAATCTCACCCTTACAACTCTACAAATATTTCAGATCAATTGTCATCCAAAATAAATAGGCAAAATTAGTGTAATAGTTTTATGGAACTTAAATTGACATAGAAATATATCAAATGATGATAATATGGATCAATATGGCCGCCAATTTCAAAATGGCGGCCATTATATTATGAAAAAATCATATTTTTACCCTTAGCTCAAATTTCCAAGTCAAAACTAATGTATTCTTCTGACTTTTGTTGGAATGGATCAGATAAAATGATAATTCTACCTTGCTCGTTGTGAAACATAAAACGCAAGGGCCGTAATATACTTTGCAAGAGCTTGCGTATACAGCTTCAAGTATACATTATTATCCTATTCTTGAGGTGTTGATATAAGTTTTGCCGCTTTCATAAAATCTGTTTAACTTTTCATTCTTTTCTTTTCTTCATAAATGTTTTTATCTAACAATGAGTTGTATTTCTCATTTAAATTCACATGAGTGGATGTCATGACACAACCAGGGCACACGAAACTCAGCATGGGGTCCAGTGTCAGCTAAACAAGCTTCTGGTAAGGTAAAATTTGGAGGACTGTTTAGTGTCCCAAATGCTATCTAGTGAGCCCCATACACATAGAAAGTTATGTACATTTAGCTTGCTATGCAAACATAGCAATAACTTGTGTGTACCAGCTAGATAGCCGCACCTGAATTGACAGGATGTGCCAGCGCGGGAAAGACGAGCCAAGGGTAACGGGGCAATGTTACCCGAATGGTGTACAGATCGCATAGGACTTAAATGACACTGGATGAACGATCGGGCTAGGTGTAGGATTTATAAATTTGAACCAAGCCGTATCCCATACTTGAATGTGTCTTATATAGTCAATAATTTACACTTTAAGGCGGTAAAAGGATAGTTCCTCGGCCTTTAATTGTGACGATAATATGGCTACTCTAAGCACCAATTTAGAAACTAAATGGGGCATGTCAGACTAAGAAGAAAGAAAATCTTAAATCTCCACCACCAGGTAGTACTGAGCAAGATGGATATTCAATGTTGGCAACAAATATTCCTTTATTTCAAGCCATTCATTTTCGATCCAAGCAGACTGGATGATGGTGATGGTATTGAAGCAACATTGCGCAAGAACAGTGCTAAGTACCATCAGAGGTGTCGAGTGTTATTTAATAACACCTAACCCCAAAGAGCTCAAAAAGGAAAGCTAGCACTGAAAGCTCAACAAAGGAGAGCCGCTCCAAGATTCGAAGAGCAAGTCTTGATTGCCAGCAATGCTTTTTATGCGAAGAAGTAGAGCCTAATGTTTTTCAAGAGGTTTGTGGTCTTTAAATCCAGTCGAGACTTCTCTGCCATGGCCATTGACCAAGCACATGAACAGGCAAATGCTATTATAAAAGGTGAAGGTGGTGCTATTGGCGTTACAGAGGATCCCTCGGCACTTAGAAGGTGGATGATAGCTGCACCTGAAGTCAGTCGTCTAGCTTCAGATTATGCAATAGTATCTGAAGCTAGGGACGCAAATGAAAATACCAGACATCATGAACAGACAGCTCTTGCACAACGGCAGTTCTTTGAGAAAGTTGGTAAACTTTATACAGTAATGAAAGAAATGGGAAATCCTTTTTTAGAAGAATCTGCTGACTTGCTCACTCTGAACACAAAGGTAATAGCCCATCCTGGTGTTGGTGAAATGGTCATGCATCATTATGAAACCGGAGAAAGTTGTTTCAAATCATTCATCGGAGCCTTAGACAAGGGTGATGAAGGTTCATTCTATGATCCCATCAAGAAGAATAAACTTGGCTTCTTTCAACAAAAGCCAGAACCAGCTCCTGTTGATTTTAAGCAAAAGGCTTTAAAGTACGACTGCCGCCTCTTCTTAAAGTTGTTTATTTCATGCCATTCCAGAGAGTGTGACCTCCTGGAATTCTTTCACCATGAGAATCAGTCTTTTCCAGCCGCACTGAGTGATGGTGGAAAACTTCATAGCGGGCAAAAGTCTCAGCTTGCTTCAATTTTAGAAACCAAAATTGCAGTTCTAGATGCTAGGCCAGAAGCTTATGCTATTATAGTTGATGGATCAGCTTTGATAAACGCGCTGCTACCTCGTGCCTCCAAAACGTTTGAGGATTATGCCAGCAAATATGTTATTCCTACTGTTGAAGCTTTTTCAGCTATCTATAGGCGGACAGACATTGTGTTTGATGTTTATAGATCTACCAGTCTAAAAGCTGAAACTAGATCGAAACGTGGTCAAGGCACTAGACGCAGAGTTTCAGATAAAGGGAAACTCCCTGCAGTTTGGCGCAGCTTCTTGAGAGTGAAAACAAGACTGAGCTCTTCAAGTTTCTATCAGACAAAATTGTTCAGTCATGTCAGCAAAGTACTGTCATTGTTACAAGGGAAGAAGGAGCTGTCTGTAACCAAGCTACAGATCTTGAAGGGATGATACCTTGTAACCATGAGGAAGTAGATTCCCGTCTCTTCCTGCATGCAATTACACGCTGTAGCAGAAGGGCATACATCCCTGATCATTAAAGCCAATGACATAGATGTCCTTGTAATAGCCATAAGTGCATACCAGATTCTTGCGGAAATTGGTCTTGAAAAGCTATGGCATGCCTTCGGTCAGTGAGCGAACCTCCGATGGATACCAATACATGATATCAGAAACACTATTGGCCATGACAAAGCGAAAGGAATCACTTTCTTCCACGCCTTCACTGGATGTGATGTTGTCTCGGCTTTCCGTGGAAAAGGTAAAAGTACAGCATGACAAACGTGGGATGTTTATCCTGAAGCTACAGCGGTATTTGCCAAACTCAGTACGTATCTACCAGTAATTAGGGACGAAGAAAAGAAGGTTCTGGAGAGGTTCGTCATCCTCATGTATGACAGATCTAGCACAGCTAATGATATTGACAGTGTCAGGCTCGACTTGTTTGCCCGCAAGCAGAGGGCATATGATGCAATGCCCCCAACCAGTGCTGCATTATATTACCACATAAAGCGTGCTGCATACCAAGCAGGTTGCATCTGGAGCCAAGCAACAACTCGGCACATGGAAGTACTTAGTCCATCTGAATGGGGCTGGAAGCAACAAAACAATGCATGGACAATTATTTGGACATCTCTGCCACCCATTGCTGAGAGCTGCCAGCAGCTGACAAAATGTGGCTGTAAGACTTCCTGCAGGGGTAGATGCAAATGTTATCGGTTTAGCCTCCCGTGTACTGAATTGTGCAGCTGTAACTGTGAAGGGTGATTACCAAAATGTGTTTGGTGGAATACGACGGCCATTTTGAAAAATGGTGGCCATCTTGATTTGTCAGTTATCAGAATATGATAAGATTTAGTTTACATGTGTCTTAGTTCATATATTGTGACACATAAACGGTCAAAATAGGCCGACAGGTTTTAGAGAAAAACCTTCATTTTTCCATATACGGCGGCCACCTTGAAAAATGGTGGCCATCTTGATTTGTTAATGAACAAAATGTGATACGAGTTAGTTTCCATGTGCCTTAGTTCATACATTGTGATACATAAACGGTCAAAGTAGGCCAAGTTTGACAGGTTTTAGAGCAAAAATCATATTTTTTGAATTTCCCTAAACGGTAGCCATTTTGAAAAATGGCGGCCATCTTGATTTTAATGCACAAAATCTGATAAGAATTTTTCATCTGCCTTAGTTCATACAATGTGATACAAAAATGGTCAAAATAGGCCAAGTTTGACAGGTATTAGAGCAAACCCCCTCATTTTTTTTTTCATTTATGGCGGCCATCTTGAAAAATGGCGGCCATCTTGATTTTTTGAGTGGCTAACGGGTTTTTATTTTATCTTATGGCCTAATCAAGGTTTGTGCCAAGTTTCATGCTTGCATCATTAAATGCACAATCTTTTCACTAATCTGCCCAGCTACAGGTACATTTTCAAATTAACGTGAAAAACTAGAACCAAATATGCAGTTTATGTCTATTTATGTGACCGTATTGTTTGAGTAATTCGTGTTCGAAAGTGTGGACGAGCATTTAAATTTGAAAAACAAACCCAAAAAAAAAAAAAAAAATAAATAAATAAATAAAAAAATAAATGGTAAATAAAAATAAAATTACAGTTTCTATAAAACGTTTTATATTTTTTTACATGCCTTGCATTGGCTGCTTCTGCATACAGTGGATATCTCTTAAAATTTAAATTAAAATTTGTTAGTAACTGCCGCGCATCCGCCTTGCGCGAGTGCATAAGGCCACTTGTCACTGGGCTTAA
The DNA here is from genome assembly GCA_964017185.1 of Rugalucina vietnamica. Classification (NCBI taxonomy): domain Eukaryota; kingdom Metazoa; phylum Mollusca; class Bivalvia; order Lucinida; family Lucinidae; genus Rugalucina; species Rugalucina vietnamica. Next base: position 59,943,993 of record OZ024874.1, on the reverse strand, counting down.
GCTCTCGTTTTGATGCCCAGAGTTGTTATTCAATGTGGTACGCATAATTGGCCCACCAAATAAATGAATTCTTGATTTCAATTTACAGCCATCACTTATGACCTATAATTATTTTTATCGTCAACCGTTCGGAAATACACTGTCCAGAATTGATAAGCCGTCTAATTCCGAACGACTCTTACCGTTGTCACTAAGTCTGTGTATGTTTTGATGAATTCGAGTCGGAACTTGGAAAGGGACTTGATCTTTCGCGTTTCATCATCAAATGAATTAATCTCAATCCCTTGGATAGACTAAGTGAACGTTTAAAATGCTGATAAAAATTACGGCACATAGGTTTCTAAATACTAAATATTTACACTAAAGACTTCTATCACAAACCCGCGTTATGGGTATCTGGGTATTATTGTCTTTTATATTAAAATAGTTAAGTTCCACCATAAAATATCGTTTCAACTCAATTATAAGTCCATCTTCACGTTTGTTTTTGAAGAATATACAGTTGTTCGGAATTAGACGACGCATTCGTTCGGATGATCTGGCTCGTTCGGAAATACCCGGCGATTTTCATGTAACTTAAGGTCATGTGATCGTAAGGGGTGAATGATTTAACCATCCGTGATATGCTGCTAATGTTCGGCATTGAATTTTCTGTCATGTGACACAAAGTAAGGTTAGGCTTGTCTTGTTTACAGTTTTACGGAAATTATGCCTTTAAGTTAGCTGTTTGGAAATACCCTAACCCGCTCTATTTCATCTTTTCATTAAACGAATCAACTGCTATTAACAGGACTCTTAACGTGCATGTGATTAAGTTTGACTGAAAGTACATTGTACATGTTTTTTGTCATCAGGGTACATGTCCATGAAAAGAATACTCCCTTGAACCCAACTTTTATGAAGTAAAACTGGGGTTTGCAGGGGTTTACCTATTTTTCTTATTTTTGCTCCAAAACAATGATTGTGGATACTCGTTAGAACCCCCTCCCCAAGGCGGTTCTAACAAGTACCCACCTTTTATGTTTTGAGCAATAATAAAAAAAAAGTATCAAAATGTTTCTACTGAAATGTTCGTTTTTTACAAGTTTAAAAATCTCTGTATATTGCATGGGCATGTTTTTATAATGATTACATTCTGACAGTTCCAATCACTATTAAATGGAATGTGAACACAGTTCAATACATCAGGAAAACATGTCCGTGCAATGTATACCCCATTAAACCCCACTTTTATATAGAAAAACTGGGGTTTGCAGGGGTATACCTTATTTTTGATCCAAAACATACATTGTGGGTACTCGTTAGACCCGCCTCGCCCACAATGTATGTTTTGAGCAAAAATATTAAAAATATCAGAAAATTCCTGATGAAAATTTTCAATTTTCACAACTTAAGAAAAATCTATATATTACATGGGCATGTTTTTGTAATGATGTAACTGCAATGACACCTGTCCGATATGATACTTGCACTCTCGTTTGGCACAGTTATGAATGTTTGCTTTGGAATTGTCAGGCATGTTTTTAGATATTCATCAAATGAACCCGGAAGCAACAGTGATAAATCTGTTCTTACGCAATAACCCTGAAGTGATTGGCAAATATGCATTCCAACCGTAGCAGAAACGATACACCCAGTTCTTACCTGACCCAGTTGCATGTAGAGATTCTTTGTAAATATTACTCAATTATGATATAGAAAACAAAAACAAAACACACCAACTGCATTGAAATGTTTGACAAACTATGTTGATTATTAAGGATATTGAAAATTTACGCAAGCGGTTACACCGTTAAGGTTGCAGAGACATATCAACTCGTTTGAGGTTCCTAAAATCATGTCTTCTCACGCCGAAGCTCAGGTGGCCTAGCTCATCAGGAAAACATGTCCGTGCAATATTTACCCCCTTAAACCCCACTTTTATATAGTAAAACTGGGGTTTTCAGGGGTATACCTATTTTTCTTATTTTTGCTCGGCGAGGCGGTTCTAACGTGTACCCACAATCTATGTTTTGAGCAAAAATAAGAAAAATATCAAAAAATTTCTGATGAAATTTTCAATTTTTACAGCTGAAAAAAATCTCTGTATATTGCATGGGCAAAATTTCGTAATGTGCACGTGGTATTGCAATTATAGCAATTGGAAGTTGAACAACATGAACATGTAAATTAGCATGTTTACAAATCAATTGATCACTAGGAGCGTAATGAACCTAAAAACTACGGAAACTGATATAAGCTATGCCAAGAAAAATAGTGAGAGTTTTGAAGCAAGCCAAACTCCCACCCAACACGGTATTACATTCGGAAGAAGAATGCATTTTATTATATACGTACAATCAATGACGCTGTGAACAACAGGCACGAGCGCATCAATACGTATATATTTACATTGAGTACTAGAAGATGTTTGATTATATGAACTATCAAGGCTTAACGAGCTTGAATCATTTCTGATCATTTCATTGTATTTACAGGTACAGGTTTTATTTCTGCTTATATTCGAATGATACAAATCGACCAATCGCAACATATTTAATAAGGTCTCCTTAGATCGGTTCTCTACTCACAAAACCAATGCAATTTGACCCTAGTCATTACTTGCATACCCCTAAAACTATTTTGCCCATGCTTTCGTCAACCTCCCCAAATCTATATGCTTTCTTCCCAGCCCCCAGCTCCATCAAATATCAAATCCGTTGTTTATAGCGCACAGGCTAAAACAAGTTTAGACTTACATGTACATGTAGGTCTTTCCTGAACACATGTGCATAAGCGCGCGTTGCGCGACTAACGTAGTTTGTATTTTACACGCGTTTTTGTTACAACGGATACCATAATACATTATAATGTGTATTAAAGCTTGGCCTCAAATGATTAGATACTAATTTGCAAATATGAACTAAGACGCTTACTAAATGGTATAATCATTATGGTTAAGAAGGCAGCAAAGTTATCAACCATGATTGGGTTAAAACTAAGCATGCAAACTGTTGCAAAACATTTATGTTATATCCTATACGTCTGTAATGATTTTTATGAATTGAGAAAAAAATCATTCCTTCCTATAAGTTAAAAATAAAGTTCAAGATCACATAAACAGTTCACAATTTAAGGTGCAAAACCTCGAGATCAGGCTAAAAGGACATCATTTTGCAATTAAGCTATCAGACCTTTTCGATGTTTTGCAATAAAAGGTCTTTATATTTGTACGTTTTAATCATCGCGTGTCTACAGATTAATATAGCTCCTCTTCAGATTCATTGCGAATAAAACAATGGTTTGTTTAAATAGATCAATGGTTTATAATCATAAGATTCAATGTTGGTATCATCATCTGGCTGCCCTAAACACGAAACTAAGGAAAATATATTAAGACATTTTTCCTTACATTACAGCGTGGGGTTATGTCATTAAACAAAATATTTTACCTAAATGCACTTACTTGAAAGAACTATATGTACAGTAGAGTTGTTGCGATGCTTTGAGCGATCGCGCATTTGCGCGTTGCGCGTGGTTGCGCGTAAGGGATTATCTTTACTCGCGAGTGACTCGCAAACGTCGAGCAACCACGCGCGAGTGACTCGCGAGTGACTCGCAAACGTCGCGCAATCACGCGCGATCATCTCGCAAACGGTCAAATCATTTGCCAAACACACGCGACGTGAATCAGATTGCGAGACGACTCGCGCGATTTACACAATTTAAGATCAATATACAAGATCAGTCTGTTTATATACATATATGTATAAATTTTGCTCTGGTTTAGAAGCATTGTTTACTTTGTTAATGTTAGACAGATTACCAAAATTACTTATTCGAAATGCCCTGAGCTGTCACGATGAAAGAAGTTCATGTCATAGGCATATCGCATCGATGTAACATTTGAACATGTTTATAACCTAACTATGATAGATATAAGAGTAATTACCATGAGTACTCAAAGATATGTATTATCGGTTTAGATTCATTTTCTAACCTATATTTTATATATTTGGCCTAATTTGGATAATACTAGTCGTTGTATTGACTACCCTCTTGAAAGTTACAAATCTAAAGTAATTCTCTTTGGCTTCATGTTGCCAAATCTAAAGGGTCACTGGTGAGGCTGGAGTAGCCGAAACCGCGGTATGGCCCATCCTTTTCTCATTAATATGTTCACTGTTCTTAAAGGACCTCAGTGTTATTTTTATTTGGACCAAAAAAATAGACAAAATTGCAACTTGAAGTGGATGACAAACATTTTACGAGTCGTTTTCCAACCCTACCCCAATACTTGAAAAGTCGGAAAAAATCAATATTTTGAAATGTGCCATACCCATATCTGTAGGTTCAAACCTTGTTCTTGTATTTTCACACAACATAGCACTTGGTAATATTGTTCAAATAAAAGAAAAAAAATATATCGGTAAAAAACGCCATTTTGAGCCTTTTATTCGGCTGTTTTGTTTCTTAAAGCCCATTTCATGAAACCTCCCAAAATTTTAAAATTAGCACACCAAATACAGAAAGACCGACTTAGTATTCCCTGTTCACATATACAGCTGCTAAAATAAACATCGAACTAGTGCAATTTATTTGAAGATATGTAATATTCAAGTTTAATCTTCCCTACCCCCTAAAGTTTACTGATAACTCAAATTTTCTGAAAAGTTGCAGAAATTGGGTGAACAAATGAAATTCCTGAGATTGACAATTTTTTAATGGCCCATTCAATGCATATCATCCATATGTGTCCAAATATAAGATATTCAACAAAAGAAAAACCGGAAGTTCTGAAATGTCAAATGTTAGCAGCGAACATCCTTAAATCACTAGATTCATGTATATTCCACAGGGAATTAATAAAACACAATTTTTTAAAGTTAACTCTTATTCAATATTGAATAAGAGTTAACTTTAAAAAATTGCATCCTTAAATCGATTTTGCAAGGCCATAACCTCACCCACAGCGTCTGCAGTGGTTCATAACATTTAGTTAGTTTTTCGGTCCTCATGGTGAATCTCTAACTAGTCAATGAATCATCAAGAACAAACAAATAAATCAAGATAAACATCCTGATGAATCAAAAACGAGGACTCACAGATTGAATAAGCTGCCAGACGATGGAGATCCCTGGGCGCCGAAAAACTTACTAACTCCGGAGCAAAAGAAAAACACCAGTTGGACAAGTAAGTATGTAGGTACGAAAGTAAGCCATCCATTTGTTATAGTGACACATACTTACGCATAAATATCCGTTTGCAATCACGAATCAGCCAGCACGGTCAAAGAAACTTGAGTATAAAAAGGAGTTAAAAATGAGTTTTAATCTGGCTGGTAGAACAATTTATTGCGAAAGAATAAGCTAATTTTGTCAACACGAAGGCCGAAAAGCTGCTATTCGCGATACCGATGAACTACAACAGAAAAACCACTGCGTAACGGTTACCATCTGTTGCAGGGTAATAGAATACAAATGAGCTGCCTCGTGGGAAAATCAGCAATGTGGTTTCCGAACAGGACCAACACAAACCGACCTGTATAAGCACAGAAAAGAGCTAGAAGCTTGAAATTTTGGAGTTAACTAGAGGAGGAATTGTGCTATCCGAGTAGCGAAAAAAAAGGCGCTGATCAGCTTCGCGGTTACCTAAACTTATCTTAACTTTTCAATGTGGCTGTTTATTATTAAATTACTATTAGTATACAGTTCATGAAACATCTCTGACAAGTCGACGGCATTCACAAGATTGTAGGAAAATACGCCAGCTATCAATAGCTAATATAACTTCCAAGACAATAGAAGTATAACCTTGATATTAAATAAAGTTGCATAATGCATAAATTGTAGACAATCAAACCTGTAAAGCAACGGCTGCATGTTAGCAAGATAACGGTGATATAAAATTTATATTCGCTCGATGATAAATCAAGTGTCCATAAATCAGCACTGTTTCTGAATTAACTTTCAGTCATTGATTTTAGCAGCATAATACACAGTGACGTGCCAAATTAATGTCCACAACGTCGCAAACTCCATAGACTTCAATGTATTTTCACGTTTACAAGAAAAAATATCCAGTCTCTCCTGGTCAACATATTTTCATAATTTTGGTATCAGTTAAAAGGTAAATGAATAAAGCAATAAACAAGATTGCTGATGAAATTTTCTGACTTTGCATTTTTCATATACAACAATTTAAAACTGAAAGAAATTTTGAAAAATTCATTTTTCCATTGACGTCAAAGATAACGTTGCCCAAAAACTTTAAAAATAAATCTCGCATTTTCTTTAAACAATTGCAGCCTTTAAATGCACGCATAGAATTAAATGAAAATATCTTGTTTATTGCTTTGTTAATTTACCTTTTCAATGTCACTAAAATCGTGAAAATTGGTTATTCAGCAGAGGCAGGATAATTTTTCTTGTAACCGTGAAAATACATTGAAGTCTATGGAGATTCGGACGTTGTGGACATTAATTTGGCACGTCACTGTACAACGCACAGTCAAACGGTTAAGTCTTGGTGAACCCATATTTTTGGTGAATTGATAGCATTTCTGAGTCTGATTTTGATAGATACCACTCATTACACAATACTGTATGTCAAATCCTCCCTGGACAATCAACGATTGACAATTTTAGTTACATATACCGTATACATGCACCTTTCAACATGTTATTTTAAATAATGTAACAGCAAGAGAAGACATAATGTAATAACTTCTTAAACTATAAAACAACACGATGTTTGAATGATTTAAGAAAGCAAATTCTCTGAAATGTATACCACTTTAAACACACACACAAAACACGGGTGCAAAGTTCTTACAACTAAGACAACCACAACAATTAAAACATTGTTTTTGTTGGTGGGGGGTGCACGTTTTTGACAATGAAACAAAAATCAACGTGTATTAAAGAAATTACTGAATGCAAGATGCAAACTTTTCTAAATGCAATTTATATCTTGGACAGATTGTGTCTTATTTTCTTCAAGTTTTGTTCTCGTAATATTGCACTTCTGACACTAGAGAAAATCACGATTATATTATGTGCACAGCAAAAGTAGGTCATTCTAGAGACGTAAATTACAGTTCTAAATTTCTAAATGACACATAATTAAAGAGAGGAGAAATTAGTGAAGCATCCTAAAGTTAAAAACGCAGTCTAAAACAGACGCTGATTACAGTTTTAAAATTGGGATCGTGATTGCAAGCTAAAATCATTTTCTGGAAAATGACTTTAATAATTTGTTTCCTGTGTGCATGTTGTTTTTAAAACTTTTACTGGACAGAACTGTCATGGATAAATTGTAAAATAAAAGTAAACTGAAAATTTTAAACTCCATTTTCGAAGTGGTTCGTCTGATGTCGTTATCTTCTTTTGGTTTTCAATGCATAGTATTTTTTTCAGATAAATGTGGTGGGTAAAAGCCTCCACATGAAGACATTAACTCAAAGAATTGATAATTTATAAAATATTTTCTAAAGATGCTGTACTAAGCATCTCACAATTAAAATTGACGTCTGAGACAAGTGCAGCATTCCCACTTTTGTATAGTTTAACACATTTAGCTTTATAACATATTAAAAAGATACACTACTCCAAGACCTATTAGATTATGTCCTTGAAAATTAAATTCTATTGTTTATTATTTTTTCGGTTTTTTACCTCGTCTATTATGTTCTTATCAGCTAAGAAGAGCAAGATGGTGTGAACGGACATGACAATATGGCATTCAGTTATATCGTTGATAGACATATAGCGAAACAATGCATTGCAAATGCCCACGTCCATAGGGTGCATAGAAATATTACACTTGTTTACTCAATGAATATTCAATCAGAAAACAGTGCAAACACAAACGCGTATATGCAAAAATAATCTGATTTCTTTCAACCTGTCTGTTTACCTCTTGTGGTTGATATGCATTGTTGACCGGACTGCTCCAAATTGGCGTTTGTTTTAACCCATATTTGACGAATGGATTTTCCCATTATTATCAATTGGGTGAGTCCACTTTCATTTTTAGGGGTGTAAGGAGTGACTTTTATTTTTGATCTAATTTTTCGATGAAATTTTTCTGTGCAAACAGAATAGCCCCAGATGGAACGCCGTGTTCTGCAGCGTCACATCTGGGGCTATGCTGTTTGCCTATGTCCAGCAAAAGGGACGCCATGCTTAAATGAGTTGAGAATCTAAGTTTGATTTTTTATTTGCTATTAATGCAGCTAGTACAGGTAGGGGCCAAAAACAGGAACCATCAATATTGATTGCAGGGGGGGGGGGGGATTTTGTTGCACAGAATATCATGGACCATAAAACCAATAAACAGTGAACTACAAGTATTATCCTATAGGGGCCTCTTTATTACCCCTTGCAGAGATGTGATAATAATCTCATTATGATAGTCATTTGATCTAAGAATAATAAGGGGTCATTAACAGAATAAACAGCGGTACCAATATAGCTCCTTCAGGAGCTAAGACTTTAAGGATCACCGACGAGGCTTTAGTAGCCGAAACCACGGAATATCCCACTCCATTTCTCATTAATATGTTTACTAGTATTAAAGAATCTCGGTATGAAAATCTTTTGTATGTTTGCATATTTTTTAGTTAAGTTAAAGTAACTGAGTGGCCACCTATTGGGAAAATAGCCGCTCATTCGGCTTACGAAATGTTTTCATGGTATAAGTACCTGATTGTTAGTTTGGTTTTTTTCCCACCTCGGTTTTTGGAGTGGGAATCTTTTTCTGATTGCGCCTTTTCCTGATCTTTGCCTACTTGTACCTTTTTAATTTATTCAATTGTGGAAATGTTTCATTGTATACAAAACATGCTCACGTGCTACATGTGACACTGGGAAAATGTCTTTAATACGTGAGGTAAACCAACACGGTCAAAGTGTGATCGTCTTTTTATGACACTTTATTTTTCAATTCGAACACTAAATAGTTTCCTAAATATTTGAGCCGCCACATGGGAAAACGAACAATCTGCATAGGCGAAAACAAAAGCGCAGATCAGCTTCGCGGTAACCGCGAAGCTGATCGGCGCCTTTGTTTTCGCTACTCGGATAGTACAATTCCTCCTCTACTTAACTCCAAAATTTCAAGCTTCTAGCCTGTTTCTGTGACTGTACAGCTTGATTTGTGTCAGACGTGTTCGGAAACCACATTGTTGGTTTTTCCACGAGGCGGCTCATTTTCTAAATATTTATTAAAGCAGTCGTTAATGCTGCTCTTCTTAATTTGATTTAGTCGTTAAATTATACCAGACCTAGTATCATTTGCCGGTCAAACGATTCGTCGTTACAAGTTAAAACATTTTAATATTTTAGACCGAGACAAATTCACATCCAGCATCTATGGCAAGAGTATTTTGCAGTACAAAACAAAACGGTAAAACAAGACAAGTATCATCGAAGCAACGGATTAAAAACTCAATTTAATGGTTCTTCGAATTAGACTAACGAAAATTTTGTTGCATCGTGGGTGTCATGCTGATGACAGTTTATTTCCGACTTAGGTGCATTAACCACTATGAATTTTGCTTAATTCTGCTATTAGTGCCGACAAACGCCATTTAATGGAGGTGAAAGTAGCAAAGGAATCTAGCGCGAATGAATCGCCATATCATGAGAAATCATTCGAGAGAGAATCCAGCAATATTTGTGACAAACCGACAGGCAAACTAACGAATGGAAGCAATCTGTGTTTTAATGTTGGCAATTGACACTAAACTGGAGTTATCGCAAATTAGAAAACGCCAAACAATAATTGCAGCCAATGGTGTCGGTCTGCGCATACCTGTTCACACATGACATTTATCATTTCACTTTGTACTAATATATGTTTTATACAAGGACAGGCATGTAACACGTGTCTTTAAACGTGTTCTTTCTCCGCATCATTTTAATAGAAACGTGTCATTACAGCATGTTCGGTCCTCTTTGTACTATATTATTACAATTTAAGATTAAAGGAATCAAACATGATTTTCAATTCAATAACAATCGCTAAGTCCCAAGCGGAGTGTTGATAACACTCCAGGAGGAACATAGCGACTGTTAATGAATGGCAACTGCTTTTTTCATTTAGTCTGCACAAACGAAAATAAATATAATGCTCTTTATAATATAGCCTCGTCGCATATTTATACGCGTTATGGCGTCAATTCTTATGCTCGTTCCGGGCTGGTTCTGTTTCCGGATTTCAGTAACTTATTCGGCGCTTAGGAATCTCCATCGTCGCGCAGCTTACTGAGTCTGTGAGTCCTCGTTTTTCATTCATCATTGTGGTTATCATGATTCATTTGTTTGTCCTTGATGATTCATTGACTACAGCTGTAGTTAGAGATTCACCACGATGACCGAACAACTAACTAAATGTTGTGAACCACAGCAGAAGCTGAGGGTGAGGTTATGGTCTGTAAAAATGTCTTAAGCTCGCCAATAATTGTATATTACTGATCGTTCCAATGCGATACCAATTCACACATTTTCAATGAAATCCTTTTCTGCACAATGATCTCAGCAGGGGGTCATTTTCAAAAATCAAAATCTTGACCACTACTCTGAGACACTAGTAAGTGTATGAATTAAAACAATTTTTTTTTTTTTTTTTTTTTTTTTTCTTCGGGATAAAACATTTTGCAAGGAAGTATAGACCAAACAGAGAATTTAATTCCGGGGTTAGAAGTTAACCAAAGGAATTGTGCACGGATGAAGAGGGGGGATTCCTGAAGCGGGCTGGTTTCTCAACCTAACCAGTTACGTCCTTAAAGCACGTACAGTCTGTAATGAGTTCGAATTTCCGTCAGATCCGACCTCTGACTGCGGAGTTAGCTGCCCTTTAGTGTTTGAAAAATCAATATTTTGTATTGTGGCCACTCAAGCATCTTTGTTTTTCAGTAAATCTTCTTCATTCTTGCAGGTAACAAGGATAACTAGAATATCTCGGATGAGTTCGAATTTAGGCCAGATCCGACCTCCGACTCTGGAGATAGCTGCCCTTTAGTGTTTGAAAAATCAAAATTTTGTATTGTGGTCTCTCTAGCGCCTTCAGTTTTGATCGGATCTTCTTCATTCTTAGAAGTAACAAGGATAACCATAACATCTTGGATAAGTTCGAATTTGAGCCAGATTCGAGCCTGGACTGCGGGGTTAGCTGCCCTTGAATGTTTGAAAAAAAAAAAAAAAAAAAAAAAACACTTTGTCCAGTGACTGTACTTGTTGACTCTCCGGTGAGCGATCGTTGCCCTTGGACTACTTGTTAGAAATTCCTACTGCGGGATTGTTTTTAAATATATAAAGGAAATAAACAAAAAGGGGGTCTAAACATCGCATTTTACGTTGCCATCAATGTATTTTCGCTCTCAAATTTGACGATTTTGATGGCCGATATCTCAAACAATCTCTGAACGGTATCGATATCTTTTTATTTTCGTTTGTAGGACATCAAAGTACACTCACATGCAAAAAATAAAAAAAAAATCTACCGTGAGGTCAATTACGTGCATCTGGCTTTAAAAAAAGAGGCCGTACTAACTGCTTTCATCCATAGAAAGGGATTACAAAGGATTTCAACAGAAATTGCGATGGCGTAATATGCAACTAATATTGCACTTCACATGTACAGACTTGCATCCATCAAACCACGCAATTGCACATGCAAATAATGCTTAAAGTGCACATAATCCTTTTAGAGCATTGAACATATAAATGAGAAAAGGAATGGGCCATATCGCGATTTCGGCTACTTCAGCCTCTTCAGTGACCCTATAGTTTGGCCAAATAGGCCAAAGAGAAATATAACTCAAAGCTTACAGTGCTGAAAAATGACTTTCAAATGGCTTGTCAATAGTAAGAGACACTCAAATAATAATACAAAATCATTCAAAATGTGTCAGGTTTCTTTTGTCGATCAATGTATATGTATATACAAGGAAATATACAAGGAACATAAGAAGATGTTTGACTATGTTTTAGCAAGACTTGACTAACTTGAATCATTTTATTTTAAATGAGAAATACAGGAAAAGTGTATTTCAGATTATATTGCAATTGGAATGATACGAATCAATCGATCGCAACATATTTAACTAGAATTTGTTTTCTATGTGAAAACTGATATATCCCCCCTTTCTAAGTGCATGTCCAAAATATGCAAGCAAGAGTTATAGTTCTTGTGCATCACATATCCTGTCATTCTGTTTTATAAGTGTATCAGGGTTCACTGAAATATCTCTTACGCTTTTTTAGTTATAGAGCAGACACGAAATTGTATGGAAAATAATGAATCGGAAATAACTCCAAAATACACAAGCAAGAGTTACAATTCTTGAATCTGCCGCATACTACATACACCTCAGAAAGAGTATTACGTGGACAGCGTGTGGAAATGGCCAAAAGAGAAAAAAATAAAAAAAAAAATGGGAGAGGGATTCTCATAATAAACAGTTAAGGACAGTGGAATTTCGAATTTGCTTCGGTTTTGTTTGTTGAGTGGTGGTAATGTGGAAGTTGAAGGAATTGGGATGATGATGATCAATGGATGTGGGAATACAGTCCAGCCTGGAATGTTTCCAGGTCTGGACAATTGGTCAGATCAGTGGGGAGGTTGTTCCAGAGTATTGCTGTTCTTGGGAAAAAGGAGTACATATGAGCGTTGATCCTTGAATATGGAATAGAGCGTCTGTTGCGAATCGAGGGAGTGATGTATGGTGGGAGAGTGATTCGAACTTGACCACTGAATCTTGTAAAGCATTACCAGGGCTTATATTTTTCTACGAGTTTGTAATGATGGAAGGCCTAAATTTTTTAACATTGCCGTGACGCTGCTGGTACTTGCGTAGTCATTGAGGATATATCTGGCTGCCCCGTATTGTACCATCTCAAGCTGTTTTATATATTTATTTTGCCAGGGATCCCAGACTGACGATGAATATCTTAAAAGGGGCCTGACGTAGGTTTTATAGGCAGTTTTTTTTATCTTGGCGTGTGAGTCTGGGTATTTCTCATGATAAATTTCAGGGTACTGTTTCTTGTGCATGGCACATTATCTCATTGTGCTTTATAAGTGTTCCAAGTTTCATTAAAACGTCTCTTACCCTTTTTAAGTTATTGGGCGGACAAGAAATTATATGGATAATAAAGGGAAATAACTCCAAAATTACACAAACAAGAGTTATAATTCTTGTGCATAACACACTGGCTCATTGTGGTTTATAAGTGTACTAAGTTTCATTAAACTATCTCTTATGGTTTTTGAGTTATAGTGCGGACACGAAATTGTATGGAAAATAATCAAAGGATAATAACTCCAAAGATATGCAAGCAAGAGTTATGGTTCTTAAGAATGACACATCACCTCATTGTGCTTTATAAGTGTACAAAGATTCATTGAAATATCTCTTTCGATTTTTGAGTTGTAGAGCGGACACAAAATTGTATGGAAAATAATCAAAGGGAAATAACTCTAAAAACACGTTCCGATTTCATTTGATCATTTCCATATGATCAAATCGTCATTTTAAAGACAAAACCAAATTATGTACATAGATATTGAACAATATTTGTTTAATCAAGAAATTACACAGTGTAACACGTGTTTCCATGGCACTTCTGGACAGAAAATAACACATTTTTTTCTGCATTCGGTGTTTTTCAAACAAAATTTGTTATCATTTTTAATCAAAATATATTTAGTTTAACCCTTTTTATAACTCGATCTAGCACTACTAACAAACATTTGTTAACGTGCCCACAGAATTAAATATTCTCTTGTGGCATCTCGTCAATTTCAAACTCTGCAATGTTCTTACCAAACAATTGTTAAGAACACAGTTTCATCTTGGCGTCTGCTTCCAATGTCTCGCGCTGTTTTACCTTCTTAACACATATTTGTTAACAGTGGCGATGGTTCCAAATAGCAACAACAGCCGTTTTGTTTTCATTACAGATGGTTTCATTTTCAACTCATTTACCAAAGCAACTAATTATATTAAGGTAGTCACCCAAGGATAAAAGTGTTGGCTGCTTCCTACTGCAAGAAACATTGTGCCATTTCTTAACACACATGTGTTAAGATTATTAGGCATTTTAATCTCGACAGAACGATGAAACTGTTTACTCAACTGGACAACTGATTCTTCTTAACAGACATGTGCTAAGAAGTGTACTTGCGACTGATTTTTCTTAACACATATGTGCTAAGACACCAAGATGAATCTTGAAGGCTTCAATTTATAGATTAGACCTGAAGAAAAGACGATTAAGCATAGATTAAAGGGATTGATAAACAATAGAGTGATTCTCTTCCCAAAATATTATGACAGTGATAGCATATTTACATAGCCAATCACGACATTTATGGTAACCAAGACTTTGCAAAAAAACACTCTCGTGCTCATAATCAACATAATCATTAACAATTGTCAAAAATCATATTTTTGTCTTATATGGTAATGTATGAAGCACATCGCCATTGTATGTTTATGGTATCGTTGACACAACTAAGATACTGAAAATATATTAATATTATCAGTTATATATAATTCTTTATATACAATTCTATGATTTCAACTGTTTAAAATCTTTATTTCACTATTATTTATTATTATTATGCTGCGGTTGTGCCCTTTCCAGCAAGTGCTCTAGAGAATCCAGTCTTTCTGTATCATCAATCAATACCTAGCAGCTTCAGGAACACAATAAGCACTGAAAAAGAAAAAAGAAAAAAACATTCTGCAGAATAAACATTTACAAACACATTGCCATGTCGACCTTATCAACTGCCAGCAATATCAAGTCACCTGCATAGAATAATTGTATCAAGTCACCTACGAACGTGACTGAATTAATGCGCTCCATCTGTTTTGCGCCTTTGTACTTTTTACTTTTGTTAAGTTTGTACATTTTAATATTGGTTATTATATATGATACTGTTTTAATGTTAAAATGCAATAGCGATCAATAGGTCAACAAATAATTACAGCAAGCAAGCAAACAAAACAAAAAAAAACAACATGATTTAAATACATTGTTTAAACAAATCAAGCAAATACATGTACTGATGAAGTGCAGACGTATAGAGAGATGGAGAAAGAGAAAGGTAAAGTGAAATAAAACATTACCAAAATTGGACTCCCGTTCTTATGCACACGTTCAGTTCACTCCAACAAAAGAACAAAACAGTGTGCAGAAAATGATACCCCTCTCTGCAGAGATCACTATGATCGAGTCGCGTCATGAGGAAAGCATTTTCGAACAGGTCCGACACAAACTGGTCTGTACCGTAACCAGAGATGGCTTGAAGCTTGAAATGTTGCAATGGGAAAGAACAGGAACTGTACAATCCGTGAGGCGAAACAAACGCGCTGATCAGCTTCGTGGTTACTGCGAAGCTGACCTGCGTCTTTGTTTTCGCATGAGCAGAGTGTTGGTTTTCTCATGATATGGCTCAAAATTATTTATTCATTTGAAACGAACATTCAAAGTCTTCATAATTGAATAGGGCTGATAAGCGTTGCGGCGAGTGATCGGGTCAATATTGAGGTTGGAATAATTATCGTTATTTATTACTTGACACCAGCGATAGTCAAGTCAAAATGACCTCTTTTTATAAGCGGTTTTAAAATACAGAATATTGTTCTGAATGCATAAAGTATTTGAAATCAAAAGTTTACTTTGATACAGAAAACATATATATGAAACGCGTCATGCGAAAGCCAGTATATCGCATATGCAAAAACAAGTCGCAGATCATCTGCGCTGTCTGGCACAGTGGTTGCCTAACTATAGATTGACAATATTCATCACTCGTTCAATGCATATTATCAATATTTATTCAAATGTAAAATAATAAGAAAAGATCTACAACCGTTTACGAGATATTCAACAAAATAAAAACCGGAAGGCGGCCACCGTGGCCGAGCGGTTTAGAGCACTGTTCCTTAATCACTCGATCATCTCACCGCTGTGTCTGGTGTGGATTCGAGCCCCGCTCTGGCCACATGTGAGACAAGCCAAGTTCTGCTTGCGGGTGTGTCAGGTGGTTTTTCTCGGGGCTCTACCGTTTTCGCCCCACCTACTGATTGGCCCGTCTCATATGAGTTGAAAAAATCTTGAAAGAGACGTAAAACTGAATTAACAAAATAATAAAAAAAAAAAAAATACAAAAAAAAAAAAAACGGAAGTTCAAAAATGTCAAATGTTAGCAGGAAACATCTTTAAGCATAATACATGAGCTGCAACAAACATATGGTCACGTTTGGATATCCAACTATATAGCTAATGCATTTGTATTGTGCAGAATACATTCTTAAACAGAAATAAGCTGTTATATAGACCGATTCTTAAACACAAAATATTTTTTGCATGTTTTGAATGGCATGTCATTTTTCATACTACTGTCTGGTTTTCATAACTCGCAAAAAGGTACAAGTAGGCAAAGATCAAGAAAAGGCGCAATCAGAAAAAGATTCCCACTCCAAAAACCGAGGTGGGAAAAAACCAAACTAACAATTAGGTACTTATACCATGAAACATATCGTAAGCGGAATGAGCAGCTATTTTCCCAATAGGTGGCCACTCAGTTACCTTAACTTAACTAAAACTGTGAAAACACACATAAGGCGCCAACAGCACAAAAATTTAAACACCAAGACATAAAACAAAAAGAACCACCACAGAAGTATCGCCTTGGAACGATCAGTAACACAAAGTTACTGGCGGGCTTAAACCGGTTTTACAGGCGCCTAACCTAACCCTCAGCTTCTGCAGTGGTTCATAACAAAACCTATAATAAACGTTATGATGAATACATGAACAATTTATAAGTCTTCATCTTGGCAGTATGGCATGTTAAACTTGCCTGAGGCGTTTTTGACGTCATAATCGATTGAAGATATACCCATGATGAGCATACATACATGTACGTACTATATACTTGGAAAACAATTATTGAAGGATATTGAAATTCGTTCGGTTATATCTCAATGGAGACAACAATTTACAAAAATGAATTTGGTAGACTAATGCATATGCAGTTGATGAACCTGCAAAAACGACTTTACGCATCACTTCTTAAAATACTCTAACCCGCCATATGTACCCAAAAGTCACATGCACAAAATGTTCCGTTGATTTCGTAAATGCAACCGCAGGTTAACATATCGAATACTTACCTAAGCAAATTGCAATGATTTTTTTCAGCTGCAGAAATTGAAATTTTCAGTTGAAATGTTTTTATATTATTAATATTGTTGCTTAAAACATCGATTGTGAGTATCCATAGTCTTTGTTTTGGATCAAAAAAAAAAAGGGAGAAAATGTAGACCCCAGTTTTACTATAAAAAGAGGTACCTTGTTGAAAGTTGAAAAACTATAGTAATTTACTTTGGCTCCACTGTAGCCAAATCTAAAGGGACACTGACGAACATAAGTAGCCGAAAACATGTTCACTGCTTTTAAAGGATCTTAGTTTTAAGTATAATTTTCAACGGGGTATACGCTTCATAGACATGTTCACCTGATGTTTGTTTGGGACAATATAATAACTTTTATGTCCCTGTACATGTAGCGTTCAAAGCTGAAACTAATGCGCAAACATGCCTGAAAATATGTGTATATTTCGCCCACTTTTGCAAATCTGACAAGAAAGGGGTATCGTAGCTGAAGATACGTGTGGCAATTGTGTGTTAGAGTCAGCGATGACTTCGCACACAGAAATTACTTAAAATTTTTTTTGCCTATTTTTATTTAGGGGGTAATGCCTTATGAAGCAGCAGTGTACCTAAACCATTGAAGCGTGAATCGAATCTAACATGTAATTCAAAAGCAGGTAAATGGTACTATACTCCAAACGCTTAAATAAGAAACGCGAAATTCGGGGTGTATAATCTTGATCTTTGATGCTTTGTCGTCAGTTTTGAAATAATTGTCAATAGTATGTGTACCTACCTACAAAAACGTCGGATATGTGTACGAGGTTTCTGCCAGCCTACATGTACAAACAAGCGCTATAATAATCGAGTCGTTATATTTATAGACACCATTCTGTTTATAAACTGACCCATCATGTGACACGTGCATGGACAAGTACTTGTCTTTTTGTATGCGAGTCGACTTGCCAAATAATCAGGAAACATGTCCATAAAAAGAACACCCCATTAAACTCCACTTTCATAGAAAACCGGGGTATACAGGGCTTTACATATTTTATTATTTTTGATCCAAAACATATCCAAAACATAGTATGTGGGAACTCAACTGAACCGCCTTACATGCACCCACAATCAATGTTTTGAGCGTAAATCTTAAAAATCTGATATTTATTCAATGAAATTTTATATATTTACAGCTGAAAATATCTCTATATAAGGCATGGGCATGTTTTCGTCAATATGCCTAAATGCCTCGGTTGATGTTACAAAGCTGTTCATCGCCTTTATTTTCGCTGCACCGATCGTGCAATCCCTCTTCTATTTACATACAAAACTTCAAGCTTCTAGCCTGCTTCTGTGACTGTACAGGACGATTTGTGTCGGACCTGGTCGGAAACCCCGCATACCGATTTTCTCGCGTCGTGATTCAATTTTTGTACCGGTTCGTGTTTTCTTTTTGTTGTTATTTTTCCTTCACATTCATGATTAGAGAAGCGTGTATGTTGGTATTCTTTCCGTCAACATGCTTTACTCCCGTTCAAAGCATGTTCAAAATACCTCTTAATTCCATCTAAAGGGTAACTTTATGTATTTTTCTCGAATATTTCTCAAACGTTAGGTTTGGTATTTCTGTATGAGTATTGAACATTACAATTAAAGTAAGAATAAGTGTATAAAATGTCAAATTTTCGCGTTTCTAAATAAGCGCTTTGAGTTTAACAAATGAATGTATCTTGAAGTAACTTTAAATTAAACTGACTTGACATATGGGATGAATTGTCGAAAATTAAACATTCTTCAATTGTTTTCCAAGTATATTTTGTACCATTTTCACTGCTATTCTTATGTGTGTGTGGTATTCCTTAATTTACGTTGTGTAGTAAATGAAGAACACATTCAAGAAAAGGTTCACGGCAAAGTTTACTTTAAATTGGCTTGGCGTCGTTTAACGTCAATTTATTCCCCTTCAAGCTTAAGTGTCCAAATTTATGCGCAACGTTTGACCAACCTCGCTTTAAAACATTTGTTTTGGGTCAAGGAATCAGGAATCCGCTCAAAGTTTTACAATTTGTTTCCTTAGACACTCGCAAGACGCTACGTCATTCTGACGTTAAGCCAAGTATCTTTTTCAATGTGCCCCAAAAAGTTCAAAACTTATTAGTTTAGAAAATGTCTTTCTGAATGACTATCAAGAGCTTCTGATTATGGCAATTTTTGTCTGAACACTGTTTCTGGAGAGACTATTGAATAAGAAAAGCATTCGTATATTACGTTGAAATTGATAAAGTTTCAACCACTGCTTTTTTAAAGAGACACACTCGAAAGTGTAAAGGTATTTTAATCACAAAATTACGTTTTCGGTAATGAAGAGCAAAACTTACTTTCTTTTAACGTCAGTTTCAGTATGGATGTTTTTTCTTGGGCAGGCTCATACCTGAGTGATTAACCAGTAATTAGATATACGCTTTGACTGGAGAAATAAAGCCTAGGTTACATTTGGCCTACTATTAGCTTGCGATAATCATACGATGCAAATTTTTGCATTTGCGTGCGGTCTCCGCAGGGTAACCCTACGATGTCCCTACAATTCTACGGCTTCCTATGACTTCCTACGATCTCCGTAGCCTCTACGATTTTGTAGTAGTCTGCACTTTTACCATTTATTTTTTAAATCGTAAGACCGTAGCCCATAGACATGTCGTAGGTAGCATCGTACGGGCGCCGTACAGGCGCCATACGGAAACCCTGCGATGATCGTGCGGTCACCGCACGGTTTGTATGATAATTTTGAGACTAAAGTCGTAAGGTAATCGTAGACCTTTAGTTTGATCGTACGGAATCTGTGCAGCTATATCGCAAGGTTATAAAAATCGTACGAATATCGTGATATATGGACATAGCACGGCGTCCGCACGTTTATGTGATTGCTGTGCATTTTGATGGGATATGGTTGCATTTCACCTTTACGTTTCAACAGGACCGCTTGCCTTTTTCTTTTAGGGGAACAATGATGCACTCCGAGGTTGTACACGTTTGGTAGTACACGAAGGATGGACGGTCACCTAACATCGCACGGCTATCGAAGGGAGACCGCAAGAGTCAGAAATCGTAGGGACATCGCACGGGCTCCTTACGATTTCCACTCAAAGTGTGCGGAGACCCTACGATCTCCGTACGGTTCTGACTCGGAACATCGAAGAAAGCCAGAATAAGAAATCGTACGATGCCAGCATGAATTGTTAAGACCTACATCGTAGCCCATTATCACCTACGATGTCTAAAATATCGAAGGGAAAATCGCAGACCGGAAAAACGTTCAATGATCGGGGCAGATGTAACCGACTAGGCATGACCGCTTGCGGCCACCCTACGATCGCTGTACCGTTTTTGTCCCCAAACTATCATACACAAATCATGAGGTGACCGCATGGTCATCGCAGGGTCTCCGTATGGCACCCGTATGATGACGTACGGCGTGTCTACAGGTTACGGTCTTACGATTATAGAATCAAAATCGTAGAGGCTACGGAGATCGTAGGAAGTCGTAGAATGGTAGGGGCATCGTAGGATCAATATGCAGAGACCGCACGAAAATGTAAAAAATAGCATCGTACGATCATCGCAAGCAAATCGTAGGCCAAATGTAACCAAGGCATCAATCAGACGTCCTAGGGACTCCTTACGATATCCCATTCAAGTGTGGGGAGACCGTACGACTACCGTACGACCGCCTTGTGCTTTGTATCAGAATGCATAAAGACTCCGCACGGACAGCGCACGGGCTTCGTACGATATCCACTTATAATCTGCGCATACCTACGACTACCGTACGATCGCGCTTCGTTTTTGTATCAGAAAGTCGTAGCCCACGATCACCTACGATATCTTAAAAACGTACATGTAGGGAAAAGCGCAGACCGAAAAATCATACGATGATCAGGACAAATGTAACGTAGGCTTAAGCAGTCCATCTATTTCTTTGGGCCCACATGGGCGGGGCCCATATTCCCACCCGACCACCCTTATTTTCGCTCTCTATAAACAGATAGTTAGCCTTGGTCCAGTCGTCAATATAATTATTTTATGTTGTCGTACATCAAATGTTTCGGGAGTACGTTATAAGAAATACACATCAAATGTTTCGGTAGTTGTTACTGATTTCCGTACATATTGTCATTTTTGACCAAGAAACGAAAAATTAAAACGAGAAAAAAATGATCAGGTTGGAACCCAGGCTAACATTTAGTTAGCACACATGTCTTTCAGAAGCTTTCAATCCATTTTTGAAAGTTTGAATAGCTAGTACGCATAACCAGGGAGGATTTATTGCATTCCGTAACCGTAACTGTTCCATTGGGACTTTATGGAGGATATTAACCAGATAATGAATTCCTCTTGATGCTGGCCATTACTAATAATATCAGCGATTACATGCTTATCAATCAAATCTGAAGCTCTTTGTTTCATAGGGATTCGCCATTTTGTTTGCGATTCTCAGGATTTATTTTACTCCATACTCGCTTTCCATACGAGAACTAACTACAACAACAGCCTTTGTTTTTCTCGAAAACTGAGGGATGGAAGCCGGCCAAATCACAGTGTTAACAACTTAACAAACGCATTGTATTTCATTATACTAATCATCTTATTATTCAGATAATTTTATATACAATCAAAATCTTAATCTGATCAAAACATACAGTAACACACATGAGACTAAAATCCAAAGCCACTGCACCAAAAGTCTTGAGCACACCGTGCAACCTGTTATACATCATAGGAGAGGGAAGAATGTTTGAGTATGTGTGCCGGTTGAAAACAAATCATTTTAATTTCAATACGTACAATTCACGGCAGTATTGTTTTAGCTAATGTCAAAGCTAAACAATCAAAGCAGGGCTCGCACTTAAGCAGTGTTCCAGTTTTTTTTTTTTATATAGTTTTACGTCCCGTTCAGATTTTGTCAGCTCTTGAGAGACGGGCAATTCAGTGGGTGGTTTGAAGATGAGAGTACCCTTAGAAAAGCCAAAAGACAGTTATCATCTCTCGCATGTGTCCCGTATGAGGCTCGAACCCAAACCAGGCATGTAGCGCGGAAATTATTGAATCAGTATTAAGCGCGGTAATAAAATATCAGGACGGGTTCACGGGGCCGCCGCAATATCCGACTGTTGATGTAAAGAAAATGACGTTAAAACAGTTTCTAATTTTTATCGCAGACACTATGACTTGATTTGCAAATTTAATAATGGGTTAAATACGCCTTTACATGAGGGCCTTTCGGAACCACATTTTTATGTTCACGTGATTTACAAAATTTAGAAACTTACAAGACGAAATGATTTGTTCTTTTCAGTTGAGAAAAAGAGACATAATCGGTTCACTTTACATTGGCTTCAGGAAAGCGTTCGATGTCATAGATCATGATGTATTATTAATCTTGCATTATAGCAAATAAATTAACCAACTTTATATTGGGTTTAAGAACGTAAGCAAGCAGTCTTTAAAATAGTCTTAGAAATGTGCAATGATGACCATATTGTACAATTTCATTTATTATCACCTTTTATCAAATCATCGTATTAAACATGCATTATTCAATTGTTTCTTTTTGTGCATACGTACATCTTTTACGTTGGACTTTTATGTGCCTTGACATGGTCATGTTTGGAACAAACACTACCGATGAGCTCAGGATTAGGGATTTTACGGAAATTAAAGAGAAAAAAATGGTTACTATAACATGGCCTATGGTGTCGCGTTTACGTAAACCCCGTCTGCCTCAACATATTTTTCGACACTCGCATGTTACTCAACACGCTATATTATTCCAAGATCAGGCTTAAGTTATCATTACTGAGTCTTCTCTGAAAACCTTTAAGAGCTTGGCTAACGCTTATTTTAGTAAACATTTAAGTATTTTATCCAAATAATTATATCAATTAAAATGACAGATGTGCGATCGTAACTGCGCCCGCTTTGTACGTTGTTGGTTCACATCGGCTCTGGGCACCCTGGTTCTTGAAGAGATGGGAGATTGATCGTGGAGCAGTTTACACGTAACGCTCCGTTTCCAATTCTGCGGTGAGCTAGTCAGATTTATGGCTCGCGGTATGTTTCTGAACCTTTCATAATGCTTTGCGAATGAATTCCAGCTCAAATGAATTTATGAGGACAAGACAAAATATATTTATTCATAAAATTTGTTCGCTAAATTGTTTGTTAATACTGTCCTCTTGATACGTAACGTTTTTGTTTGTTTTGTTTTTTTCATTTAAAGAAAACCTAAGGACGGCTACAAAAAAGGGCTTTTTGATAAACATGATAACCGATGATAGTGTACAACCTTAAGCACAAGAAAAACAAACAACAACAACTGGGACTTTTGTTCTATGCCGTTTAAAGAGCTAGCGTTTGTCGCTGACGTCAAGCGTATCTTGGTCAAAACACACAAACATGCGATTATAATGCCAAAAGTTATAAAAAAGGTACAAGTAGGCAAAGATCAGGAAAAGGCGCAATCAGAAAGAGATTCCCACTCCAAAAACCGAGGTGGGAAAAAACCAAACTAACAATCAGGCACTTATACCATGAAACATAAGTTATAGTATTTTTTTTACAAAAGTCCGTGTCTATTTATTGTGTTTAAAAAACTTTCGAATTGGTTTTATTTAACACGCACAAATTAAAGTTTTCTTCATAAACGTTAAAGTGACGTTATTACCACAGTTTAAGTGCAATTGAAAGCCAACTTACAGCATTTGTGTACTTAAATGTAACTTTGATGATATTTCCATAATGCATGTACATGTACATGTGTACATGTATATTTGTTTTGAGAGGGCCGCGAGGCAGAATAGCTCATGTAGACAAGAGCGTCACCCTCGTAAAATATTGTATAAATAATAGAATAAATAAACTTATGCCTAGGTTATATGTGGGCTACGATGTCAGTTTTTGTATTTTCGTGCGGTCTCTGTAGAGCGACCCTACAATCTCCCTACGATCCTATGCGGCTTCTTACGATTTCCATAGCCTCTACGACTTTGAAATAGTCTGCACTTTTACAATTTTAAACAAAAACGTAAGACCATCGTCCGTAGACACGTTGCGTTGTAGGTAGCATCCTTCGGAGACACTGCGATGATCGTACGGTCATTGCGCTATTTTTATGATAAGTTGGAAGAACGCAAGGGCCCAGTCAGAAATCGTTGGGACCTCATGCATATTGCACGGGCTCTGTCTGCGGAGACCCGACGATTTCCGTTCGATCTCCCTACGATATACGCACGGTTTTGACTCAGAACGTCGACGAAAGCCAGAGGAAGAAAATTCGTATGATGATCGGGCAAATAAGTGCTCGAATTTTATATGTTAATTATCTTTATCATTTTCCGATTTGTTTCATTTCTACATAGAAATATCAAAACCAAACAAAACAAAGTCGTCCGAATTTCAAAATTCAAAAAGGATACCCGTATATCATCGTCGACAGTGCAGATTTTATTTTTCATTTTGGTCCTTTGAGATCAGCAAGGATATTTTGAGATATCAAAAATTAATTATCGGTTCAGTTTCATTTTCGAACCAACGTTTAATACATTTGGTATCATTTGGGCTATTCATGTCTTTTGTTTCGACTTTCCTATTGAAAAAATACATATATATGGGTCATTATCAAAAAATGGAGCAATCCTTGTCCTTGATGATTTTCTCGCAAGCGCGATGTCCGAGGTTTGCTTTTTCCATGTATAATATTAGTTTCCGCGGTGCTTTACTAGAACCACACGCGATTTCACGTTTCCGAGTACGTTATTTGCAAAAAAGAGATGCTAGAAGTGCTATTTTATCGATTTTTACCGTGCCCCTGGGTCAGGGTAAGTAGTTTTATTTGTTTCCATTGCAAAAGAAGCTTGACAGAAATCACATTGTCTGTGACCATCTATTGCATAGAATGTTATTGAAGTCAAATTCAAAAATCTTATGATATATAAAGTGCTAATTAAGGGTGAGGGGCACATATATAGTGTTGTCCCTGGAAAACGTATCAGTGCTGTCACAGTTATTGAAAATCGATTTTGACCAGAGTTACAAATCATTTTCCCGGATCAAAACAATCGCGTTTTGTAGACGACACCAAGCTGAAGAAGTTACGGTAAAAAACTTTTGAACAAATCGCATTACTCCGTTGCTATACCATAAAGACATGTCAGAATTGGAGTGGGAATTTTACAAGCATCAGTCCTATCACGCGCATTTTGCCGCTTATTGTAAATATCACATACATTTTAAAACCATGACTGAATTTCAACTTAGGAGCAGTAAGAATAGACATGCAAAGTTTTCATCCTGCATTCTGTTGTTAGTCACTAGAATTAAATTTCTGTGTGAAACTCAGTACTGTCACGGATCAGTGCTGTCACGGTCGTGACAGTAATGATGTGACAGCACTGAGTTGACTTCTGTCAGCAGGTGTGGATTCAGGTAATTTCCTAGGCTGACAAGAGTTAGGTCGCCTTTCACCAGAGGGTCTCAGCTACTAACGCCAGCAGCAGCCAGAAGTGGCCAATTCATATCGCTTTGAAAATCGTTCGAGGTGTGTGACTGTGTGTGGGTGATACAAAACTACAAATTCAAAATGCTTCGTCGACCACGGTAAACAAATAGCCCCGGGGGTGGTACTCCCATAATGATATTTAGACAGTTTGTGTATGTCGCGCGATAAATGCCCTTTTTGGCGGTCCATTCCAAATTAGATTACCCCTTTTCAGTAAAAAAAAGACATTTTAAGCCCCAACTTTATACGGAAAAATCGCCTTTTTTGTTTAAAACGCCATCACTTTCCTCGAGGGGTGGGAGGGGAACTCGGGGTAATGCAAGTACGGATGTGCCATAAAACCTACCAAATTCATACACCTCGAAAAAAGGGACCCGGTAATATACACACTAGGGGTCTATGGTACATGAAAATACGAAAATTTTAACCTTTTCTGACGCATGTGTCTTTCAGTGTGTTTGTATGTTGCATACCATTACGAAAATGTGTTACCCATGCAATATACAGAGATTTTTTTAGCTGTAAAAATTGAAGAAAAAAATATATCTGATTGTCAAATTTTAGAAACAAAAAGCAGTAACATTGTATACCTCATTTTACCCTGTATACGTCACTACATAAAATGGGGTTTAATGGGATATATGTGAAAGCAAATGTGCAGCTCAGCTGCAAGTTAACCTAAAGTTGAGGCCCATCCAAGGAGGTATTAGATCCAAGCTCACTAAAAGAAAAATGACCTTTCTCCCTAGCTCCCTAAAAATCTTTTCCTTGCTCCCAGCTTCCTTAAACCAAGAGTGTTCTCTTCTAGTAATCCTCAATTCCCTTCAATTGTTTTCCAGTTTTCCCAAGCTCCCTGAAAACAATATGGCCGTGGGGAGCGCGGTGGCGTAGTGGTATAGCGTCGGACTCCGAATCGAGAGGTCCTGGGTACGATCACCACAGGCGTCACCGTGATGTGTCCTTTGGCAAGACACATTAATTCCCTACAGTACTGGTTCAACTCAGGAAGCGTTGGCTCCGTCCCGACATGACTAAAAATTGTTGACTGGGACGTTAAGCCCCAACAGAAACACAAACAAACAAAATGGCCCTGCTACCCAGCTCCCTAAAATCCGTGATAGGGTCCTAAATTTAATGCGGTCTTTTGTCGTGAACTATCCTGGTTGTCTCAGACCTGGTCGAAAGCCCCAAAGACACATTTTCTCATGCTGCTGCTTAAGATGAACAGCGCTTCTACTGCGCTTTACGTGTTACATCGCGTTTGGTTTGCGTGAAGCGAACATGTTTTTTTAGCATTGGATCTACGCAAAAGGTGTCCCTGGTTAGAGCAACAGCAAAGGCTTCGTTGGTTGCTACCTTAAGTGAGTCACTGCCCCTAAGCCCATCGGTAAATGGTCAGAAATTAATCATTTCCGCACACATTGGAATGAAAAAGGCGAGATCGGATAATTATCAGTGCTGTCACGACAACATCAGTGCTGTCACGATATCAGTGCTGTCACGGTCATAATTATTTAAAATACTTAAAACGCATCATATAAAAGTAATTACTTTTGGTATGTTATGATACTATACTGAAATAGTAAACGTTTATCAGAACTTATTTTTGGTTTAATCCCACAAGATAATGTCTACAAAAATAAAGCGTTTCAGAAACAGAACAAATCACAGCATGTGCATTTTCATTGAAGATCTCTTCCCCGTTAATTCATTGAAAGTATTTAAGGTTTGTGTGAACTATTGTTCGTGACAAGTTATATATGCCCCCACTTACAGATTGGGGAAGTCTTATCAAATGAGCGTTTTACGCAAGAAAGTTTGTTCGTGACAGCACTGATATTTTTTCAAGGGTACCATACAATTAATTAATGCTGGTGCACTATTTGTTCAGTTAAACTCGGCATATTTTATTTCTATATTCTATATGCTCCTGTTAATAAAACTATCCCATTAAAAAAGAAAAAATGGACAATTAATTTTTTTCGTTTTGCCTTTCTGGATTGCTCCATTTTTTGATAATGACCCATATACAAATATATGAGCAGCATTATCATGATTATAAGAATACTTAATTGCCATTGTAAAAAAGCAACGACGCTGATCGGCACAGACACAGGCGAATTCTGTTAAATGCAACAAAATACTTCAGAATATATTTTTCTTATTTGCTAAGAAACTGTCGGCCTAGGTACATTTTACATAATACGGCCTGTGTTTCGCCGGTGTGAAGACACCAAAATCATGTTTTCTCTAGAAACGCTATATTTGACGATACTTTACATTTGAACTGTGTCATGACCTTTTTATTGCTTGAATCAATCAGGTGTCAGTCTTGTTCATATATCCATGTATCACAATTCCTGGTGAAGATGAGAAATCTTGACCTACAGGTGAACTTTAACGCTCCCCTTTCATAGAACAAAAGTTTTGACCATTCACATTCGATTTAGCCAGTTATGAGGAATAACACTTACTCGATGTAAAATTGAAATCTATAAAAAAGACGGAATAATCGTTCGTTTTTGTTTTTTTTTTTTTGTTCTTTTATTCGTTCTACCCTTTTATCGCGTTCGTGCTTTCCTATCGTTCGTTCGCAGCGATCTAATGTTTTAATATTTTGTCTTTATTTGTTGTATCTGTGTGACAAAACGCATATTACCTTAATCTTTTCATACAGATTTTGAGTCGATGTGCGTACTCAAGTAAAATCGTTTTATATTCATAAAAACACATGTCGAAATAACCGCAGGTGACACATCATAATCGTACGGAGCACCGTAACCATACACATCAAAACATGTTGAGGATTCCGTGAGGAACGGTACAGGTTGAAACGTGGTAGGGTCGTGATAAAACGACAAAAACGCTGGACAGCTTAGAAGATCCGTAGCTCGCCTTTTTATTCCCTGGCTTCCCGCTGCACTACAGCCTGATCGCCTCTAAGTTTCACCTTTGCACTGTACACTCACGGTTGGTTGCGTTATTTTTTTTTTTTTTTCACGACTCGCTTATTTGACATTTCCGTGATTGTCGTAGCAAAATTTAAGCTGTCAAAAATGCCTCGGCGCCTACGGAAATAATGCTCTGATTCATTTGCTTTTCCCGTTCTCCAGGGTTGTCTCGCGTATATCCCGTTTTGATCACAGTGGTCTTGAATGTGACAGCCATGGTCGCTGTGAACATAGTCCAAACGCTTCAATTATACATAAAATTCTGTTTGATCCGCGATTGACTGTTTTACCGTCATTTGCTTACATTTTAATTTGTAACTAAAATAACTTGTAAAAAATAGTTGTCATAGCTCAAGCATGTCCTTAACAGATGTTCGGTAAGCAATATTCTTGGATTTAAGGCAAACACCAAGATTTGATTGCCCCATTTTTAACACATGTGTGTTAAGGATGTTTCGGTTTTTGATACTGTTCGGTAAGGATTATTCTTGTATTAAAGGCAAACGCCAATATTTGTTTGCCTCATTCTTAACACATGTGTGTTAAGGATGTTGTGGTTTATGATACTGGTCCGATGTCGCTGTAGAAGGCTTATACCGTATATTGGTAACTTAACAGATGTTTGTTTGTAATGCTAGTTCACTGATTTCAAATGAATTGAAAGAGAAAATGTACTTATAAAGCTCAATTATTTTGATAACTAATATTAACAAACATTTGTTTAGAAAATCCGAATGCAGAATAAACGTGTTATATTCTCTCTGGAAACGTGTTTTAGATTGTGTAGTTTCTTAGTAAATTGATAATTTTTTAAGTATACAATTCGAAATTGTCTTTAAAATTACGATTTGATCATATGGAAATGATCAAATGAAATCGGAACGTGTTTAAAGATATGAAAGCAATATTTATGGTTCTTGTGCATGATACATCACCTCATTGAGCTTTATACGTGTACCAAGCATCATTGAAATATCTCTTACGGTTTTCGAGTTATAAAGCGGACACGAAATTTATGGAAAATAATCAAAGGGAAATAACTCCAAAGATAAAAAAGCAAGAGTTATGGTTCTTGTGCATGACACATCATCTCATCATGCTTTATAAGTGTATTAAGTTTCATTGAAATATCTTTGATGGTTTTTGAGTTATAGAGTGGACACGATTTGTGATGGACAGACGGACGGACAGACGGACAGTCGCACGGGGAAAAATAATATGTCTCCCGACCCTTCGGGGGGGGGGGGACATAAATATCGGTTCTCCACTCCCAAAACGAATGTCTTTATCTCCCAATTCATAATCCCTATCCCCTAAAACAAATTTGCCAGGGTGAAAGCCATAAAGGAAATTCGTCCCTGATTCCAAATTAGTTTACAATTCAAGGTGAAAAATCACAAGACCAAGCTCAAATGACATCAATTTGCAATTTAGCTATCAGACGTCGTCGATGTTTTTCAACAAAAACGCTTTAACCATCGGGTGTCTACAGATTAATTTATTTCCTCTCCAAATCCGTTGCAAATAAAACAATAGTTTGTTTGTTTAAATGGGTCAATGGTTTAATAATAAGATTCAATGTTGGTATCATCATTCGGCTGCCCTAAACACGAAACTAAACAAACTACATTAAGACATTTTCCCTTACATTACAACGTGAGATTTAGTTATTATTTTAACCTAAATGCAACTCCGTGATAGAACTATGTGTGCTACATTTGTCGTAATCATGCTGAACGGATCACTAGGCATAAATAAAATCATAAGAGATATGTCACTACGTATATGAACAATATTAACTTTTTCCTACATTGCAGTTTAAAACAAATTATAAGTCCAGATTTTGATCTTGACATTTAATGACCTTTTCGTCTGTATTATACGTACACATATATTTCGAGTTGAGCGTGTTTACTTCTTGTCTTGATAATGACTTCATCATTGCGTAGATGCCAAAGTGATCGACTTTATTACTGATATTGTCACTAGGATTAATCATTTTCTGTCAAGAGTTCAGTATTTAAGCTCCGATTCTTGCTTATTTCCATATTCAATAATCAAAGGGAATGGAATCTGCTGACAACTCAAGCATGCAAATATAGATAACGCGTGTTCATGTATATATAAACTTTCGATTTTAGTAAGGCTTAAGCAAATGAAATAAAAAAAATAATACAGATCACATCCCACTCAAGAACACACTAACTCCAGGAAAACAATGTGATTAAAAGCTATAATTGTTTTCCTTTGACCGTACTTCTTTAACTGTCGTGCCAACGGACATCTATGGATAAGATGTAAAAAGTCCTTAAATCTCAGATTTGGGATGACGAAATTTTCATGTTATGACTATGGGGGCTGAATTTAGCATTTATAGGAGAAGAAATATATACTCTTTTGTTTATAAAACAGTTTGGCTGATTTAAAAGAATCTAGACAATGCACTAAATATTTTCACAACCCACCCCATCTTTGGCCAAAATGAACCATTAGACTTTGGACCGATTTGCAGTTGTTTGTCAACAGCACTTTTCAAGCAAACAGATATGGGCTTGTTTATCCTATGAATACTGAACAATATCCACTCATTGATTGTAGTCTTGTAGATTGACTCATTATAGTTTACTAGTAAATTTTACCCGTCTCGACGTAGCAGTAAGATGATTGCGGCGATGAAGACAAATAAGACTCTCTCTCTCTCTCTCTCTCTCTCTCTCTCTCTTAATCAGGGATCAACCTGTATACACTCACCAAGTTTCGTGCAAATCGGACCAAGGACTGCCGAGATACAGAAATTTGACCTTTGACCTCGATGACCTTGACCTTTAAGATCGGCTCAAGGACCTGGGAGAAATACGGGAACAAACAGAAAAAACATGATCAACAGAAAAAAAAAACAAATTTGACCTTTGACCTCGATGACCTTTGACCCAATTGGACCCATAAATCTTAATCAGGGATCCACCTGTATACACTCACCAAGTTTCATGTAAATCGGACCAAGGACTGCCGAGATACAGAAATTTGAACTTTGACCTTGACCTTTAAAAAATGAACCCCTCGGGCTAATATCCGGGGCTGCCGTCAACCTTCCCACCAAGTTTGGTGAAGATCGGCCCAAGGACCTGGGAGAAGTAGGGGAACAAACAGAAAAAAACATAAATTTGATCTTTGACCTCGATGACCTTGACCTTTCAAAAAATGAACCCCTCAAGCTAATATCGGGGGCCGCCCTCCACCTTCCCTCCAAGTTTGGTGAAGATCCGCCCAAGGACCTGGGAGATACAGAAATTTGACCTTTGACCTTGACCTTTAAAAAATGAACCCCTCGAGCTAATATCCGGGGCCTCCTTCAACCTTCCCACCAAGTTTGGTGAAGTTCGGCCCAAGGACCTGGGAGAAGTAGGGGAACAAACAGAAAAACAACATAAATTTGACCTTTGACCTCGATGACCTTTACCTTTCAAAAAATGAACCCCTCAAGCTAATATCCGGCGCCGCCCTCCACCTTCCCTCCAAGTTTAGAAGATCGGCCCAAGGACCTGGGAGATACAGAAATTTGACCTTTGACCTTGATGACCTTGACCTTTAAAAACTGAACCCCTCGAGCTAATATCCGGGGCCTTCTTCAACCTTCCCACCAAGTTTGGTGAAGATCGGCCCAAGGACCTGGGAGAAGTAGGGGAACAAACAGAAAAAAACATAAATTTGACCTTTGACCTCGATGACCTTGACCTTTCAAAAAATGAACTCCTCAAGCTAATATCCGGGGCCGCCCTCCACTTTCCCTCCAAGTTTGGTGAAGATCGGCCCAAGGACCTGGGAGGAGTAGGGGAACAAACAAACAAACAAACAAACAAACAAACAAACGTTGCTCAAATTATAGTATGATTTCTAGGTGTGTTCCCCCCTAGTCCCAGCATGTCCTTTTGCCAGTTTATGTATTTTCACATCCACATTTCATCTCAAAGTGGCATCTTGGGTCTAGGGGGAACAGGGTCAGCAATGCGAAAATGTGTAATTTCCTGAAATTTTCCATGAGCTGAAATAAAAACATTTGTAATGGACAATTTTAAAGACATCAGCTGTAGACTTGTAAACATTCATCGTCGTATTTCTTGTCGAACCCGTGTCAGGGTGAGTATATTTAGATTTTGTAGATGTATTTATAGAGATACAGTACACGTTCAAAAGTAAGTTTGCTTTCAATCTATGTGTATTGCATGAATGCTTAGAAATGTGAATTCCCAAACTAATGTTAAGATTGACATAAATTGTGTCATTGACTTTAAAACAAGCAAGGACACATTAATTATAAAGAGCTGGGCATTTGCGTCGAAAGTGACATATTTGTCAATAAGGGAGTAAGTTGAAAGTGACATATTTGTCAATAAGGGAGTATCCGAATCTAATGCATAGATGTCTTTTGCTGAGGGGATTCTACTCACTACAGACATTTTTAAAGTATCAGGTGAAGTACATGGACATGGATCATTGTCCTGATCACAGTGCCATTACTTAAAATGTCTATTGGAAGCAGGCTGATCAAAGGGTACAAGTAAATGGGCTTGTATGTATTGATTTCTTAAAGATTGATGAAACAAATAAAATCGATTCACTCGCGTTCTAGGTTGTACAGGTATGGCGTATTTACCACAAAGTGCTTATTCTAATGGGCAACACTATCGCACGTGCTAGGGTACATCGGTCCTGATTGTTTAGTTATTTACCTGTTCGTGCAAAAAATGGTATAGCCTTGCTATCATTCATCTGTGAATCGACTGTAAGTAAAAGTATTTTATAATAGTGACACATGCATACACTTACATATAAAGAACAGCCGGCACAGTCAAACAAAATAAGATTTTACTCCCCTCAACGTTTGAAATTGCATGTTACCAATTTAATCGGGTTGATAGAGCTATGGCGAAAGTATAAGGTCATTTGTCAACACTAAAGCAGAAATACTGCTCTTCACGAAATCGGCGAACTTCAACAGGAATACCTCTGCCTAACGGCAAAATAATAATATACAGATGTCGAGCTAAACGTTTCATCGTGATGTGGATGTTTATTTTTAAAATACATTTATTCTTCAATTCATGAAACAGTTCCGACACATCGATGCATTCGCAAGATACAATACAGATAACAGGAAAATAAACCAGCCATAGCTAATATGACTTCAAAGAGAATGCAGTCGAAAGGCATACAATAAACAAGAATAATCTAGTTTTAAGCGAAGGTGAATAAAGAATATAATGTAGAGGATCAACGCATGTAACGCATCGGTTGCATATTAGAAAGATAACGGTGGTATAAAATTATATTGCTCGATGATAAATCAAGTGTCCATAAATCAGCACTGCCTTAGAATAAACGTTCAGTCATTGATTTGTGCAGAATACTACGGGTTAAGTCTAGGTGAACCCATATTGTCGATATGAATCGAAAGCATTTCTGAGTCTGACTTTGATAGATAATAAGCACCTAACGTTATTTGAATGATTTCAAAATGATAATCGCCTGCAATATATAGATCTATTACTTTAAACACAACACGGGTGCAATTTTTTTTTATAACTACGATAACCACAGCAAAAAAAAAAAAAAAAAGTTCTTGTGGAGGTTGTATTTTTTTTCACTAGAAACAAAAAGTGTATTTATTATTTAAAGTATTTACTGACTGCAAGAAAGGTACAAGTAGGCAAAGATCAGGAAAAGGCGCAATCAGAAAAAGATTCCCACTCCAAAAACCGAGGTGGGAAAAAACCAAACTAACAATCAGGTACTTATACC
Source organism: Rugalucina vietnamica (assembly GCA_964017185.1). Lineage (NCBI taxonomy): Eukaryota > Metazoa > Mollusca > Bivalvia > Lucinida > Lucinidae > Rugalucina > Rugalucina vietnamica. The sequence continues at coordinate 59,909,534 of OZ024874.1, read as the reverse complement.
ATGAAACATATCGTAAGCCGAATGAGCAGCTATTTTTCCAATAGGTGGCCACTCAGTTACCTTAACTAAAATATGAAACATACATAAGGCGCCAACAGCACAAAAAAAAAATTAAACACCAACACATAAAACAAAAAGTATCGACTTGGAACGATCAGTAACACAAAGTTACTGGCGGGCTTAAACCGGTTTTACAGGTACCTAACCTCACCCTCAGCTTCTGCAGTGGTTCATAACATTTAGTTAGTTGTTCGATCCTCGTGGTGAATCTCTAACTAGTCAATGAATCATCAAGAACAAACAAATAAATCATGAGAAAATACTCTATTTAACTGAAATTTATATTTTTGACAGATAGTGTCTTTTTTTCTTCAAGTCCTTGTTCTGGTAAAATTGCACATCTGATACTAGAAAGAATCACGATTACATTCTGTGCACAGCAAATTTAGGTCATTCTGAAGACGTAAATTACAATTGCTAAATTTCTGACTGACACATAATTAAAGAGCGGAGAAATTAGTGAAGCATCCTAAAGTTAAAAACGCAGTCTAAAACAGACACTGATTACAGTTTTAAAATTGGGATCGTGATTGCAAGCTAAAATCATTTTCTGGAGAATGACTTTAATAATTTGTTTCCTGTGTGCATGCTGTTTTAACATTTTCGCTGAATTGTACTGTCATGGATAGAATGTTAAATAATGGTGCAAAATTTGAAGCTGCTTAACAAAGTGGGACGTCGTTAATCATAATGAAAACATGCCTGCATACAAATGTTTCTCCAAGTTGTAAAACATTGAGAATTGTCAGTTGATTTTTTGTTATGTTTTGTTTTTACTTTTATATGTTCCGTAGTCAGCGGCAAACGTTTAGTCAGTGAAAATGCATGTAAAACACTATTTGGAATGTTGAAATCACTGTAGCTTCGAAACGTCTTCACGTTTTGGATTGAAGTTTTCAGTAATAAAGCTGTGAATAAATCCTTACATTTTCAAGAAACCCGGTTATCAAAACACACCCTTGTTTATTTCCTGAATTGTCAAAAAGTGTATACTTAGAAAAAATGATATTTTTCTTATATTTACTTTATTTTGATGCGGTTTTGAAGAGTACCTACATTCTATGCTTTAGAACAGTAATGACAAAATATGTTTAACCCATGTATACCACTTTATAAAAGTGGGGTTTAAGGGGTATAAATTACACGGACTTGATGAAATATCACACTTGGTTTTGCTAGAGTATATTCACTAATAATTTCTCTAGACTGCGGCTGAATTTAACTAAAAAAAAATATTTATTTTTATTTATTTTTGGCTCTGGCAACAACTTCTATTTAGGCTATTCAGGCTTTTGATCAAAGCGGATATTATCACTTATCGGGTAGTTACAAAAATAATGTTTTGCATAAAAGGTCCAATAAATAAGTCATGAATACGCAATTGATGGATTTTCTTTTCATAATTGGAAAAAAAGGATTTGCATATTTAACAAAGAAGACCAGCTAAGTCAAGGGTCAGTATAAAATTGTTGTAGGGCTTGTTAAAAAGGTAAAAGTAGGCAATGATCATGAAAAGGTGCATTGAGAAAGAACTTCCCAATCCAAACACCGAGGTGGGAAAAAAAGTTACTGGCTAATATCTTTCCTCTTAGCAGAGTTAATCTGGTACGTACATGAGTATGTTTTTTTTTTCTTATTTTTACTCAAAACATTGATTGCTCTATCTAATTTGGATCAACAATAAAACAAAATAGGTATACCCTTTCACGCCCAGTTTTTCTTCACGAACTAACTAAATTTTATGAACCACTGCAGGTTAGGGCCCTGTAAAACCGGTTTAAGCCCCCCAGTAATTTTATATTACAGATCGTTCGAAGGCGATACTTCTGTTGTGGTTTTAATTGTTTTGCGTTTTGGAGTTGAAGTTTTGTGCTGATTAAGCCTTATGTACGTTTTCATATTTTAGCTCAGTTTGGGTAACTGAGTGGCCGTCTATTGGGAAAAAGATGCTCACTCGGCTTACGATATGTTTTCTTGGTATAAGTACCTAGTGTAATTTTAGTTTTTTCCCACCCTCGGTTTGTGTAGTGGGAATTTCTTTCTGATTGCACCATTTCCTGATCATTGCCTACTTGTACTTTTTTATATAAAAGTGGAGTAAAAGGGGTTAAACATGACACGGACACCTTATCGTGCTGGGTATATTCTTCTAATTGTTTGTGGCTGTAGTTTTTGTACAGAACAAGGTAAGCGGAATCAAAGTAGGCGTTGCATGACGGTCATCTTACATTCAGGTTTTCAATGTTTTTCAATATTTTCAAATATTAATTCAGCACTAATGTTCAGAAATTAATTCAAAACTATATTTTAATGTTATCAATTCGCATTCCTCTTTAAATGGACCAATGGTTAATGCTATTAGCCTAAACCGCTGCGTAGTGGCAGGCGATTACAGACATTAGAAGATGAAAGGTTCGTATGCGAGCTACATGCAGACCTGTCGAATGTTACATCTCATATTTAGACCATGTTCTCGATTTCAGACATGTATTGATTTTAGAGACTTAATGAGGCTGTAGTGAAGAGGTTAATCCATTAATCACTATTGTTTTAGATAATGTCAGTATTATACAATAATGGTAAAACAGTTATATAAAATTTTGATACTAGACAAACCAATCAATGATTTGATCCGCATCTGTTTCTTTGACGTTTGGCTTTATAGGGATGAGATCTCCAATCGCCGGCAGCTTATATATCTGTGTCCTTGTCTTTGGTTCACCATGGTATTATGATTTGTGTTTCCTTCATGATCCATCGACTAGTTACCAAAATCTCGAACATTTAACTAACTAAATTTTGTGAACCACTGCCGAAGCTAAGGGTGAGGTTATGGTCATGTGAAGCCGGTATAAGCCCGCCAGTAATTTCATTACTGATCTTCCCAAGGCCATACTTTTGTTGTGGTTATTGTTTTATGTTTTGGCGTGGAAATGTTGTACTGTTTGCACCTCATGTCCGTTTTCATATATTAACATGGTTAAGTTCGGGTAACTGAGTGACCGCCTAATGGGAAATAGATGCTCACTCGGCTTGCGATATAGTCTCTTAGTATAAGTACATGTACCAGATTGTCAATACCTCGGGTTTTGGAGTGGAAATTTCTTTTTGATTGCGTCATGTCCTGAACATTGCCTACACTTACCTTTTTATTGGTGATTGAGACCACAACTGAAGTGCTAAACACAACTTTTCAAGATAACATCTTTATCTGTTAGGAGAGTGGTTTCATCTGCACTGAGCAATGTGGTGGATCCAGAACCCTTTAGGTCATAACGTTTTTCAGTTCATCCTTATTTTTTGTGTTTTATGTCAGCAAGACTGAATTCTCCCCGTACATCATCCATAGTGCAGATTATATTTTTCTTTTGATCCTTTGGAATCAGTGAATATATATGAAGTATTTCAAATTTTTATATGTTCAGAATCATCTTCTTAACAGTATTTTGATTATTTGCCCCCTTTGGGAATTTGAGTCTTTGATTTAGACTACACACATGTAAATTCTTGAAATTGCAGCAAAATGTCTGGCTTTCGCTGCCAGTTTTATAAAGGGTCACTGATGAAGGTTCATTACCCTAAATTGTACAATATGGCCCATCTTCTAGCTTTGTATTTTACTGCTTCCAAAGGATCTAACAATTATTTTTATTTTTCATCAGGTGGGAAAAATAAGTTGACAATTAGGTACTTATACTTAGAAAGCATATTGTAAGCCGAGTGAGCAGTTTTTTCCCAATAGGGGGTCACTCAATTACCCGAACTTACAAAAACATATGAAAGCGTACATAAGGTTCTAACAGCACAGAATTCAATCGAAAACATCAAACAAATGGGACCACAACAGAAGTATCGCCTTGGAACATTCAGTCATATAAAATTACTTGGGGGCTTCAATAAATTGTACAGGCGCCTTACCTCACCCTCATCTTCCGCAATGGTTCACAAAATTTGGTAAATTGCTCGTGATGAATCTCTAACTTGTCAATGAATCATCACTTCAATATAGAAAAAAACTGGGGTTTGTAGGGGTATACCTTATTTTCTTATTTAAGATCCAAAACATACATTGTGGGTACCCACAGTGTATGTTTTGAGCATACATTTTAAAAATTTCAAAATGTTTACCATGAAATTTTTGCTGCCGAAAAAATCTGTGTATATTGAATGGGCAAGTTTTCATAATGTGTCCAGTTTTTTCCGGGCCATCTGTACTGAGATTGATAGCATCTAGTTGGCTGCAAATGTCATTAAAGAAAGTTTTTCTCCTGCTTTCTTGATCCAGTTTCTAGGTACGTGTGATTATACTGCAATAATGACCGTCTGCTCATTTTTACGTTTCTTGATTAAATGCATATATATTTCGGGCTCAGTTATTTGCATGTAGAACAAGAAAATAGAACATAACCTCGCGACTATGCCGTATGAAACGTCTATAAATTAAGTTATTCGACCTTGTCCATGTTTTGCAATAAAAGGTGTCACAGCTAAACGATTTAATCATCACAATTCTTCAGATTAATCTCGGTTCTCTCCAGATTCATCGATCGTGAGAATAAAACAATGGACTATATCAACTGGTGTGTCAGATGATTCAATCCTATACGTCACAGTGTTTCACTTAAATGCACTGCCTGATGAATACTGTTTATTTCGTCAGGTGCTAGGATTAGTTTCAAGAGTAATATCAAAGTAACAAAATGGAACCTTGTGCTTCTTTATAAGATTATGTTCATACTTGAAACACAAAGAAAAACAATCCGACATATTGACTTCCCACCAAACACCAGGAATGTAAGTCAGGTAGAGGTGATATGACTTCAAAAACAGTAAAACGAATGAGGTATGCACTAAACGAATTTAATCTTGGTATAAAGAAACTATGATTAAAGGATATATGCAGCCTATCAACACATTCAGCACGTTGACTGCACATTAACGAGATAAGAGTGTTATAATGTACGTAGACTTCTCTATGCTCGATAATTCCATGTTCATACGAGTATGAATTCACATCGAAACAAATTTCGTCCGCTGTTTTATTTCAGAATGAGATTAAAGTGTTTCGCTTTCCTTAATTTAAGTGTTCTTCAAGTTAAAGGGTAATTAGGTATGAAGCAATATGGAATATGGTGATATGGAAGGCCACAATTTTGTATATTTCCTGACGTTCTAAGGTTTAGCATGAAAGTCAAAAATAAAGAATCCCTTTGACATACAATGTGTTTGCTTCTACAGACATCCTTTGTGGTAATTTTGCTTAACACGGCATGAATGCATGTGTAAAAGCAATCAACGGTTAAAGGTGGCTCATTAACAAATCCGATAACCAGAAAACATGCGCACTACTTACCACAATCGCACAAATTTTGTAAAACAAAAAATGCGCTCATTCACTGAGGACAGCTACACCACTGGAATTCTGGCGAACAGTGAATCTATAGGGTGACTATGAGACATGACTATCAATGTATTTCCATATTATGTCACCATACTTCTAGAATCTATATATTTTTAACCTCGCGCGTTTCTATCCTAAAATCAATGGCATTATGATCTATCTGAATGTTCGCTACTCAAATAGTTTATGTTTGTCGCAGCGATTACCTATTAAAATAATTATAGCTTATAACCTTGTTAAACAAAGCGGAGAATCAGACAGACAACAAGGAACATTGGAATGATTGTGGACCTTGAACTGCAAACCAACCGACCTTTCACATGTCTATCAGCAATTGAATTGCTGAATAAATGGTTCAGACCAAATATAAACTAAAACGAGACGAAGAGGCATTATCTCAGCGTTCGTCGACATTATTTTCGAATTAAAGATTCAGACAGATTTTATTGCATTTTGACATTGAAGGTTTAACTCTATCTGTTTTGTCTTCACAGCTTGCCCTGTACATGGAAACATCGCGTGTTCACATGTACAAGCTCGATTTTGACCTCGGGTACGTGAACAGATCAACGAGTCCATGAAATAGCACGTGAAAGGTCAAGCAGTACGAAATGGCTCAAGTTTTCCGTTACACGTAGGCTGCACACGCAGTAAGTATTTGTACTGTTCCTTTCTCGTGCTACTAAGTAGACTCGTCGATCTTTCGACGCATCTGAGGTCAAAATCGAGCTTTTTTATACATAGTATTAATTGAGCCGCGGCAAGGTCTGACGCAAACCGGCCTGTGCATCTACAGAAGATGGATAGAAGCATGAAATTTCAGATTAAGACCGAATATGTTAACAAGGCGCTGATCAGTTACTGCACAGCCGATCTGCGTCTTTGTTTTCGCATATGCAAAAGTTCTTTTTTTATGGCGCAGCTCATATTTTCTTACATACCTCTATCATAAAGATAGAAAAATTCCGCTATTTTAGTGGTGGTAGATAAATCGATCTTACACTGCTGGCTTGGTTGCTCATACAAGATAAGAAAAGCACGCGACTAAATTCGATCGTTTCTAGCCCGAAGCAGCTGCTTGCAGCAATAATGTTCAACAAAACTAGACTAAATTGGTGTGAATTCATTGTGTATAATCTTGATTCACGCTCGTTTTTAACGAAAACAAATCAAAACTGCATCTCTTTCGACTTTGACAACGATTTATTTACATTTGACGTCATATCCGTAATAAACACTACGTCATCAGAGTTAAAGCACGGTACCTGGTTACTTTACCGGTAAAATGAATTTAGGCCTGATCGGGGTATGTAAGAAAAAGAATCCATCAGTGGTGTTCAGTGGAGAAAGGAAAATCTCAACCCTCGGGTCCATCGTTCCAGTGGGAAACTCGGCGAGCCTCGTTTCCCACTGGAACGGATGGACCCTCGGGTTGAGATTTTCCTATCTCCACTGACCACCCATGATGGATTCTATTTATCTTGTATCTCAGCATTTAATGCTGCACGTTTGACATGACCGCATCTCACGTGTCCATGTAAAAACATACAAGACTCCACTGAGCATGACTATTAACAGCGGGGATCATTGTTCTAATGGATATGCGTGTGAGATACTTTAGTAGTAGACTTAATGACATAAGATGCGTTATTTACATTGGAAATGCATTTTTAATATTAACACCTTCGATCGAAGCACGTTTCACTGCAGCAGAACATAACAAATCATAATAAGCTTATTAAGGACTATAATTGGAAATGGCGAAATCGGGACAAAAGTCCCTCTCCTAAAACCGAGATGGGAAAAAAACTGAATTGACAAAGAGAACAAATTGTTACCCGAGTGAACCGCTATTTCCCATCAAGTGTTCTCTCAGTTACCTAGACTTAACATAATGTATGAAGACGTACATAAGCGGCGCAAACAGCACAAAAATTCAACACCAAAACATAAACAATTAGAACCAGAACAGAAGTACTACCTTTGATCGTTCAGGATTTTTACAATTTTTGTGGTGGGGACTTAAACCTGTCTCCAGTGCCCTAGCCTCACCATTGAAGGCTTTTGAAGTGATTCAAAAATTGAATTAGTTTTTCGGTCCTTCTGGTGAATTTCTGTGATCCATCACGAACATCATTGAGCCCCTAAGATCGACATTAACCTTCCAGTCGGTCTCATCACGAAAACATGTACATGTAATGTACACTCCCTTGAACCTCAATTTTATATAGCAAAACTGGGGTATGCAGAGTATACCTATTTTTCTTATTTTGCTCCATAACATAGATTGTGGGTATTCATTAGGACCGCTTCTGCGAGGCTGTTCTAACAGGTACCCACAAACTATGTTTTGAGCAAAAATAATAAAACTATCAAAAAATTTCAGTTGAAAGTTTCCGTTATATGCTTAACGTTGTCTGTTTAGTATGTCTATTTTCCTTGTGTTCTACTCATCATCTTGCTCTCGGAAGGAGCTAGGTACCTTGCTCTTTTAGCCGCATTAAGTCTTGTGATGTCATTTCTTTACCAGTTTTGGACTGGTATTTTCTGGAGGGTAGCCATTAGCCGTAGTATTGACCTCTCCATATGTTTTCAGTATTCTGTCAATCATTTGACGTAATAAGGCTCCTTAGGGGTTTATGAAGGTGCATTTTCATTTCTGTTTCTATACACAATATTGAATTCCCTTTCTTGGGCCTCACACTTCGAGGCTAGACTAGGCTTGTGTTTGTTTTGTCGGCCATTTTTTGTCACTTTCACTTCGATAAATACATCTATTTTCTTCACGCTAGCAAGATCAGTACATACGATGCTTATGATAAAATTAAACTGGAGATATATTGTTTAATGGTATTAACTAGGGTTGCTTAGTTTCAAATGTTTTTGAATTATAAGACTTGGACGAACTCTCTCGTTGACCTATTTATCGTTTTTATCGGAAAACGATCCATATGAAATTATGTCGTTTCCAATACATGTTCTCTTTCACGTCCGCTGTACATAGATGATTGACATGCGGTATCACGAATTACCGGATTGGACCGAAACTGTCCGAAACGAACCGATACTGTCCGGAACGGACATAGATGATATCAAAGCTACAAAGCTAATCATGGGTCACCACGTAGAAGCATGTGAAGAATTTTATGTACACAACAATATTGTGATTGACTTATCTAACGCAAGAAAACCGTACCCGAACCGTATTTCTTACAGAACGGATTTATGCTACATCGCACGACGCCACACAAAAATGTATTGATATTGATCGAACTCTTAAAATACAACCGTTTGTAATTTCAATTGGTGAAAAAGTATCTAAATTGCTGTAGTGCTGAAGTTCACAAAAGATTTATCAGATTTTAGGAAAAAAAAAATGGGGACTTCGGAAACTTTTGATTCATTTCTTTTCTGTTTCAACTGTGTGACTTTTTTTAAGTTTTGAAATTATGTTCACAGAAAACGTCATCTTGAAATGTAACATGTCTACAGACATGTATTATTTCACATTTTTGTCACGGAAAATAGAATATATCTAGGTGAATGTCCGAGATATTTTGCCAGTGTTATTTACAAAACAAACGGCTGAGGCAAAGTCTGGATCACACTTCCCCTAACCAAGACTCGTGGGGTTTCAGTTTAACCTCACTTTTAAGATTATACCATTTGGGTCACGTACTAGCAGATTTTGGCTTATGTCACACAACCTTAAATTTGAATTATATTTATAGCACAGGTTTATAAAATTCGAACCATACTGGATTCACACTGTCCTTCCATTATTGCTTGATTATGTGATGTTTAGTATTATTCTGATTGGCTCTAGCAAAATCAAACTTTCATCATGTATTTTAAATCTTTGTTTGGAGACTCAGAGAATCTAGTCAGGTTATGCACAAGCACGCTATACAACTTTGGGTCACTCTGACAGCAAGAACACATGTTTGAAATGTTGAATAAAACTTCCTTTACTGATCGAATTTTACATATGTTTGTTTGTTTCTTTTAAGTTTAAAAGTTCAAGTCAACAATTTTTCAATTTTTCACACGTGGTGATGAAACCATTCACGGTTTAACACAGTATCTGTTTTATTTGGTATCAAAACGCACTATACGTTACTAAAGGAATCATTTTTCTTGTCAGTGTAGACTTCTATCACAATCTCATATTATTTTAAACTTCCAAATTTCTATGAACCCCTCCATATAGCATGTTACTAAGAACATGCTATAATTTTCTTGTTATTCTTACTTTATTAAGATACGTTACGAATGAACATAATTTTAAATATGCAACGCAGTGACAGGCCCGCAATTAACCCTTAAAATTTATTTTTATGTAACTGCGAAGCTGTTCAGCGCCTTTGTTTTTGCTACACGGATAGTTCAATTTCTCTTCTTCTTGGATCCAATATTTCAAGCTTCTAGACTATGACTGTACAAGTCGGTTGGTGTCAGACCTGGTCGGAACCACAGAAGACCTGTTTTCTCGTGTCGCGGCTCATTTATCCTACTTCTTACCAAGTGCCAGTGCAAGTACCATGCGTCCGATAACGCACACTGATGACTGACGCCGTAGCATGCTGGCAATAAACTTATCTGTTAACCGGCTGGAACTTTTCAAAAGCACTTAATTGTTATTGATATTTGAATGTTAAGGAAGTTGTCACGATATGTTCTATGAAATTATATGTATAATACTGAAATTTGGGGTTTATATTGCATAGCCTGCGTTTGTCTAATGTGAACTAGTCTGAATTGAAAAAGGCGAGGTATAGTTTTGGTAAGTACTACAAATAACAACAAACAAACGTGCGTATTGCAAAATAGATTGAACGTAGCCATTACCGAAGCATTATTGTACAAACTTTTAAAGACAACATGCTCCATAACCAGACAAAGAAGAAGAAGAAGAAGAAGAAGAAGAATAAGAAGAAGAAGAAGAAAACGAAACATTTAAATGATGTATCGAAATTTCTAAATTTTACACAACGTGTACATTGTCTTTCTTTTAGTACATGAGTACGTGGGCCAAGTTGTTTTCATAATTAAATGTTTATGTCACCCTATGTGGGTTGTTTATGTGTTTTCTTGGAAAATACTATATTACCAGACGTTAATTTATCTTAATTGAATTTTATACGGCATCGTAATTGGCTTCAGCAATTTAGAAACCTTTTAATCAGGTCTGCCCAACAAAGAATCCGGAAGCTCATTAGAAGTAATCTTCGGTCGAAGCATTTCCGGTTGTCCATCCTCTGCATTACGTAACGAACATACCTTTGTACCGCTTAACGTTTTTTTATTTCTAAGTTAAACCACGATATTTAATCTGTTGACAGCATACATGTACATGCACCATTAGAATAATTGCATTCAGAGGATACGTAATGCGAATATGTTAATGAATATATTTAATTGGTTTTACCAAGGTTGGAGATGGGTCTTTGATAAATATGTAGGCTGTTTGTGTACCAAGATAAATCATATTTTTAACAGCTAACTACGTACTGAGCAGTCAAGATAGAAGGTCTGAGCCTGCCGAAGAAAACTGGCTTAAGTTTATCCATAAATACATAATGTCTAAACTGTTTACTTGGGTCGTTATATTTGAGATATATCGGATGTCATGACATCCAAAATGTTGGGTAGAATTCCAACAATGAGTTACTGTACATGCATTGCAAGCTCGAAATTTGTTAACATTGACATGTCAAGAATAGAATAGAATAGAATATTCTTTATTTTCTCCAAGGGGCCCGATCATAGGGCATACAACACAGCATTTATTAACATATATGTACAGTAATGCATGCAATCAAGACAACACGCCTACCATATATTAGGAAAAGATAGGTTAAACCAATTAAGGTAGTTTTTATGGATTATTCTTTTCTATTTCATCTTATTTCTAGAAATAGAGCCTTACAGACATGAACTTCAAAAAAGAAAGAAAACTTGAAAAAAAAAAAAAAAAAAAAAAAAAAAAAAAAAAAAAAAATCTTGAATACCCTATCATTATAGCATTCAGTAGGCGTGTCTTCTTAATAAATATTCACATGAAAATATATCAAATTTACACATATATACATAAATAAAAATAATTACAACAATGGCTTGCTTATATTTTCATCTTAAAAATCTTTATAAAAGTGACTAGAACACGTGAGTACTGGATTATTGCTTCCTGATTTCCAAACAGGTAAAAATAAAATTCGAGAGTTTTTGTATGACATCCTCATTTTCATTTATCAGAAGCCATATAAATTTATTTTCATCCGTCAAGATATTAAAATTTTTGTATGTACTCTTCAAATACAAATATAATTTATTACGTTCCTCTTGATATTTCTGACATTGTAGCAAAAAGTGCATTTCACTTTCAACTTCATTGGTGTGACAATTTTTACAAATTCTTTCAGTTGATTTAACATTTTTGTACCTGCCTCTTTCAATAGCTAATTGGTGGGCACTTATTCTAAACTCTGTGTAGCATTTTCTGACCTCTCTATTTTGAATGATGCGGAGATATATTTCTTTCTTGAATTTTGGTTTAAAACAAAAGTAAGTTCGTAGTTTTCCTTGTTTATCAACTGCATTTTCTTTAATCTGTTTTTCCCAGTAGCCCATTGAACGTTTAATAAGTAATGATTTGATTTCATGCACACTCATATTATCATCAATATTAAGTTGATCAAAAATAAATGACAATCCTGTATACCAACTTTGCTTACCATTATCAAATAGTTCTTTACTTGTATTCAGACTCTGCGCTAATAGGCTATCACTTTCCATATTTTGAATGCGCTTGAAATATTTTATAACTCCACCGATTATATCTATAAAATAAGGTGTCCTACCTAATTCACCGTAAACTGCTAAATTAGTAGATTTCTTATGTACACCTAACACATACTTATAATATTTAGTTGTTAATTTTTCACATTCATAATTGGAATATGCCTTTTTCTAACTTGAATTCTGTTTCATTCTTTAAAGCTGTTGATGATGGCGAACATAAACCCCAAATTTCACTTCCATATAGCAAAATAGGTTTAACTGTATGGTCAAATATATGTAAGCTAGTATCTATATTCGGGGATAAATCTCCAAAAATACTTTTGAGTTTGAAAAATGCCTTAAGAGCTCGCTTGTACAGATCCGTTCTTGCATGTGAAAATGATCCTGAAGCAGCAAAAACCACTCCCAAATACTTATAGGTTTTCACATTTTCTATCAACTCTCCATCAAAATAAAATTTATAGGGTAATAATTTTCCAGTCTTATTGAATACAATTGTTTTTGTTTTATTAATATTTATATCTAAACACCATCTCTTACAATAGGCTTCAAGTTTTTCAAGACAGTTTTGTAAACCTATTTCACTTTTAGATAAGAGTATAACATCATCAGCATACATAAGGCAGTTTAAGTTACAATCTCCCAAACTAACAGCATCACAATCTTCATCAAAAATTCTTGGTAAGTCATTTATGAATATCTTGAATAAATTAGGGCTAAGCGTATCCCCTTGTCTAACACCCAGTTCTGACTCGAATTCTTCAGTAAGACTATTGCCTATTCTAATCCGCAATTTATTTCCTAAATACATATTTTTAACAATATTATAAAACAATCCGGATATGCCTAAGTTCTGCAGCTTCAAAAATAATGCCTGATGTAAAACTGAATCAAATGCTTTTCTGAAATCTATAAAGCATGTGAACAACCGTGCTTTACTTTGATATGTATATTTCTCAATCAATGTGCGCAAAACAAACATATGATCTGATGTGCGCGCCTGTTTTTGAAATCCAATTTGCGTTTTACTAATTACCCTATTCTCATTCAAAAAATTATCAAGTCTAGCATTAAGTATGGAATTAAAAAGTTTTCCCAGGCAGCTCATAATGGTGATACCCCTATAATTTGATGGGTCCAACTTTAAACCTGACTTATAAATAGGGTTAATATAACCGCTTTTCCATGCTTGGGGATAAACACCAACCTGTAAAATTGCATTAAATATTTTCAAGATACAAGGCAACAGGATAGATTTACCACATTTTAGCATTTCATTACATATACAATCCAACCCTGATGATTTACCATTTTTTAAAGCACTTAAACTTTTGGTAATTTCAGATTCAGTGATAGAAAAATCGAGTTTATTAAAGGATTGACTGCGTTCTGCTTGCTTCAATAACTCCTCTACTTCCTTTGCTCTTTCTTGAAATTTAGATGGAAGAGTATTAAGATTAGAAAAATGTTCTGACATTTCTTCAGATGATGTCATTGTTTCTGTCGTCGATTTTTTATCATCTTTTAGTTCATTTAAGAGTGACCAGTATGCCTTAGGATCTTTCTCAAATAGGTTATTTAATTGATCAATAAGGTTAGCTTTATATTGTTTTCGCTTAAATTTACACAACTTACTATATAATTTCCTGTACCTATAAAAACTCCCTCTGACTATAGGATCATTAGGGTACTTTGCAAATTGCTTACCTTTGAAATCTAATGTTTTTCTCATTTTCAAGAGGTCTAAATCAAACCATTTTTTATTCCTCTTAAATTTACTCTTCCTAATTTTCTTTTTCCTGAGACACTTATTACCAGCACTGTACAATATTTCAGAGAATTTATCTACAATATCATTAACTTCAACTGTATTGCTTATTTGCATATCTAAAACATCATGCAATCTATCCATAATTTCTCCACTCTGTAATTCATTATAAAAAAGTTGAGGTGAAAAATCATCCCACTTAAATTGCTCTGGAAAATCTTTTAAATTCTGTTTATGTTCATCTTGAAAAAAGTTAGCAAATATTCTGACAGAAATTTTAGAATGATCAGACAGTCTTAAGATAGGTTCATCAACATGGAAGTATAATACATTTGACATTTGTTCTTCAGATACTAATCCATAATCTATAACGCTATTACCATTATATTGGTAAGATGTGTATTTACCATGCAAATCACCAAACGTCCTACCGTTTAGAATTCTTAGTCTACTTGAAATGCATATTTCTAATAACTCTCTTCCTCTTGAACAAACCTTAGTATCCTTACTATTTCTGTGAACAATATTAGAGTCAATAATATAATCTTCATGCAGGGGTAAATAATTGTCATCATCATTCATAATAAAATCATCTTCAGTACCTGTCCTAGCATTAAAATCTCCCATTAACATCACTGACCCTAAGTTCTTGTATTTTGCAATGTCTGTTTCTACCATTTCTAAAAAATCAATGTTTTGGTCAATATAATAAGAGGAATATTGTGGTGGTATATACACAAAACATACATATAGGTCCTTATCAAAACCAAAAAAGTTTTTATCCATTAAAAGCCATTGATATTCAGAACATGTAGATGACAAATATTTTACACCTTTTCTTAAATTTCTTTTTATTAATATGCCTAAGCCACCATAATGCTGTTTACCCTTTGAAGATTTTCTTTCTATGTAATTTAGAATATGTTCACTAAAATTGCAAGTACTGATGTCACTTTTTACTTCAGCTAAACAAATAATGTCACATTTTTCAAGACTTCTATTAAGGATGTTCGCTGCCAATGAAAAAGTATTCAAACTTTTTTTCTAACCACTCTTTTTTGATTCCAAAATACAACACAAGACATTTGAAATCAAAATTAATATAGGGTAGTGTGCATTTTTTCAAGCTACAGGCCTCTGAATGAGACCTCTGAGCACCATGTTTTAAATTTGGTAAAATTAACGTAATTTTTAATTCTTTGAAAAATACCTCTCTTGAACAAAAATACAACTAGAATGCTTTCAAAAGTCATATTATTTACGTAGGGCAGACAATTTTGGACCAGAAGCATAGAAAAATTTGCAACTTGGAGTGGATGACAAAATTTTACGATTCCTTTTCCAACCCTACCCCCATACTTGAAAAGTCGGAAAAAATCAATATTTTGAAATGTACCAAACCCATATTTGTTGATTCAAACTTTTTCTTGTATTTTCACACAACATAGAACTTGGTAATATTGTTCGAATAAAAGAAAGAAATATATAGGGTAGTGAGCATATAAGAGAGAACCAACAACTTGAAAATCGCCATTTTCAGCCTTTTTTCGGCTTTTTTGTTTCTAAAAGCCCATTTCATAAAACCACCTTAAATTTTAAAACCAGCACACCAAAGACACAAAGAATGACTTAGAAGACCATGTACACATACACTGCTGCTAAAATAAACATCGAACTGGTGCAATTAATTTGAAGATGTGTAATATTCAAGTTTAATCTACCCTACCCCCTAAATTTTACTGACAACTAAAATTTTCTTAAAAGTTGCAGAAAATGGGGTGAAAAAATGAAGTTTCTTAGATTGACAATTTTCATGGCTCATTCAATGCATATTATCAATATGTATTCAAATATAAAATATTAGGAAAATATCTGCAACCGTTTACGAGATATTCAAGAAAAGAAAAACCGGAAGTTCCGAAATGTCAAATGTTAGCAGCGAACATCCTTAAATAAAATGTCTTTTGATTTATCAGCCTGTTTGGAAATTAACTTATTTATATTCCAGTAACCAATGTTTATAGATGATTGATGTCTATTCGTCATTAATTATATCGTCCATGATAATAACCATATCTCGGTCTATCCCGCCGTGAACCGCCATTTCGTCTACCATTGAACCCATTGGATGGCCTGTATCTTCCGTTCCCATGCTTTATGGATCGAAGACTTCAGGTTGGCACTGAGTTTCTGAGTGCCAAGGCGCGACAGATGTTTACCGTCAGCGTTCAGAATTCCTTTAGACGGTTGCCCCCGATAAAACAGATTCCCGTTATCACACAGAGATACGCTTTCCATATCCGCCAACTTCTCCTGTAGAAGGACATTTAATTTCATGACTTTACGGTTAATGCCCTCCTCTCTGCGTGGTAGTCCCATCGATACGACTATTTTGGTATTTCTAGCTTTTTGTTTAATGTCTGTACATATGTTGTGTACCTTTGCAGCGCAATCCTCTGGTGTCTCTTTTTCCATGTCGTTTTCAAACAGATGCAAAACGACCGCATCAGGATTCTCTTTCATCTGGTCTATGTACTCCTGTCCTTCTTTGAGGGTGTATTTCGTGGTTTTCTGCACCTCTACTTCTGTGCTGGACAATCGGTTAGCATCGATATATTTGATATTTGAAGTTCCAATCAACAGCACTGACTTCTTGTCAGGTATGGCTTCAATGTCGATAACAGGTTCTTCACTCGGTGTAGATGATTTTTCTCTAACGTTACTTTCTTCTTTCTGACTCCTCACTTTCGCCCGCGATTCAGTAGCTGGCAGCTCTTGCACCTGTTCCTGGACTTTCATAGATCCCTGCTGGACAAGAGAGTCATCTTTTCTAGATGCGTGCATCTTCCATGCCAGAACTTCATCTTGTAGCTGTAGCAAATCAGAATTCTGTTTCTTGACTTTTTCTTCCAATTCTAATATAACTTCACATTTGATTTTCAGTCTTTTCTCCTTATTTTCTACATCTTGTTGTATAATCCCTGCCTGGGTTTTGGATGACTCATATTTCTGGTTGAGAACTGATAAGGCACTTTGCTGTTTGGCTGCGACCATTTCTTTCTCGAGGTTTACTTCAAATATCTGCTGTTTTAGTTTCTTATTTTCTCTGTCTTGGTTTTCAATTTTCAATGAAAGTGTTTGGCAATTATCACATTTCTTGTCAGGTTTTGATGAAGTCTCTTGATTCTGTGTTTTCAAACTGTCCCTTTCTTCTGTCAATTTTCTTATCTGGTTCTGTAAGTTTGTAGTATTATTGTGAACTTTAGCGAAGTTGTCGATGGCATTAATAAAGCTACTTTCAAGTCTTTGAACGGTTACGTCTTGGAAATCAGTTACTTTTTTTTTGTCGATGGAAGTGAAGGATTCCGGTGTTTGTGTCTCTCTATCGGTTGTAGCTGACTTTCCCTTTTTTGTCTTTCCGTCACTATCTGATTCATGCTGGATGCATTTGTCACTCATCTGTTTCCCATCTGATGGTTTATCTGTTTGGATACAGCTGTCCACATGTTCCACTCCTGTTTGTGTTTCTGATTCAAGATATTTCCCAGGTTGGACAACAGGGTATTCAAAATGATCTTTCACTCCTCTACTCTGTTCTTGGCATTTTTCATCTGATCCTGACATAGCCATCATTTCATCAAATTTTCTATTGAATTCTGTATCCATATTTGAACAAGTTTCACATGTATACTTTCTTTGTGATTTCTCATACATGTATAACTGGTAGGCTGGCAGTTTAGAGCATGTATAGTGAAACCAAAGTTTACAGTCTCCGCACTGAATACCATCATCTGCGACTGGACTCTTACAGGTTCCGCAGTTATATTTCTTCTCTGATATGACATCACTCTTCCGCGTCTCCTTTCCTTGCTGAACATCGCTCCTTCTTGACTTGTAGATTTTGTCTCGCTACTCCTTTCCTCCTCTATGGATTTTACCAACTTCTGCCAATGGCAACTTTCTGAAGAAATTCCAGACTTCGCGAGCTCATCCGCTTTAAGATTACCAGCAACATCACCATGGCCCTCTACCCAGCACCACTTCAACTGTAATTGACTTGAGAGCTTGTCTAATGTGATCCACAGATCTTTGTTCAGGACATCTGACTTCTGCTTAGTTTTCCAGCCATTTGCTTTCCACTGAAGTATCCATTTGGTTATCCCTTCTTTAACATATTTGCTATCAGTACTAATCTGGACTTGCTTCATTTGACTGTGCTTTGCTTGGACTAATGCGATTATTGCGGCGGTCAATTCTGCTCGATTATTTGTTTGCTTCTCTCCAACAAGGTACTCACTTACGTTGAGAGGGTTTTCTTCGCCCCAGAACACGCCGCATCCCCCCTGGGGGTCCTCCTGTCCATTATTTCTGCATGCCCCATCAACGAAGACACTGACGAAGTCATCCATTACAGTTGCGGTGGTCGGATATTCACTGATTTTTAAGAAACGGCTAAGAGTTCGAAATTCAAACGTCATCGACTATAAGGGACACTTCTTCCTCACCTGACTGTATATTATTTTCAATAATCACGACCTTGTAGACCTTGAATTTGGTTAAAATCTTCTAATTATTCTTGACAATTTCAAAATTCATTGTTTTCATACGAACGTCACTTCCGAAAACCCATGTCAATCCATGTCATGGTGATTGTTTCAATAATATAAGTTATAGATAATCAACTGATTTTTGCTTCAAGAGCAGTGTTTTGTGAATAATACCACACTTTCAGTTAACTTTCATCGTGACCTCACGAGCCGAAGGCGGGTGAAAAGGTCATGATGAAAGCTCAGGTATCTGTGCTATACAGATGGCGCTGCAGAGGTGCGATTTACCTTTCCCAGGAGCCGTTTCTATTTATAGTATAACCGTTTCAGGTCTGCTACGTCATCACATGTTATCGGTATGGGGGAAATCAGTACTGTGCCTTTTTATCAGCAGATGCAGACTTTCTCCAATTCATACACTTTTGCTATAAGACATATCGTAAGCCGAGTGAGAAGCTAATTTACCAATAAGTGGCCACTCAGTTACCTAAATTTTACTGAAAATATCTAAACGTACATAAGATGCAAACAGCACAAAAAATCAACGCCATAACAAAAACACTAAGAACCACCACAGAAGTATCGCCTTTGAACGATCAATAAACATAAAACTACTGGCTGGGTTTAACCCGTTTAACAGGTATATAACTTCATCCTCAGCTTCTGCAGTGGTTCACAACATTAAGTTTTAGTTGTTTGGTCCTTTTGGTGAAAAAGATTCCCACTCCAAAAACCGAGGTGGGAAAAAACCAAACTAACAATCAGGTACTTATACCATGAAACATATCGTAAGCCGAATGAGCAGCTATTTTCCCAATAGGTGGCCACTCAGTTACCTTAACTTAACTAAAACTATGAAAACACACATCAGGCGCCAACAGCACAAAAAAAAATTAAACACCAAAAAATACAACAAAAAGAACCACCACAGAAGTATCGCCTTGGAACGATCAGTAACACAAAGTTACTGGCGGGGGGCTTAAACCGGTTTTACAGGCACCTAACCCCACCCTCAGCTTCTGCAGTGGTTCATAACATTTAGTTAGTTCTTCGGTCCTCGTGGTGAATCTCTAACTAGTCAATGAATCATCAAAAACATATAAATCAAGATAAACATCCTGATGAATCAAAACCCAGGACTCACAGATTGAGTAAGCTGCCCGACGATGGAAATCCCTGGGTACCGAATAACCTACTAACTCCAGAGCAAAAGAAAAACACCAGTTGGATCCCGGTGGGCCAAGCAACAGACAAGAAGCTCCGGCCCCAACCAACTAAAATGAATAGCTTTAAGTCGGGGCCATCCTAGAGTCTGTCGCCCGACCAACCGGCGTGCAATTAAAGAAGGCAGCATAGTTATCAACCATGATTGGGTTAAAATCTAAGCATGCAGACTGTCGCATAACATTCAAGTTATAACCTATACGTCTGTAACGTGTTATGATTTTTCTGAATTGAAAAGAAAAAGGTACAAGTAGGCAAAGATCAGGAAAAGGCGCAATCAGAAAAAGATTCCCACTCCAAAAACCGAGGTGGGAAAAAACCAAACTAACAATCAGGTACTTATACCATGAAACATATCGTAAGCCGAATGAGCAGCTATTTTCCCAATAGGTGGTCACTCAGTTACCTTAACTTAACTAAAAATATGAAAACATACATAAGGCGCCAACAGCACAAAAAATTTTAAACACCAAGACATAAAACAAAAAGAACCACCTCAGAAGTATCGACTTGGAACGATCAGTAACACAAAGTTACTGGCGGGCTTAAACCGGTTTTACAGGTACCTAACCTCACCCTCAGCTTCTGTAGTGGTTCAGTGATAAACAAGAAATAAGAAATCATTTTAAGAAAATACTAAACATAGAAACCAACGTTTAACATGAATAACGGAAAGCAGAGTGAGCAGCTATTGAAGGTATTAGGTGGTCACAGTGCTAGCTTGGACAGAACAAGTAAATGCAGAGGGCTGAGTGAACAGCCATTATATTCGGGTGGTCACAAAGCCATGCAACATGAAACTCGTAATTGTAATAAATTTGATAAGTGTGCACCAGAACAGTAGTACCGCCTTGGTACGGTCAGTTATAAAATAACTGGGGGGCTTAAACCGGTTTTACAGGTACCTAACCTCACCCTCAGCTTCTGCAGTGGTTCACAACATTTAGTTAGTTCTTCGGTCCTCGTGGTGAATCTCTAACTAGTCAATGAATCATCAAGAACAAACAAATAAATCATGATAAACATCCTGATGAATCAAAAACCAGGACTCACAGATTGAGTAAGCTGCCCGACGATGGAGAAAAATCATTAATTCCTATAAGTTTCTTAAATTTGTAAACCAAGTCACCATAAAATTCAGGTTCCGAAAGGCTCTCACTTAAAAGCGTCTTTAAGTACCTGATTGTATAAGTACCTGATGGTATAAGTACCTGATTGTTAGTTTGTTTTTTTACCTTTAAGTCTTTAAGTACCTGATTGTTTAAGTACCTGATGGTATAAGTACCTGATTGTTAGTTTGTTTTTTTCCCACCTTGGTTTTTGGAGTGGGAGTCTTTTTCTGATTGCGCCTTTTCCTAATCTTTGCCTACTTGTACTTTTTAACCCAACATTAAATTTGGAAATCAATTCATAGTGTCTACGATAAAATTTAGAAAAGCTTTTTCGAAGTTTATGATACCGATAGCCCTGGTGGAGAAGTTTTGCCGTTAAACATTTATTTCGAGCGTTGAAGTCTGTAACATGATTGCAGACTCTAGCAAACCTAATAAGTTGCGAAATGTATACACCATAAGAAGCACGACGAGGAACGTCACCATCCAAAAAAGAAAAATTTACTACATCAAAATCAAAGTCATCGCGCTTATCATAAATTTTAGAAGAACCAAATCCATTTGAAACAGAAAGATGTAGATCTAAAAAGGGGCTTCGATATCTGAGACATTGGCTTTGTTCAACTGTAGTTCAGGTGGATAAATTTGATTGACCATTCCTTCAAAATAAGGGTTGTCAATGTTCAAAAGGTCGTCGAGGTACCTAGATGTGTAACTGAAAGCCTCGATAACATCAGCTTAATTATCATGGTTAAGAGAATCCATGAAATCTCTTTCGTAGCAGTATAAAAATAAATCAGCTACGAGAGGTGCGCAATTTGTACCCATCGGAATTTCAACAATTTGTCTTTATAACTTGGTCCCAAAATCTAATATAAATATTATCAAGGAGATAGGACAAGGCGTCGCACACATTCTGACATGACCAAAGTGTATACCGACTTTGGTCAGAGGAAGTGAAAAAAGCCTTTGTGTCATTACATGCCAAATAAAGACGCTTTTAGGTAAGGGCCTTTCGGAACCTGGATTTTATGGTGACTTGGTTTACAAATTTAAGAAACTTATAGGAAGTAATGATTTTTTCTTTTCAGTTCAGAAAAATCATAACACATTACAGACGTATAGGTTATAACTTGAATGTTATGCGGCAGTCTGCATGCTTAGTTTATAACCAAATCATGGTTGATAGCTACGCTGCCTTCTTTAGTTGCACGCCGGTGGGTCGGGCCTCAGACTCTATGATGGCCCCGACTTAAAGCTATTCATTTTAGCTGGTTGGGGCCGAAGCTTCTTGTCTGTTGCTTGGCCCACCGGGGTCCAAATGGTGTTTTCTTTTTCTCCGGAGTTAGTAGGTTATTCGGCGCCCAGGGATCTCCATCGTCGGGCAGCTTACTCAATCTGTGAGTCCTGGTTTTTGATTCATCAGGATATTTATCGTAATTTATTTGTTTGTTCTTGATGATTCACTGACTAGTTAGAGATTCACCACGAGGACCGAAGAACTAACTAAATGTTATGAACCACTGCAGAATATGGCCATGTAAAACCGGTTTAAGCCCGCCAGTAACTTTGTGTTACTGATCGTTCCAAGGCGATAGTTCTGTGGTGGTTCTTCTTTTTGTTTAATGTCTTGGTGTTTTAAATTTTTGTGCTGTTGGCGCTTTTTGTATGTTTTCATCTTTTTAGTTAAGTTTAGGTAACTGAGTGGCCACCTATTGGGAAAATAGCTGCTCATTCGGCTTACGATATGTTTTCATGGTATAAGTACCTGGGCCCAGAATTACAATACTTCCTTTAAGTTAAGGCCCACCTTAGTTAAGGTGACAAATTTTGACACGATATTGTACCGTTAAATCAATAACTGCATTTACGAAAATATACAGGTGTGTAGAATAAAATGTCAGTTACATAATAAAACCGATAAGTTTGATTTCAGTTTGTTGTAAATGCATATTTTTGGTTGCTGAAATTCGTCACCTTAACTAAGGTCTTCCTTAACGTTAAGGGAATATTGTAATTCTGGGCCCTAATTGTTAATTTAGTTTTTACCCACCTCCGTTTTGGAGTGGGAATCTTTTGCTGATTGCGCCTTTTTAGCTCACCTGAGCCGTCAGGCTCACAAGGTGAGCTTATAGTATACCCATGCTCCGTCGTCCGTCCGTCCGTCCGTCGTCCGTCGTCCGTCCGTCGTACGTCGTCCACCATTTTCAAAGATCTTCTCCTCTGAAACCGCTTGGCCAATCAAAGCCAAATTTTACATGAAGCATCTATGGGAAGGGGGAACCAATGTGTATATAAATAATCCAGGTCACATGACCAAGATGGCTGCCATGCCCATATATGGTAAAAACCCTTCAAAAATCTTCTTCTCCTGAAACACTGGACCGATTTCAACCAAACTTGGCATGAAGCATTAATGGCTCAAGCACTACAATGTGTATATAAATCATGACCCTATGATGACCTTGACCTATTTTACGGCAAGGTCAACATAGGTCGCGAATGCATTTGAATGGGAAAAATTGTTAAATTGTCATTTAAAGGAAAAATCTTGCAGGAAATGAGCAGTAGGACTGAATATTAATGATTCTGAAAAAAATTGGGCACCAGGGGCTCATCCGCCCCCACCCCGGGGCAATATACATGTATATCTCCATAATATTCAAACATCTTCTCCTCTGAAACCGCTTGGCCAATTAAAGCGAAATTTTATGTGAAGCATCAATAGGAAGGGGTAACAAATATGTATATAAAAAATCCAGGTCACATGACCAAGATTGCCGCCATACCCATATATGGTAAAAACCGTTCAAAAATCTTCTTCTCCAGAACCGGTTGACCGATTTCAACGAAACTTGGCACGAAGCATCGATGGCTCAAGCACTACAATGTATATATAAATCATGACCCTGTGATGACCTTGACCTATTTTACGGGAAGGTTAACATAGGTCACCAATGCATTTGAATGGGGAAAACTTTTAAAATGTCATTTAAAGTGAAAGTCTTGCAGGAAATGGGCAGTAGGACTGGATATTAATGATTCTGAAAAAAATTGTACACCAGGGTCTCATGTGCCCCCACCCCGGGGCAATATACATGTATATTTCCATAATATTCAAACGTCTTCTCCTCTGAAACCGCTTGGCCAAACAAAGCCAAATTTTAAGTGAAGCATCTATAGAATGGGGGAATCAATGTGTATATAAATAATCTAGGTCACATGACCAAGATGGCCGCCATGCCCATATATGGTAAAAACCCATCAAAAATCATCTTCTCTGAAACCAATAGACTGATTTCAAGGAAACTTGGCGTGAGGCATCGATGGCTAAATTACTCCAATGTATATATAAATCATGACCCTGTGATGACCTTGACCAAGTTTATGGCAAGGTCAACATGGGTTGCCTGTGCATCTGAATTGGGAAAACTGTTAAAATGTCATTTGAAGGAAAAAGCCAACAGGAAATTGGCAAATGGACAGAATATTGAAGATTCTGAAAAAAGAAAATGGCCCAAGGGCTTATCTGCCCCTGCACTGGAGTTAAATACCATAATATTCAAACATGTTTATTGGTATATGCAGCTGATCTCAGGTGAGCGTTTACAGGACCATTGGTCCTCTGGTCTTGATCTTTGCCTACTTGTTCTTTTTACAGGATCCTAACCTCGCCCTCAGCTTTTGCAGTGGTTCATAACATTTAGTTAGTTGTTCGGTCCTCGTAGTGAATCTCTAACTAGTCAATGAATCATCATGGACAAGCAAATAAATCATGATAAATTCCATGATGAATCAAAAACAAGAACTCACAGAATGATTAAGCTGCCCGACGATGGAGATCAGTGGGCGCCCAATAACTTACTAACTTACTAACTCCGGAGTAAAAGACAACCATCAGTCGAACCTTGGTGGGCCAAGCAACAGACAAGAAGCTCCGGTCCCAACCAACAAACATGAATAGCTTTATGTCGGGGCCATCATAGAGTCTGACGCCCGACCTACCGGTTTATAGCTTTAAGTCGGGGGCCATCATAGAGTCTGACGCCCGACCACCGGAGTGCGATTAAAGAAGGCTGCATAGTTATCAATGACAAAGTCATCGCGCTTATCATAAATTATAGAAGAAACTAATCCATTTGTAATAGAAAGATGTAAATCTGAAAAGGGGGCTTCGGTTTCTGTGGTTTGGCTTTATTCAACTGTAGTTTAATTGCCCATACCTTAAAAATAAGGGTTGTCAATGTTCAAAAGGTCATTTTGCTACCTTTAAGTCATATTACTCGCAAAAGCCTCGATAACAACAGGCGGCCACTCAGTTACCCGAACTTAAATAAAAATATGAAAACGTACATCGGGACTTGAGTTGTGCAGAAAAAAAGTAAAGTAAGCAATGTTCAGGGCATGATGCAATCAGAAAGAAAGTCCTAGTCTAAACACTGTATAGACAAATGGAAAATTGTCGAACGCCTTTTATAAAAAATATTAGGATCTTAAAGGAGTTGGCGGCATGGCTGCGATGCTGCTATAGCATTGATGTACGATATGTCGATCTATGAGACTATGTACAAAGATGCTACAGTTCCAAAGGCATGTTTCAGCTATAACTTTAGTAACGCGAACAATGCTGTTCCGAGTCTACAAGTAGCGCACATTATATGAAAGAAAGAAGTGATACACGCACAAAAAGAAAACATCACATTCAACAATTACGTACAATACGTAACTAGTTTATTGAGAATCTTAGGTCGAACATTTTAATAAATCAGTTGGAAATGAGGCAAAAAGCACTCAACTGTTTGGAAATCTAGGCAATGTATGAAAAAATATTTATGTTGTTTAATATTGTATAAAATAATTAAAGTTCAGTGATGTAAGCTATGGCTGTGAAGATTCATAAAACCACAAAGCTGCGGTAGTGGGGTAATTAAGACTTCTCTGAATGGCAGATACGCAGCAGTAAATTTCGGAATTAACCGAGATTGAGTATTTAATGTTTATGGCTTAAGTAAGTTTATCTCTATTTCGGTGGGTTATCTTTGATAATAAATAGAAGTAATTGATAACACGTTGTTGAACAAATTACGAATTCTTTCTTGGAATTAACTCATTATAACCTGGTGTCCCTTTTATTGGACATCGGCAAACAGAAGGCAGTGTCCCATCTGGGGCTATTCTGTTTGCTTAGAGGAATTTCACAGAAAAAAAGGAATACAAAATCAAAATTACCCCTAATGTCCCTAATAATGACAGTGGACTCACCCAAATGATAATGATGGGAAAATCCATTCGTCAAATATGGGTTAAGTTAATCGATCATTTCGTTGGATATTAATGTAATTTCCTAAAGGGATACGCATACCAGTCACAATAGGTCTGGATGGACCATACATCCTTCTTGAGTAAATCTATTTAGTGACAGGAAAAGGTGTACAATTCGAATAAGTCTCAAACGCTTCCTCTTTTTAGTAATGTTTCGCTCATATAGCTTTCGACAGATCCATTACAAGGATCATATATCTGTTTTGTCATATGCAAACATTTGTCGTGGCTCCAGGAAATTGTATCAGAAGAAAAACGACACAGTAACTTAACGAAGATCTGCATAATCAGTACGAAAAGTTAACTTGACTATACAATGTACACAATCGGTTCATAAGTTTAGTGCATGAAGTGATTTGTTTCATAAGTAATGGCATAGCAGTACCCTTACTTGAAGCTTAGCAAAGTTGTATAGCGTGTTTGAAGATTTGCACGGATTTCGCTAAGCAAAACTCAATACATGGAAATATGCAAAGAGTTAGTAATTCGGTCCTCGTGGTGAATCTCTAACTAGTCAATGAATCATCATGGATAAATAAATAAATCATGATTACCACCATGATGATTCAAAAACGAGAACTCGCAGAATGAGTAAGCTGCCCGACGATGGAAATCCCTGGGTGCCAAATAACTTATAACTCCAGAGCAAATGAAAAACAACAGTTGAACCCCGGTGGGCCAAGCAAAAACAAGAAGCTCCGGCCCCTTTTACGCGAGGGCCTTTCGGAACCAGAATTTTATGGTGACTTGGTTTACAAATTTAAGAAACTAATAGTAAAGAATTTATTTTTCTTTTCAGTTCGGAAAAAAATTATGACACGTTACAGACGTATAGGGTATAACTTAAATGTTTAGACTGCATGCTTAGTTTTTAACCTAATCACGATTGATAACT
Organism: Rugalucina vietnamica; assembly: GCA_964017185.1. Taxonomy (NCBI): domain Eukaryota; kingdom Metazoa; phylum Mollusca; class Bivalvia; order Lucinida; family Lucinidae; genus Rugalucina; species Rugalucina vietnamica. The sequence goes on along the minus strand of OZ024874.1, from coordinate 59,882,404 downwards.
ATGCTGCCTTCTTTACTAGCACACCATTGGATCAGGCGTCAGACATAATGGTTGGCCCGACGTTAAGCTATTCATTTTAGTTGGGGCCGGAGATTCTTGTTTGTTACTTGGCCCACCGGGGTTCAACTGGGTCCAGTTGTTCAAAACTTTTTTAGCTTAACATCATCGTTAAGACCTCAATTATTTAAGTAAATGGGACTACTTAAGCAAAAACACTATTATTTTTGTTGATAAAATGTGAGAATCCCTTGCCATGCAAATTATTCTCTTATTTAATTAACAAAAATAACAGTGTACAGCAAACAATAACAGTGTATTTGTAATATTCATGTTTGAAATTGTGACAAATCGTAAACTAACAATGTCATTAATTTTGAACAACTGGGCCTTGATGTTTTTTCTTTTGCTCTGGATTCTAGTAAGTTTTCCGGCGCCCATGGATCTCCATCGTCGGGCAGCTTACTGAATCTGTGAGTCCACATTTTTTGTTCATCATGTGGTCATCATGACTTATTTGTTTGTCCTTGATGATTCTTTGACTAGCTAGAGATTCACCACGAGGACCGAACAACTAACAAAATGTTGTGAGCCACTGCAGAACATGAGGGAGAGTTAATGCGCCTGTCGATCGTTTTCGTAATAATTATAGTAAGACAAGGACTGTCTACAACACCTCGCCTTTTTTCAAACTTAGCCAGCTTATATATGATGGCTACTTTTGTTTATTTCTATTTTTGAGTTGAGGACGGAAATTCAGTTCTGGTAACTTTATTTGGCGTTTAGTTTCTGTTTGAAAAGATTTCATTAAAATATATTTCCCCTTAACATGCTAAAAGTGTTATAATAGCAGACAACTTGATATACAAGTATGCCAGTCAGAAATGTCGAGTAACTAATTAGTCATATGGAGTAGAATGTCCTTGTATCTATTACGTAACTATATGTCAGATAGCTAAGTAAACATATACATTATTTGTATTTAGTACATTATTTTATTGTTTTGAGAATGCAATACTGCTTATACATGTGACACGCATAGGCTAATTAAGTATTTAATTGCTGGCCAGAAATAGGGTCAAATATTTTCGATTTGTCTGATTACGATATGTTTTCTTAGTTCTTAGTTTATTTAAGTTTTAATTCCACCTACGTTTTTGAAGTGGGAATTTCTCTCTGATTGCGCCATTTCCTAATCACTGCCTACTCTTACCTTTGTCCCGTGCCTTAAAATGATTTACATGTTCTATGTATAGAACATATTCGAGATACTTGTGACGTTTGACTAGTCGATTCATTTTCTTGTAAGACTTTCTGGGTCAACCAGCCAATAAGAGATTAAATAAAGATTAATTGCTTATAGGTTTGACATATCCTATTTCGTTGTCAATATATTTAGGAAACAAATTACAACTAGCCGTCCAATTAATATAAGCTGTTGTAACAATTCTGGAAATCCGAAACAAATTGTGTTGTAGGACAAGCAAGCCACTGCTGGAATTGTAAAAGAATTCAGATCCCATTACACTGAACAGCAAAACAAATAAATAAAAACAAAAATAAACATCATGCATGGACGATACTATTGTTTTCCAAAAAGCTGCAGTTTAAAAATATTGAAATATAGCGAATTTAGTATCCCAGACAATCCGTTTATCTGGTAACAATACTGAGGTTTAGTGTGTTCTTAATTATACATGTTGCATGTATTTTTATGAACAATATGCTAAACCCTTATACCTGTAGCTATTATTTTGATTGCGCTGCTCGACCCTGAAAGTGATAAAGAAGGTGCAGTATACTTTGCAATTCTGCATGTGTCATATATTAAGAGGTACAAGTAGGCAAGGCAAAGATCAGGAAAAGGCGCAATCAGAAAAAGATTCCCACTCCAAAAACCGAGGTGGGAAAAAAACAAACAAACAATCAGGTACTTATACCATGAAACATATCGTAAGCCGAATGAGCAGCTATTTTCCCAAAAGGTGGCCACTCAGTTACCTTAACTTAACTAAAACTATGAAAACACACATAAGGCGCCAAGAGCACAAACAATTTTAAACACCAAGACATAAAACAAAAAGAACCACCACAGAAGTATCGCCTTGGAACGATCAGTAACACAAAGTTACTGGCGGGCTTAAACCAGTTTTATAGGCGCCAAACCTCGCCCTCAGCTTAGAGTACTGTACTTCTTTCCGGAAGGGAAATATATGGGTTGTTTAAAGATGCAGTCCTCTTTAATTATTATTTAAGCACATGGGCTTAATTTGTAAGAAGGCACTGCAATATGCATTTAGGTTAGCGTTGTAGCCCAAGGAATTTGTTTTTGTTTAGTCCGACTTTCGGGCTTTTGGTCCGTATATTATTTTCTTATCGTTGTGACGTTTACCGGAAGCCCATTTTGAAAACAGGACAATGGCACAAATATATAGTCAATTTCATCGCACTTGCGTATTTTTCAATATTTTGATTGTAATTGAAGTCACGTGGCGCTTTGTCATATGACCAATTTAACCAATTGGATCTATTGTCAAAAATGGCGGTCAAGTTCATTGTACAACGTTCAACAAATTTTGATGACCTATATCTTGCGAAAGAGATCCATTCAGCAAGTCATTCACAATGACACCTTATCCGTCGTCGCAGCTATTAGCTTTGTTCTACAATCAATGCAATGCAGAATTCTGTTTGATTTCTTTGAACATATTCGGAACGCTCTAAAACGCTGTGTCAATTTTAGGGTCAAATAATGCTTAGTACGTCATTCTCGGGATCACGCGACATAATAATAAAATAGCTAAAATGATTTCAACGGAAAATTCAAAAGTTATGTCATAGAAAGACAGATCTCACTGTGATCTAGCAGGACATTCATTAACGAGTTAATCGAAGGCGCTTGATCCCCATAATAAATGAAAACAATCAGGCTCCCAATACTTGCTTTCACTTTCGTTTTTATTTCTTCTGGCAACTATTTTGTTTGTTCAACGAAGCTTTGTTCAGAAATCGCTCGGAGGCTGTTGTCATATTTCGGGAAAAATCTAGTGAAATTGGCTATTCTGTTTTATGTAAACTATATGCTTCTGTCCAATCGAAAGAACTTTTTCAGCATTCAACGCAAATTGTGCAAATTTAAGAGCTGTAAAGCAAGTTTATGTTTTGTTTGGATAGCGTGTTCACGTTGTCACGTTTTTTTCACTTTGGATGGGATGATTGTTATTCAAATGCTGGCAAATAAATTTTTGATATATAGTATACATGATCTATATGACTCCTTGCCAGTAAAATATAGTCTTAAATGATTTTCCTAATGGAATCAGATGTAACTTATATCCCTGGTTAAGCTAGGCTAATTCAGAACACTCCAGTTTTGACGACTTCTGCGCACTATATACGATCGCCTGCCATGCTTGTAATCATAATGATCATAATGGTTGTGTGTCTTATAATTACTTATAATTACTGACGAATCTTTATTTCAGTTGTATATAACCAGTCCATTATCGGTGCTTGTTTTACAGCGAATTCTATATTTCGTCTCTGATCTCAAGTATTCACGAACTTGATAGGCAATAATTTGAAAACAAGAACGGCGAATGATAAACTCTATTTATGATTTAGACTGGTTCAGACTAATTTAGATATCCAGACAAAATATACTGATTTATCGGTCCCTGCAATTACAAAAGTCTCAGTTAAAGATTTTCTATTATCCACGTCTTTGATTACAAGCAATTGATTGCACCCAAAATAACTCTAAGTCAAACATAATATTCAAGAAAATATAATCCTTAGTGAGGGTTATTATTAGGTATTATGTATGGTTAACGATACATGAACGTTTACACGTCAAACCAACTGCACTGCAGAACTCAATGTCATTATTGTAATAAATGAAACAAACCTTCTTAGTTTTCATATACATTCTGTCAATTACCATAATTACGGTTTTGTACATACATGTAACACACTTTTTATCAAAATTTGTAGCACTGTCCTATGTACATGTAACAACACCTTTGTAACATACTGCATTGTTTTGGGTGTTCATAATCGAATATTTTACGTTGACGAATACATGTTCCATTATTTATTTATCCCAGACAGACTTTGATAAGTAGTGCCTTATTTAACCATACAATGTAGAATAAAACGTGGTTTATCCGGCTTATGAGGGATAGGTCAAAATAATCTAATCTGTGACATTTCTGCACTATAACACCTCCCCCACAATTACATTACAGTGTTGCTGTTACACTTTGCGTGTTCCATTTTTTTCGAAATTACTACTTAATGTCCCATTTCAGATGCTTAATCTCATATTAGCTGCGCAAATGTAGAAAATCTGATTCTCAAAAGACGAATGCAATCGTTTTAATTCCTCCCAGTGACAGGAATGATCACTCCCAATTTAAGAGACACAAAAAACACCAAAGCTCGGGCATTGCTAAAATAATTTAATCTTAATATTTTGCGAACATTTGGGAGTGATCATTTCTGTAAGGGTCAAAGGGTTAATTTGCGTCTTACCCGTTCATCTGACAGAACACGGACCATACTGTAATCGTTGACACGATAATTGCTACAGTCGATTCTGAGATGCATAATAATATGGCTTTACCATTTTTTGCGCGGACAGGTAAATACCGGTACACAATTGAGCCGCGTCGTGAGAAAGCGGGGTTATTGCCTATGCAAAAACAAAGGCGCAGATCAGCTTCGCAGTAACTGCGAAGCTGATCAGCGCCTTTGCTTTCGCTACTCGGATAGTACAATTCCATTTCTACTTAAAATCAAAATTTCAAGCTTCTAGCTTGCTTCTGTGACTGTACAGGTCGGTTTGTGTCAGACCTGGTCGGGATACCCGAAGACCGGTTTTCTCGCGTCGCGGCTCAATTTTGATCAGTGCCAATGTACTCTACCACCTAGTATACAGCTGCACATTGAAATCAACAGTAACGTTTAAAAGTTCGTGGTAAATATGTTAAAATGCGGATGAGTCGCGTTTATTTATTTATAACGGTTTCCGTAAGATTTGTGAATGGATATATGTACGAATGTAGGAAAAAAAGTCACAGGAAAAAAAGTCACGGAAAAAAAGTCACAATTTTGGGTAGGAAAAAAAGTCACAGGAAAAAAAGTCACAAAAAAGAAATATGCTTTTTCTCAACTTTTGGTTAGGAATAAACATTTTTATTTTTATAAGTACCATTTTTATCACTTTATGTTTTGTTTGTATTGATGTTTTAGCCTTTTTTTGTCCAACTTAACACTATTCGATCATGCCGGGACTGAGGCGATACTTCCTGGGTACTTGGCCAGTTATTTTGTAACTTAAAATAGGCTTGTTTAAGGACACTGCATGGCAACAGTTTGTTTCAAACAAAGTTCTAAGGAACCATGGTCTGAAACTCTACCATAATGCCACCATGCTCCTCGAATTGAGTGGATTCTCATCCATTCAATGTTTCCCATTCTATGGGCATGTTTTGATTCTGATTATGACATTTCCTCATGATTGCTTTATTTTAACATGAAAATCATGTCCTACTACATTTATCTACTGATATATGTATTTTCTCTTGGTCTTTTATAATTGTGACTTTTTTTCCTGTGACCTTATTTCCATTGACTTTTTTTCCGTGACTTTGTTTCCGTGACTTTTTTTCCTGTGACTTTTTTTCCGTCCACCATATGTACGTGTATAGTGTTTACCGAGGAAATCTTATAATGTCACCGGTTACTTGTTACTATATAGTTTAAATTACACACTAAAGCTTAGACAATTGTCTTACAACATAAAAGCGGTCACCATTTGTGGTGACATCAGGTTGTAGCCCATCCCAGGTGTAATTGGCCCAACCCAGGTGTAATTGGCCCATCCCATCTACTTCCTCATTGATATGTTCACTGCTTTTAAAGGAACTCGGCTTTATTTTATTTGTATTTATTTTAAATATATGATTCATCTCATAACATAAAACAACTAAAATAATATTTGAGTCGCCTCATGAGAAAACCAACAATCTGCATATGCGAAAACAAAGACGCAGATCAGCTTCGCGGTAACCGCGAAGCTGATCAGCGCCTTTGTTTTCGCTACTCGGATAGTACAGTTCCTCTTCTACTTTAATCTGAAATTTCAAGCTTCTAGCTCTTTTCTGGGCTTGTACAGGCCAGTTTGTGTCGGACCTGTTCGGAAACCACATTGTCGGTTTTCCCACGAGGCAGCTCATATTATGTTATACTCGTCGACTTGTGAGATTACTCATCCAAGCTTCAATGGCGTTATAACGACGTCAGAAAAATCAGGAGCCAGTTGTTCAAAAATTTGTTAGCTTAACGACTTCGTTAAGACCTCAACTCGTAATGTAAATGCCGACTACATAAGCAAATACAATCATGCTATTTTTGTTGATAAACGAAAAATAACAGTGTATTTGTAACATTCATTAACGATTTAATCAAAGGCGCTTGATCCCCAGAATAAATGAAAACAATCAGGGGCTCGTTTCACAAAGCGTTTTAAGACAAATTTTATCCTAAGTTTGAACTTAGGTCTAATTTCGGGATAAGATATGTCTCATCCTTAAGATGTCCTAACTTCAGTCCTAACAATAGGACACAACTTATGGTTGAACTTATTTTATAGTAAACTAAAAATGGCGGACGTTTTTTATGTGAAGGGAAAACACAAGAAAATATTACCAAGACCGGATTCGAACTCGGATCGCCTGGACAGAAGACAACATAGTTGACCACTGAGCCACCGAGTCATATTTTTTATACATTGGTTTAGTATTGATAAAGGCCAACATTTTATTTTAGTTTGTTTGTTGGAGTTAATGCTTAATACCCCATTCAACAGCTATGTTCAAGCCGAGACGTTGCCTCCTATTCATGAGGCGTTCATACAAAATTAGGATGCCATGGCATCCAAAACGTGCTTCAAATATACTCAGTCAAACTTATAAATGTTATACAAATAAACTTTATTTCCACTGGATTAGATTGCCGTGCGATTGACACATCTAACAACATCTGGTTGTAACATTCTGTATTATGCGTCTCAAGAAATTAATCATTTTTCACGATCCAAAAGGAAGACTGACTTCCAGAATCTCTCAGGAGTCGCATGCCACCAAAATAACCGCTTTGGCCAATCTCATTCGAGCTCAATGGTCCATACTCTGAAAGCCGAATTGTACCCTATTAAATCATAGGCGATTGCTGACCAGCATATATATGGTAGACTGTATTACATTTCATTGAAAAGCGAAAACATGCCATAATCGTGATGCGTTGTGTTTGGCTCAGTATAAAGTACCAAAGTAAGACTCATGTGTATGGATGGTTTTACCTAACCACGGTTTCTAGGCAGGCTCAAACTTGAACGGTTCATCAGAAAAACATGTCCGTGTAATGTTTACCCCCTTGAACCTCACTTTTATATAGCAAAACTGGGGTTTGCAGGGGTATACTTCGGTGAGGTGGTTCTAACGAGTACCCACAATCTATGTTTTGGGGCAAAAATAAGAAAACTATCACAGATTTTCTACTGAAATTTTTTAATTTTTACAATTTAAAAAATCCCTGTATATTGCATGGGCATGTTTTCGTAATGTAACCAGTAGCCTAATCAGATAGCCAGTCAGTAGCGTAAACGTTTTGCTTGGAGCGGTACAAGCAGCCCATCTATTATTTCACAGGACCCCAATGGGTCCATTTTTTATTTTAACTGCAAACATCATGAACTGTATACATTATTGCTAGTATAACTAGACCTAAGTTAAATATGGCAAGTTGACTATATTTCCCCAATTGATAAACAGATCGGCCGCCCGATGCATCAGGTTTATCATACAGTGTATAAGGCAAACACTCGTGTTAAAGAGATTTGGTTTCGATTTGCAGACGAAATAGCCTATAGCATTACAATGAAATAGTTGGTAGATCTAAGTGCATGTATTTATATTGAAATAGACAGAAAAAAAAGAAAAAAGAGAGAAAAATGGATTCGATCTCGGATCGCCTGGTTCATATTATGGCAAAAATACTAATGAATTACTTGCATAAATCCACTGAGCTATCACCAATACTAAATCAATTCTATTATTTAACATACTTGATACTAACTGTTTGTTGTGTTTGACCTTGAATTGAGATAAATCTTATGAGCAAGTCACAACCTCAAACATAAGACAAGTCTTACCGTTAAGATAGATCACAAGTCACTCCTAAGAGTAGTCTCGATCATAAGATAAGATATGTCATAAGTGAGCTTCGTGAAACGAGCTACAGGCTCCCAATACTTACTTTCACTTTCGTTTTTATTTCTTCCGGCAACTGTTTTGTATGTTCAACAAAGCTTTGTTCAGAAATCGCTCGGAGGCTGTCGTCATACCGGGAAAACTCTTAGTGAAATTGGCTATTCGTTTTTGTGTAAACTATATGCTTCTATCCAATAAAAATAACTTTTTCAGCATTCAACGCAAATTGAGCCAACTTAAGAGCTGTATAGCAAGCATATGTTTTGTTTGGATAGCGTGTTCACGTTTTCACGTTTTTTTTTTCACTTCAGATCGGATGATTGTTATTCAAATACTGGTAAAGAAATTATTGATATATGGTATACATGGTCTATACGACTCCTTGCCAGTAAAATAAATCATAGTCTTAAATGATTTTCCTAATGGAATAAGATGTAACTAATATCCTGGTTACGCTAGGCTAATTTAGCAAACCCCAATTTTGACGACTTCTGCGTACTATATACGATCGCCTTAAAGTTTCATGCTTGTTATCATAATGATCATAATAATTGTGTGTCTTACCGACGGATCTTTATTTCAGTTGTATATAACCAGTCCATTATCGGTGCTTATTTTATATTTTCTATATTTCGTCTCTAATCTCAAGTATTCACGAATTTGATAGGCAATGATTTGAAAACAAGAATGGAGAATGATAAACTCTATTCATGATTCAGTCTGGTTCAAATTCATTTAGATGTCCAGACAAAATATACTGATTTATCGGTCCCTGCAATTACAAAAGTCTCAGTTAAAGATTTTCTATTATCCACGTCTTTGATTGCAAGCAATTGATTGCACCCAAAATAACTCTAAGTCAAACATAATATACAAGAAAATATAACGCTTGGTGAGGGTTATAATTAGGTATTATGTATGGTACACTGCAGTACAAGCAAACTGTACTGCAGAATATAAATGAAACAAATCTTCTTAGTTATATGAGCCGCCTCGTGGGAAAACCAACAATGTGGTTTCCGAACAGGTCCGACACAAACCGGCCTGTACAAGCACAGAAAAGAGCTAGAAGCTTGAAATTTCGGATTTAAGTAGAAGAGGAATTGTACTATCCGAGTAGCGAAAACAAAGGCGCTGATCAGCTTCGCGGTTACCGCGAAGCTGATCTGCGCCTTTGTTTTCGCATATGCAGATTGTTGGTTTTCCAATGAGGCGGCTCAATAAACATTCTGTCAATTTCCATAATTACGAATTTGTACATAATACACTTTTTATCAAAATTCGTAGCACTACCCTATGTACATGTAACACCACCTTTGTACCATACTGCATTGTTTTGGGTGTTCATAATCGAATATTTTGCGTTGACGAATACATGTTCCAATATTTATTTATCCTAGACAGATTTTGATTCATAGCTCTAGTAGTGCCTTATTTAATCATACAATGTAGAATAAAACGTGGTTTATCCGGCTTATGAGGGATAGGTCAAAATAATCTAATCTGTGACATTTCTGCACTATAACACCTCCCCCACAATTACATGAGCCTGTGAATAAGAAAACCAACAATTTGGGTTCTGACCAGGTCTGACACAAACCAGCCTGTTTAGTCACAGAAGCAAGCCAGAAGCTTGAAATTTCAGATTTAAGAAGAAGAAGGATTGTACTATCCGTGCAGCGAAAACAAAGGCGCTGATCAGCTTCGCGGTTACCGCGAAGCTGATCTGCGCCTTTGTTTTCGCCAAGCATTATGTTGGTTTTCATATGCAGTGGCTCACATTACAGTGTTGATGTTACACTTTGCGTGTTCCATTTTTTTCGAAATTACTACTTAATGTCCCATTTCAGATGCTTAATCTCATATTAGCTGCGCAAATATAGAAAATCTGATTCTCAAAAGACGAAGGCAATCGTTTTAATTCCTCCCAGTGACAGGAATGATCACTCCCAATTTAAGAGACACAAAAAACACCAAAGCTCTGGCATTGCTAAAATAATTTAATCTTAATATTTTGCGAACATTTAGGAGTGATCATTTCTGTAAGGGTCAAAGCGTTAATTTGCGTCTTATCCGTTCATCTGAAAGAACACGGACCATACTGTAATCGTTGACACGTACATGTATAATTGCTACAGTCGATTCTGATATGCATAATAATTGACCATTTTGCATTTTCGGCTGGTTTCCAGCTTAAAAATAATCAATATTGGAAACACAGGTAACCAAAACCACCCTGACCTCAAGGTTTTGTTTACCTGCATTTCCAATATTGGTTTTCTGTGAGCTGGAAACCAGCCGATAATGCAAAAATGGCGAATACGGCTTTACCATTTTTTTGCACGGACAGGTAAATACCTGTATACTATTTTGATCAGTGCCAATGTACTCTAGTACCTGGAATACAGCTGCACATTGAAATCAACAGTAACGTTTAAAACTTCGTGGTAAATATGTTAACCAGAGGACCAATGGTCCTGTAAACGCTCACCTGAAACCCCGAGATATATACCAATAAACTTGTTTGACTAGAATGGTAATGTACATGTATATAACCCCAGGGCCGGGTCAGAGCAACCCCTGGAGTCAATTTCTTTTTGAAAACATAAAACCTCAGTCCATTTGCCAATTTACTGCAAATTTTGCCCTTCAAATGACATTTTAACAATTTTCCCCATTCAAATGCATGGGCGACCTATGTTGACCTTGCCGTAAAATAGGTCAAGGTCATCCAAGGGTCATGATTTATATAAACTTTGTAGAGCTCCATTGCCTGATGTTTCATGCCAAGTTTCAAAATCATAGGCCTTCTGGTTCTGGAGAAGAAGATTTTTAAAGGTTTTTGCTATTTATAGCCATGGCAGCCATCTTGGTCATGTGACCTTGACCATTTATACATACTTTAATTCCCACTTCATAATAATGCTCCTCATAAAGTTTGGCTTTGATTGGCCAAGCGGTTTCTGAAAAGAAGATCTTTGAATATCACTGTAATATACATGTATATTGTCCCGGGGTGGGGGCAGACAGACCCCTGGGGTCCAAATTTTTTCAGAATCATCAATCTTAAGTCAATTTGCCCATTTCCTGCAAGTTTTTCCCTACAAATGACATTTTAACACTTTTTCCCATTCAAATGCATGAGCGGCCTATGTTGACCTTGCCGTAAAATAGGTCAAGGTCATCCCAGGGTCATGATTTATATAAACTTTGTAGAACTCTAGTCACTGATGCTTCACACCAAGTTTCAAAATCATAGGCCTTTTGGTTCTGGAGAAGAAGATTTTTAAAGGTTTTTTTCTATTTATAGCTATGGCGGCCATCTTGGTCATGTGACCTTAAACATTTACATATACTTTCTTTTCCTCTTCCCAAGGATGCTCCATATGAAGTTTGGCTTTGATCGGCCAAGCGGTTTCAGGGAAGAAGATGTTTCATTATTATGGAAACATACATGTATATAGCCCCGGGGCAGGGGCAGACAACCCCCCAGGGGCTAAAATTTTCCATTAACATTAATTTTCTGTCCATTTGCCTATTCCCAGTAAGTTTTACCCATTAAATAGCATTTTACCATTTTTTCCAATTCAAATGCATTGGCGACCTAAGTTGACCTTGCCGTAAAATAGGTCAAGGTCATCCTAGGGTCATGATTTATATAAATTATGATGGGCCTAAGTCCCTGATGCTACATACCAAGTTTCGTGGAAATCGGCCCACTGGTTCTGGAGAAGAAGATTTTTAAAGGTTTTTGCTATTTATAGCCATGGCGGCCATCTTGGTCATGTGACCTGGACCATTTATATAAACTTTCGTTCCCCCTTCCTAAGGATGCTCCACATGAAGTTTGGCTTTGATTGGCCAAGCGGTTTCAGAGGAGAAGATCTTTGAAATTGTGAACGACGGACGACGGACGACGGACGACGGACGGACGGGATGGAGCATGGGTATACTATAAGCTCACCTGTGAGCCTTCGGCTCAGGTGAGCTAAAAACTCGATTGAGTCGCGTTTATTTATTTATTTTTTCGATCGTTTCCCTTAAGTACGTACACAAGCTAAGCGTCGACATATATTGGATAAACTATAATTCATAAAAAATCTTTCCAATTAAGCGAGGCGTCCAGACGTACAGTATTCAGATTGTCCATTTCTAGCAATTTCTGGTGCTTAAGATGGGACTTTTCTGTTATCCATATTTGAATGACCACAGCTTAATAAACTTTAAGACTAACTTATTTATCGTCTGGGATATGTATTCTAGACAAAAGAAGAATTGCTACTTTAGATTGTTGCTTCAGTGTTAAGCTAAGTTTTATTTGGTGTTTGCAGGTATGAACGGGTTGTGTGCTAAGTCAATTTCATTACATAGAAATATGCACTTACTGTAACATTGTCTTTAGTTTCATCTAATATTATATTGATAATGATGTGATAGTTCGTCTCTCACTAATGAGAAAGACCATCATTATTTCTTGAATAGTGCTGATGTGTGTTGGTGAGTTCTTTGATGGCTGACTAGGCCAATTCTGGCTCTAAACTGTCGGTTGCAAGTAGAGCAAGTCAATGTCATAGAGTCTGCTGGTGGCACATTTGTTTTGGCTTTGCGCTCTCTTCGCTTTCTTTCAGCTTCACAGATTCTTTTCTTTTCATAGAGAGCTGCTCCTTTGTTGATGAGACCTCGCCACTTTGATCGCTCCTGTGCAGTCTGTTCCCAGGACCCCATTGGTATTTTGAAATCCTTCAGAGAGGCTTTGAGGGTGTCTTTGTAGCGTTTCTTCTGGCCACCTTGAGAGCGCTTTCCCTCCTGTAGTTCTCCATAGAAAACTTTCTTTGGAAGTCGCGCATCAGGCATTCTTATAACATGGCCAGTCCATCTTAGCTGTGCTAGCTTTAAGACTGTATGCATGCTTTGCATCCCTGCTTTCCTCAGGACCTCTGTGTCTGGAATCTTGTCCTGCCACTTGATTTTTAACAACTTTCTCAAACAGCTTAAGTGGAAATGGTTAAGTCTCTTTGCATGGCGTTGGTATACTGTCCAGGTCTCACATGCATACAAGAGGGTTGGCAGTACCACAGCCTTGTAGACTTTCAGCTTGGTGTCAAGCTTGATTCCATTTCGCTCCCAGACATTTGCACGGAGTCTTCCGAATGCCACACTAGCTTTTGCAATTCTGGCAGTGATCTCATCATCAATATGCACTGCTCTGGAGAGAGTGCTTCCCAGGTAGGTGAACTTGTCAACAACTTTCAGTTTTTGCCCATTCACAGTGATGGTTGGTTCATTATATGGTTTTCCGGGGGCTGGTTGGTGTACAACCTCTGTCTTTTTTGTGCTGATTGTGAGATCATAGTTATCACATGACTGTGAGACTTGATCCATGGCTCTTTGCATTTTTGCCTCTGTGTTGGCATTCTTATCCATATCATCTGCATAGAGGAGCTCATCTAGCACATCAGTCTGGACCTTAGTTTTGGCTTGCAACCTTCTGAGGTTGAATATGTTGCCATCAAAACGGTACCTGATTGGAAAACCAGTGTCACTGTCCTGAAAAGCATCCATAAGCATGGCAGAAAACATCATGCTGAACAGTGCTGGTGCCAGAACACAGCCTTGTTTGACCCCATTTGTTACTTCAAATGGTTCAGAGAACTCTCCATCATTCTGCACACGTGCCTGCATGCCATCATGAAACTGCCGCACCATAGCTATGAATCTGGGTGGACAGCCAAACTTGGCCATGATTTTCCAGAGTCCATCACGACTAACAGTGTCAAAAGCTTTGGTGAGGTCAACAAACGTCATGTATAGATCTACATTCTGTTCTTGGCATTTCTCCTGAAGCTGTCTTGCTGTGAAGATCATGTCTATTGTCCCTCTGTCTTTTCTGAATCCACATTGACTTTCTGGGATAAGTCCCGTCTGATCAAGATGAGCATTCAGACGATTCAACAGAATTTTTGCAAGTATCTTCCCAGCAATTGATAGGAGGGAGATGCCTCTGTGATTGTCACAGACTTGAGGATTTCCTTTCCGCTTGTATAGGTGGATTATGGATGCATCCTTAAATTCTTGTGGGATAGCCTCCTTCCTCCACATACAGTGAAACAACTCTGTCAGTTTCTCTGCCATGGGTAGCCCCCCAGCCTTGTAAACTTCGGCAGGAATTGCATCTGCACCTGGGGCTTTGCCAGATGATAGTTGTTGAACTGCTTTTCTTGTTTCCGTAACGGTAGGAAATTCATCTAACAGAACATTGCACTCGATCTGTGGAAGTCTGTCGATTGCATCCTGATTGATGCTTGATGGTCGATTAAGCACACTATTGAAGTGTTCCGCCCACCTTTCCAAGATAGCCTCTTTATCTGTGAGAAGAGTGTTTCCATCTGCACTGAGCAATGTGGTGGCTCCAGAACTCTTTGGACCATAAATGGTTTTCAGTGCATCATGAAATTTCTTCATGTCCTTTCTATCCGCAAAAGACTGAATTTCTTCTGTTTTCTTCCTCAGCCAGGAATCTTGCATGTCCCTAAGCTTGGTCTGGACTGTCTTACAAATGTTGCTGTAGGCTGCTTTCTTGGATACTGAGCTAGTATCATCTTGATGTGCCTTGAGCAAACGGTGCTTTTCTTCAAGAAGCCTCTGAATTTCATCATCATTCTCATCAAACCAGTCTTGATGTTTGCGAGATGGATGGCCTAAGGTGCTTGCAGCTGAAGAAAGAACTGTTTTATGGAAAACTGTCCAGTTTTCTTCGGGGTCCTCTGAACTGAGATTCATTGCATCAAGTTGGTTGCAAATGTCTGTTAAGAAATTTTGTCTCATGCTGTCTTTATTCAACTTTGAGACATCCAGTCTCTTAGGAGCTTTCTTGCCTTGAGGTCGCCTCGCAGGCTGTATTCTTAGGTTGAGTTTGCTGACAACCAGTCTATGATCTGTCCAGCAGTCTGCACCACACATAGTCTTTGTCACTTTAACATCCTGCCTGTCTGTTCTCCGCACTATGACATAGTCTATGAGATGCCAGTGTTTGGAACGGGGATGCATCCAGGATGTTTTGTTCCTATTAGGTAGACGGAAGACTGTGTTGGTGATTAGAAGATCATGTTCAGCACACTTCATGAGAAGCAAGAGACCATTGCTGTTACACTTTCCAACCCCTTCTGGACCTATAACTCCTTCCCAGGTCTGGTGGTCTGTACCCACTCTGGCATTAAAGTCGCCAAGAAGGATAAGCTTGTCTGTGCGGGGTGTTGCAGAAATAACATTGTCTAGGTCATCATAGAACTTGTCCTTGACCTCATCTGGATTGGTCATTGTGGGTGCATAAGCACTGACAATAGTTGCATGTTTATTGCCTGACAGAGGAAGTCTCAATGTCATTAGACGGTCATTAATGCCTTTTGGCAATCCTGACAGCTTACCAACAAGTTCTGTTTTGATGGCAAAGCCAACTCCTGCTTCACGCCTCTCTTCACTTTTGCGTCCACTCCAGAAGAAGGTGTATCCAGCACCAACTTCTTTGATCTCCCCAACATCTGCGAACCGAGTCTCACTCAATGCAGCTATCTGTATATCATACCTCCCAAGTTCTCTGCCCACAAGGGCCGTTCTACGCTGTGGTCTATCTGACCCAGCACTATCCATTAAAGTGCGCACATTCCATGCGCCAATCCGTAAGGGGATTACTCTAGCTTTTTTCTTTGTATTTCGACCGCTTAAGGGGATCCCCGCTGATCGCGGTTAACCAGCCAGGGGGTTTGAAGCAGGCAATTGTTTAGGGCACCTTTTCTAGCCCCTTCCCCATGCTACGGGGGTGAGCAGTGCGGTCCTAAATAGGTCTGCTCAGTCACTCAGCCGACTGCCGAATTCTGCTTACTGCTTCTCCTCACAGAAAACGACCATTAGAACTGAGCCGCCTGTGTGCAGGTCTGCAACTACAGCTCCCAGAGTGTCCTACACCTGCTGCTTCGCCACTCGCCCATCGCCACAGGACTTTGTAGGTATGTGGGTGCAAGTGTGATGAAATTGTTGTGTATGCAAGTGCTTGTGTGTTGAGAAATAAGATGACATGCGCTATGAAATTGGATTATAGTGAGGAAGAGGTGCGCAACGTCAACCTCACTCTCTAGTCCTCGCCCAGCTGCGCCCAGAGGCAAGACACAGGTCAAGACGTCTGGAGTTGGGTTTGGATGCAGTGGATGACCGTAACATCTTTAGTGCCTTGTCACGCTCTGCATGTTCCACAACATGTTGCTGTATCGCTTTCTGAACCGTTGAATCAGATGATTTCTTCCGCTCCATCTACCGAAACAGTCTTTGCATATCTGGACTAGGCATATCCAGACACACAGGTTTGATTTTGGAGTTTCCTTCTCCTAGATGAATTGCTGGCCACAGCTGAAGAGCTCCATCTACCCTTTCTTAGGTTTTGTTTAGAGACCTGTAAACTCCTAGGAGGGCTGTCAACCAAGACTAATGAGTTCCCCCTGCCCAGCTAGATTTTGTGTAGAGAACTAGCTTAACTCCTAGATGAGTTGCCTTCCAAGGCTAACGAGCCCCATCTGCACCGCATGACAACAGGTAGTACTGATTACATGTTACAGTAGCAGTTAAACTGACCTGACATGCATATTGATAATAACACATTATTAATAATAACAAAATATAAAAATCGGAATAGCATAACATCTGGGACACTGATGTCACCTTATAAATTGATTCCGAACACTACTAAAACGTTTGAATCAAAAAATATTAATCGTTTAATTGACAAATCATCCGGTAGAATACACCTTACACAATATTTGCATTAACGTAACAGTGTTGTGGTTTCATTTGTTTTATGTATTGGAGTCGAAATTTGTGCAGTTTGAACCTTATGTACGTTTTTCTTTCTGATTGCACCTTTTCCTGATCCTTGCCTGTTTGTAACGTAATCGACGCTTAACATCTTGCATCCTACATATTCTTACATATTATTTACAAAATTCGCAGTTAACAAACATATTCTACGACTTGTCACACTGTGTGATACAGATAACAGCTGACAAGAGACCTTAGATTTTCTAGGCGAAAGTTACCCTTTCTACCATTTGATTTCGATATAAAAATAAGCATACAGTCAATTTTATCGTCAGAAAGTGATGTCCGGTCGCCCTGGATGAACAAATACTGATATTCCTACATTAAAATGGCATATACTATTGTTATCTTATATGCATAAAGCATATATTTCCTTGGGCTAGCGCTTTACTTATTATCACCTGGATCATAAAGAGTTGTCAACTATGCTAAGAGCATGTCTGCCGTTTTGTAAGACAAAAATGGGAAACGTGATAGGTTAGCTTCCAAGTAACTTATGGCGAGTAAATAATTAACTAGTCTGTACCCTGTCACAGCTTATCGCCCCCGCACGTTTGTCATTTTTCACGTCTATACAATTGAATGCAATTGTGGCAAGAAATGCCATTGTTCGGGAATTTGTTTCAGTTTACTCATTATAGCGACGCGAGAGCGTCGCTCTTATGGTAGGAAGGTGGTAAAAATGTCCTGTTCTATTCTGTTCTTCTATACATTGATAGAAAATAAATTTTTCGTCCAGCGGAACCGGAATTCGCGGTAGCCGCCAGCAACAATTATTCATGTTGAAACATTAGAAATAGTGTTTGGACAAAATGTTGCCGACTAGGCTTGCCCTAATAAACGGATAGAAACAATGACACTTAATGAAGAATATCTTATTTCAGTTCTTCTTCATTCCTGAATTCTCTGTCATTGATAGATAAGATGACGTCACTTAAGTATTATAATTATGTGACGTCACATGGTTGTGTTCGTTCACGCCGGGAGGCGAAGGTCCTTGTGTGAAAAAAAAATCTCTTTTTTTTTCAGGGTCTCTCCTCAAAATAAAGATATATATTTTGTACAGAAAACAATCGTAAATTGTCCAAAAAATGCAGAATTGTATGGTTTATTTCACTGAGTGCCCCTGATCATCACGTTCCATCTGTATAAGGCCTTACCTATGGGGACATGATTGGATCCCTGTTTCCAAAAAGGAAAACGACCTTTCATCCAAGCTCCGCTCCGGTAAATACTTTTCATCAGGCTTCTGCTTCCAGTTTCCTAAATCCCCAAATGCTTAAGCTTTCCCAGATCCTGAAAATAATGGCCATTCTCCCCAGAACAGCAAAACTCCCGGTAGGACCCCATGCTATTTCAAATTATGTGCGCAAGAGGAGCAGAGCGTCGCGACAAAGGTGGTTCATATTACTTGTTTTGGGTCTTGCTTTTACTGTGACCTGCTGTAATACCGTTTCTGTAACATATTAATATTTTGTGTATACAGCAATTCCAACGACAAGACCAGACAACTTGTCAGTAACACCTTCAAACTAACCATTAATTCTGAAGTACATTCACAATAACGTATAAAAGTAATCAAATATTTATTACTTGTTGTAAACCACCTCAATGCCTACTATATGGACACAGCATTTTTCTAAAGCGTTGTTGTTTACAATACATATAACCAGACTAATCAAGAAAGATTTTATTAAAATAGAATTAAAAAAAAACTCCCCATGACTGGAGTCGATCGAATTCTTCGCATGCCGAAATTACATCATTTTCAAAAAAAACATGCTGTTAAGTTTGAGGGTTGGTACCTTCTTTCTAGATATCCTGGATCCGCCCCTGATAATTTGATACACGCAGAGTCGTATTTCATATACTTCGAAAGTCGACTTGGTGGAGTGGGGGGGGGGGGGTAGGAGATGAATCCATTATGTCAATCCAAGTAGCACAATAAGCTCTTGGTCATTTCAATTACAGAAGTGTGTCACGACAACCTTTGATATATTATCCAGGGCCGAGTTGTTCAAAACTAACGACTGCGTTAGTTAATGTTTCGTTAAAATTTCAAACATTAATATTACAAATACACTGTTATTTTTTGTTGAAAAAATGTGAGAATCCTTTGCACTGCAAAGGATTCTCACATTTTTTCAACAAAAAATTACAGTGTATTTGTTACTTTAGCTGATATTTGCTTAACAAATTTATGTCTTAACGATATCGTTAAGCTAACGATGCTTTGAACAACTGGGTCCAGAAGATTAAAGGGCTATTTCTCTCCCGTTCGTGACATAGATGTCCGTTCTAAAGGCCGCTCCATTTTATTTCAAAGAAATAAAGTCTAAGCCGGCGACAAAATATGAGCCGCCTCGTGGGAAAACCAACAATGTGGTTTCCGAACAGGTCTGACACAAACCGACCTGTACAAGCACAGAAAAAAAGATAGAAGCTTGAAATTTCGGATTTAAGTAGAAGAGGAATTGTACAATCCGAGTAGCGAAAACAAAGGCGCTGATCAGCTTCGCGGTTACCGCGAAGCTGATCTGCGTCTTTGTTTTCGCCTATGCAGATTGTTGGTTTTCCCATGGGGGCGGCTCATATGATTATATTTAGAGGAAGACAACAATCAATGAACATTGTAACACAATTCTGTACTTTTAAAGCAGAAAAGGATCATAGAAAAGGATCATAGACGTTAATGATGAACAAAACAAAATAATTATATTGGAACTAGGCAAAACACCAGTTATTTGCTCTCAGTAATGACAAATGACTTTAGACGCTTAAAACGTGACAGTGCGATCTTGATACATTGCAGAATCATTACGAAAACTTGCCCATGCAATATACAGAGATAAAATCGAAAAATTTCATTGAAAGAAATTTGATACTTTTAATATTTTCGTTCAAAACATAGATTGTGGGCACACGTTCGAACCGCCTCGGCGAGGCGGTTCTAACGAGTACCCATAATCTATGCTTTGGGGCAAATGTAAGAAAAATAGGTATACGCCTGCATATCCCAGTTTTACTATATAAAACGGGGGTTAAAGGGGGTACACATTACACGGACATGTTAACGTGATGCAAACTGGAAATCACCAGAGGAAACACGACCTTTTAGGTGAATATATACTAGTATATAAATAGCACTGCCGAAAACGAAATGCAAGTTTTAATTATTTCTATTATACATTCAAAACATTAAGTCCGCATTACGAATAGGAGTTTTTGACAGAAGTTGTAATCAACAATTGATCAAAATCAATGTGAATACTGACATGCAATTGTTCGGAATTTCACGTACTTATCATCAACAGCAATTGATTTTTGTGTTAGAATTGAATTTAAATCATATTATTAAGAAAAGGTAAATCTCAGCAAATTAACTGTACATAAAAGAAAATAGTACATATCCTAAGCTGAGTAAGCAGCTACAATATTTCCATATGGTTGGTCACTCATTTACCTGAAATTAATTCAATATTTAAAAATATCCACTTAAAAGTCGCCAACAGCTAAATAAATCGACAGCAAAACATAAAACAAATTGGACCACTACATGTTTAATATATCTGGCCCCATGGATCATACTATTCTTTGTTTTCACTACCATCTTGAAAGTTTCAAATTTACTGTTCTTCTCTTTGGCTCCATGTTGCCAACTCTATATAGGGTCACTGATGAGGCTTGAGTAGCCGAAACCGCGGCATGGTCTATCCCTTTTCTCATTAATATGCTCACTGCTCTTTCAGGATCTCAGTTGTATTTTTATTATCATTGTTTAAATGATTCCTTCTTTTGATTTTTGTAAGACAGAACGAAACTCAATTGAAATCGTGCATTTTAATGAAATGACGTGAAAATCCTTTGCCTCAAACGCTGTATTACCAGAACTTTCTCAGTTATGAACTCAAAACGCCACCAGCAGGCACATGACGTCGGAATTACGTCAAATCGACGTCGATGCGACGTTATGACGTCGCATCGACGTTGATATGACGTCGTTCTGACGTCATGTGCCCGCTGGGACTGCAGTGTCGGGTTTCGGTTGATGTTAAGTATACTTTTTGATCATTTTATAGCCAAGGTCTCCCCAATAACAAGTCCAGGAGAATCCCCAACATCAACGTTTTGTCGTATCTAACGGATATATTTTCTTCCGTCACTTAAACTCACACTCGAACTCAACTCGAGAGAGTATGGTTGGAGTATAAGTCGAGTGGGATTAACTTGAGTGTGAGTGGAGTATAGATTTGGTTTGCACAACAGTCACTCGAAAGTGTCAGATTTCCTTTATAAATGAAAGAATAAAATGAATTTTTATGGACAGTTGATGTCATTTGTTCTATGTAACATCAAATAGCAGTAAAGACGCTGACTAGACGCCGCATCTTACAGTGAGTTGTTATATAATTTCGATGTGAACGCATGGTATCGTGTTTGCTTATAGTAATTTCTTCTTTATTGTTTGTTTGTTTGCTTGAAAGATTATTTGCTTCTTTCTTTCCGTGTGCTTTCTCACCCTCTCTCTCATTCTCTCTCTCTCTCTCTCTCTCTCTCTCTCTCTCTCTCTCTCTCCAAAGATTTTCGAGTTGAGTTCGAGTGTGAGCGGAACATGTGCATGCCGAATCGAACAGTTATGCGCTCACACGAGTGACTGATCATTTATCTGAATGAGTTTGAGTGGAGTATGCCTCGAGTGTAGTTTGAGAATAGGGTCATTAGACTTTACCTAGCTAGGTTCATAAAATGGTAATAACTAATTTCAGTATCCCTTTCACAGACCCTCTTCCTGTGAAAAGCCACAAATGTGTCTCAAATAGTAAAACTGCCTTTGCCTTAACACAGTCGCGTAAGCAAAACTAGTGGTCATATCGAAGAAACGTCGTTAATATGTAAATCCTATTATCGCACAAAGCACGCTTTTCAACACGTGGATGTCTATTAAGGCTTCCCATAGACACCATAGGCACTGTTTTAAGATTCAACGATTTCTCGCACCATAAATGCTTTTAAGCGTTCTCTTTTTGGGGCATAGACAGCACAAAAACTCAGCAAGCGCCTACTACACGTAGTGTTCATTTGGAAAAAGAATGAAAATGATAAAGCTCACTTGTAGGAAAAATTATCCCAAATCCAGAAATACCTACACATACAGAGTTTACTGAGAATCATAGATCGAACCATTACGTAATAAAGTGCAAATCCGTCACCTGAAGGGAAATCGAGGCAATGCAAGAAAAACGATAATTATATTACATTGCATTATTTTAGTTTCTTGATATTAGCTATGGCTGTTAAGATTTATAAAACCACCAAACTGTGGAATTGGGGTAATTAATACTTCCCTGATTGGCAGCAGTAAATTTCGGAATTCCCCGAGATTAATATTTTTTTTTTTTTTTTTTTTTTTTTTTTTTTAGTCGATTTTTTGTGCTGTTCGAGCCTTATGTACGTTTTCATATTTTTAGTTAAGCTCGGGTAGCTGAGTGGCTGCGTATTGGGAAATAGCTGCTCACTTGGGTTACAATATGTTTCTTGGTATAAGTACCTAAAAGTCAATTTAGTTTTTTTCCCACCCCTCGGTTTTTGTAGTGGGAATTTCTTTCTGATTTCGCCATTTCCTGATCAATGCCTAGTACCTTTTTGCTAGTTATGGCTTATGTAAATATTTCGATTGAGTTATCTTTTATAACATGTCAACTAGATGGAATATTTCCATCCGTATTCCGTTAAACCTCTCCATCTTCAGGGAAGTGGAACGAGGTACATGTACCGAAGTGGAGCGGGGTGACAGTTAGCCAGCTGATCTTCATGACAACGTAATTGATTACACGTTGATCAACAAATTACAATTTCGTTCTTGGACAAGATGCTAATGGCCCATTCAAATGGATTTCGCGGTACTTTACTTAATGTATACCTCATACCGGCTAAGTCTGTATGGACTAGAGTCCCTGTTTAAAGTATATCAGTTTACACGAATTCATTTAACTTACATGATTATCTCATGTTCACCGTGCCACAGACAAAAATCAGTTGTACATTGTACATTCTACCTAATAGTTTGACCAGATTCTAAATAAGCTCTGTCATTACATGTACGTTTGCAATTTGGATATTTTGGATTATGGTTAAACTAGACACTTTGGTTGTTTCCTCTTTGGGATTTAGGGTGGAAATTTATTTCTTATTACGTGCGTTAACATATATAGCATTTACTTAATTCTAAAAACAATAAATAATTTAAATGTCGTCTCCTGAAAGTGGTACTAGATAAGACAAAGAACTAGATATTAATGTAATCAAGAAATGTCAAGTCACTAATTAGTTATTTCGAGTAGAATGTCTTTGTATTGATTGCGCAACTAAATTGTAATTTTCCTTCGCTAAATTCTGTATTTTCAAACCAAGAAAATACTTTATCTGTAGCTGAAGGTCTAGGAATGGAATGCTTCATACTCAAGTGTTACTCATGGTCAGAATTACATAATATATAACCTCATGTAAATCACACAGGTTCAACTGTTTGCGTGTTTTCGAGGACTGCTTATGGTTGTTTCCATTTTTGGGTTGAGGTCAAATTTTCAGTTCTCTTATCTCAATTTATTTTATTTAATAAGTGTTTAGTTTCTGTGTTAAGCCTTCATTAAAATGTCCTTCCCCTAAAAGTGTTATAAGCGCAGATGGTGTAATATACAAGTATACATGTCATCCAGAAATGTCAAGTAGCTAATTAGTCATATGGTGTAGAATTTATTTGTATTTATTACGTAACTATATGTGGACTAGCTACTGTACGCGAAATTCTATATTTTGACAGTAAGAAATATACATTATCTGTATTTATGACATAATTTTAGAGGTTTTAGTATGTAATTCTGTGTATACGTGTGCAACGCATGGTCTTATTAGGTATTTAATTGCTGACCATAAATAGGGTCCAATATTTTTTATTTGCCGGCTTATCCCATGCCTTAAAAGGACTAACTTGACCTACATATAGAACATATCCTAGGTTCGTATAACGTTTGGCTAGTCGAATCGTTTTCCCATACGATTTTCTGGGCCAACCAGCCAATAACAGATTAAGTAAAAGATTAATTGCTTATAGGTTTGACATATCCTATTTCTTGGTCAATATATTTAGAAAACAAATTACAACTAGCCGTCCAATTAATATAAGCTGTTGTTACAATTCTGGAAATCCGACACAGCTTGTTTTGTAGGACAAGCGAGTCAGTGTTGGAACTACAAAAAAATTCAAATTCTATGGCACTGAACAGCAAGAAAAGTACAAACATCATGCACGGACAATACCCTTGCTGTCAAGAAAGGTGCAGTTGGGAAATATGGAAATAATTGCCAATTATAAGGATCCTATGCCATCCCTTCATCTTGTGACAACACTGAGGTTTAAACTGTACTTAATAATACATGAGGCATGCACATAAATAAAGATGATAAATACGTGTTGCTATTATTTTGATTCCGCTGGTAGACCCTAAATTTGACATAATCGGGTGCAGGATGTTTTCATGGTATAAGTACCTAATTGTTTTTTTCCCACCTTGGGATATTTACTTCAGTTGTATATAACCAGCCCATTATCTGTGTTTATTTTACACCGAATTCTATATTTCGTCTCTGATCTTAAGTATTCACGAACTTGATAGAAAATGATTTGAAAACGCGAATTGTGCGTGAATAATATGATCTGGACTGGTTCAAATCAAGCGAGATGTCCAGACAATATTTACTGATTTTCCGGTCTCTGCATTTACAAACTCTAGATTAAAGATTTTCTGTTATCCGCGTCTTTTGTAGCAGGTAATTAATTGCAACCAAAATATCTCTAAGCCAAACATGATAATCATGATTATATAAACTAGTGTCTGGACAGACTTTATGTATGTAAACGCTACGTTAATAAAGACACGTTTATACTGCAGTACAATACCACTGTACTGCAGAATTGAACCCTGACGTTATTGTACTAAATGAAACAAATCTAATTAGTAATCATAAGAATTATATTGTAATGTGACGGGATAGCCTCCCTTGGAAAAATACGTTGGTGCAACGTATTAGCGGCATATTGAGTGCTTGTAATATGCAAATTTCAAACTCGAAACTTTGTGAATTGAGTAAGTGTTGTATATACATGTATATAGCGCAGTAAACCACCCTTGGTGGATGAGCATGCTTTTCCACCGACGGGGTTTCTGTGCTTTTGGCTCGGCTGTACGTTACATTTGGTGGCAGCGGTGGGATAATGACAACTGCCGGACCGGGGTTGCCTTGCCCATGTAGTCCCTAGGCCAAGACTCGGGACGAGTCTTCTCGGAGGGGGAAGTAATGTAATGTGACGGGATAGCCTCCCATGACGTATTTACTGCGAACTTTTAGATACTATTGCTTGTTTCAATGTGCAACGCTATCCCAAGTTTAAGAGTTCGCCTCTACAGATTGCATTCATTTACCGTTATTTGCCTGTTCGTGCGAAAAAATGGTATAGCCTTGTTACCATGCATCTTTGAATTATCAGTAGTAGCGTCTTATTTAGCCATAAAATGTAGTGCAAAACGTGGTTGAAACGGCCTATGAGGGATAGGTCAAAGAAATCTAATCTCTGCCATTTCCGCACTATAACACCGCCCCTATAATTGCATTACAATATTTGCTGTTACACTTAAGGTGTTCCTTTTTTTCAACATTTCCAATTTCAGACGCATTATCTTATATATGCTGCGCAAATACAGAACATTTTATTCTCAAAACACAAATACAACATTTTAATTCATCCCACTGACAGAAATTACCAAATGCTGGATTTTTTCGCAAAGTATAAAGATTGACATTATTTTCGCGATGTATGCGCTTTGGCATAACTCACTGTAATGGTTACAGTGTTTATTGTCGTCCTATGTTTCTTTAAAGGTGACGGAACACCGTTACGAAAACTTGCCCATGCAATAAACAGATATTTTTGAGCTTCAAAAATTGAAAATTTTCAGCGGAAAAATTCTGACTTTTTTCTCAGTTTTGCTCGAAACATAGATTGTGGGTACACGTTAGAACCGCCTCACCAAGGCGGTTCAAACCAGTACCCACAATCTATGTTTTGGAGCAAAAATAAGAAAAAGAGGTATACCCCTGCATACCCCACTTTTGCTGTATAAAAAGTGGAGTTCAAAGGGGGTATAAAATACACAGACATGTTTCCTGATGCGGAGCAAGAGGTAACCTTTGACACGACATGTTTACGTAGGAAACGTTACAATAACGTAACTTGATACTAGTTTAAATTGCATTCTAAGGCTTCCAAAAATGTATTATAACAAGGAACCGTCACCATTTGTGAGGACATCAAGTTATGTATTTATTTTCATATATATTGTTCACCAAATTACATGCAACTATTACTGTATTTCCATAAGCTATTTGTACACGATAGTATTTCGCCGAATATTCTTTTATGGACACAAATAAATTAGTTTCGATATAGACCGATATTTTTTTTTTTTTTTTTTTTTTTTCCAAATAAACAGGGTTTGTCTGTAGAGGCTGGCATTAGATGGAATTGGGGGCACTTTTGTTTCTGCTTCCATAGTTAGTCCTCATTTCAGCCTAATTATGCGATTTAACAGACCAGTGTTGTTCATTCAATTGTCGGTTTATACTTACTTGGAAAATAAATTCAACATTTCAGGGCGAATCTTCAATTCGATCTCAATGTTAATTTTCGCATTAGTTCAACTGTACCGAATTTTAGAATATTAATGAATGATCACTTTGTTTCTTCCATAAGATCAGTTATGCACAAACTCGTGTGTAACCTTATGACTCAAGTCCGTTTCATACATGTATGTACATGTATAAGACAATGAACTATATATTTATGTCATCAAGAAATGTCAAGTCACTAATTAGTCATTTGGAATAGAATTTCTTTGTATTTATTGCGCAACTGCATTGCAATTTTCCCTCGCTAAAATTCTATTGCCAATCTAATAAAATACTCTTTCTATTTTTAGTAGATAATTGTTGGAGGTCTGAGAATGGAGTGCTTTATACTCAAGTGTTACGCGTCGTCAGCATTACGAAAACTTGCCCATGCAATATACAGAGATTTTTAAAGCTGTAAAAAATGGAAATTTTCAGTAGAAAATTTTTGATATTTTTTCTTATTTTTGCTGCAAAACATAGATTGTGGGTGCACGTTAGAACCGCCTCGCCGAGGCGGTTCTAACGAGTATCCACAATCTATGTTTTGGAGGTAAAATAAGAAAAATAGGTATACGACTGCATACCCCAGTTTTTCTATATAAAAGTGCGTTTTAAGGGGGTATAATATTGCACGGACATATTTTCCTGATGAGAATTACATATTAATCTATAACCTCCTGTAAAATAAACAGGGTGACAACTGTTTGCGTGCTTTCGGAGACTACTTTTGGTTGTTTTTCCATTTTTGGGTTGAGAACTGAAATTCAGTTTTTGTATCTTTATTGAGCGTTTAGTTTCTGTTGAAAGCTTTCATTAAAATGTCTTTCCTCTAAAAGTGTTAAAATCGCAGACGTTGTAGTATACATGTATCAATGTCACCCAGAAATGTCAAGTAACTAATTAGTCATAAGTAGTAGAATTCCGTTGTATGTCAAATAGCAGCGCGAAATTCTATATTTTGACAGTAAGAATATGCATAATCTGTATTTTAGGGATTTAAGAATGTAATACTGCTTATACATGTACATTTACATGTTCTAATTAGGTTTAATTGCTGACTATAAATATGGTCAAATAATTTTGTTTTGTCGGCGTATTCCTTGCCTTCAAATCATTTAGTTGACCTACGTATACAACATGTAACGGTTGACCACTCGACGAATAATTTTCTCATAAGACTTTCTTAGTCAACCAGCCAATAACAGATTAAATATTAAAGATTAATTGCTCATAAGTTTGACATATTCTATTCTGTGGTCCATATATTTAGGAAACATACAACTATATTTATCATATGACGTTACTGTTTCCAGTGGATAGCGTCATGTAATACAAATATATGACCACACGTGTATTAACACTTTTGCGTGAATACGTAGTGTCGCTGACGACGTCCGTAACAACAATGTAAATTTTTATTGAAAATATGTCCACTTTAAAAGCGATAAAATCCTATTTTAAAAGTCATATGATAAAACGAGTCTTATTCATATGAAGGCTCGTTTAATAAATTTCATATGTCCGGGAGGTGGGGGGGACATGTCCTACACTCGAAATAATCACTCGTGTAAGATCCTCTATATATTACAACTAGCCGTCCTATTAATATAAGCTGTTGTAACAATTCTGGAAATCCGACACATTTTTAGGAATTGTTACTGGACGGTAGAATTGTTTGCGATGTGGGAAAGTAGCAACAGTTGTCAATATGGTTAATTATAAATTTTAATCATCCCTGCATCGGGTAAAAATAACAACCCAGAATTTTACAACTTTTCACTAGAAATTATAATCGAGTGACCGTTTCGTGAAGGTGTGACGGGATAGCCTCGTGGTAGAATACGTTGGTGTAAAGTATAAGCGGCATATTAAGTGCTTGTAATATGCAAATTTTAAACTCGAAACTTTGTGAATCGAGTAAGTGTTAACTATATAGCACAGTAAACCGCCCTTGGTGGATGAGCATATTTTTCCATCGAAGGGGTTTGCTGTGGCTTGGCTCGGCTGTTCGTTACTTTTGGTGGCAGCGATAAGATAATGACAACTGCCGGACTGGAGTTGCCTTACCCATGTAGTCCCCAGGCCAAGACTTGGGACGAGTCTTCTCGGAGGGGGAAGTAATGTGACGGGATAGCCTTCCTGGGGACGAGTCTTCTCGGAGGGGGAAGTAATGTGACGGGATAGCCTTCCTGGAACAATACGTTGGTGCAACGTATTAGCGGCATATTAAGTGCTTGTAATATGCAAATTTCAAACTCGAAACTTTGTGCTTCGAGTAAGTGTAGAGTATATAGTGCAGTAAACCACCCTTGGTGGATGAGCATGCTTTTTGAGCATGCTTTTCCACCGACGAGGTTTGCTGTGGCTTGGTCTCGGCCGTTCGTTACAAAGGTACTGCTGTGTTGCCTTATAATCATGTCTACCTGTTTGTCATGCTCATGACATTTGTTTTTCGATTTATGGTAGCCAAATGATTACCTCGATGTGAAAGGTGCTAGTCACCTGCTCTGAATGTGAGTGATTAATATCTTTTATATATTGTATTGTCCTTTTTGTCCCGCCTGGTGTCTTGGATGAAATAAGCCTGTGTGTGAGAAAATTAACAATTTTAGGTTCCGACCAGGTCCGACACAAACCGGCCTGTACAGTCACAGAAGATGGTTTGAGGCTGGAAATTTTTGATTTATAAAGTAGAGGAATTGTACTATCTGCGTAGTAAACACAAAGGCGCTGATCAGCTTCGCAGCTACTGCGAAGCTGATCAGCGCCTTTGTTTTCGCCTATGCAGATTGTTGGTTTTCCCATGCGAAGGCTCAAATAGAAGATTCAGAAAATCGATACAACTCAACTGACATTGGAGTTCGAACCAAGATAGAAGGCCGGAAAGAAATGCCACTATAAGACACCGCCTTGAATTGTAATCAAACTTCTGCAATATACATTCCAATGGACATAGCCTTATGGTCTTGTTTTTATCCAGTCCAACAAATGAATCAAGCAATGAACTTCAAAGCCGGGTCAGACGCGGCGGACAGCTTGTAGAACTGTTGTTGGTTTTCATCTAAAAGAAGTAACAGTTATATACCGGGCTGTTTAATATAATATGAGCCGCCCCATGGGAAAACCAACAATCTGCATAGGCGAAAACAAAGACGCAGATCAGCTTCGCAGTAACTGCGAAGCTGATCAGCGCCTTTGTTTTCGCTACTCGGATAGTACAATTCCTCGTCTACTTAAATCTGAAAGTTTAAGATTCTAGCTCTTTTCTGTGCTTGTACAGACCGGTTTGTGTCGGACCTGTTCAGTGACCACATTGTTTGTTTTCCCACGAAGCGGCTCATATGTTTTGTTGTCTGCCAAAGTTTACAGACGTGGAGTCTGATTAGATGTAGATTATTTTCTTATCAATGTGACATTTACCGGAAATCTCTTATGTCATATAAAGGACAATGGCACAATTATTGCAAAATAAATGGCCCATCCCCTTTCTCATTAATATATTCGCTGCTCTTAAAGGATCACAGTCTTAAACAAGAATAAAATTCAAGGTCGCTTTTAAAATAGATTTGCTTTCTTAATTATTGCATGCTACAAAAATAAAGTTGATCATTAATTTTGAAGATAATCAGATGTACTTCAACAATGTAAATCATACGCATATATAATAAATGCCTTCAATTAGTAATGCGGTATTGTTTGTTTCTTTGACTTGATGCTTTACGTCCCAGTCAACAGCAAAGGTAATGTCGGGACGTTACCTCCATTTTATGGGACTTTTACCCAACATTAGGATGTCATGACACGCAAAATGTGCTTCATTAACCACCCAAGCAAACCAATACGGTTTATTTGTATGGATGCTTTGACTAAACCACTTTTCCTGGGCAGGCTCAGACTTGACCGGTTTACCCGTAATCAGATGGCTGGTCAGTAGTTTAGAAGCTTTGCCTGGAGGCACAAGCAGCCCATCTATTTCTCCTAGGCCCCAATGGGCGGGGGCCTTGCGATATTGTATATGTATGCGTGAACGATAATGGCGATGCGACGTTTAACGGTCGTGCCGACTAGGTTCAGTAACGTAGTTGTACCGTATTTTGCTGATCAAAAAATGAGGCGTCACGTATTTTAGAAGTTGCTATGTGACGTTACTCTCTGACTATCTAAGACGATATAATTATTTACTGTAATTTAAAATACTTTTTTGTATAACAAACGACATATTTTTGGCATTCATCTAAAGTTGAGCCTGAGTAAGAGCTGAAAAACAAATGCATGGAAACACATACATTTTATTTTGAATAATTGTGCACGTTTTTTATTTAACTATACATGCATTTTGATATAATCATATGCATACGTATGTATATGCTTTTCTAAAACCAGCACTATGCAGTTTGTTTTTACTTTTCTGCACAAAATACGGTAGCCTTTAATTCTTGTTATCATCTTCATTATGAGTGTTGTACGCCGAACCGGTGTATTTTATTTCATTTTTATTCAAACAGCTGACTGTTTGTGCTTATTTTACACTAAATTATAAATTCTGTTTTTCGTCTCTGCTCTCAAGAATTAAAAAAAAAGATAAGAAAGAACAAACTTGATATGCAATAATTTGAATAAAAAAAAAAAAAAAAAAAAAAAAAAAAAAAAAAAAAAATGAAAGAAAAACGACAACGACGTATAATAAACTATATCATTGAGACCGACTCTAATTGAGCAAAATGTTCAGACAAAATACTTGATCTACCGAACCCTTCATTACGAACCTCTAGATTGAAGATTTTCTATTATCCGCGACATTGATTGCAAACAAATAATTGCAGCCCAATGTACTTTTAGACAAACAAACAAATATTTTTTTGATATATAACCCGGTGCCTGGGCACTTTTTGGGGCTCTGTTAGGTAGACTAAGTAAAAATACATTTATTTGGAGTTTTACGTATTAAGCAATGTTGAAATCCCACCCACAATCTAAGATAGAAAACCAACACTCATGCAAAGCTAACATAAGATGAACCAATTGAGGAGCTATTTCCCGAAAGATGACAATTCAATATCCATACCTTATTAGATATTTGAATACGCACATAAAAGCCATAAACAGCACAAAGCACAGAAGTTGACACAAAACCATTGAGCAAGTTTTTATAATGCGAATGTATATACAACTCTAATGCAATACTAGTTTTCTAACAGGACAGCATGGCATATTCGTACTAAATGAAACAATGTGGAGAAGCCTTTTATAAAGAGTTTGCAGCAACATCCATTAAGATTTTGTACACTGCACACCTTTAAGGCTAATTTATTTTATAAAGAATCCATAGACTTGCACTTTATTTTGACGTATCTGTAACATTACGAAAACATGTCCGTGAAAGGTATACTCCATAGAACCCCATCTTATATAGTGAATCTGGACGATACAGGGGTATACTTATTTTTTTCTTTTGATCCAAAAATGAAGAGTGTGGATATTCGCCAGAACGTGTTCCCAAACTAAATATTTTGAGCAAACAAAGCTATCAATTTTTTCTAATGATTTTTTTCTCCATTTTTTAATTTCAAGAAAAAAATATTTATTTTGCATGCTTCAAGTTTTCGTAATGATAAGTTACGTTTTTAGCTCGTCTGTACAAAGGTACAGGAAAAGCTATTGCAGTCCCCCCGGCGTCGGCGTTGGCGTTTGCTAGTTTAAGTATGTATCTCTTGATCAAGTTGATACTTTCCATGTTGGTCGATATTAGTCTTAACTTTTATTCGGTACCATCATAACGCACCTGGATGACCTCAAGGTCACGGACTTAGAAATTGTTCGTCCGTGAAATGTATACCCCATAGAACCCCCATAGACGGAATAAAGAGTGATTCCAATAAAAACAAGACTATATGTAGGAAAAAAGAGTGCTTCAAATAAAAACAAGACTATATGTAGGAAAAAAGAGTGCTTCCAATAAAAACAAGACTTTATGTAGGAAAAAGTGTGCTTCCATTAAAAACAAGACTTTATGTAAGAATAAAGAGTGCTTTCAATAAAAACAAGACTTTATGTAAGAAAAAAAAGAGTGCTCCAAATAAAAACAACACTTTTTGTAGGAAAAAAAAGAGTGCTTCCAATGAAAAACAAGACTTTATGTTAGAAAAAAGAGTGTGTTCAATAAAACCAAGACTTTATGTAGGAAAAAAGTCCTTCACATAAAAGCATGACTTTATGTGGGAAAAAACATTTTTTCCAATAAAAACAAGACTTTATGCAGGACGAGAGAGTGCTACCAATAAAAACAAGACTTCATGTAGGAATAAGAGGGCCTCCAAAAAAAACAATACTTTATGTTGTTCTTCCTCAGAAGAAACCAAAGAATTACAGTAGATTTTTTTTTTAAAGATTTTGGTTAAAGTTCTTATAAGTCTTGAATATGAAGACGGGTGAAGTTGATACTTTGTATGTTTGTAGATATTGGTCTGAATCTGTATCCTGTACCATCACGACCCATCTGGGTGACCTTGAGGTCAAGGTCCCAGAATTAGAAATTTTGTGTTAAAGTTTTTATTTTAAGTTTTATAAGTCCATATCTCCTAAATTTGTCTGTGGATTCTTGATTTGATTCTTTGCATGTTCATTGATATTGGTCTGAAGATTTATGCTGTAGTACAATGACGATTCTCCTGAGCGACCTTGAGTTCAAGGGTATGGGTCATAGATTTTGATAGATTGAGTGGCAAAGCACAAGGCAGGCGAGCTGCGCTCTCCTGCGACAGCTCTAATTACGTGTGTATCTGAGCATTTTCTGTCATCAAAATAACAATACTAGATATATTTATTTACCCAAAGAATATTTGTTTTATATCATTCAAAAAAGACGCATTGATACAAAGTCAATGAAAAAATAAACAAAAAATAAAGATCACTGGAAAACGTATTGATGCTTATAGAGTGCTTGTTTTTGAAAATCGAATTTCAAATGAACGATGGTCTAAAACATGTATCTGGGTGAATATTAAGTCTTTGTGGTCATTTTCTGTAAGTACACCAGCAAAGCGTCGACATATTGGATAAACTGTAAATCATAAAAGCTATCTAATTACGCAAGACGTCCAGACGAACAGCATTCATATTTTCCGTTTCTACTGATGCTAATGACGGGGCTTTTCTGTTATCCGTATTTGATTGCGAGTTAATGCCAACTGCTTAATGATCTTACTTATTTACCAACTGATTTATAAACGAACTGCCGATATAAAATTGTTTAATTTGACCAATTTTCCAGACAAAATCCCAGGACATTTTTGTGGGTGCGAATTTTTATTAAATTCGCAAAAGTGACTTTATTGTGATATGACAAAAATCGTGGTTTCCATGGCAACTTGTAATGTGTAAATAAACATTTATAAATTTGTAAAAAATAAACAATGTACTTAATGAGAGCTGCCGCAGGAAAGCGTAGCTCGCCTGACTTGTGCTTTGTCACTAAATCCATAAAAATCTATGATCTATGACTTTACACTCAAGATCGGTTAGGATGGTGCAGCATATTACTTTAGGTCACAATATCTACCAAGATGCAAATTATCAGCTTGATCCATTTACATATTCAACAGATTTAGAATGTGTAACTTTATTAAAAAATCAACATTTTTAAGACTGTGACTGTGACCTCAAGGCCACTCAGGTTAGTCGGGATGGTACAGTATGAAACTGAAGAACACTATCAAACAGCAGGAAAAGTATCAACTGAATCCACATATGTTCAGGCAAGATAAACACTAAACACTTTAAGTAAAAAGCTTAACATACAATTTTAAAGTCTTTGACCTTGACCTCAGGGTCGCACAGGTGGGACATGATGGAACAGAATAAAACTTCTAACCAGTATCTACCAAATTGCATATTATTAATATGTCTCATCTATGTATTCAAGAAATTTAGATTTATGAAAACTTTAACATAAAATTTTGAAGGTCACCCAGATGGATCGTTATGGCACAGCACAAAAATTCAGACCAATATCTACCGACATCCAAAGTACCAAATTGATCAATGAACATGTTTAAGAGAGATAGACATATAAAAACTTTAACCAAAAACTTTAAAATTTGAGCAACTCCGACGCCGACGCCAACTTGAGTGCAATAGCTATTCCTGTACTTTCGTACAGGCGACCTAAAAAAAACTGAAGGATATTAAATTTCCGACACTCGATTCCATTTATTAATTCAGTTGAATTTGAACTCTTTATACAACATGCATGCATTATTATTTCCATTTATCTATGAACGAATTGCTTATCACGGAAAATCCTTGTACGAGAGCGACCACAAAGTTGCACCTTACATATAGTAAAACGAGGTAACTCATTGGTTGGCGTAAAGGATATACCAACTGTTAAAATCTAATACTTGTATAATTTTTACCTGAATAAATAGAAATGCTAATTTTACCAATAACACTTTCATGGGAAGTGTGAGCACACTTTCAGGGGACGTGTGAGCTGACAATATTCTTTCCATCCTCCTTTAAGATACTGGAGGATCAGTTACCCATTATTTGCACATGGTTCCTTAAAAATGGACAACTTAAAAAACAGAAAAACAAATTGGGACAGTATATGATAGAAGTCAGACTTTGGCACTGCTGTCTTTCTTTCATCCATTTTGTTTCGATTGCACCATTTCCAGATTGTTGCCGTCAGTAACTTAACATTTTTATTCGTTTAACAACCAAGTACATTTGAAAACTATTTTTAATCCAAAGCAAAACCATGACCCAATACACGTTGAAACAAATGTCATTCCAATTATCGAAATATGTTACTACCAACTGTAATATATATTATCAAGAAGATGTAAGAGCTATTTGTCTTCCGTTCGTGACACAGATTTCCGATCTACAGACCACTCCATTTTCTTCAAAGAGATAAATTCAAAGTCAGCGACAAATGAGCCTGTGCGTGAGAAAACCAATAATTTGGGTTTCCAACCAGGTCCGACACAAACCAGCATGTACAGTCACAGAAGCAGGTTAGAAGCTTACGATTTTGAATTCAAGAAGAAGAGGGATTGTACTATCTGTATAGCGAAAACAAAGGCGCTGATCAGCTTCGCGGTTACCGCGAAGCTGGTCTGCGCCTTTGTTTTCGCATATGCAAATTGTTGGTTTTCTGATGCAGCGGCTCAAATTATGTTATGAGCAAGATAACAAGCTACGAACCGTGCAACAAAATTGTGTTATTGTAAACCCAAAAGTGATCATAGACGTTAATGATGTACAAAACACAATTATTATATTGAAACCAGGCAAAACACTAATTAGGCCAGTTCCTCATGTATGACATCTATATAAAAGATTAATTACATTGTAAATTCGACTTTGAAATGATCAGGGCCAACAGAACATATTACGTAGTTAGATATAAAAATATCACTGCCGACAACAAA
The DNA here is from genome assembly GCA_964017185.1 of Rugalucina vietnamica. NCBI lineage: Eukaryota > Metazoa > Mollusca > Bivalvia > Lucinida > Lucinidae > Rugalucina > Rugalucina vietnamica. The sequence continues at coordinate 59,846,106 of OZ024874.1, read as the reverse complement.
ACGTGATTTTTAATCATTTTCATTTCGCATGTGGTGATCCGATATATTTTTATGACGAAAATGGGAACCAATAACTGATACGAACCAATAATGCGAATTCCAACACGACAATGAACGGAATTTCAGGTGTTTTAAAAACAAAATTGATAATTAAATTGTCCAAGATACGTGACACTTTATGCCTAGTTAAAGCTTATGAGTATCAGTTTGAAATAAATACGTATAATACTCATTAGTTCTAAACACCACCTACTCGTTTTGCATGTTTTCTGACGTTACTAGAAATCCATTTACATCTTAAAATAATTCTTGCCGAACTCTCCCTTATATTTCAAACTTCTGTGGTGGTTCCTTTTGTTTTATGTCTTGCTGTTTAAAATTTTTGTGCTGTTGGCGCCTTATGTATGTTTTCATATTTTTAGTTAAGTTTAGGTAACTGAGTGGCCACCTATTGGGAAAATAGCTGCTGATTCGGCTTACCATATGTTTTCATGGTATAAGATTGTTAGTTGGTTTTTTTCCACCTCGGTTTTTGAAGTGGGAATCTTATTCTGATTGCGCCTTTTCCTGATCTTTGCCTACTTGTACCTCTTCATACCTCAGGATGGCATTTACAAAGATGTGTTTACTTATTTTTAACATCAATAGACATTGCATTTTATGTAAGTATACAATGAAAATTACTTTTTTAAGGTTTTAAATAAAGTTAAAAAAAGACGGTTAGGACCTTTGGGTGGCAAATACATATACATGTATATTAACACTTATTAAAGGCTAAACATCTGAAATGGTCGTCATTTGAAACAGATATAGAAATTTTCCTGAAAAGAAAAAAAGTCAAACTAAGTGCAACCAGAAGAAAATAATACTGAAGAAGCGTAATAATTTTGCCCACCAGAAAGGAAACGTATAATCTTAAACATTTTTTTAGAAACATCAGACTCGCTGACAAAATATTTGGCGCACCTCTGGTTTCCCGGGCGCAGGTTTAGAGAAAAAAAAGGCGCGCTTCGCGCGCATAGTTGTGCGCGAAGCGCACCATGGATGGCCAAAGGCAATCACGTGCTTCGCACGTAAGACACTATATAGAGAGACACGCGACAGCGTGTCGATCTTCTAAAAAAGCCAATAAAACGCAAAAATAACCCCAAAAATACACTCGTCGTGCGATTTTATGTTAATACCTTCGGTATGTAATGCCGAAAGGTATTAAATTCGAATTTGAATATGAAGAAAAAAACGTTCAGCTGTTTTGTTTTTAGACAACACTTGCTCTCAAAAGTCATGTGACGTTGTTTTGACACGTGGCTAGAATAATGCAATTTGATTGGTGTGACGCAGCCTGAAGTTAACGCGCGCCATCTTGTAAACAAACAGTTGTCAAACTGCAAAAACACGCCGAGAAAAACGATGTCACCAGTTTAGGATGATATAAACGTTATAAAATCGATACTTTCAACTTAATTTTGTGTTTGGAAAATTTCGAGAACGATTGAGATCGTTGTTTTGAAGCGAAATTGATATTGGAAGGGTTATTAGGTATGTGATTTTGCTCAAGGTCAAAAAATATTTCAGTATAAAAGGGGAATTTGTATGAAAAAGGTCGATGATAGGAGGCCAGTTTCATGCCTTTCTGGATCGTATAAAACTATCTTTTGGTATCAAAGAGACGATAGGATTCTATACCACTTGGTAAAATAGGGAAACCAACAAGACCAACCCTGGGCCGGGTGTCTTCTTCCTTTAACAAATATTCTCAACTTGTCGAGTGATGATGATTTTCAATAAGGTAAGAATTATACATATTTTTTGTTTGCTGAATGATGGGGAACTGAGTCCCCCAAACCCCCTGCTCTCTTTTTGTCATGGATTTTTTCTTGTTGTTTAGGAAAATTGCAGCGGATATTGTTTTCGTTGCAAATTTTGCAGAAATATCAGGGAATACTCAAGTAAATTAACGACATGCGCGAATCTATTCATATATTTGTTAATTTCAATCTATTCTTTATTAACCACGTTGAGGAAAACGATCTTTGTCACGGTCACGATGGTTAAATTCGCGTCTCAATACAAAGGTATCGTCGTGTAGCGGATCGCTGATCATCGCTTAGGTAGCAGTCCACAGTGTTTAGAGCATTTTTAGTTAATTAAGCTAGATCCGCCAAAATTGATAATAGCCCTGTCCAATCTGGTGAACAATCCGATTTTTTCCACAAAATCATTAAATCAAATGTCTAACTACAATATAGCATCATTTAAATCGCCTAGCACTGACTATCACCCTACATATATTGGTGATATTTTCCCCTACCCCTCTTTTAGACCAGTGAATTTTCCTAAAATATGCCCAAAGCCTAGGTCCCCATGCGTATTCTATGCAAAAGCACGCCCCATAAATCTCATGCAAATACTTAGAGAATCAACCCAGTTTCATAATGAGCAGTGCACAAATATGTCCCATCCATCTACTTTTTACGCTATTTGTGAACAAAGACGACCCATTGTAAAGTCGACAGTGGTGAGCGTCACCGGCTATGGCTGGCGAATCCTTATATAATCTCGGTTTTTACCAGTCTAAAAATAGAAAATAAGTATTTTTGACATGTTTGATAATTGATCCGATTTTAGGAAAGATGTCGGCAAATTATTGAAAGAGGATAATTGACAGCCAAATTTCATGCCCTACCCCTTAATAATGAGATTTTTGGAACCTCAGAAATCAAACATGGCGGACATTGTTGACAGCTGCAGGTTGCTAAGCGGCGACTGCGCTTTCGCAAAGCTTCCAATAGAATAGAATAGAATGCGCCGGTAAACCAGAGACTAGCCAAATATTTACTTATATCTAATGAAAGAAATTTCATTTAGCGAACCCAGGGGTCAAACATGTGATTATTGGTCATGGATAAAATAGGTGTAAAATTTTAAATTCACAATAATATTGGATTTTCTTTTCACGTTCTAGGGAGAGATCCTCTAACGCAAATGTAATCCTCTCTGTAAACTTAAAGATAGTCAGACACTCGCTCTTTGAAGTGGCCATCTTCATGTGCATGCATAAGTCTCTTAAACGTTCGGTATCCCTTGACAAACTACCTGCTAGACACACATTGTATACTCTACGAAAGCACGCCTATGCAATATACAGATTTTTCATACGTTGTCAAAATTAATAAAAAAAATCAGTAGATTTGTTTTTCTAATTTTTGGTCAGGCGGTTTTGATTCATCAGGATGTTTATCATGATTTATCTGTTTGTTCTTGGTGATTCATTGACTAGTTAGAGATTCACCACGAGGACCGAAAAGCTAACTAAATGTTATGAACCACTGCAGAAGCTGAGGGTGAGTTTAGGTACCTGTAAAATCGATTTAAGCTCGCCAGTAATTTTTTATTACTGATCGTTCCAAGGCGATACTTCTGTGGTGGTTCTTTCGTTTTATGTCTTGGTGTTTAAATTTTTTGTGCTGTTGGCGCCTTATGTATGTTTTCATATTTTTAGTTAAGGTAACTGAGAGGCCACCTATTGGGAAAATAGCTGCCCATTCGGCTTATGATATGTTTTCATGGTATAAGTACCTGATTGTTAATTTAGTTTTTTTTCCAATCTCGGTTTTAAGAGTGGGAATCTTTTTCTGATTGCGCCTTTTCCTGATCTTTGCCTACTTATACCTTTTTCTAATGTGTACTCACCATCAATGCTTTGGGGCAAAAATAAGAAAAATAGATATACCCCTATATACCACAGATTTACTATATAAAAGTGGGGTTTAATGGGTTATAAAAATTAAACTGAGATCCATTAATAACAGTGAACATACGTGCTCGTATTAATGAGAATACGGGAGGGCCATACCGCGGTTTTATTTCACGGACATGTTTTCCAGATGCACCCCGCAAAACCGTGAAAAGAACATTGTTTTCATTGATTGCAACGGTCCAGTCTTATCAAATGATTAACAGACGCAAATGCATATGATGACTTAACAACATTTCAAATATTGCAAATAACCTTTTTGCAACTTGAACTAGAAATTTCTTGAGGACATTACATTTAACACTTGCTTATATCTTGTTAAGCGTCCCCTACATTTGTAAAGACATGATTTTAATCTATGCTTTACTCGAGGTTTTAACAAAATTCGATCAGATGTAAGAATTGTATGGCATTTTGTATTTTAACTATTTCTGAAGAACTGATCGGAAAAGGTTTCGATAATGCGTTTCTTATTTTGTTGGGTATATGTACATTGTTTAAATCACATTATCACACAAAGCACGATATTCAAAACGTGGTCTTTCTTAAGTCCATCGGTACTTCGACTTTTAATTATAATAGAAATGACAATTGCGATAGTGTAATATGATTTAACGATTTCTATCATCATTAAAATTGAAAGCTCTAACTGAGATAATAGCATTGTCCATGAACGTGTGAAAAAAATATCAGCACTATAAACTGCGAGATTGGCAGACATTTCCGGCATGTTTCCAAAAGCATTTACAAAGTTGTAACATAATTCGAGAATGTTGAAAGCGTGCAATTTATATTCCATCGTATTTTTCTAATAGTTATTGAATTCCATTCATTTGACTGAGTGATGTTTGCAAATTGTGATTAGATCCGGCTAAAATTGCAATCTGAGCAGTCTGGCTTAATCTAATCATTTCTTATACATTCAATGGCAGATGAAAGAAATCTGAATACTCGGAGACAGTTATAGAAAATTACATAATATTATACACAGTAAACCCCGCCATGAGGCAATAACCGATTCCAGAAACGAAAACAATTACCGTGTTTGTCAAGTTGTATTCGACACACGAGATCCAATATGAATATACGGAAGTTGTTCACGTCCTACTTACAGATAATATGTGATGAAGACAGCATAGTCTCCTCCGTAAATATCATCCAAATGGCAGAATAAGCCCTGCATCGGATCCATAACCCCTGATAAAAAGCAGACGCTTCTAAACTTTTGTTTTGTGTCCTTGGAAATTAAGCATAGAAGAATAACAAGGTAAAAGTAGGCGATGATCGGTAAATGGTTGAAGCAGAAAGAAATTCCTACTCAAAAACCCGAGGTGGGAAAAATACTAAATCGGCAAGCCGGCACCTATTATACAAAGAGGACACACCGTAGGCCGAGTGAGCAGCTATTTAACAGTAGGCCGCAAATCAGTTACACTGACGTACACTGACTTACACTCCATGCGAAGGGACGGTCAACTAAAAAAAATCTGTTTTGAATTTACACGATTGAGCAACTGTCTACTCCCTTTTCAAAACCATTTCAGAATCTCTGTATTTCGTCGCCTGCACATGTCATTTTTCTTTTGTCTACTTTTTTTCAATCTACACAGTTGACTCAGGACGGGTACAGACAAGAACCCATAGGGTATAAACGTTTTTATTACATTTGGGGGATAATAAAGGTGTTATACAAACCAACATCAGACATCAGTAAATATTGATTATTGTCATATGGCCTCATCCACGTACAGGCGCTCGACGATTAGGCCGTGTTTTTTATTATTGTTATTGCAATTTGACCCGTTTGAAGACGTTTTTTTTTTTTTTTTTTTTTTTTTTTTTTTTTTTTTTTTTTCACTTGTATGAAGACCCTAGCGAAACGTTCTTGCCATTAGTTTTTATTCACAATCCCATTTATCAACCACCCACCCTCGGCTAAGGGGTGATAATACAGACAAGGCCGGAAACCCGCTGTCCTAGTTTTACTGGGGGGGGTGTGGACGGGGTTCCCCAGAGCTGGAACTCATGGATGTACCTGACCATGTATCGTTATTTCAACGAGATGCAAGCTTACACACGAGAGTCATAGAAAATTTTCAGGTACACTAGTTTGCTGTCCCTTTAAGTTTTCATTCCTGAGTAAGGAAGAACATACAATATTCGAACATTTGATGGGATCCTGAATGTTTTTAAGATGCCCTGATCTTACTATTAATACACACGTAATTGACAGGAAACGGCAGCGAGTAATTCATGTTACGTTAGATTTCCATGATTGGTATCATGAATATTACTCACAGTCATTGTTTTTTATCATGTGCAATAAACTATATCGTTACGCCAGTGAAATTTAGATCCCTCGAACCTTGCTTTTAAAATGTAAAAATGGACTTGGCAGATTTATTCTGATTTTTAGATAAAAAGTTCGTCAATTGTGGCTTGGATTGGTATGATTCAAGGTATTTCGGGTACTCGATGGACAGTGTAATATGCTTTTAGCACAAACAAAAGGTTACGTATATTGTAAAATAGTTGTCGCTTTACAGCCTGAAAACATTTGCAAAAATACATAGACGTGTTCACATAATGTTTACTCATCATTACTAGCCCTGTTATATCAAAGCGCCATCTAGCGGCATGGCAACGTCCTGACTTTAATCATTCAATCCGTGTTACATTCGATTATGTTCTCGAAGCTAGACGCCATACTTCGAAAACCTTTGGCATGTCCTACAAATAGACAGGTTGTGTTATAAGTTTTTTTTCTAATTCAGTTTTACGTCCCTTTCAAGATTATTTCAGCTCATATGAGACGGGACAATCAGAAGGTGGGCGAAAACGGGAGAACCCCGAGAAAAACCACCTGGCACATCCGCAAGCAGAACTTGTATTGGCTTGTCTCACATGTGGCCAGAGCGGGGCTTGAACCCACACCAATCTCAGCAGTGAGATGATCGAGTGATTAAGAAACAGCGCTCTTAACCGCTCGACCACGGGGGCCGCTCATTATAAGATGTGAGTTTACGGGCATGGGTGCTTAGTTCGGATCTGTGCAATGGGGGAGACCTTTTACAAAGGCATGAGTAGGCTTGCAGTGTTGAAATAATGATACATGTTCAGATAAGAGATCCAGTGCCGGGCAACCCCGTCTAACTAGTGAAACTAGGTCAGCGCGTTTTCGGCCTTGTCTATTTTAAGCCTAGGGTGGGGGATTGATAAATGAGATTGTGAATAAGAACTAATGGCATGAACGTTTCGTTCGGGTCTTCAAACGGGTCCAGTCGTCGAGCGCCTGCGATACAGGTAGAGTCTAATGACCCTGCAATCACTAACATACGACCATTGGGCCACGGAGGCTTCAAATGATTATTTGTCACGAAAATGAATGTTTATCAGATCAACATTAATGAATCTAAAACTATATAATATTCAGATTCCAATCATTATCAGTATGACTGTTTGATTGTTTCTCTAATCTCTACAGACCTCGTTTTACGATATAAGTAGGGGTTTGTCCTGAATGTTTCCTTGATATTACAAATTTTGAGAATCGGTTCACAAATACGTATCATATGCCTGAAACCTCTCTCTGGTAAGGTATCAACATGTACTGAAGGACAATAAATATTTAAGCCCTTTTTTGTTGTAGAGATGTGAACTCAGGTAAGGGTCAATGTCTTCCACTTACACGCTCTGCATGCCAATTATCGATATTTGACCAACGCCGGAGTGACATAGCTAACTCCGAGGCAATAGCCAACGCCTGAGGAACAGTGTGTGAAGGGCTGTCAACAAAACTATGAACTATTTTATAGAGCAAGAGGATAATGTATTTGTAATGATAAGTTAATGTTGTAAGATGGATTTGCTTCCAAGTAAAATTGACATCATGTTACAATACTTTGTCTGAAACATACAAAATACAAGAAAACACGCACAATTTTGTGGTTTTGTCCGCAAAATTGATTTAGAAGTCAACAATTCTTTAAAGTCAAAACTTTTCATTCTCTATTCATGCTATAATTTATAACTCATATTCGCTGTACAAACTGTTTTACTTAAAGCTCATTTCTGACGAAACATTTAGACATTTTTCGCCATCAAAGATTCCTTGTGGAAAAAAGAATGGGATCGCCAACGCCGGAGGAAGGTTAGATATGGGCATGACCAACGCCTGAGGATGATAACGTTTGCACAGAATGCTGATTCAAAACAAAAACTATTTTTACTCGACTTTTACTTGATAGGGTGGTAGCAACAATATTTGGCAGCTACACCTGTATAATGATACATACGTGAAAGCATGTGCTTGGTTATGGAAATGCCGTGATGCATATTCCTCCCGTTTAAAGCACGTACGAATGTCCATTTACCGTGTTTTAATACTATTCGTATTTAAAAAGCATGACATGAACATTTAAGTTATGCGTTGTAACGAAAGGTTTTCTGAAGCAATATGAATGACTCGACCGAGTGAAACTGTACAGTCTAAATGCCTGAAAAAGAAAATAAAATTGTGCTATTTTAGTGTATGGTGCATTGCATGTCTGTGGCGAATCTAGTAAGCCATGATTTTGTTTGATTTTGTTTCAATTACTGCTCGTTTGTACCTTCGTGTACAGAAATATTTTTATTCCTAATAAACTACGAATTTGAGACAATTAGTGTAACAAGATGTCCTCAATTCTATGTGTAACAGAAACGTGCGCGCGCGATCCCACGCCAGAAGGTAAGCATCTTGTAGGAGATTATAGGCATTACAGACCATTATGGGGTGAAAGTAAATATGATTTCTTGATAAAAAAGACCATCAAATCTTGAGAACAAAATCGGGCGTCGAAGTTGGTCTCATCTCTTCTCTAACATTTCCTCCGGCTGCAGTCGTATCTTACTCCGGCGTTAACGTTACCCTCATTTCCTCACTAAAGAGGGTATGTTAATTAAATGCATGAAAATGTTCAAAATATACCAAATTCAAGCGTGCTTTGGTTCTGTTAATGTCAGATATATATATTGTTTCTTCTATATGCACAATTTCAATCACTATCTTCGTACAGAAACACGTGTTTAGCTGTTTAAATTAGGTTGTTGTATTAACGTACATCTTTCTTAAATTTATCAATAATACGAATATCTTTGCGGCCTAAAATTGCTTTGAACAACAAGCCCATTGTCATAGGAAGATAAAGAATTAGGGAAACTGAGTAAAGAGCGTGTTTTCCAATTTATTTTGACATTTTTAGAAGAAGAGCACTCTCTATTTTCCACAGGCGTAGGCGTTATCCTCGGAGTTGGCTATCCCACTCCGGCGTTGGTCAAATATCGATATTGGCATGCAGAGTGTGACTTAGGCGAAATGCATAAAAATATGTTTAAAGAATGTTATACGAAGAACAATGTTTAATAGACGCTAGTTCCAGACTTGAAATATGATATAAATATGAACACGATGCTGTACCAAAGTAGCTGGAAAAAATACAGCTGCACATGCACAAAGCAGCAAATGTTCTTGAATCGCTAGATACCTTTTTAATAATGTAACTGTAAAAATGCAATTATCAGGAAGTGGCGCACTTAAAGCGAGTCCCACTCAAGTTCAGAGGTTGGATAATAAAACAGTACAAATAGGCAATGATCAGGAAATGGCGCAATCAGAAAGAAATTCCCACTCCATTAACCGAGGGGTGGGAAAAAAACTAAAATGACACTTAAGTACTTATACCATGAAAACATGTCGTAAGCCGAGTGAGCAGCTATTCCCCAATAGGCGGCTACTCAGTTACCCGAATTGAACTTAAATATGAAAACGTACATAAGGCTCAAACAGCACAAAACTTCGACTCCAAAACACAAAACAATTAGAACCACAACACAAGTATCACCTTGGAACGATCAGTGATATAAAATCACTGGGGGCTTAAACCGTGGGAATCTTTCTTTGATTGCGCCTTTTACTGATCTTTGCCTACTTGTACCTTAAAACAGGCGCCTAACCTCACCCTGATCTTCCGTTGTGGTTCACAACATTTAAGTTGTTCGGTCCTCGTGGTGAATCTCTAACTAGGAAATGAATCATCAAGGACAAACGAATAAATCATGATAACCACCTTGATGAATCAAAAACGTGGACTCAACAGACTCAGTAAGCTGCCCGACGATGGGGATCCCTGGGCGACGAATAACTTACTGAAAACCGGAGCAAAAGGAAAACACCAGTTAACCTCGGTGGGCCAAGCAACAGACAAGAAGCTCCGACCCCAACCAACTTAAATGAATAACTTTAAGCCGAGGCCATCATAGAGTCTGACGCCCGACCCACCGGCGTGCAATTAAAGAAGGCAGCATAGTTATCAACCGAGTAAGCCGAGTAAGCAGCTTTTTCCAAAAATGTTGCCACTCATTTACCCGTACTTGACTAAATATATGAAAACGTTCATAAGAGGTGCAAACAACACAAAAATTCAACTGTAAAACATTAAATAATTAGATGTGTCAATAGAAGTATCGTTTGGATTTTATTTAGGTGTCAAATAATATGCATTGATATTACGTGCATGTTCATGTAAAATACTTAATTCTTTGTGATTTTTCTCGAGAAATTTGTCTTCTCTAACATTTCAAGGAATTTTAACAGACGCATTCACCTTTGTCAAAAATTTAAATAACCAATTGATATAATCGTATACTATACGAGCCGCGTCATGAGAAAAACGGAGTTTTGCCTATGCGAAATTAAAGGCGCAGATCAGCTGTGCAGTAGCTGCACAGCTGATCAGCGCATTTCTTTTCGCTACTCGTATAGTACAATTCCTGGATAATTTTGAAAGGGGCCATCGGCAAAATTGCCCATTAATTTTCAAAATGGCCACTTCATTTTGCAATTTTGGGCCATGTTTATAATGTAAGGAGATAGGCAATGCCGTTTCTTGATTATTTTTTTTTCTGGAAATGGCCCCTAATAATTTAAAGCCAGCAATATCCCTGCAATTCCTTTCCTTGTTTCGTCCGAAATTTCAAGCTTCTACCCCACTTCTGTGACTGCACAGACCGGTTTGTGTCAGACCTGATCGGAAACCCCGAAGACCGGTTGTCTCGCGCCACGTCTCATACTATGGATCACGTTGCACTATAAGACAATTCTGTGATATTTAAGCGATAAAGCATTGCTTCAGAATTGATTTTGCTGCTGTCAGAACGCGGAAGTATCCGAGTCTATATTAAAGTAAAATCGGCAGCATTGTCATGCGCGGATAGAACTATATATATAAATCATTATTTGTAAAAGTTGAAACATTTTCTAGACATCTAAATCATTGTTACACTTTACATTTGTTTTCTACAAATTGTAAAATTAATAAACACGTTTCTGATGGAAGAACGATTTTCAAAAATTCTGACAATGGACAGAAATACTGTAGATATTAACGTCTTTGATGTATTGCTAATTAATGTATCTGACAATGATTCTTTGATAAATAAAACTATATCGGAAAGTGCACTGATTGAGCAACACCTGGGTAAGAGGTACATGGACAGTTGGGAGCTTGCATTACTTAATATCGTGTATATTTTAATATTTATTTCTGGAATTCTGGGAAACACGTTTACCTGTATTGTTATAGTGAGAAACAGGTACATGCATACGGCGACGAACTACTACCTATTTAGCCTGGCAGTTTCAGATATTCTTATCTTACTCTTGGGTAAGTGTTATCACATTATCTTAGAATTATAGTAAAGGATTAACGAAACACTTAGGGTCATTGTAAGCTTCGTAATGCAAGCCTGAGGTGTCACTGATATAATTATATGAAAGCAAAATGCAGCAATTGTGTGAAATCATAGCAAATTAAGCCTCTATGTCGGTTACGCAAGCATGACGGCGTGTGCGTAAACACACACAACCTAAAACTTGAACCAAGACCAAATTGTTTCCGAAACTCCTAAGCGTGATTGCAGGTGTAACCCGTGATCAGTTTGAAACATAACATTATGATTTTGGATGTATTACGTAACCACTATCAATAAAAACATTGACTTGGAATCAGTTATATATTTTTTCGGATCGGTTAAGACATTTACATGAACATGTCAATAAAACATTTCATCATAACGTCAAATTTTGATAACAACAATTTTAGAGTAACCCATTATGGCCATCATTTTTTTCTGATTTGAAAATGAGCAGCTGCCATATTTAGGGTACATGTGACAATGCGCAATCTGAGTGTTGCCTTAACGCAGATTGTCCGGTTTTTGTGTGTTTGTTTTATAATTTGAATGTCGTAGTTGCTCATTCATCATAATTGTTTCCGTTTGTACTCCGTTCCAGTTTTAATGCAACATCGGATGGCACGTAACTTTGCAATGACGCTCATCTTTTTGCAAATTATCAAGTCGACATCGGGTATCCAATCATGGATATTTGGCATATTTACCTTTCCGTTTTTCATGGTCAGTAACGTTTTGGCGTTAATTCTGTCAATACAATGACGTTTTCTCATTTCATCACACGAAACAAGCAGTCAGCAAGGCATTTAAAAAAGAGATTTTATCAAAACGTCAATATCATACGAAACAGTTGAATGTTCATGTGTTGCGTATTCTAATTCCTTAAGTTTATTTATTTTGCCGCTTGTAGGAATGATAACTTTGTAAGACGCTTGCAAACTTTGACGCGGCGTACTGTTTAAGTAAAAAGAGGATATTTGCTTTTTATCGGTGAATACCAAATGTATTTCATCGAGTGAGTGGAAAACATCAAACTTTTCACGAGTGCGTAGCACGAGTGAAAATTTAGATGTTTTCAACTCACTCGATGAAACATATTTGGTATTTACCGATAAAAAGTAAATTTTCTTTTTATTTTATACAATACACGGGCATTTTCCTATTCACAAAGCAGGCGGTGAAAATGCAAAAGCCAAATTTTTTTGAAAACACAAATAATTTTGGTACCACGTTGTTTCCTAACGTTAAAGAAAATGAATACCCACACTTTATGTTTTCGTTCGTAAATAACGGAGTTATAGACATTTGAATTTCTGAAGTGAGGCACATTTAATGACGTCAAGTGAATGGAAACGTCAGAAGTAATCCAAACTCTACAGTGAAAATATCGGCTGATATCAATCACTAGTGAAAATATCAATATCAATTCTGCAGTGAAAATATCACTTTTATCCATTTTTGACATACATTAATTTCACTGCTTAGTATAAAATAAATAGAGGATATTTGCTTTTTTGAGGTGAATACCAAATATATTTCATCGAGTGAGTTGAAAACATCAGAATTTTCACGAGTGCGCAGCACGAGTGAAAATTATTATGTTTTCAACTCACGAGATGAAATATATTTGGTATTCACCTCAAAAAAGCAAATTTTCTTTTTATTTTATACAATGCACAGGCATTTTCCAATGCACAAGGTAGGCGGTGAAAATGCAAAAACAAAATTTTTTTGAAAACACGAATAATTTTGGTACCACATTGTTCCTTATGTTCTAAATAAGAAAATGAATACCCACACTTTATGTTTTCGTTCATAAATAACGGAGTTATAGGCGTTTGAATTTCTGAAGTGAGACACATTTAATGACGTCAAGTAAATGGAAACGTCAGAAGTAATCCAAAAAATCTGACGTCATTACAGTGACGATATAGGCTGATATCAGTCACTAGTGACTTTTGATATCAGTGAGATTTGATATCAGTGAAATTTCATATCAATGAAAATACCAATTTTATCAAGTTTTGATATACATTGGGTTTCACTGTAAAGTATAAAATAAAACATGATATTTCGATGAAATGGAAATTGCGATTGCTTATAGGTTTAACACATTGATAGAATAAATGATTACACTTCATCTTCACACCGATATGCTTGCTCAGGTATTTTTATAAAATGCTTAAACGTTTCATAGTATCTGGGATCCCCGATACTGAATGTTTTGGTGTGCGCCTTATGATCAAGTATGTTTATGTTCATATGTCGTCAATTCGTTATCAAATGAAAAGGTATCAGGAAAAGGCGCAATCAGAAAAAAGATTCCCACTCCAAAAACCTAGGTGGGAAAAAACCAAACTAACAATCAGGTACTTATACCATGAAACATATCGTAAGCCGAATGAGCAGCTATTTTCCCAATAGGTGGCCACTCAGTTACCTTAACTTAACTTAAAATATGAAAACATACATAAGGCGCCAACAGCACAAAAAAAACAAACAAAAAAAAACTGCAAAACCCAGAAAATACTTGAAGATAGTTTTGTCTTCAACAGATTTGGTACATTTGTGCGATCAAAATATTTGTTCTACTCTTGTATGTTAGTATCCACATCGGCAATAAGTGTAGGCGTCGAAGTCGATGTTACTTCCGAGTCCACGTTTTTGCTTTATGTATGGGCTGTTTCCTGTGATTCTTTAGTATTAGTATGTGCATCAAACAAGGAATTAAAACAGTATTAAAACCGACCAAGTTCCGTGAGCAAATCATAGCAGACTAAGAACGAGGACGGCAACCCTGTACAGTCAATCTAAGCCCTCCAGTTATTTCTTTACTGACTTGTCCAATGTGGATCTGTTGTGATTTATTTTAGTTTTCAAAACTTAATCGTAGACAATCGGAATTGCGAGATTGTATCCGATTCCAAATGAGATTAAATAAACCGACAATATTTTAAGACGGGTTTCTTATTACCGCAACTATTTTCCATTAACGGCTCGCTTTGGTCGTTTCTACCTTAAGTCGATCGGGTCTTGAAGTTTTTGGACCGGGTCGTTTCGGTGAAAATCGTTTCAACGCTTAGTTGTTTCGAAAAATTTTAGTGGACAGTTTTGGCATCAGAAAACAACAAAACACCATGACTTTTTTATTTTGTGATTCCTCCAACCTAAGGAATATCTATATGGAATTTAGCTCTACATGACTAGGTGATATTTTAGAAGAAGTCGTTATGAAAGTTGTTGACAGACAGACGAAGGACGTCAGCTAAGCGCACATGCTGAGCGTTAAAATTTAAAATGCGTATTAAACAGGCGTTTGATGCGTATCAAACAAACTGAATGGCCGCCTATTGGGAAATAGCTGCTACCTCGGTTTACGATATGTTTTCTCAGTATAAGTACCTACATGTACTTGTCAATTTAGTTTTTCCCACCTCTGTGTTTGGTGTGAGAATTTCTTTCTGATTGCGTCATTTGCTGATCGTTGCCTGCTTGTACCTTGTTATTTTAGTAGAGTAGAGTTATACCGAACAGATAATGAATACACTCGAATTGTTAGTGTGGGTGGATGTCATTAAAGCACTATTTGTTCTCAGTTGACTGTGCCATTTAACTGAGACGACATCTAATGCTGCCATAGTAAGCTTGTCGACAATGATCTGTTCTTAGTCTGAGTCTTATTATGATTTGGTTAATGATACCATCCTTGTATTTAACCGGGGTCTTTACTTACAGAATCGAAGGGTTGTTGGACGAAAAAAGTATGATAAATAAACAGAGCCGACACTTGTGATACATAAACATGTCATTCAGAGTCACAGGCCGCCGGCTTTGGGATTCAAAAGCAAGCTTTAGTATAATTATACAAAATGGTCCTGAGATACAAGTGCAAAAGCGTAAAAGAAAAGAAAGTAAGGCAAACAATTTGTCACATTTGTAATTGTCATCGAGGTGTCATTGAGGCATGCTGAACAGAGTTGCGCAACAGTCTGAACTCTCTCCGTCTAACGAATATCTTACAGTAAACACTACTCAGAGCCTTCTCAGAACCTTCTCATCAAGTACATGGTGTTTTAGATTTTGTCGAGCGTAATGTCATAATATTGGTTGGCGTCAATCAACTTTCAGCGAGGAGAAGAAAACAAAATTCTTATTCCCATTTAGCCCCAGGACTATAATAATGATTTGACTTAATTACACTACAGCGTCAAGCAACATGAGCTATGTGCTCCATAATTGGCACTTAAATACACGTTTCATTTCAGCAGTGACAGGTTTTGTTGAATCAGTGCTGGGAAGAAACGCACGTGACCTTGCTGTATGATAAACAACAAATCGAAGAACTCTTTAAAATGTAAACACTTCTTCCATGTACACTGTAGTGGGTAAACAAGCCATGTCACAGGGGAGCTGCGACACGGTGGTTCCGTTCATTTCTTAGGGAAAATATATATCAGGAGAAGAAATAAACACAACTGTAGTAGTGGACTGGCAAACAGACAGATAGACACACACATATACACAGACAAACCTATCTCTACTGTTTTCGATCTTTCTTTCATTAGTGCAGACTCCTTAATAAACCTTCAATACTGTAGCAGCTTTTGTCTAAGAATTTAACGCTCGTTGGTCGTAATTTGTATCCCTGCCTTATAGCAAAGTGTTTTCTTGTATAATTCATATTGATAAAAACTTAAAATATCGAGGAGTCGTAAATGATTGTACACATTACAAGTTAACTCTCTCCCTTCCGTCCAAAGTATTTGGTTTTTAAGTCCATTTGAATCACTGAGGCCATAAGTTTTTATATTGAAGGTCCATGGCTAGATCATTTTTTCTAAACCATTTTATCATGGAAAGGACGTATTTGGCGATAAAGAGTTAACCAGTTTGCGGCTTTTACACACAGTTTGCGATGTCTCGGTGTTATTTACACTGTGTGCTCAGTGTATGTAATAGTTAGAGTATGCAGGAGAGGTCAATGCGAAAATTATAGACCCGGCACGTGAACTTAAAGCCGACCGAGCGCAGCGATGGAGGCTTTAAGTTCACGTGCCTGGTCTATAATTTTCGTATTGACCGATTCCGACATACTCTAACTGACTTATATACTGGCTGCTTTGTTTCGTTATAACAACTGCTATTAATCTTAAGACTGCAAGCCTGTTGGCCTAACCTTGCGCAGCATATTTAGACCAATTATATTCCGCTTAACTTTCTTTTCTCGCGACATGGCATATTAGCCAATCTATCCCACGGACTTAACGAGGTAACTAACTGTGCACGATATTTACATTTCTTCGTGCAATCATGAACAAATAGAACCTTCACAGTTATTTCCCTTTTAAACGTCGTTAAACGCATTGCTTCTATAATAAACGCAAATAATTCAATACCATCTAAGTATGATTTTACATAACTACATAATGTGCTTAAATTGATGAGCTAGTGTATATGGATCTGTCAAGGGCTAATCTCCTTGCTTGAAAGACAGAGGACCATTTTATACCCGGCTGTTTTGGGGGAAAACAGCTGGTCAAAAATAACTGTGTGAAGTTCGTTCCTACTGCCAGGTTTCTCATTCAACTCACACTAACCCTAACCTTCTACTAATAATGGGACCAGGGAGCAAGAGCTATTTTCACACAAATGTATGCGAAGATTCGTTTGATATAACTTTTGGGGGAATTGTAAATAAATGAAACCGGAAATTTCTTTTCTTTTCTTTCACAGCAAAGGATTTTAAATACTCTGTAGGAAGAAAATGCATTTAACAATAGAAAGATTCTTAACCACGATTTGCTAAAAAAGCTTCCAATCAGCCTTGGAAATATTTAATGTCTTCGAACACGGCGAAAACATTATTTTTGCGGTGCACTGACCCATTACATAATGTACTTATATTGAGTCTAATATAAAAATAACACATTGAGTCTAATATAAAAAAACAACAGGAGGACTGATAAGTTTCCCGCCTGATATTAGAGACCGCTGTATAAGTTTCCCGCCGGATATTATACACCGGTGTGTAATAAACGGCGGGAAACTTATACACCTACCGCCAAAACTTCCTTTGTTGAGTAGGTGTATATGTTTGTTAGAGACCTGCTCGAAACAAAAGAGCCATTATATAAGCTCATGTATAAACCCTTGACGACATAGCAGAAAACATTAAGACCTCAATAATCAAGAGATATTTACTTTAGATGGGGGTTATCTGACATATTTCGGAACAGTAACCAGTGTTACTGGTTCCGGTGCAGTTTGTGACCCCTTAGATGTAGAATACTAGTAATTGGCACTTTGCGTAGTCGTAAAACTCCTAAGTTGTGAATTTTGCGTATGACCCGCGCCTTGAGAAAACCAACATTGTGGATTCCGAACGATTCGACACAAATCAAGCTGAACAAGCTCAAACAATGGCTAGATGCTTGACATTCCGCATACAAGTAGAAGAGGAACTGTACTATCCGTGTGGCGAAAACAAAGGCGCAGAACAGATGTGCAGTTACTGCACAGTTGATCTGCGCCTGGTTTCGCATATGCCGCAATCCGGTTTTTATATGATGCACTATCAGGAAATCATTCTTCGACGTAGTTGTTTATATTTCCCAATCCATCCCTTTAAAAATTCATAATGATACCTGAATGCAGACAATTTATCCTTCAATAATGTCAACGTTTTCAGCTTGTCTCGTAATTGATGTTCCAGATACCGCCGCTAATGCTTCTATATCTAGATAGACACAATCAAGTTGATGAAGCATTCCTGCATGTCCGCTAATAACTTTCTTATCCGCTAATTCGTTAATGGCAGATTGTCGCGGCTAGATTCATTGGAACTTTTTTAGATGAGCCTGTGCATAATCAAACCAACAATTTGGGTTCCGACCAGGTCTGACACAAACCGGGCTGTGCAGTCACAGGAGATGGTTAGAGGCAGGTAATTTCGGATTTAAGAAGAAGAAGGATTGTACTATGCGAGCAGCGAAAACAAAGGCGCTGATCAGCTGTGCAGTTATCTGCGCCTTTGTTTCCGCCTATGCAGATTGTTAATTTTCCCATGCGACGGCTCATATCTGATTCTACCGATTTCTTTGTATATCATATAAAGCTCTTTCGTAGAATTCAGAGCAACCGTATATATATATATATATATATATATATATATATATATATATATATATATATATATATATATATATATATATATATATATTGTTTTCTGCAGCCTGACTCTTATTGGTTCTTGAATTGTTATGTCAAATCTTCTTCTTGATCGGGAAAATGTAGCATTATCTACAAAAAAGACTTAATTGGCTGGTTGCTAATTAGTAATCGCTTTCATGATGTTTCTATGAAGTGAATTGTTCATTGCCACACATTTTGGACAACATGAAATGAATGTTTATAAGATTAATTGATTCTTTATTTTCTCTTTAATGGAGAGTACAGATGGACATTATTTGTCATTATTGAAAATACGTGTTAGTAATGTTTTGGCCAGAATGTTTTTATTTGTCAACGATTTATAAAAAAAAAAACTGCTGCACATTTTCCGACAAACTAATTGCTCACTTGTGTCAATCAAATTTGTTAACTTCATTCAATCAGTTAGATACTATAACCCAGGCATTTAACACGCAAATCCAATACACAAATTCGTCTGACAGTTGTAAAATGATAATTTTCAGATGTAAAAAACATGTTTTCTTATTTTGCTGAAAGCATAAATTATAGTACAACTGGCCTTGTTGACTGACGAGGTTCTAACGACTACCCACTTTCAATTTGGAAGCATAATTAAGAAGACAAATGAATATCAGCCTTAGTACAAAATATGGTTAATCCTTCATACATTACAAATATAATTACAATCCGTTAACCATGATTCCTTGTGGAATCTTTGAAACTTGAATATCAGCGAATGTTTTGTTAAAAATTTGACTCCATATTTTATGTTATCAATTTAGGCATACAACATCACAAGATCTACAAGTTTTATATACAGAGTAAATATTTATACTCATACACTGAAAAAAGAGTTATAAGAGGCCACCTCATATTTTTTCTTCTAGTTCAGAAAGTAAAATACGATCAATTAGAATTCATGATCATATAAAAAAAACCAATGTCTAACATTGGCTCTGTGAGTTTCTGCATTCCAAAATGCGTGATACTTCTCACACAGACGAAGCATGTGTAAAGGTACCCTATTTCAAAAAGTCACACTTTATTAACATCAAATTAAATGTCATATTATGACGTTGTGTTTTTACATTTTAATTTATTTGAAAGTGCTACTGACTGCCATAATGCAAGATAAAATTAAGTCAAAAGTGTTGCTGCAATAAGAATCTTCGTTTCTGTTTTGTACATGCAAGAAGACAACAACCTGAATAACAGGAATTCAGCTTTTGTATGCAATTTGCATACCAACTTTGTTCTTCTCCAGTTGCGTTATTATCAGCAGCACGGCATTGAAATTTTCAGCGGTTATTTAGGTCAAATACTAGACTCTGATAAACTTTGAAAATTAAAAAAAATCGTCCACAAATTTTGTTATTTTGTTCGTTAAAAATTGGCATTGAAACCGGAAGTGTGCGGCAGCCTTGACCTGTTGGTCCTCGAAAATGGTCTAAAACAGTTCAGACGAGTTATATCTCTCATTTCCAGGCCTCATCAAATGAATTTAACAGGGTCAACATGTTTAAGAGGCACATTTATGAATTTTCCAAAACATCTCAAAATTGGCGATTTTTAAAAATGCATAAAAATTCTACCAGTAGACAAAATTCGAATGTTTGATGTTTTTCCGAGCCGTAACGACCCCTTTGATGACACCCGTTCCTAATTTTAATAAATGGTGTGCTGTATCTATTTTTTATTTAAAATCATTGATTTTTGCATTTTACTCCAAAAACGCCTTAAGTAAAAGAAAATTATTTATTAACACTTTGGAACTTTACCTACATGAAAGACACGTCTTTTGGCAAAAAATCGTGCAATTTTGAACATGGCTTAGAAACAAAAAATGAGTTTGAAAAGTGGCCTCCTATAACTTTTTTTCAGTGTACTTAACACATTAGCTGAACAAATGCATCCAGTTATCTTTTTCTTGCCAGTGACGATTGTTCAAAAACAAGAAAAGTTGTCAATTTATTTCTGAATATCGCAGGGGTATGTTAATAACTGAACGCACCTGTAAGCATTACGTTTTCACTATGGAACATGCCATTTCCGAACCTTTCATAACTGTTGATGTAACTAATATCAGTTTGCATTTTCATGGTGGTTAGGATGGATTTGACATTGTAACAAAATGACATTAACATTTTACACTTTTTTGGCGATTTGAACATTTTAAATTAATGGGCTATTTCAGGGTATGTTTACATAGTCAATTACCTTCAGGTGTATCACAATTTTTGTCAAGTATCATTAATTTAAATCAAATGTCATAAATGGTACAAGTCGAATGGTTTGTCTAGTTCATTCTGGAACATATTCCAAGAGGTGTCGAAATTGCAGTTAGATCATAAAGCACTCTACATTGTGTATAGCGGGTCCATAAAAATGAAGGTACAGTACATGTACCAAACTTTTGTTTTGAATTCATGGAGGGAAGAATTATGCATCCGGTCAGTACGACAAATGTTTACATGTCATTTGCAGTTGCTAAAAACCTCTTTACTCCTAAATACTCACGCTCGGTTTCAAAACATACATGGTACAGAAATGTCATCTATTAACAAAGTTATGACACAATATGTTGATGCTTAACTTATGGCTGACTATATAATTATATTTTTGAAAAAACCGTTATCAGACACTTTCACTCACACTTTAACATCGTAAAAAACATGTTCATGAAATAAGTACCCTCTTTAACTCAACGTTTATGTAGTGAAATTAGGGTGCACAGGGGTATTCATTTGTCTGCTTAATTTTGCTTCAAAATTAAGAGTGGGTAGTCGTAAGAACCTTTCAGCAAAATAAGAAAACATTTTTTTTTACATCTGAAAATTATCATTTTACAGCTGACAGACAAATTTGTGTATTGGATTTGCGTGTTAAATCCCTGGATGGACTATAAAAGGTAGCTTATCTCAGTATTTGTCAAGACACCAAAGGATTAACATCCCCAGCAGCTCCTAAAAACCAATAATTAATTTGATTGGCGGTAACCTGTGGATATCCCTTATATATGCTCGCTATATGTTTGCTCCTTGAAAATTAGCAGGGTATCAAGAAATGTAAATATTTGGGAAGGTACAAAAACCAAGAGTTATCTCAACCTGTTGGCATTTGGGAACGCCGCCACATCCTTTATCGTACAATTTAAATAAATACCCAAATGACACAGTTAAACACTTTTGCTTAAATTATGTGATTTAACTTTATTTGTTTGATGGTTTTAAACGCAATTAGTGTGTGGTCCCTTTTTATTCACTAACGTTTATTATTTATATCCTCTTACACACTAGCTGTATATATACCCCTCAAAATTGGTTTTGCATCACTATTTTCTTTCATATTTTAGGTTAAGTGATCTTTTGACTAACAATTTAACATATCTTTTTGAATTTGCATTTTGAATTCTGAATGGGTTTAGAAACGTATGTGATGAGACCAAAGAACGTTGCGGAAACGATTTTAAGAAAAATTTTTTCCATTTACACACAAGAGCTCCAAAGCAAATGATTAAGCCAAAAAAAAAATTCAAAATTTAGGTAAAAATGCATTTTTGACAAAATTGCAAGTTTTGAGAGAAAAAAAATAAATACTGGAGAAAATGAGTAAAATCGAAATTAATTTCAATTTTTTTATCACTATGATATGTTTTAACATCAGAAACCTACCGCCTATTTTCTTTCTGTTCAAGACTATCTCATGTCAAAGACATTGCATGAGTAGATTTTTGATATGCAGATTTTTAAAAAGTGGGAATGTGGATGGGTTGAAAAGCAGTACCTCCAGTTAAACATTTAGGGGTGCTGCATGCTGTGTTTGATGGAAAAAAAAAACATTTCATTGGAGAGATGAGTTACTTAGCTTTATCTGAGAATGTAAAAATAAACTAAAAAAAAAAAATAGGTATTTTTTTTGTCAAAAAAGTGTTTTTGTCCAAAATATGTTTTTTTTCTTTTTTTTTTTTTTTTTTTTTTTTTTTTTTTTGCTGCTTTATATGATTGCTTTCAGTTACTCGAGTGAGGATGTGAAACGAATTTAGGTTCGGAAGCCCAGAAATAAATATGTGGTCTTTTTGCTGCATCCCAAATTTTGGTGTTTTCAAAAACATGTTTTTGCACATTTTCACATAATCTTTTCAAGACAAAATGTTGCTTTGTTATACACGAATTCCAGCCCTTTAAAATGGTATTAAGTTTTAAAAGTTTATTTGAAAATGACTTATACTAATTATTATTTTAAAATGAGAAAAATATGAACTGGTGCAAAACTTCTTTTGATGAGTATATACGAGTATATAGCAATCTGGAATGTACAATTGTAAGAAGATACTACATGTATATTGCAAACGCGTATTTTCATGATGTGTTCATTCAGTCCTAGGATTACTTTTTTTATACCAAATCATACAAGCAAAATGTCACAAGATTTGTTACGCATTTCATCAGCAGAACATTTGTCCATAAGCAGTGTAAAGTACAAGATAGCCAGAACGCAGAACGTTAAATAACAGTAATGGACGCGGATTTGACAAAAGAGGTCTTCGGGCATTCAAGTACACTTTATGCTATTCAAAGTTAAAAGAAACATCTAAATCTGAAATACTTGGCATGCTCATACATTTATGTCATACTGCTTTACTATTATTATAACATAATCAAAGATATATATATATATATATTTCTTATGAGACAAAGCTATTTGTAGCATGTGTATTGTCATGGCAACCATTGTGCCGTAAGGACTACCCTCATTTAAAAAAAAAAACAGATACACTTTTTGTTATTTTATCAAACGGTTTGTGAATTTGTGCCTGTGGCATAGTCTGTACAGTGGTATAGATGTTAAACTTCAAGAAACACATAGAATTTCGAGAAGTTTAATCCTAGCTTCTTTTATAACAGTAAGATAAAGACACCATCAACGTAGAAACGTCATCAACAATTTTCATGACGTCATGTTTAGATTGCATCAATTGCACACATTTTAATGCCCATATCTTTTCTATTTATGAAGATACTCACTTCAAATTTTTAGGGAATACTCAGAGAAACATGGTCCGTCACTTGGTATCAATGTCTTATTTTTTTTAATATTTTTTGGCCATAAGACCCCTTTTGTCAGATCTTGGCCCAGTTATATATTTGCCGAGGCTGTTTTAACGTGTACCCACAATCTATGCTTTGAACGACAATAAGAAAAATATCAATATTTTTACTGAAATTGTTATTTTTACATCCCAAAGAATCACAGTCACTGTGAAATGCATGGGCGTGTAGAAGTAATGGTGGCCCACTGAACTTTAAAATCAGACCTGAAATTAAAATCCTCGTTATATAGGCTCGGTCTTAGTCCTTAAACGCAATAACTTCAGATTTAGTGAGAGCTGTCTCAAAATTTATTTGACACGAACATACATGGTTATAAAATATGATATGTGTTTTATGTCGCTGTGGTTTCAAATTGAAATATTTTCTGTGCAAATGGCCCTTGATATGACGCCTTCAAGAGTCGCGCCATGACAGTGTTTGTCTTAAGCTTGCGAGCCTTACAATAATTACAGTACACCTCCTGGCTATATTTATCTGGCTTTCGTCGCCGGGTTACTGATGAGGTTCAGTACTCGAAATTGAGAAATACGGCCCATACCACATTCCTGTGAACGTTTTCACTGCTCCCAAAGGATCAAGCTTTTTATATTTTATTTATCACTGGTTTTCCTTGGATTAGTTTAAAACAAACATTACGAAAACATGCCAATAGAATCTATAGAAATTTTATTTGTTGTAAAAAAATCTAAAATTTCATTAGATATGTTTCTTCTTATCTTTGATCCAAAACATAGAATGTGGGTACACGTTAGAATCGCCTTGGTGAGGCGGTTCTAACGAGTACTCACAATCCATGTTTTGGATCAAAAATAAGAGAAATAAGTATACCCCTGCACACCCCAGTTTTACTGTATAAAAGTGGGGTTTAAGGGGACATTCATTTCACTGACATGTTTTTCTGATGTATTTGGGGTACACCTTGAAACTTGCCCATGCAATATACAAAGATTTTCGAGCATTAAAAATTGAACCTTTACAGCTAAAATATTGTGTTTGTTTGTTGTTGTTTTTTTTTCTCTTATATTTGCTCAAAACATCGAGTACCTAAAATCTATGTTTTTGAGCAAAAATGAGATAAATAGGTATACCTTAGCATACTCCAATTTTGCTACATAAAAGTGGGGTTTCAGGAGGTTTAAGGAGGTATACATTACACGGACATGTTTTCATGATGGTCAAGAATGAATAAATACCTACCAAGACCAGGTCTTTGATACACTTAATGGAAGGTTGAATGTATAAAATTTACGAGCTTACATTTTTGTTCAGTTTTAAGTTGAATGATGTAATTGAAAGTTTTGTTTAACAAGAGAGGCCCCATTCTCAATATGTCATCAATATCAAGTCTTTTTGCATGCAGATATAAAAGAACGCAAACTGTTATAAAGTTCGTCAACATGCTTGTACAAGCCTCATTATTTGTTTGTAGGATCTGGGAGGACTCAAATAATAAGCAGAGATACTATATAAATAGAGGCTTAACATATTGTACGTGCTACGTAATAGCTCTTACCCTAAACAGTGGATTACATGCATGCGGAACCTCTTATTGGTTTGTGTTCATCACATAAACAATAAGACAATGTTTCATGAATGAGCTCTCCGTACGTCATTAAGATATGACATTTTGTTTCATTTGCAATATTTCTTAACGAGTTGTTCTGATTTTCATATTGCTAATATGTTGGCAAAACTATCTGGGCGTAAATCAGTATAATGACGTTGAATTATGGTTTATAGAACGATAAATCCTACGACACGTTATTAAGTCTGAGCCATGCTACATATAGGCAAATACTTTGACCGTGGCAGTTAACCTTAGACATAGATATGTGTTTGTTGATCGGACTCATTATGAAAACACGCCCATGTAATATACAGATTTTTGTTATGTTGTAAAAAAACTGAATTTTTTCAGAATAAAATGTTTGATATTTTTTTTTTATATTTGCTTAAAACATAGATTGTGGGTGCAAGGTAGAACCGCCTTGCTGAGGCGGTTCTAACGAGTACCCACAATCTATGTTATACTCCTGTAAACCCCAGTTTTACTATATAAAAGTGGGATTCAATGGGGTAAACCTTACATGGACATGTCATCGTGATGGCTTTGATAACTATGTTTTCAATAATGCGGCTCTAAGATGGTAAACAATATATGACCACGTGCTTCAGTTGGCAGTGGAAAAATGTGTTAAGCGAAAAGGTGCCCATTTTCCAGTGTTTTCAAAACTTCATCACGTGAGGTCAACCGGCAAACGTATTTGCACTAAACCAATTTTTATTTCTTTTTTTTATTTTTTTACCAACATTAGCTACTTTTTATAAGTTGCTATATATAGTTTTACATATTATGTTATACATTGTATAATGTACATGAAATACACAAAATGTATATACAAAAATAGTGCAAGCTATTCTGAAAAAGTGCAAACGGTGAAACATTCTATTATGCATTGACATGGTACCACTTATTGGACAAATGAAAACGAATAAACAAATATTTCATATGCTTTAATTTATTGGACAAACGAAAACAAATGAACAAATATACCATATGCTTAAATTTATTGGACAAACGAAAATGAATGAACAAATATACCATATGCTTTAATTTATTGGACAAACGAAAACGAATGAACAAATATACCATATGCTTTAATTTATTGGACAAACGAAAACGAATGAACAAATATACCATATGCTTTAATTTATTAGACAAACGAAACCGAATGAACAAATATACCATATGCTTTAAAAGAAGAGACATACATGTAAGACTGGTCACAAGAAAGCTTTTCTGATGAAATTTCCAAAATACATCTTATCAATATCAGGCCCTTAACACACTCAACAGATGCGTCCAGGTCTGTGTCGTTTGGTACTTATAAAATATGATATAAACATGAACGTTTGTAACTGTATCTGCTTCCAATCTCATTGTTTATTACTAGTATAGTTTCCTTTTTTTATATGCGATGCCTCGTGTGAAAACAAACAATGTGGTTTCCGAACAGGTCTGACACAAACTGAGCTGTACAAGCACAGAAGATGGCTAGAGGCTGGAAAGTTTGGAATTAGAACGTAGATAAATTGTACTATCCATGTAGCAAACCAAAGGCGCTGATCAGCTTCACAGTTACCGCGAAGCTGATCTGCGTCTTTGTTTTTGCATATTAAGATTGTTGGTTTTCTCACGAAGCGGCTCATATATTGAAATGTTACCTAAATGCTTCTTGTTTTATAGCACTTAAACATTTTAAAATGAATACCGCAGCTGCTTACCTATCATGTTATGTAAATGTAACAACATATGGCCTTGTACTTGTGTTTTCTTATTTGACTTATTTTAGTTTTTTTGTTCTTCTCAATGTTAATACGGCGATATATGGAAAGTGGCGTGATTATATGTCTGAATTTTCAAAATATGACACGCAAAACCACGCGAAATATGCACCGATACGCATACAAAAACACTTACTGCAGTGTAAAACGTTTCGTTTAACTCAATATGCAACGCTCAGAGGTGTTATAATGCATCGGTGCTGATTACAATTGTTTTTGTTACTGTTATTTACCTGTTCGTGCGAAAACTGGCATAGCCTTATTACCATGCATCTCTGAATGGACTGTATTATTAAAACTTTTATTATTATTATTATTATTATTATTATTATTATTATTATTATTATTATTATTGACCTAGGATCTATACTGGTAAGGCAAATCCGGTCTGGAAGTTGCCATTATCCCTCCGCCACAACCGATCCAGCAAGCCAGAGCTAATTCCGTAAGCGGAAAAGTTTGCTCGTCAACCA
Organism: Rugalucina vietnamica; assembly: GCA_964017185.1. Classification (NCBI taxonomy): domain Eukaryota; kingdom Metazoa; phylum Mollusca; class Bivalvia; order Lucinida; family Lucinidae; genus Rugalucina; species Rugalucina vietnamica. The sequence goes on along the minus strand of OZ024874.1, from coordinate 59,818,498 downwards.
AGGGTGGTTGCATCACTAAAATACCAAGTTTGAAATGCGCGTATTTATATATTAAAAATAGCGCACCGTTACACGGTGTCGACATTTAAAAGAAACGATCAAACGATTTAGAATAATTAATGTGATAGTTCCTACCACTACTGTATTTTATACTTTATCTATTTCAGCACTACCCCCAGAGTTGTACCAGTTCTGGGAGGCGTATCCATGGCGATTTGGAGAGGGAATTTGCTATTTGAAAAGCTACGTTCAAGAGATGACGTCATACGCTTCTGTCTTAACCATAGCGGCCTTCACGATAGAGCGTTACCTGGCAATATGTCATCCTATGACGTCACAAATTCTAAACAGCCCGTCACGCGCAGTAAAATTGATAATCATTCAATGGATTATAGCGTGTCTATGTGCTTTTCCTTTCCCATATTACACAAGGACATTTTATGTAGTACACGACCCAGTCACGGATGAACCGTACGAAAACTCGCTCATGTGTAACATTCCGGAGGAATATCGTGATACGATGACATACTGGTTCCAAGTCTCAACGTTCGTGTTCTTCGTTTACCCAATGTCTGTTATTATTGTGATGTATATTCTGATTGGATGTAGACTCAAGAGAACTGATTTTATTGCCGACAGAAACAATGTGGCGACGGCGAAAGCAAGAAAAGTTGTTATTAAAATGCTTGGTAAGTACGACAACATACATGTATCTCACGCCATCGCCACAAAACGAAGTTTACAGGGACACTTGGACTATAAAAGGCTGAATTAGGTGTCTTATCTCAGTGTTTGCTTAGAATCCAACCTGTTGAAATTTCTCTGAGCTCTCCAATTTACAACACTAGCAATAATCAATTCTGATTGGATATTGCTTCATGGAGAAAAGTTACCTGTAGAATTTTGACAGCTCTTATTAGCAGATTTAATCTTACAGGTAGTCCGAAAGGCTTAAAATTGCGCGGACCAGTAGTTCAGCCACTCCCATTAAAAGCTCAACCGGTAATCCTAGGCAATAAAATTCTTGCCGGCCGGCAGCACAAGTGTCCCTTTAAAGGATTGCAAAGATCAACAAAAACAACGGTGTATTTTCTTATGTAGTCGGCATTTACTTACCTAACTGAGGTCTTAACGATGACGTTAAGCTAACGAACCTTTGAACAACAGGCCCCAGGTGGGAAACGACTGGAATTACAAAACTGCTCAAATAAGTACTGATACGAAGAGAAAAAAAATGAGATGGACACTCAGTTTTCAGATGTTCAATAAATATATGAGCCGCCCAATGGGAAAACCAACAATCTACATAGGCGAAAACAAAGACGCAGATCAGCTTCGCGGTTACCGCGAAGCTGATCAGCGCCTTTGTTTTCTCTACTCGGATAGTACAATTCCTCCTCTACTTAACTCCAAAATTTCAAGCTTCTAGCCTGCTTCTGTAGCTGTACAGGCCGGTTTGTGTCCGACCTGTTCGGAAACCACATTGTTGGTTTTCCCACGAGGCGGTTCAATATACGGGGGTCATTCAAGAATTAATGACAATGGATCCATATCTCGGAAAGTATAATTAAGCTCGACTTTATTTGATATGTTACATGTGGACACATATATTATGCATACGTGCTGAAAATTTTGTGCTTTTATCATGACTAGATTTGACGCTATGCTAATTTGAAAATGGCTCCTGAAGTGTCCATGGACGCGAAAAAGTCAATTTTTACTTATTTTTGTATGGGGGTAGGGTAAGTAAAACGTGTAGGATTGTTGCTTGGACAATCTTATCAGTAATATTTGATGATTAATGAAAGCACTAGAAATCAACAAGGGCAACCATAACATTTATGTCAATTTCCTGACTTGCAACACGCGTGGTTGCTAAGCAACAGCAGAACAGGACAAAATAAACCCATTCTGAGCCTAACAGCGTGTTTTAAACCAAATAATGAAACAATCAAATAAATTCCAACAGCTAGTGATGTGTTTAATCTTAAAGATATTCCTATGGCTTCTTAACAAAAACAAAAACTGTTATGGAACAAGTATTAGATTTTAAAAAGACTAGCTCGATTTGATACAATTAAATGAACTGGAGACGGTGTTGATTCATTTTGAAACTCTGTGCACAGTGTCACTCTGATCAATACCATTGACAGTCATGCTTACAACAACCACCTATTTAATCCTCATGAAATGTTGTTAATATATCCAAGATACTGGTCTTCCATCCAGGCAAGTACTAGCTTTTATAAACAGCAGAATGTCGTGTCCAAGCTCATTTACCTTGTATTCTTTGGTTGCCTAGCAACCACAGAACTGGCATCTTAGCGAACTTTTGGAGGAACCATTGAATAGCATACATCTTCAAATTTGGTTATTAGTATATGAGAAGCACACAAGTGTTAAGAATAAAGTTTAATGGAATCATTGTCATTAATTCCTAAATGACCCTCGTAGGCTCACTATCACTAGCGTAAATACTTTCAGGCTGACAATTTGATCTACCTTAAATCTTAATGTGTTGGAGGTGTCAACATTTGCTACACGACAGGAATGATAATGTATTTGTTATTGTAAAATAATAGGTTTGAGAAATATCTTACAAACAATTTTATCAACATCCCTCTTATTCATTAGTCATCCATCCCATTGCTGTATCATCTAGACATGCAACTCTACATAAAGCTTAAGGTACTATTTTTGTTCTCACATGTGCATGTACTTATTAAAAATGTTTTCTAAATTTTTGTGTTTTCAGTTGCAGTTGTGGTTGCTTTCTTTGTGTGCTGGGCACCATTTCATGCTCAAAGACTCATGACCATTTATATTAAACAGTGGACGCCAGAATTGATTGGGATACAAGACATAATATTTCATATTTCCGGTAAGCATAGCTCATTATGTCCGTGTAATATACACCTCCTTATACCCCATGTTTATAGTGCAAAAACTTCAGTGGTATACCTATGTTTTCTTATTTTAGCTCCAAAACATAGATTGTGGGTACTCGTTAGAACCGCCTCGCCTCGGTTCTAACGTGTACCCACAATCTATGTTTTGAGCAAAAATATTCAAAATATCAAAAAAAAAAAAAATGAAATTTTCAATTTTTGCTTCTGAAAAATAAACGCTGTTATTGCGTGGGCAAGTTTTTGTAATGGGTATGTTTTTTGTTTTAAATATACTCGATCATTGATGTCTAAAAGCCAGCGATTGTATGAATGAAGTGCTCATATATGCCAAAAATGAAGACATTTTGTAGTCGTATACGAAAACGATTCAAGTATTGTGGCTTTTTTTCATCCTTGAAACAAAGAAGCACTTTATGATATAAGATATATACAGCGTGCTATTAGATTGATTAGTTTGCATCTGAATATGACATCTGATGTATTATTCCAGACGAACAGATTGTCTGATTCCATATTATATTTAAATAAAAATGAAATTAATTTTCGATGAGGAACTTTCTCAATAGTGCTGACTACACAAAGATTTTCTTGTATTCAACTAGAAGGAACACGTACATGTAGTTTGTTTTATAACATAAAAGTATGTATTTGTTTGTGTGTTTGTTTGTATTGGGTTTTAACGTCGCAGTCAATTACTTTTATCGTCATGTCAGAACGTAGCCATCGTTTTGGGCATTAACCAGTGCTATGGTGAGTAAATATGCCTTGCTCGAGGGCAAAATCGTCGTCAGTGGATATGGAAACAAAGACCTCTCGATTCGAAGTCGACTGCTCTACCACTCGCCTTAATTATTTATTGCATAATTAGCTGCGCATAACAAACATCCAGAGATAAAAAAAAAACAGATCCTGTTTTCAACATCTATTTGATTGCATTTGGTTACTTTATAATATATTATGTTTTGTTTCTTATTTTAGGAGTTCTTTATTTCGTCAGCTCAACTGTGAACCCTATTCTTTATAACGCGATGTCACGGAAGTACCGCCGTGCGTTTGTTCGCACGATATTCCCGTGTAAATCGAGGCGTGGGCCAACATCTTCGGCTAGTATCAGCCCCGGGAGCAAGTCGTCGCCCTACGCGTACAACAAAATGACCCTGAGACAACAACAGACCAAGGTGTCGGTCGTGAGGGATTCAGATGCTGTACACAGTAGTTTGCTGTAAACAGAAATAAAACTATTCGAGATAGACACCAAATGTGTGTGATAAGTTACACGTAACACTGTAAAACGACCAAAACAATCTAAGTATTCGTTGCCGCTGTATATAATTATATATAGTAACCACGAACTGATCACAGTTACTTTATTGTATTGTCATCAAATTAAAACATTTTCAACATGTGGAATCGCTATTTAATCTGTGTGCCGATGTACATGTACGTATATGATCATCATGTCGAAACGATACTATTTGACAACAACAGCTACATGTAACATTTTGTCTCAGAAAGATTGAAAATTAACTAAATCATACGAGCATGCATTTCAATGCAAAACGTCTGTTCACAAGGCCCAGCTACTTGTTCTTGTGTTGTGGTGAAGTTTAAATGTGCCCACTGTATTCGGACGCATATAAAGAAAAAGCGAAAACTTTCAATATTCTTTCCACGAATAAACAAATCTATCAGACATGTATGCATGTATCTGAAACGTTTGGGCATGTATTTCTGGTTTGGAACTGAAAACATGTTCCTTATGCATATACATTATGGACATCGTTTGCGCGCAAAGTCCATTTATTCCCAAAGTAGCAAGGTAACTGATTGTTCTGCGATGATTATATCCCAGTGGCACATCACTCGTTTGTTAAATGCAAATGGTTATATCAATTTTGGATCATATAATTCTTATTCATGAAAACTGTTAGCGATGCTAAGCCCTGATCAAATCAGATTAAATGTCCATACATTACGAAAACAAGGCCATGTAAAATACAGAAAATTTTTTGGTTTTAAAAATGAACATTTTCACTGGAAAAAAAATGATATTTTTCTTATTTTTGCTCAAAACATAGATTGTGGGTACCCACAATCTATGTTTTGGAGCAAAAATAAGAAAAATAGGTATACCCCTGCAAACCCCAGTTTTACTAAATAAAAGTGGGGTTTAAGGGGGTATTCATTGCACGGACATGTTTTTCTGATGATGTCCATATAAATGATATTATTGATATTTCAAACTTCCGCGTAGAGCATTAAATAGTTCAGTGCTACAAGATGACCGACGGTAACCAAAGGCTGATGTGAAACACTTGATTTAATAAAAATAAAACTGAGATCTTTTAAGAGCAGTGAACATATTAATGAGAGAGGGAATGGGATACTTACAATACCCTGTATTTCCATTTGATAATTATAGAAGCCCAAGTGTTATTTTTGAAGTAGACATGGATTAACATGTACAAGCCTAATGAGATACTTCTGATTGTTACCTGATTGTTAGTTTGGTTTTTTTCCCCCCACCTCGGTTTTTGGAGTGGGAATCTTTTTCTGATTGCGCCTTTTCCTGATCTTTGCCTACTTGTACCTTCTGATAAAAACCAGTTTCCCAATAACTGATTCACAGACGCATTTGAGTATCTATAATTGCAAAAAAAAATAAAATTACATACCACTTTCCGAATTATATGACAGTACATTTACGCACACATAGAACTTTGCATGCGGCAAGTTGAGGCACATTGCTGCTGCCACATCTTACCAGTACATACGCATGTACAAGTAAGAAGATATATGTGTTTACAACAGTTTGTTTGGCTGGTTTGTGTGATTTGGGGCTCACCACCCCAGTGAAATGGAAATGCTTTGGTCATGTCGACACGTTGCCTCCATTTTATAGGACTTCTACCCCGAAAAAGGATGACATGAGACCATAAATGTTCTTGAAAATATAAAAATACAAGTAATATAAACAACTAGGCTTTATGTATGGATGGTTTGAGTTGCACCACGCAGCACAAAGAGTCCACCTATTCATCACGGCCACAGTGGGCAGGGGTCATATTCCCAGCCGACCACTTAACATCGGTAAATAAATCATATACTGAACAAAAAAGAAACGCAACAACTATATTTCACTAAATTTTGAGCAAACTATGATACAATCAGAAATCATTGCATTTTCTTCTTCTACATTAGATATCAGGCTTCCGAATGCAAGAAACCGATTTTCATTTTGATGCGTATTTACGGAGTTATTCGATGCCGATCGTGGACATGCTGAAAGTGGAAAACCACACAGTGCGCATGCGCGAGCATTAAAATAATGGTACGATTTAAATCCGCTCTAAACTCGCATTCAAAATCACAATGTACCACTCAGCAGATAACTCACACATTGAAGAAATAAAATGAATAAAATTAAAATTATCCCCCTTTCAATTAAACATATAGGGGTTTTGATGGTTTTAATTACGAGCTTGTGTGTCGTTGAACTTTATTTCTTTTTCTTGAATTTTAATAAGGGAGCCGCTGACATTGTTTCTTGGTGATTTGGAGTTTCAAAAGTGTGCGCATGCGCAGAGCAGATCTGTCACAATTGGCATTATTTAAGACGACACAAATTTCTCATTCAATTTTTATCGAAATGAAAATGAGTTTTTTGCATGATATACCCTAATATCCCATGAATGAGAATCATACAGCAACAGACCTGAAATCATCAACGTTTTACCCTTAAACTCGAAAATCCTCGGTGGCCTATTGTTGCGTTTCTTTTTTTGTTCAGTATATATTCATCTGACCAAATCATATTTTGCTTTTATTAAGATTAACTTAAGGATTAATTCATCACAAATCAATTTGATTGAATGTACATGCTATTTACCTTAGCTAATCATCTTTAGTGAGCTGAAACACGCTAGTCATTGAAGGATGTGGACATACGTTCTGACATAGTTTGCGTATCAGTGGAACCAAACATTCATATCAGGATTGATATAAAAGAACGCATTATGATACAATAACGCATTATGCAAAAACTGTCAAAAAGTTCATCCATTATTATTTAGCTTGTCAGTCTGTAACGTACGTAACATAATAATACATCGACTAAAACTTTTAGTAAACGCGCAGAATTGTGATATTTATTATTTGAAGTTATGCGATAGCAGTACATAGTCTTATTTCTCGATTGAAATATTTTCACCCAAAATTTGAATGAGATTCAATTTTTTTTGCTCGATTTCTACAGGAAATTGATTCAGACAAAATTAATGACGATTTCTCGATTCCAGCTTAGTCAAACTCTGTTAGAATCAATTTCCAATAGAAAAAGAGCAAACCAAATAATATGAAATAAGGCACCACCTTTGTCGCGACGCTCTGCCCCTATTGCAGAATTTTAAAAAGCTTACATATAATATAGCTGCCTCACCCAGAGGCCCTACCAGGGGTTTGGTAGACTAAGACCTTCAGATGTTGTTTACAATCTCCATGTATGCACCGTAGTGAAGTGAGGTTTCGCAACTAGGGGTTTTGGAGATCTGGGGAAAAGGACCATTTATTTTTAGGGATCTGGGGTAAGTATAAGCTTTTGGGGATTTAGTGAGCAGGAATCAGGAACCTGAGGAAAAGCATTTATGTGAGCGGAGCTGGGGATAAAGGCCATTCGTTTTCCTTTTTGGGCACAGGGACCCGATCGAGTCCCCACAGGTAGGGCCTAATCCTGGTGATCTGGGCACTCATTGAAATAAGCAATAAAATTCTTCACTTTTTTGCACAATTTAAAATTGTTTTCCGTACAAAATATAGATCTACAATTTTGAGGAGAGACCTTGAAATAACAGATAATTTTTCACACAAGGACCTTAAGCACCGCTCGCTGTTGCAACGATGGTGTAATCGAACAAAACCATGTGACGTCATATTCAAGTAACGTCATGTTATCTATCAATGACAGGGGGAATGAATGAGAATTGAAATAAGATATTCTTGTAAATTTTGAGTAAGTTTCTTTCTTTTGTCCGTTTATTTAGGGCAAGCCTAGTCGGCGACATTTTGTGAAAACAATATTTCGAATGTTTCGACTTGAATAAGCGGCTAGCCGCTACCGCGAATTCCGGTTCCGCTTGACGATTTTTTTTCTTCTATCAATGTACAGAAGAACAGAATAGAAAAGTACATTTTGCCACCTTCCTGCCATAAGAGCGACGCAGGAGCGTCGCTATTAGTCCGATTGACGCTTCAAATTTGGGTGAAAAAACTAAGTTCGAATCGATGTAAAAGTGAGCAATGATCAGGAAATGGCGCAATCAGAAAGACTTTCCCACTCCAACAACCGAGAACTGCTACTAATCTTAGGCGTAAATAAAAATAACTCCCGACTATTCTGGAATTTTGCACCGACCCTGCAGTTTTGAAGCGTCACTGAATAGGCTTGAGTAGCCGAAACCGCGGTATGGCCCATCACTTTTGTCATGAATATTTTCGCTGCTCTTAAAAGATCCCTGCATTATTTTTGTTGTTGTGCCGTGTGGCGGCCCTAAAAAGTCTCTCCGTACATCATCCATAGTTCAGATTATATTTTCCTTTTTGCTCTTTGAGATCAACGAGGGTATTCTGAGAAATCAGAAAATGATTATCGGTTATGAATGTTATGCGACAGTCTGCATGCTTAGTTTTTAACCCAATCACGGTTGATAACTATGCTGCCTTCTTTAATTGCACGCCGGTGGGTCGGGCGTCAGACTCTATGATGGCCCCGACTTAAAGCCAGATGTACGTAATTGACCTCACGGTAGAATTTTTATATTTTTTGCATGTGAGTGTATTTTGATGTTCTACATACGAAAATGAAAAGAAATCGATACCGTTCCGAGCTTGTTTTCGAGATATCTGCCTTCAAAGGCGCTAAATTTTAGAGCGAAAATACATTGACGTTAACGTAAAATGCGATTTTCAGACCCCTTTTTTGTTGATTTTCTTGATATATTTAAAAATATGGACGGTAGGATTTTTTAAAAAACTGATATGCAATAGAGAAATTTCTGAACGACAGGTAGATAACACGAAAGTCCATAGTTACCGGATTCGTTTTCCTGCTATAAGCGTGAGAAGGTAGGTAGCTGTTGCTGAATTCAGTACGTTTTACGCGCGACGTCGGTTTTGCGCCAAAATCTCCGATGGTATATTGCATTAAATATTGCTTACTGTCGCGCAAATGATGTTTTCCTCGGGAAAACATGTCCATAATCTAAATGTTGAGCAGAAATAAAATATAATATCATTTTGATTACATTTCTGAAGTCCTCTGCAAAATTGTATGAACATAGTATCGTATTCTGAACGTAAACTGACGTTAGAAATGACGTTTCGAGCGAAAACTGACGTTACGAATGCGGCGTAAAAATGACGTTTCGACCCTTAGATACGCACGTTCCTTTGAGCGCCTTCAATTACGTACATCTGGCTTTAAAGCTATTCATTTTAGTTGGTTGGGGCCGGAGCTTCTTGTCTGCTGCTTGGCTCACCGGGGTCCAACTGATGTTTTTCTTTTGCTCCAGAGTTAGTAAGTTATTCGGCGCCCAGGGATCTCCATCGTCGGGCAGCTTATTCAATCTGTGAGTCCTGGGTTTTGATTCATCAGGATGTTTATCATGATTTATTTGTTTGTTCTTGATGATTCATTGACTAGTTAGAGATTCACCACGAGGACCGAAGAACTAACTAAATGTTATGAACCACTGCAGAAGCTTAGGGTGAGGTTATGGCCATGTAAAATCGATTTAAACCCGCCAGTAACTTTGTGTTACTGATCATTCCAAGTCGATACTTCTGTGGTGGTTCTTTTTGTTTTATGTCTTGGTGTTTAAAATATTTTTGTGTTGTTGGCGCCTTATGTATGTTTTCATATTTTTAGTTAGGTAAAGGTAACTGAGTGGCCACCTTTTGGGAAAATAGCTGCTCATTCGGTTACGAAATGTTTTCATGGTATAAGTACCTGATTGTTAGTTTTGTTTTTTCCCACCTCGGTTTTTGGAGTGGGAATCTTTTTCTGATTGCGCCTTTTCCTGGTCTTTGCCTGCTTGTACCTCTTTTGATTCATTTTCTAACCAAAATGTTATATATTTGGCCCCATTTTGGATTATACTTATCTTTTTATCGACTAACCTGTTGAAAAATGCAAAATTACAGTAATTCTCTATGGCTCCATGTTGCCAAATCTGAAGGGTTATTGAGGAGGCTTGAGTAGCCGAAACTGCGGTATGGCCCATCCATTTTCTCTTATGTTTGCTGCTCTTAAAGAATCCCAGTTTGATTTTTATTTGCTATTACTGCAGCTGGTGTTGTGCCTAAAAAGTCTCCCCGTACATCATACATAGTGCAGATTATATTTTCCTTTTTGTCCTTTGAGATAAGCGAGGGTATTCTGAGAAATCAGAAAATTATTATCGGTTTAGATTCATTTTCAAAGTTTAATATATTTGGCCCCATTTGGATTATACTAATCTTTTTATCGACTAGCCTGCAAAATTACAGTAATTCTCTATGGCTCCATGTTGCCAAATCTGAAGGGTTATTGAGGAGGCTTGAGTAGTAGAAACTGTGGTATCGCCCATCCCTTTTCTCGTATGTTCGCTGCTCTTAAAGGATCCCAGTTTTATTTTTAATTATTTATTGCCTTCAAAAATAAAATAAAAATATTTTCATCTCGACCGACCCTCAATATTTTAAGAGGAAAGTAGACAATAATTTAAAAACTGCGATAACTGCAACAATAACGTTTATACTCACTTCTTTAAGCTTCCAAATCCTTTTTAACTTCATTGCAAGCATGGTTCAAGTACTTTTTGTTAGTTTAAGCGCGTTGTTGCATTTTGTACCCATTTTCAACAAAGAAAATATACATGTTTTCGGACCTACCGACCCTACCCCGTCTTCAGCATGTTAGTGGAAACACGGCTAATTTTTTTTTATTATTATTTTACGCCTATTCATATCATTACCTGGTCGAAAAAAGACAAGTTCGAATTGCCAACAGTCAAGAAACTTAAAGTTAAAAAGGTACAATTAGGCAACGATCAGGAAAAGGCGCAATCAGAAAAAGATTCACGGAGGCGGGAAAAAACCAAACTAACAATAAGGTACTTATACCATGAATACATTTCGTAAGCCGAATAAACAGCTATTCTCACACTCAGTTGCCTAAACTTAACTCAAAATTATGATAACATACATATAATACTTCTTAATTATTGGAAGTATTACATATATTATGAATCATCTTACATGTATATACATATACTAGCCAAAAGAGCCGACGCAACAGTTTTTTTGCCAAGTTTACTCATCCCGTCCGTATTTCGTCGAAACAGTTTCAAGAATGAAATACTTGGTTAACCAAGCATCGCGCAGAACTTCAGTTTTAACAATAAGTCGCTCGGGCGCCACGAATAAATTAATTTTACAGAGGCACTGTGTCTGTAAAAACGAAATGCATGGGACTTTGTCGGTATTCGGCATGTATCATTAATGTGTACACCTGAAAAAGAAACTTCGATTACTGCGAGCTTTCGGTGTTTTTGAAAAATAAAAAAGTGTATTTTTCGCTGCATATATGGTTTAACCTTTCAGGATCGCTGTTCAGATAACACAACGTGGTATTCAAAAGTAAAAGTAGGCAACGATCAGGAACTTATGGAAGGCTACAAATGGATCGCAGCAAAATTTATAGAATAAGATTTACCCGTAAATCAGCTTGATCTTAGGAAAAGTGATTGGTAACCTAGACAATGCAGATTAACATTTCAAGACATTAAAGATGAAAGAAAATATTTTTTTAGCATTTTCCTCGTTGATGAATTAGCATTGATTGAATTGGCTTTCATGTTCAAAACACAAAATGCCACTGCGTTTGATCTCAGCGTTATCTTGTGAACGAAAATGGGGTAGTATTTTCGCGTTAAGCGGTGTTTACCAGAATGGGCAGGCGTCTTAGCATTGTGAAATGTGAAGCCGTAGCTAATAACACCTCAAAAATATACGAAAAAAGTAAGATTACGTTTTGACCAAGCAAAACCAAGCTAATGGATCCATTATCTGTATAAAAATATAATGGCTTTAAAATGTGTGCTAGTCATTATCGACAACATGATACCAGTAAGGTATACGGGAAAAACGTATTTCTTTGACAATCAGCTCTATTTATCTATTTTTTGTTGCGTTAAAAGTTGGGTTGGTATATTATCCGATTTGCCTGTTTTTTTTATTATGCCACAATGATTGTATTTTTGCCTATACTCTGAACAGAATAATAACGCCAACGAAAACCTTTTTCAAAGTCATTTTTATAATACTGAATCCAAACTTAAGATATGCATTTGGAAAAATGCTATCTAATTTCTGCATGAATTTTCCAAATTTTTACAAAGCTTCACTTTCTCTACGATCTGAAGAAAATTCGTCAGCATTTCTTTCTTAATGGCAGTAAACACTGTAGGAAAACACAATGGTCTAAAAATAGGTACGACATGATAATTGTGTGTATTTGCTTGCACATAAGATTGCCTGCAAACTGACTTTAAATCCATATATTTTTCATTGTTCTCATTTTTTGTACAACTGAAACCTTAAGACCGCAAAGGCTCAATAGCTTTTATCGGCTTTCTTATGAGAAATTTTATCGAGGTCTCCATATGACTCAACAGCTAAGTAGGGAGCGCGGTGGTCTAATTGTAGAGCGTCGGTCTCGGAATCTCGGGTTCGATTCCCAAATGGGGCGCCGTGTTGTGTCCTTTAGAAAGGCATGTTAACACCCTGCAGTAATTGTTGACACCCAGGAAGCGTTGGCTCCGTCCCGACAAAACAAATAAAATCTACAACTAAGCCTTGTTTAGTTTTTACGATAAAACCGATACCAATAGATCAATTAGCCAACCAACCAACTTCCCGCACCACAAAAAAAGAAGCGCTGAACTACAAATATTTTGCCCGATAAACACAAAATTCATACATTTCTTTACCAGTCGTAATGCGCCTGACCATGCGGAGGGCGCCAGGGGTTCAAGACCTACCACGACCGTGTTGCGTCCTCGAGCAACAGTAGTAGTCTGTCTGACATTACTGAAAACATACTGCATGGGGCCATTTATCCTTAGGCCGAACAATCAACTTGGCCTTGGCACCATAAATCTTGTAAGCAAATATACCCAGCGGGCACATGACGCCAGAATGACGTCATATCAACGTCGGTGCGACGTCATGCTGACTTCAATACGAAACGCAACGTTTACAACAGATAACTTCAAGTTATTCGTGTTGTTTTCAGCATGCAAGGAGATAGAAGCTACTGCTTATCGGTTTGTGCACTACACAAGATAAGATGCATTCAGAAATTTCCAGTGAGTTGGAAATAATAGATGCGTTAATTAATCGTTCTGCAACTTGATGAGAATTATATTAAGCAAAACTGTTACTAGGTTTCTAATGCAAGGCAGTATTACTGATGTCGATATTCACGTGTGTGTTATTATTATCTGCTTGGTCTATAAATACTTCTAAATGTAATGCGATTTAAATATAACATAGCTTTTAAAGGAATGTTTACTCCCGTGAGGCTGAAGGCTAAAGCTTGATATTTTATCCAAAAGATTGCAGAACAAGTGAAGCTTTGTAAACATTTGGATAATTATGCAGAAAATAGGTGTGTTTTTTTTTCCTAAATGCATATCTTACGCTGAATTATGAAAATAAATTTGAAAAAGGTCCGATTTTCGTTGGCATTATAATTCCGGTCAGAGAATAGTAAGTAGAATTTTTATAACTAGCTTATAAAATTACAACACAATACCGAAATTAATGTTAGCACAAGTTGAGGTTAAAATCGAAAGATTTAGGTTTGATAAAATTGTAGCCCTTGGCCTAGAATTAAATCCCTACTTAATACTGCGTTTACACTTTGTTACCGGCGGCACCGGCAGGCCCGTTTGCTCGAAACGTAGCGTGCCGTGGAATTTTGGTTAAATATTTATCTGTTTTCATGATCTATTAGGTCTTGTTAAGTTTTCGTACGTTGCATTACGACATCCGTAACAAGCCGTGGTAGTGATAAGCCGGTGTGTCACGTAGGCGCTAAAGTACGTTACGGTTGTCCACGATCTATCACGATTATTAGCACCTTCTATTACGGCCTGTTTTTAGTTGCGTTTTGACCAAGGTGTAACACGTTTTTTCGTTCTGTTAAGGTCAGCTACGGACGAAACGTAGGCACCATGCAATTTAAAGCGTTTTATGTGCCTTTTATATAACAATAAGTCATTTGAAATAATTACAACCGCACTCATCTACAACCGCCTGCAGAGTTGATTAAGAAAGTTTGGGATTTTATTTCTCCTTCAATGGCATAGTGCAGCGCATGGTCTTTATTGTTTCACTATAGTGAACGCTCCAAAATGAAGGAACTTGTTCCAATGATATGTCATTTATATCTTTAAACTCCACGCGCCGTGATAACCGTAACATAACGAGTCATACGCAGTAGAACGGGGTCAACACCGCCAAAGACCGTTACGCACCGTAACTTAACGCAACAAAACGTGTTGAGTATTTCGTAGGAAACTGGACGAGACGTGAGACGACCGTGAACAAACGCAGCTGAACGTGGAAGATCCGTAGCTAGCCTGGCTATTCACTAGCTTCCCGTTGCACTACGGACCGCATCCAAGATTCGCTACGTACCGTTACGTTCTGTCACGTTGTGTTACGTTCAGCCCGTTTTATCACGGCCCATTACGTTTCTCATTTCCGCCGTGACTGCCGTGGCAGTTTTTAAACTCTCAAAAAATTGGCCACGGTGTCCACGGTTATCCCGGCGTGCTACGTTTGCTTATCCCGTTCCCCTGCGTTGCCTCACGTTTATCCCGTTTTGATCACGGTTGTCTGAAACGTGGCCGCGGAGGTGACCGTCGGGAACATAGTGTAAACGCAGTATAAAGGTAAGAATGACCTTATTTAAGGTGACGACTTTCAGTATTCATACGGATGCATCTAAAACATCCTGAATTTATTTTATCGGTTTTATTATAAATAACATTTTTGTACAGGTACATTTGTATATAAAAATATGGGTAGCGCGGTGGCGTAGTAGCATAGCATCGGACTCAAAATCGAGATGTCCAGGGCTCGATACACACTGGCGACGCCGTGTTGTGCTATTGAGCAAGACACATTGACTTCCCATAGTAATTGTTAATACACAGGACATGACTGAAAAATTGTTGACTAGGACGTTAAACCTCAATACAAACAAACTTTGTATATATTCGTAAAAACAGTTATTGATTATAGCGGTAAAATATTGAGTAAAACTTTGACACCTAAAAGTTCAGCGTATAAGGCAAACGCTCGCCGGTCGTAAAATTCTCAACACGCCGAAGATTGTGGACGTATCGAAATTAATTTGCTTCTTAAATTCCAATTAGCGTGGCTCAAGCGTGTGCCAGACGTATGAGAATCTCAACACGCTGGAAATTTTGGAGTACGTTTGGGTTACGTCCCAAACATGATATGCTCATGCTACAGGCGCATATCAAACATTTAACGCACGCCTCATATTTGCTTGTTGCACGTTTATGAAACATTCGCATTCGCCCAAACCAATATCTCGTAAATTTGGAACGCGCATGTATCATATAGTGCCTAAAACGTGCACCAAACGCATTCAAAGGAAAGTCAACGTGCCCGTAACGCGTGTAAATCTTATTCGTAACGTATAAGACGCACGCCCGCGATTCGCCGGGCTTTGCCTGGAACGCGCGCGGGCATATAGCCATCTACATCAACATACACCAAGCGTACAAGACGCACTTTAAATGCGTTTGTGACGTGTCCTAGATATGCTTCTGACGTTTATTGAATTTTGCAATTTTAACAAAGCCTGGCTCGCGTTTGCCTTATACGCTTACGTGTGACTGCGATTTTACATCACGAAAACATGTTCGTGTAATGTATACCCCCCTTGAACCCCACTTTTATATAGCAAAACCGGGGTATGCAAGGGTTTACCTATTTTTTCTAATTTTTGATCCAAAACATAGACTGTGGGTACTCGTTAGAACCGCCTCGGCGAGGCGGTTCTAACGTGCACCCACAATCTATGTTTTGAGCAAAAATAAGAAAAATATCCAAACGTTTACAAAAAAAAAAAACACGAAATTTTAGATTTTTAACAACCCAAAAAATTTCTGTATATTGCATGGGCGTGTTTCCAAAATGACATGATGCATAATGTCATTATTGTGAACAATATTGTAAAAGAATAATTATTGTCTTTAACAGCACGTTTTGTCTAATATAATTCACAAAACAAATGTGTATATTTATATGTTCTCTCATCTTGTTATGTTATTATGATATTGTGATGGAATTAATTTTCGTTAAGAAATTTGGAAGTTCTTATTTATACGTTTCCTGTTCAAATGCGAATTTATTTATTCATCAATTGGACTAATAGCAGAAGAAAATCATACTTGACCCACTTCACATCATTTTTTCAGCTGTCTTTGTTTACCGCATATAGGTTTAACGGCATTAACGTGTACAATATGTGTTTATTTTGTTCTTAAGATGCTTGATGACTTCTAAAAAGGAAAAAGTAGGCAATGATCAGCAAATGGCACAATCAGAAAGAAATTTCCTCTCCAAAAGCCAGTTTGGAAACACTTAATTATCAATCAGCTACTTATGCTTTATGCTAAGAAAACATATCGTAAGCCGAGTGAACAGCTGTTTCCCAATAGGCGGCCACTCGGTTACCAAATCTTCATTAAAATATGAAAACGTATATAATCTGCAAACAGCAAAAAAACAATTATACCAAATTATAAAACAATTAGAACCACAACTGAAGTATCGAAAAGTAATAAAAAATCAATGAGGGTTTTAAACCGGTTTTACAGGGCACTAACTTCGGCTTCTACATTAGTTCAAAACATTTAGTTAGTTATTCGGTCCTCATGGTGAATCTCTAACCAGTCAATGAATCATCACGAACAAACAAATACATTATGATAACACCATGATGAACCAAAAACGAGAACTCGAAGCTACCCAGCCATATATGATAAGCGATTTTCAAGGACACTACACAATCAGAACAAATATCATGAATGCATGCAAACCATAGAAATATCTGATGACATCGAGAACACAAGATGATCCAGGATAATGGCACTATTCGTCCGAGATTTGACATACCCGTATTGTCCTCTGTGGTGTCTTGTTTTTCTTCCATCATATCGACAATTTGACAATGTCTAGAAATATAAAAATAGAACAAAAATAACATTGAGTTAGGGCAATAACATTTAACGATAATATCTGGAGTGCAAAACGACTTAGGAGACAAATTATTTGACACTATCTTGCTGTGTATGTTATTGAATCATGAATTATTTATCACAAGTGTCTGATCTGTATTATCACCTAAAATGAAGAAGTACTGGGCAAGTCACTTCTTGTTATTTTGTACCATATTATGGTGAAAACAAATGGTAAAATCAACGTCAGGTAGCACACAAATATTTAAAAAAGAAAAAAAAAAGATATGTTCTTTGAGTCCTCTGCAAAATGTATCAACTGATAGGCCGATTTGTTATTTATACTTTATTCCTTTTCAGGTTTCGAGTAAATACTGGCAATTCAATACTCGGCAATAGATTTGGTCCGGGAAGCCATCGCATGAAAAAAAACCAACAATTTGGGTTTCCGACCAGGTCCGACAAAAACCGGGCTGTACAGTCACAAAAGGTGGTTATTAGAGGCTGGAAATTTTGGATTTAGAAAGAAGATGAATTGTACTATCCGTGTAGCGAAAACAAACGCGCTGATCAGCTTCGCAGTTACAGCGAAGCTGATCTGCACCCTTGTTTTCGCCTATGTAGATTGTTGGTTTTCCCATGCGGTGGCTCATATATAACCCTGGTAAAGGACGACACGTTCCTTTGTCGCTAAGATCACACGTAACCAGGTGAAACAAATAGGGCAACGATCGCCCATCCGAGATTCAACAAGTCAAACTGGTGTTCTGTAAGCATATTCCCATTCTAACTTTATGTTGATTTTTTTTTTCAGACACTCAAGGGCAGCTCATTCCACAATTTGAAGTCAAATCTGGCCGAATTTTAATTCAGTATAGAAAATGAAGGCGTCTGAGTAATGATAACACTAAAGATCAATTTTAGACATTCAAGGGCAACTAACTCCGCAATCATTCATGGGATCTGGTCGAATTTTGAACTCATCTGAGATCTTATGGTTGAAGAACTGGCGATCAGGCTCAGAGGTTATAAAACTTTTTTTCATGCTCAGCTCAACCGACCAAAATTTATCCTGCTTATAAATGTTTAAATGCCAACATTTATCGAAAGTAGCACATATAAATTGACAAAAATATTAAAAAGAACACTGCACTTTTCAATGTTTACCATATATCGCAATGATAATTAATACACCAACGATCAAACAGTGCCCCGACAGTGCCCCAACAGTGCCCCCTCTTTGCATGAATAGTCGCAAAATGGATACTTATGCAACATCAATTTATCAACCGAAGAATCCTTAGCACAAGTGTTTCAGACGTTCATACAATCAACATGACAAATTATCATTCGCACACATTTTCGCGTTAAAGAGGTATTATCGTTTCATAAATCAGAAATCCTATCGATTGAATTTTGGTGTACTGATTTAAAGGATTACCTAATCAAATCAGCCTGTTAACTGTCAATTATAATTAAGGTTTAAAACTGTCTGCATGAAAGCGGGGTCCATTGATTATATACAGTAAGATAAAATATACAAGTAGGCAACGATCAGGAAAAGGCGCAATCAGAAAAAGATTCCCACTCCAAAAACCGAGGCGGGAAAAACCAAACTAACAATAAGGTACTTATACCATGAAAACATTTCGTAAGCCGAATGAGCAGCTAATTTCCCAATAGGTGGACACTCAGTTACCTAAACTTAACTAAAATATGATAACATACATAAGGCGCCAACAGCACAAAAATGTTAAACACCAAGACATAAAACAATAATAACCACCACAGAAGTATCGGCTTGGAACGATCAGTAATATAAAATTACTGGCGGGCTTAAGTAATATGTAAGTAAAAAAGATACTTATTGGCGGGCTTAAGTAAGTATGTAAGTAAAAAAGATACTTAAGTAAGTATGTTAGTAAAAAAGATACAAGTAGGCAATGATCAGTGAGTAAGTAAGTAAGTCAGTCAGTCAGTCAGTCCGTCTGTCTGTCAGTCAGTCAAACAGTCAGTAAGTAAGTTAGTAAGTAAGTAAGTAAGTAAAAAGGTAAGTAAGTAAGTAAGTAAGTAAGTAAGTAAGTAAGTAAGTAAGAATTTATTAAAGTGTCGCATATCAACATCACAAATATACAACATTTCAAAGACTAAACGTTGATACCAAGCCACAGTTGGCTTACGAGATACTATTATCACAGTTTGAAAATACATAAATAAATATACATAGAATATACAGCAAAAAGTTAAAACAATCGTTTCACACACACATTAATAGAGCGATATCAATAAAAAAAAAACTTTTTCTTCACAAGATATATTTCTTTTAATTTTAAAATACATTAAAGCAAATTTGTGTTTAAAGGATCAACTTTGTTTACTAGTTGGTTCAACTTTTCCTCAATCACAGTTTTGGACGTGGAAGGTCGCATCGCATGGTTTACAGAAATAGGGCATTTTGCCTTATTGTTTAGGTCAGACCTTTAATCTGAAATAATTGACTAGGGAGATATATTGGACAATTAGTTTTCACTTTGTCTTTACGGCGTGGTAATTGGTCTCAGAATCTGACATGTGTCAATAAAGCAGCGTTATTACGTTCCGGATACCGATAATTGGGTATATACGTACTACGAAAACAAAATTAATGCCTGTAGGGAATCCCCAAATGGTCTACGTCAGATTCGCCTACGATTTTAGACTTTATGTCACCATGACATTCACTACAGATGAAGACACTGCAGCTCTTGATATATATATATATATATATATATATATATATATATATATATATATATATATATATATATATATATATATATATATATATATATATATATATATATATATATATATAATAATATATATAATTAAAAGTTTTCTTGGTGACTGCTTTATAATACTGTCCAAATCAGTGGAAGATTTGAAAAAATTCCACGCTTTAATTATTTAACACACCCCATCCCAGCATACAATTCACCAATGAAAAAGGTAGAACATCCCTTTCCTTTTTGGACACTCCAGTCTTCAACCGGAATGGATAAACTACTTACTGATATTTACTTACCAACCGAGTAAAAACAAAACCTGCTTAATTTATACCACATGTCACCCTAAACGAATTAGAAACAGTGCCCCATTAATAACACAACTTGACACTAAAACCCTACTTTTAGAAGCGAAAGTATCTCCCGGCACTCATCACTTGTGTACGTGTATTTTCCTTCTCACTATGAATAGAAATTGCGTTGTCTTTGATTAGAGTTATCTGACAATTCTTATTATACCTTGTTATACTTGATAAAGTCCATGATGAATCAAAAACAAGGACTCATAGTTACAATAAGCTGTCCGGCGATGGATTCCTTTTCCTATGGGTCATTTTTTTTTTTTTTTTTTTTTTTTTTTTTTTTTTTTAGAAAATTAACATGTACCATTTGGCCAAGGTCAAGAAATGAGCTTGATTTTGAATACTCAAATAACTTCATTAAATCAATAAGTTGTCTAAAAGACTTCTTGAAAATCCAATGTTTTCACTTTTTTCCATTAGAAAGCCTAGTACATGTATGTGACCGAATTTGACCATGCAAGGTCAACTTAAGGTCATGGTTTATATAATTTTTGATCGGCAAGTCAACCGGTTCTACACAAGACGACTTTTTAAGGTTTTTACCGTATATGCGGCCACATTGGTCATGCGACTTGGTCGTCTAATTATTCAAACTTTGATTCTGCCTTCCCAAGGATGCTCCACGTGAAATTTGACTTTGATTTGGCTGTACAGTAACAGAAGATGAGAGAAGAAAATGTTTAAAATTGTGGACAACGATGATGACAACAAAAAAGAACACATCGTAAGCCGAGTGAGCAGCTCCTTTCCAATAGTTGGCAACTCAGTTACCTGGACTTACATGTAACTAATGATATGAAAACGCACAATGTAAATTAAATGTTATAACATCACAAATATTTAACATGAAAACATAAAACAATCATTAGCACTACAGAAGTACCGCTTTGAAACGGCCAGCAATACAAAATTGATAGGGGGGGGGGGGCTTAGACCGGTTTGTACAGTTTTTGACATTTTGCTTGGCTCCATGATGATTACAGGTTAAGAGTTTAAGGATGTTCGCTGCTAACATTTGACATTTCGGAACTTCCGGTTTTATTTTTTTGAATCTCTTGTAAATGGTTGTAGATATTTCCTAATATTTTATATTTGAATACATATTGATGTTTGGATTGAACGAGTCATGAAAATTGTCAATCTCAGGAAATTCATTTGTTCAACCCATTTTCTGCATTTTTTTTTTTTTTTTTTTTTTTTTCAAATTTCAGAAAAATTTAAGGGGTAGGGTAGAGTAAACTTGAATATTGCACAAATTACTTGCACTGATTTTATGTTTGAAATAGATGTATACAATGTCTTCTTTATTAGTATATCTTTCTTTGGAACGCTAGTTTTAAAATTTAGGGTAGTTTTATGAAATGGGGTGTAAGAAATAAAACAGCCGAAAAGGGGCTTAACGAAATGGCGATTTTCAAGTTGTTGGTTCTCTCGTATATGCAAACTATCCTATATTTTTCATTCTTTTCTACGAAAAATATGAACAAGCTCTTTGTGTGAAAATATAAGAAAAAATTTGAATCTACAATATGGTTCGACACATTTATAAATATTGATATTTTCCGACTTTTCACGTAAGGGATAGGGTTGTTAAATGAGTCGGAAAAAATGACACCCCATTACGAAAACTTGCCCATGTAATATACAGTGATTTTTTAAGTTTTAAAAAATGAAAATTTTCAGTGGAAAAATTTTGATATTTTTCTTATTTTTGCTCAAAACATAGATTGTGGATACACGTTAGAACCGCCTCGCCGAGGCGGTTCTAACGAGTACCCACAATTTATGTTTTGGAGCAAAAATAAGAAAAATAGGTATACCCCTGCATACCCCAGTTTTGCTATATAAAAGTGGGGTTCAAGGGGGTATACATTGCACGGACATGTTTTCCTGATGCACTTCCAGATGAAAATTTAAGTATGTTTTAGGTCCAACATAGTCAGAGTTACTTAAACAAAATGACTTCTGAAAGCATTCGTGATGTATGGTTTGTCCAAGAAGGTATATGTGAAAGAAATGAACATAAATTTTTTTTTTTTTCTAATTTTCAAACATGTTGTTTAGAGGTATCATTCAAAGGCCTGTTGCTTGAAAAAAATGCACATATTTATAATGCACATAAAATATATTCATTTGTTTTCACATGTCTTATTTTATATTTTGGCATCAAACAAGAGCGGTTAGAAAAAAGTTTGAATACGTTTTCATTGGCAGCGAAATCAACCTCTTCATAACACTGTTGTTAGGGTCCAAGTGAATTAATGTTAGCCTTCCCATTCGGGTGTTTAAGGACATACAATCCTATTCCGAAAATATTGATAGTAGTTATCTTTGAAAGGAATTTAGCCTACCTTAGGAAAATGTTACAAGCATAATCTGCATGTCACCTAAAAGAAGAGAAAATGTTCTTTCCACTGATATATGTATGTGTTGAGAATGTTTTATAGCCTTTTTTAATTGTCTTTTTGAAGTTTAGATGCATCTTCTTTTTAAGTTTTTGAGTTAGAGGTACCTTTTTCTGTGTCAGCCATCAGTTGATAGAGATCTACAATAATGTATCAGGGATTTTTGAAATAGTGTCTCAAAGCAGAAATACAGCACATTTTGTCATGCAGTTCATAATTAATTGGTCATCCCTAACAAAATCCTTGATAGATCAAGAACCGTTCAAAATTAAGCAAACCTGTGATACATTTATCTTTGTCATACTTCAAACCACCCACCCACCAAATATTATGTAGATCTGTCCATAAATAAAAGAGTTATACCACTTTGAAATCGAAGTTCTTTTGAAAATCTAATTGTCAGATAAACCTTAAAACTGTTTGATGATACAAAATGTCTGAAATCCTCTTGAATAGGTAGATTCTAGAACATGGCATCTACACACATCCAATCAGCACTCTGGGAGACTTTGCTACACACCTTTTGGACTGGTCTGCTTTATCATAGTAGGCCAAAATTATGAAAATATTGTTTATTTTAACCAATAGCCTGATCTCCAGCCATGAATACATTTCACGGTCATTAGCTAATGCCCTGTCCTAAGTAGTGGAACATTCTCCAGGAAATCTTCAAAAGGGAGGCATAATCTGCTATCAATTCATGATGGATGTGGAAATTCAACTGTTACAGGAAATGGAAAGGATTGGGGCAAGTTTATTGCCTTTTTACTGTCTTCAGTATGTCTGATGTTAGCCTTTGTCTTGGGAAAACCTATGCACATCCAAACCCTAGAGGTTGGATGCAAACCATGACTTAAGAGTTTCATAGTTTACATTACATTTTTTACATTGAAATTTAAAATTCATCAACTACATGTAGTAAGATTATACTAGATATGTAGTAAAAAAGAAGAAAAAGAAAAAGAAAAAAGAAAGATATGAAAAAAGTTCCGATCAAGCTTGTGCAACCGATTTGAGCCTAAGATAAGCTAAGATAATACATGGAATAATGATAAAATTCTGTTGAAATTAATTCCATTAATGTTCCAAACAGACCCAGTGTTATAGATACCTATACTATATGTGAAGTTACTACACAGATGATCTCCGCCTTTGTTTTCGTATATATAGGCAAAATTCCAGTTTTCTCATGACGCTGGTCAAGAACAATGCCCCACTGTGAGAAAAACAGGTGTCTAGGCCATTTAACAGATACACAAACTAACCAGTTTCTAATTATAGGGATGTTTAAAAGTGTAAAACAAAGTCCTGAACTTTGCAGCAGAAACATAGCTCATCTTTATTTTATTTTATTTCATTTTATTTTTTATGTCTTGTGCAAGAACTAACACAGGTTTTCTCAAGGCAAGACAGTTCTTGTCTGTCTAAGTTGATTAATAGCCTACTGGCCCTTTCAGATACCTGGTACAGAAAAATCTTTATAGTGTGTGAAATCAATTGGCCATTGGCAATCAGGGGTAAATTGATAGAACAAACTTATCCACATTTTACAGTTACTTTGGAAATTTTATCAAATTCTTAATGCTGACAAAGATATGATTTTCATTTTTGCGCATGATGTAGAATGTACTTAATGCATTTATAATCTTTCAGTTTTGAAAAAAGAGCAAAAAATAGTGTCATTGACGTCTGTATGTCCTTAATGCCTAGGTCACACTAGGGCTTACGTACGCTGCGGACGCTGCGGATAGGTGTTCCGTATCTGTCCGTCCTATCCGTAACGATTCGTATCTCATCCGTAACTGTACGTATCGTATCCTCAGGGCGCGGTAGATCCGCGGGCAAATTTTCATAACTGTCAAAAATGCATGCGCGGATGGACGATCGGTAATGGTAGGCAATGGTACGTAACTGAAGGCATTTATTCGAATCTGTCCGTATCTAATCGCATCTAAACGTATCATTCCGCGATCAAGCATTTGTTGCGGATCGATACTGTTACATACGTGTTGTTTCGTTCGGTTGCGGTCTTTATCGTTTATACACACTTTTCGATACAATTTAAGCATGCCACACGTATGTAAAAACGGAATCAAACCAGGATGTAACTTAAACAATGCTAATAAGCGTGTGGCTGAGCCCTCTAGAGCTGAGTGTTTGGGCATAACATAATCTGTATCCAATGCTTGAATGAATCATACAAGAACGTTTCTGGAATATATAGTCTCCTTGACAAAAATGTCCGTCATTTTTCTATTATACAGGTAATTTATTTATTTAAGGATATCCATAATTCATTTATGGATATCCATAATTCATTTATGGATATCCTTAATTCATTTATGGATATCCTAAAATAATTAAAGATATCCTTAAATGAATTATGGATATCCATAATTGAATTATGGATATCCTGAAATACATTTTTGGATATTCAAAAATCACGATGAATTATGGATATCCATACTTCGATTTTTGGATATCCAAAAATCGAATTATGGTTATCCTTAAATCAGCTCATTTAAGGATATCCTTAAATGTGTTTTAGGATATCCAAAAATAAGCTTGAATTTAGGATATCCATAATTCGATTTTTGGATATCCATGATTCTTTTTTTGGATATCCATAATGATCTGATTTAAGAATATCAATAAATCGATTTTAGGATATCCATAATTCATTTTAAAAAATATTTCTTTTCCATAATGATTTTTTCCCGTGTAATACGCATGCGCTAACTTAAACTGAACGAAACGGAAGCCAACGTAAATTCAACCATACCGGATGCCTCCATTCTCTGACTAGGGAGAAATCATTATATCCCATAGGCACGTATGGGGTGCCGTTTTACAATTTATTTCCTATTTATGGATATCCATAATTCATTTTTGGATATCCAAAATTCATTTCTGGATATCCATAATTCATCTTTGGATATCCTAAAATCGATTTATGGATATCCTTAATTCGGCTGAATATTGGATATCCATAAATTGATTTTAGGATATCCTATAATCGAATTATGGATATCCTTAAATACAATCCTATTTTTGGATATCCTAAAATCGGGCCAATATTGGATATCCATAATTCGATTTATCCTTAATTATTTTAGGATATCCATAAATGAATTAAGGATATCCATAAATACATTATGAATATCCTTAAATAAATTATGGATATCCAAAAATAGGGAATAAATAGTAAAACGGCACTCCCTAGGCACGTACATCATTTTTTTGTGATTTAAGGATATCCTTAAATGAATTATGGATATCCTAAAATACAGTCCTATTGAAGGACATCCATTATGGGGTGCCGTTTTACTATTTATTCCCTATTTATGGATATCCTTAATTCATTTCGGATATCCATAATTCATTTATGGATATCCATAAATGAATTAAGGATATCCATAATTCGTTTATGGATATCCTTAAATCAATTTATGGATATCCTTAATTCTGCTGAATTATGGATATCCATAATTTTATTTTAGGATATCCTTAAATGAATTATGGATATCCTAAAATACAACACTATTTAAGGATATCCATAATTCTATTTAAGGATATCCTTAAATCGTATGAATATTGGATATCCATAATTCGATTTAAGGATATCCATAAATGAATTATGGATATCCTTAAATAAGATTGTATTTATGGATATCCATTATTCATTTTAGGATATCCTAAAATCAAAAAAATAATATACGGCACAATGACTTCTCCCCAACCAGAAGTGACGTCCATCCTTAAATCGAATTATGGATATCCTTAAATCGGCCTATTTAAGGATATCCATTATTGAATTATGGATATCCATAAATCGAATTATGGATATCCTTAATTCCAGATTATTTCTGGATATCCTTAAATACATTTAAGGATATCCTTAAATAGGCTGATTTAAGGATATCCATAATTCGATTTAAGGATATCCTTAGATCGAATTTTGGATATCCAGAATTCAGCATGATTTAAGGATATCCTTAAATGCATTTATGGATATCCTAAATTCAATTATGGATAATCCTATATTCATTTATGGATATCCATAATTCATTTATGGATATTCTTAAATCAATATAGGATATCCTAAAATAATTAAGAATATCCATAATTATTTGAGGATATCCTAAAATGAATTAAGGATATCCATAAATGAATTATGGATATCCATAAATGAATTATGGATATCCATAAATAAGGAATAAATAGTAAAACGGCATCCCATAATCAATAACTCATTTATGGATATCCATAAATCGAATTATGGATATCCAATATTAGCCCGATTTTAGGATATCCTTAAATCGAATTATGGATATCCAAATATAGGATTGTATTTTAGGATATCCATAGTTCGGTTTTAGTATATGCTAAATCTATTTATGGATATCCAATATTCAGACGAATTTAGGATATCCTTAAATTGATTTTAGGATATCCAAAATGAATTATGGATATCCAAAAAAGAATTATGGATATCCAAAAATAAATTTTAGATATCGAAAAAAAATAAGGATATCCATAATTCATTTCAGGATATCCATAATTCATTATGGATATCCATAATTCATTATGGATATACATAATTCATTTATGGATATCCATAATTCATTTTAGGATATCCAAAAATGTTAATGGATATCCTTAATTATTTTAGGATATCCATAAATGAATAAAGGATATCCATAAATAAATTATGGATATCCTTAAATAAATTATGGATATCCAAAAATAGGGAATAAATAGTAAAATGGCACCCATAGGCACGTACATCATTTTTTGTGATTTAAGGATATCCTTAAATTATGGATATCCTAAAATACAGTTCTATTGAAGTACATCCATAACTCATTTATGGATATCCATAAATCGAATTATGGATATCCAATATTAGCCCGATTTTATAATATCCTTAAATCGAATTATGGATATCAAAAAACAGGATTGTATTTTAGGATATCCATAGTTCGATTTTAGGATATCCTAAAATCAATTTATGGATATCCAATATTCAGACGAATTAAGGATATCCATAAATCGATTTTAAGTATCCAGAAATGAATTTTAGATATCCAAAATGAATTATGGATATCCATAAATAGGGAATAAATAGTGAAACGGCATTGGTTGATGCGTTCATTTACGGTGTAGATACGTTTGTGTTACGGTTTAGATACGGAAAGATTCGAATCAACGCCTTCATTTACATGTCATTACGTACTATTACGGATGTTTCATCCGTGCCCAATTTTTGACTTTTTTCAAAATTTGGGTGCGGATGGAATCGGACTTGCATATACAATACGTTAAGATACGAACATATACGGAAAAGATACGAATTGTTACGGATATGACGGATAGATACGAAAGGTCAGTCCGCAGCGTCCGCAGCATCCGGATGTGCTAGTGTGACTGCAGTTTGACTAAAACCTGCGTTTTCTTGCATCAGATTTCACCGTTATATACGCAAGAAAACGCAACATTACGTATCTGAAGGTGTATGTCTGTATCTAAAAGTAACAGATGGTATCGAAAGGTATGTAGTCAAGTATCTTAACCGTATGTATTCGAATTTATCCGTAACTATCTTCGAACGTATGCGTATCTTTCCTGAACTACCCGTATTTATTCGTATTTAAAGGTAATAAATTCATTAAGAACCGTTAGCCCCGCCCACAAAATTCTGCGGATCGCTACGTATAGTATTCGCAACTATCCGCGGCATCCGTAAGCGCTAGTGTGACCTAGGCATAAAGAGACAAAAATATATATAGATGCATTGCCCATTTAGTCTTTAGTGATCATTTGGGGTCCTGGAATGTTTCGTGCTATTTTCAACCCTTAACGCTCTGTGTTATTAGACGGTTGATGTAATTGTTTGATTATCTCTTCATTTATTGCATGAAAATGCGCGGACTGCATTTATTTATTGAAACTTTAAAATGATAAGATCGTATTTTTGCAGTATTTGCGAAACTTACTTCATTAACAGGAACAAAAATATTTTCAATAGACGAAGCAAGTACACGAACTGCTATTTTCTAAATGCACTTTAATAGAATACTCAACGAAGCTAAAGAAAGAGACTAGTTTCTTACAACGTCTATCAAGGTAAAGCTCGGGTCTTGTTGTTTTGCTTTTATGCCGAAATGTATTTTGTCTTCATCAATCATATTCGATATCCTTGAAAAGACTCATGCTATGAGACAAACCAGTTCCAATGAAATTTGTGACATTGCCATGCCCCGGCATTTGTTCATTTTGATTGTCACTTTGAAGATTGAACTGCAGCTCTAACTTTATTGAGCCTGTGATCTTGTAAAAGCATATACTTGAGAGCAAAGTCAGGAAACGTGCAACAATCGGTATAATTGTTTCAGTGAGTGGCCACAGTTTTGGGAATAGCAGCTAACTCGGATTACTGTATGTTAAATTTGCACCAGTACTGCTTTGTAATTTTAACTGTTTGCCACCTTGCTTTTGAGGGCGGTGCATTGCTTACCATCATTCGTTTAATATATTTTCTACAACTATTGCGAATATCGTTAGTCTGTAGAACTGATCGTCAAACTGTTTATTGTAACAATACAGGTATCCCGGAAGAAGAAGTTGAATATGTGTTTCCAACATATTTTAATAAAATTAATACCTCATTAGCCGACTGATTAAATATGAGCCGCTACATGGGAAAACCAACAATCTGCCTAGGCGAAAACAAAGGCGCAGATCAGCTTCGCAGTAACTGCGAAGCTGATCAGCGCCTTTGTTTTCGCTACTCGGATAGTACAATTCCTCCTCTACTTAACTCCAAAATTTCAAGCTTCTAGCCTGCTTCTGTAGCTGTACAGGCCGGTTTGTGTCGGACCTTTTTGGAAACCACATTGTTGGTTTTCCCACGAGGCGGCTCATATTTTCCATCTGCATGTTATTGTTTTCCCAGTTACACAATGATGTAACTAGTGTTGCAACGCCGTGGCCACATAAAATCATGAGTTGTCCTATTCTTTGGCAAATTGTACTTTTAAAACGATAATCTCGGATATAATCGGCACATGTCCTGCATTAAGTCATTCTTATTTAGATTCCTAAACGATATCAGCGATTTATATTTGACATCTTGGGAAAAATGTGTCATATACATGGGGCAAAATGGTCCCATTGAAAATCAATAACAAAAGGTCATATGTACTTTATTCTGTCCACATTGTGCATTTTCTCTTATAGATGCATATGAATAAATAGGTTCATCCGTCTATCTGGTGATCTCCTAGCAAAAAGAAATGATGTGTTTTTTTGAACAGGTCCGGCACAAACTGGCCTGTACAGTCACGGAAAGAGGCTAGAAGCTTGAAATTCTGGATGTAGAACGTAGAGGATTTGTACTTTCCGTGTAGTAGGGAAATCAAAGGCGCTGATCAGCTTTGCGGTAAGCGCGAAGCTGATCTGCGTCTTTGTTTTCGTACATGTATATGCAAATTGTTGGTTTTCTCGTGACGCGGCTAAAATGATCTATTTTTAAATAAAAATGGACTCTTTCATTCCAAAATCTATTCTGGATTCTCTGTCATAAGATCATCGCTGATTTGCATGGTGTTTAAGCATGTTGACAATTCCGAGATTTTATGTTCTTGCACACCAGATAGAAAAATCCTACGTTTTACCCCATGTGAGAAATTCTTATCTCACCCTCGTTATCTCACCCCGGTCCACCCTGCGTTCAAGTGTTCTTTTTTTAACATTGGTTGTATAGGACGTCACGTAATTTCGTCGCTAAGCGCTTACGTCACAATGACGTCAAAACGTTTTCATTCAAAATGGCGGACGCCGCGATTGTAGCATTTTTCTAGGTAAATAATATAAAATCAAGCTTCGCCGCATTAAGGCGTGCAAGAAAAAGAATCCATCATTCGTGTAAGGTATGGATGGACAAATCAGTCCCTCGGGTCACAGTTTGGCATCACTCGGCGAGCCTCGTGATGCCAAAATGTGACCCTCGGGTCAGATTTGTCTATCCATACCTGACACTCATGTAAGATTATATTACCTACTAAAAATTGTAACAATCTGTCAAGCGCAAAAGCGACCGACTGACATATCGGTCAGCATAACTAACAAACAACAATACAGTAGTACGTACTGTAGTACGAACGTTCCAGAACTTTTGAATTAATGTAGAAATACACTAACCCAAATTCCAAAAGCAACATATAACAGGGTTGATTTGGTAAAAAAAAAGAAGTTTTCCTGACAAACTCTACTGACAGCATTCTGTCAATAATGGCCAACGAGTAAATTTGTTCAACATATTAGGAATCACTAAGCTGCCAGTGTTCTGATTGGTCAAAATTATATTTTCCCATTTGCTTCACGCTTGAATGATCATGGCCTTGCAGACGCCTGCCCAATCTGGCAAACGTTGCTGCATGAAGAAATATCTCCCCAATGTCTTACAGCTGAACTCAAACACAGTGGCACGTTTGTGTTTAGCTTATGAAAGTCTGTTCATTCAGTGTGCAACAACAATGGATTCCATTCACTTTAAAGTCTGGACATGTAAACAGTTAAGAGAGTTTCGCAAATACTGCAAGTACCATATATTTTGCCCCAGATGGATAATACTAGTCTTTGTACCGACTACCCTAGGCCTTTTGAAAGATGCAAAATTAAAGTTATTCTCTTTGGCTTTGTGTTGCTATATCTATAGGGTCACTGAAGAGGGACCGCGGTATGACCCATCTCCTTTCTCATTAATATTTTCACTGCTCTTAAAGGATCTCAGTTTCATTTTTGCGCCATTTCCTGATCTTTGCCTACTCTTACCTCTGATATATGTCTCCTCGTACATCATCCATAGTGCGTATTATATTTTCGGTTTGGTCCTTTGAGATCAGCGAGGGTATTCTGAGAAGTCAGAAAATTATTATTGGTAAAGATTCATTTTCTAACTAAAGTTTAATATATTTGGCCACATTTGGATAATACTAGTCTTTGTACCGAAGATGCTAAATTTAAGTAATTCTCTTTGGCTTCATGTTGCTAAATCTATAGGGTCACTGAAGTAGCCGAAACCGCGGTACGACCCATTCCTTTTCTCATTAATATGCTCACGGCTCTTAAAGCATCTCAGTTTTATTTTTCATTTGTGCTGCTTAGAAATGTTAACAAGCACATTTCCTAAAATTCAACTGATTTAGGTGTTAAACCTTTTCCTCGAATTTTGTGTAATCCGATTTTCGCATACCATAAATCAATTGCATATTAAATAGTTGGTCGGTATATCATGTTAACTGATCGGCGATCCTCAAAATTAAAGACAAACATGCAATGGAAAACACACTTATGCTCAAATGCGTTTGGATGTTTCAAAAACATCAAATGTTGGAAGTTTTCAAAGTTTTAAATTGATAAAATCATGCTTGCGGTATTTGCGAAACTTACTTTATTAACAGTGAAGACAAAAATATTTTCAATAGACGATTCGAACCAACTACATGAATTATGTTCTAAATGCACTTAAGTCAACTAGAATTATCAACGAAGCTAAGACATGCAGAAATGAGCGCAGACTAGTTTTCTTAAAGCGACTATCAAGGTAAAGCTCGGACCTGGTTGTTTTGCTTTTATTCCTAAATGTATTTTGTCTCCAACATTCATATTCGATATCACTGAAAGACTCATGCTCAGAGACAAACCAGTTCCGATGAGAGTTGTAAAATTGCAATGCCCCGGCATTTGTTCATTTTGATTGTCACATTGAAGATTGAACGAGAGTTGTAACTTTATTAAGTCTGTAATCTTGTAAAAGAATATAATTGAGAGCAAAGCTTTTCAGGAAACATGCAACAATCGGTATGGATACTTCAGTGAGTGGCTACCTTTGGGGAAATAGATGCTAACTCGCTTTATTGTATGTTAAATTTGCACCAGTACTTCTTTGTACCTTAAATTGTTTCCAACCTTGCTTTTGAGGGTCGTACATTGCTTACCATTATTTTTTTTATATTTTCTACAACTATTGTGAATATCGTTAGTCTGCAAAACTAATTGTTGTGTTGGATAAACTGAAGTGTTTGTTGTAACAATACAGAGATATCCGGGAAGACGAAGCTGAGTTTGTTTCTGACTTTTTGTAATAAAATTAATACCCCATTAGTTGATTGTTTAAATATTCTCCATCTGCCTGTTATTGTTTTCCCAGTTGAACCATAATGCAACTAGTGCTGTAACTTCGTGACCACATCAAATCAGGAGTTGTCCAACCTTTGGCAAAATATTGCCCTAGAAATTATAACTAGCACATGTCCTTATTTAAATCACTCTAATTTAGATTCCTAAACGATATCAGCGATTTATATTCGACATCATGGGGAAAACTGTGTCATATACATGAGAAAATCATATACTGAAAATCATAAACTGAAAATCATATACAAAAAGCCATCTATCCTTTATTCTGTCCACATTGTGCATTTTCTCGACTTAATATATAAATCGGTGTATGTGTCTATCAGGTGTTCCTCTTGCAAAAAGTAATGATCTCCTTTCAAATAAAACTGTTTTCTTTCCATCCATAATACATGTACATACCGTGTGAGTGACCTGGATTCCAAGGAGTCTGTGTCATAATATTATTGCTGACTAGTATGCGGTTAAAGCACGGTGACATTACCTGCTAAAGTATCGTAGCTACATGTACATGTAAACAGTACACATCTCGCAAGAGTAATATCGGCCGACTTGTCTTACATATCGGTCGGCATAATTTTAGAGATCCAGAGCTTAATGTGGTGCGTAAGTTCCTGAACTATCACAGCTAGTGTCGAAGATGGCGAACATTATAATATACTATAAGACTTAAGTTTAGCAATTTTTATTTGATTTCGAAATTGCAAATTGGTATTAAGATAAGCTGAACTAAACTCTTTAACCCATCAATATTTAATCCTTAAGGAACCACAATTTCCACTTTTCGCCGAAAAGCCATATTTTCCTGACTCAATTACGCTACGTCAAAGTTAACAGGGGTGTCACCTCAAAATTCACATTGTTTCTCGGCATATGAAAAATTAACCTTTTATTCCCAAAGCAGTCATTTAACATCTTCTTGTGCTGAAAAAGAGTACAGTACCATGATCGTTGAGAATTGGTTCCATTATTGTACCAGATAACGCCCTCGGTGTATGACGTAATTGACGTCATTTTGTTCCCTGGCCTTTCTCCCGAGGTGAACCCATATGTGTTTAATTGCTGAAATGACGAGCGATTTCGCTTTTACGAGTAAAATTTCGCTTAGTAGGCCTATAAGTTTTAATGTGATGTCAAGTCTAGTCTTGCACGTTTACGTTTAACGTTTACAGGACCAAAAACGTAACGGCGATATTCACGGTGTTTGCACCACGCAGGTTGTATCCTGTCAGCTGTTTCGATACAAACCCATCTTTCCATGCCGTGAATTATCAAACTTGATATTCGTGGTTGCCTAAAAATCGATTACGTCACTATGACGTCAAATTGGCATTGTCCTATATCACGATAGCCTGGCGTCATGATGCCGGTTTTTGATGCTATCAGCTGATGGAATATGGTTCTAGGAGACTGTATCGTACTCTAGCAAAATTAGAAATTTCAATTGGCTTCCTTTTTCTTCATGTCTGCACTGAGCATACTGATATTCGTGTAACGCTGGTTTAACGCCAGGCCATAACGGCGTCCCCTTACGGAATTTTTCAAATGTCATTCCGTTTTATTCGTTATGACACTTTTACCAATCAAACAAGCCAAAAATTGATAACACGTGATGCACGTGGAATGCTGGGCACGTGATTTGCATGATTTTTTTAAACGTAACGTAGCAGCTCGTGAACGTGAGAAAAGCACACAAACTCGTCTCGAAACATGAATTTGAGCATCACTTGACATATTAAAAGCGTATGTAAAGTTTTCAAACATTTCATTTTGTAAATAATGATGGATGAAAAAAATTGCTAAACTTAAGTCTTATAGTATATATGAGCCGCCTCGTGGGAAAACCAACAATTTGGTTTCCGAACAGGTCCGACACAAATCAGGCTGTGCAGTCACAGAAGCAGGCTAGAAACTTGAATTTTCTGCTTTAAGAAGAAGAGGGGTTGTACTATCCATGTAGCGAAAACAAAGGTGCTGATCAGCTTCGCAGTTACTGCGAATTCGAAGCTGATCTGCGCCTTTGTTTTCGCCTATGCAGATTGTTGGTTTTCCCATGCTGCGGCTCATTTCACTGTAAAATAAGTCATGCAACACTAATGGATGTTCCGACATGCTTATTCTGCGATTACTGATGACATGAAACTTTGTTTGTATATATTATCCGAGTAAGTGTTTTATTTTCCCCAAACGATAATCAGGCAGTTATCTTAAATAACAAAATCGAGAAGCAATATGAACAATTGCCGAAGTACATTGATTGCGCATATTATATTTTTTGCTTCTGTCTTACAACGATGTTTTATGCTGGCTTTAATTATGTAAAAATTACGGACGCTACAAAACAATTCAACCTTAATTGTTAATTCATATGAAATTGTTGACCGGCGCCTAGTGTATGTATCAATTATAACCTAATATATCGTTTGGCTTGGGTGAATGTTTTAATTAATTGCTTGGAACGAGCAAGGTCACCGACTTCATACGCTTAGTAAGTCGGGATCCATGTATCAGACAATTATTGCCAGAAAGACGATGACGGAGTTTGTAAATCTTTCATTCAGGGGGTATAAAGTACCAGATCTTTGTATTATTAACGATTAAGGAATCGCAACAACCTCTTTGGGTCATTGTTCATAAGCATATTTCGTAATGCTAGCACGTTGTGATACTGATCTTATTATATGGAAGCAGTCAATCGTCAAAATTAAACCACATAACTACACAAACCTAACCAGCACCCATTGTTATATAAGTCATGCAACACTAATGGATGTTCCGGTATGCTTTTTCTGCAATTACTGATGACATGAAACTTTTATTCATTCCAACACAAAATGCAGTTTCAGACTATGGGTTTGAATGATGATTCCATCAGGAAACGATTCAAGAATTCTCAGATGATTTAAGAGTGCAAACCATTACGAAAACTTGCCCATGCAATATACAGAGAATTTTTCAGCGTTAAAAATTGAAAATTTCATTGGATAAATTTTGACAATTTTAATATGTTTGCTCAAAACATTGATTGTGGGTACACATTAGAACCGTCGAGGCGGTTATAACGAGTACCCACAATCTATGTTTTGGACCTAAAATAAGTAAAATAGGTATACCCCTGTTACCCCAGTTTTACTGTATAAAAGTGGGGTTCAAGGGGTATTCCTGGGGGTATTCCTGATGAATGGCTTAATTCTCAGTCCTAGACTCACCTCAAAGATATACCGTTATGAATATGATTTTTACAATAATATTGCAATAGCCGTAAATGAAACAATATTTCTTCCCGATGGCCGTTTCTGTCAGCTAGAGACACCATCGGTTTTAACTCATTTAAGCCTGGCGTCCCTTTTATGGGACATAGGCAAACAGAATAGCCCCAGATGTGACGCCGCAGAACGCGGCGTCCCATCTGGGGCTATTCTGTTTGCTTAGAGAAATTTCATCGGAAAATGAGATAAAATTTAAAAATCACTCCTGATGCCCCTAAAAATGAAAGTGGACTCATCCAATTGATAGCGATGGGAGAATCCATTCGTCAAATATGGGTTAATAATATACTATAGTTGAACCCCTTGGTACCAACAGCGTCATTTCTTTAAGTGGCTTACTTTCATCACAGACTAACATTTCAGATTCGCCGTTATCAATATTACTAGCAATGAATTTTTCTGTTGCTCTAATGTTTCTATTCTATTATAATTATAACCAAAAATAGGTGACGTTAAAATCAATTTATACACCACAGAAAAATAAATAAATAAAATAAAATGAAAATAGTATAACAATGTAAACGAACAAAACATACTAGGCAAACCGCTGTCCTTGATATGGAAAATATATCAAACTAAATTTTGATAAAAAGATATTAAAGGAAATAATCGTTAACCCAGAGTTAATCTCTACCATTTTATACAAAATGTGGGACGGGGCGGATTGCATTAATTCATCCTCCTATATATAATTATAATCATAGTGTAAGTCAATATAGAATATATTGACCAGGTAAGCAACTGTCCAAACGACCTCATTCCCTCCTTGAGTTCCGTTGACGCGCCCACTATTCTGCAGTAAATTTTGCGGGTGAAGACAACGTCAAAACGTTCGATTTTGAGGGAAATTTGTCTGAATGGCGACATTCAGTTGAACTTCAAACTGGCTATATGTTTTTAGCGATGTTTGACTACTTGGCTTCCATCTAAGTGCAATGTATCAGGAATATGTTTATTGTTATTTCAAAAATAAAAAATCAAACGCACGATCTTCTCCTAACCAACACAAACACTGAGCAAAAATGTCCTACCTCACTCGATCCGTTTCGCTGCCAGGATGAATGACGACGATTTCACAGTTTCAAATGTAGAAAAAACATGCTTGAGGAGATTGTAGCCATTCGAATATCACAAATTTATCCACATGGTTGCAGCACAAATGTTCAAATATTTCACAAATTGTTGTTCTTTCCGTGAAATGGCCTCCATTTTTCTGACAAGCCTTGCTGACAAGTGATGTCATGATGACGTTCCGCGTGACCTGAGCGAGTGAGGCCCCAAGCGGGGTAAATAAGTAACTACTGTCCATACACCGTCGTACAGAAACTGCTTTTTTCAAAATCTCATATTCCAAAAAACCCTTCAAGAAAAAAATACGACGCAACAAACTCATTACAGAGATATGCGTCTTTTCATGAAAAATTTGTCTGACATTTTGGAGGTGTGTCACTTTCATAAAAACAGATTGCACTCGATTGGTTCACTACACATGCCCTGTGCAAGGTCTTTTATTTTTCAGACAGAATGGGTAGCCGTAGCTAGTGTTCTGATAAAATGTACCGTCAGTAAAGCCTAGGTAACATTTGCCCCGATCATCGTACGATTTTTCGGCCAGCGATTTTGACTACGATCTTTTAGACATCGTAGGTATTCGTGGGCTATGACGTATGTGTTTACAATTCATATGGGCATCGTACGATTTCTGAATCTGCCTTTTGTCGACGTTCCGATACAAATCCGCAAGCCGATCGCATGGGCGGATCCAGAGGGGGTGACAGGGGGTCCGGACCTCTCCCCCCCCCCCCCACCTGGTAATAATTGCCAGATTATTAATTTTTGCCATATTGAAATTTTCCGTAAGACCCCTTCTGGGAATTTGGACCCCCCCCCCCCCTGAGAAAATTTTCTGGATCCGCGCATGGATCGTACGGTAGTCGTAGGTCTCCGCAGATTTTAAGTGGATAGCGCACGAAGCCCTTGCTTTGTCCGTACGGAGTAACTTTACGTTCTGATATAAAACACTTTTTCTTGGCAGTCGCAGTCATAGGGTCTCCACAGACTTTAAGTGGGTATCGTAAAGAGTTCCTTAGACTTCTGACTGATGCCTTGGTTATATTTTGCCTACGATTAGCTTAATTGCGATGATCGTACGATGCCAATTTTTGCGGTCTCCGCAGGGTGACCCTACGATGACCCTACGATTCTACGACTTCCTACGATCTCCGTAGCCTCTACGATTTTGTAAAAGTCTGCACTATTACAAAGTTTAAAAATCGTAAGACCGTAGCCCGTAGACACGTCGTACGTCATCATACGGGCGCCGTAGGGAGACCCCGCGATGATCGTGCGGTCACCTCACGATTTTTGTATGATAGTTTGAGGACAAAAATCGTACAGCGATCGTAGGGAGTCCACAACGGGTCATGTCTACTAGGTAACATTTGCCCCGGTAATTGAACGATTTTTCGGTCTGCGATTTTCCCAAAGAATTTAGACATCGTAGGTGATAATGGGCTACGACGTAGGTATTTACGATTCATGTGGGCATCGTACGATTTCATGTTCTGGCTTTCTTCGAATTTCCGAGTCTTCAGAACCGTACGGCGATCGTAGGGAAATCGTAGGGTCTCCACCACTTTAAGTGGTAACCGCACGGTCATCGCAGGGTTTCCGTACGGCGACAGTACGGCGCCCGTACGATGCCACCCACGGCATGTCCACGGGCTACGATTTTACGATTTTTAAAAACTTGTAAAAGTGCAGACTACTACAAAATCGTAGAGGCTACGGAGATCGTAGGAAGCCATAGGAAGCCGTAGAATCGTAGGGACATCGTAGGGTCACCCTGCGGAGATCGCGCAAAAATGCAAAAAATGGCATCATCGTACGATCATAGCAAGCTAATCGTAGACCAATGTAACATAGGCTTAAAGATATTAATCTTAATTAAAGTCTACCCGGCGATCTCACACTTGAATTGAGCCGCCTCATGGGAAAACAAACAATATGCACAAGCGAAAACAAAGACGCAGATCAGCTTCATGGTAATCGCGAAGCTGATCAGCGCCTTTGTTTTCGCTACTCGAATTGTACGAATCCTCTTCTACTTAAATCCCTACCCCTACCTAAGCAATCCGGCACATGCTCACCCCTGACATTGAACCTCACATCACCAATGAAAAACAGTGCCCTTATCAAGTAGACAAGTACATTTTATAAACCACCAAGCCCCCTTCCCTACCCCCTACCTAAACAACCCGGCACATGCTCACCCCTGACATTGAACCTCACATCACCAACGAAAGACAGCACCCTCATCAAGTACATTTTAGAAATAAGCAGTGTAAAGTACTTTACATACAAACATGGGGAAGTGTAGTTTTAGAATGACATATCTATTTTAGAGCGGTATACAGAGCTGACGTGTATACCCAATCTAGGACATAAGCGCGGACATTTTGGGTCAGGTCCTCAGTCCTAGATTGAAATGAAATTAGAATGTCATTCTTAAAAAAAAAAAAAAAATTAAGATGTCCTAGATTTTGACCTCTAGCCCCACCCCCAGCATGTACCCTAGTGTCTAATGTCATTAGAAACAAGGCAAACCTTATAGAGTACCTATGGGGCAAGTATGAATGATTTCTTAACATGATAGTAAAAAAAAGTACAGAAAATACAATTATTAAAGAAGTTCTAGATTTTGACCTCTAGCCCCCCCCCCTCCCCCCGCACGTAGACCCTAGAGTCTGAATCTTACATGGTACCTATGGTCTAAGTATGAACGCGTTCTGGCAATACTTAGTGGATGTCAAGAAAACAGACTTACAGAAAGTTTATCATGGTATATATCATATAAAATGTGTCCTAGATTTTGACCTCTAGCCCCACCCCTGGGGACGGTAACCAGGATTTGGTGACATTGAATATGAAAGCAAACCCTAAAGGGTATCTATGAACTATATAAGAATACATTCCTATGATTGTTTGTTAAGATATGAACTTAAGAGAAGAAACATTAACATTGTAAACAGCACATTTTAAAGGTGACCTAGATTTTGACCTCCAGCCCCACCCCCGGGCATGGACCCTGGGGTCCGAACTCAAGGAAACAAAGCAAACCCTATAGGGTACCTATGGTCCAAATATGAATAGTTTCTGACCATTGGTTCATGAGATATACACCTCTAGAGAAACTTTAACCAAAACTTTGACATAAATTCTACGAACGTTCCGGAATTACGAACGAAGAAACGAACTAACGAACGAACGAACATACGAACGGACGAACGGACGAACGGAAAAGCGAAAACTATATACCCGTCGGCATAAATGCCGGGGGTATAAAAATGTAAAGTTCTTAGAAAACAAAAGTAACATAAAACATCTGGTCCGTGCGGCCCCCGTGACCGAGCGGTCTTTATCACTCGATTATCTCACCACTGTGCTTCCCCATATTGCTTACGGGTTTGCCATGCGGTTTTTCTCGGGGTTCTTTCGTTTTCGCCCACCTACTGATTGGTCCGTCTCATATGAGATGAAATAATCTTGAAAGTTACGTAAAACTGAATTTAAAAAAAATCTGTTCCGTATTATAGCAATTATCCTTCTTTACTTCATCTGCCACTTTTTGCAATCATTCAAGAGTATCGCCAGTAACTTCCGCACGAGATATTGCCTGCATTTTAATTATAAGCTAATGCAAGTCCAAGAATATTCTTTATCTTTGTTTATAAAGACGATTAAATGCATGGAAGTCTCGCCGCAGAAAAAAATACCCCATTCCAAGAACGTTAAAAGGGAAGAAAAATTCCTCTCGCACTCAATGTAGAAAATTCAGGTTGCTTACAAGGTAACTAGATCTGTGCCTTCCTTTTGTTTCTTTTTTTTTTCTTCATTCATTTACTATCAAATAAGCCAGAAAGAAGTCTGATACTTCCTTTGCGTCGAGTACGAGAAAAATCAAACTAACAAAATACAAGAATTTTGGTAACACCGTGTTCTCATTGTCCCGCCTTAGCTCCCCGGTTCATCCCAGCTTGTTAAACCAGGATAAAACTGAGTAATATGGTTTTGCTAGAGTGGACATCCTTGACAAAACGGTGCAAACCTATGAAAACCGGCGATCCTGTCCGGTTGTATTAAATATTAATACCAACACCGCACATACCGCAGTCCTCTTCTTTTGGATTTACATTTATTGTAAATCGATTTGTTTCTTCTCAATTAGGGAGGGCCCTCGCCCTTTTGGGCCTAAAGAAATAGATGGGCTGCTTGTGCCTCCGGGTAAAGCTTAAACACTACTTACTGACCATCCGATTACTAGTTAACCGCTCGGGTCTGAGCCTGCCCAGGAAAAGTGGTTAAGTCAAACCATTCATACGTATATGCCTTTTGTGGCTTAGTTGGGTGGTTATATTTCAAGCACTTGCTTTGGGTAAAAGTCCCTTGTTCCGACAGGACCTTAGCTGTTGACTGGGACGTAAAGCATCAATTCAAAATAAAAAAAAAGGAAGAAAAAAGAAAAGAAAAAAGACAAAAAGAAAATGATAAACGCGATGACATTGATTTTGATATAGTAAATTTTCCGTCTGTTCATATCGTGTGATTCGTGTTATTTACACTAATTGAACTTGGTGCCAAACGGACGCAAGTATGAAAGTGAAAACTTGTATGAAAAGTGGTGATCAGTCTTTTATATATAAATATTTCACGTGTTACTTCATGGACACGTCGATCTTTTGACGCGACTTAGGTCAAAGTCGAGCTACATGAAATAAAATGGATCAAAATTATTGCATAGATACCCGTGCCACGCGATATTAACAGCCATTTATAAATCATACAAGAAAGCAATGCATTACTAAATGCAACTCACGCGCACATGTGCTGTTTATAAATACAAGGCTTTTACTCATGTTCGTTACCGGACGCCACGCAAAGCACGTGCTAATAAAGAGAAACTGAAGTCCGCCCGGAACGAGCATTAAATTAAAGCTTTTACGCGTATGAAAATCTGATTAGGCTGTAAAATACAGTGCAACATCATTTTTTTTTTTTTTTTTTTTTTTTTTTTTTTTTTTTTTTTTTTTCAGAATTTATGCAATAATAGCGATCAAAAATGATTTTGTCATTCATTAACATTCGCTAGGTCGCTCGGTGAGTGTTGATGACTTTGGGCTACGCCCTCGGTTTTCAACACTCTCCTCGGAACCTAGTGAATGTTAATGAATGGATAATCGCGTTTGATCCATATTAAAAACTATTACGAAGCAAAGATCGGGACTCGACAAATATAACATGTCCGGCAGCGGGCTGATAATCACTGAGGCTGTACATCACCGAGAAGTCAAGGAACGCCAACGAAATTTGGTGCACACGAGAATCATCAGGTGAGTAACCATGGATCAATCGAAAGAGGAAACGCACCGGTTCCAACAGGTACAACAAAAATATATATATAAAAAATAAATGAAAAAAAAAAAAAAATCTAGTATAATAAATGATAAATTGACCGAATAGTTTCTAAGTCAAACCCTTCTGATAGTCTTACACCTGACGGACCGTGTTGTGTCCTTCAGCTCCCCACAGTACTGGTCAAAACACAGGAAGCGGTGGGTCCGTCCCCATGACTGAAAAAGGGACGATAAATTTCAATAAAATCAATATCAGAGGGCGATAGAGCATGCAGAATCACATTAAAGGGACCAACAACTATAATCAGGGGATTATGCGGGTTGTGGGCTGGTACATGTCGTCTTGGTAACAATTGTGCATCCTGACACAATAAAGCCAAACCACAGCGCCCACAGGGAAAGTCACAATTCTAGGATCCCCATCCCGACCCGTCCCGACGTCTGTTGAAAATGATAGCACCATCAAGTCCATAGCAAGTTTAGTGGACAGGGTGATCATCATGCTGACCAACCTTTGTACCTGTGACGAAAAAAATCGACCTCCTTTCTTTCTGTTCGTCTTGGTGGTCGACGGTCGACATTTACCACATTTACCGAACCACAATCTCCACCATATAGAGGAAAGTTGTAGTTGATAAATGGAATTCTTAGGTCTTCTTCAGCTCCGAACTTCAGGCGGAATGGAACGAATATTACGTTAAAATCCTTTGTGCGTGTGACCGTAGAAAAGACCGACATTTAACCGGGTCTATATGGTGGATCGCGGATTACTTTGGTATTAAACAGGTAATTAAAAGTTTAAGTACTCATGCGACAAGGATATCAAATTATCAAATTTATATTGAAGCTGGTGATGAAGGCTTTCACCGCTCTTTGGAGCCCTATCGATCTCGCTGAAAAATACAATGTTCCGTAATTAATTAATTAATCAATTAATTCATCAATTAATTTATTTATTTATTTATTTATTTATTTATTTATGTGAAAGTCCATTAAAAATTTAATAAGATTATCAAATGTTTGCGTACTGTATATTAATTACGTCGGGAGTGATTTTCCCTCAGGCGCCTCTTTTGTGCTCAAAATAAAGTCGTTGCGCGCGACGATTCAAACGTCATGGGAAAACCCAAAAATAAATTCAAACAAACAATCGTTGGAAGGAGAAAACATGATGGATTTATGCAAATTTCATGTTTTCTAGCAAAATGGAGTATGTTAAGTGTTTATAGACAGGACGATTCGACATTGTCTAATATTGATTTAATCCAAGCTGTGCTCAGAATTCATTCTGCCCGGATCAAAGGACAGAACCGGAAATGGAGCTGGTGAGGAGGAGCTCCTGATCGCGATTATTTTTTTGACACGATTACAGCCATCAGGAAGGCATTACTGGCAAAGTTATCCATGCCTCGTACGAAACTGTGATTCTATCTTTCCAGAAATATACAAGGGGCCTACGGAATACCACAGGTAAATTCACAATCGACATGCCAAAATTTTTGCATTATTGGTTGCTTACCTAATCAATATATATATTGACCTTAGACACTACCGTAAATCTGATGCTTTTTGGGTCACTAATGTAACTTCAAGCGCCTGTGATTCATCAAAACCTGGAATTAAGAACACTGGACTTGCATTATTGGCAGCTAGAAAGAATGAAAAAAATAACGAAAGTATGGAAACTGGTATTTTCTGAATGTACTTTTAATCAAGTATAATCACGATCTGAAGCACACAAATAAGATCATTCAGACTGGTTAATTGTACGAGGCAATGAGGATAAGACTCGAGTTCAACAACAGTTTTGCTCATAA
The DNA here is from genome assembly GCA_964017185.1 of Rugalucina vietnamica. Lineage (NCBI taxonomy): Eukaryota > Metazoa > Mollusca > Bivalvia > Lucinida > Lucinidae > Rugalucina > Rugalucina vietnamica. The sequence continues at coordinate 59,774,040 of OZ024874.1, read as the reverse complement.
GCCCAAGCTTGTAATTGATGGTGTACCTTGTTTTTCACTCAATAACATCTGAGCGCCTCCGTTAAAACGGCAATAAATCTTTTTCTGGAACATAAAGATTTGTCAAGCCCCGGCTATCGTTTATTCTGATTGTCACATTCTTGATTGAACTGCACTTCTAACTTGATTAGACGTCTATGATCCTGTTACTCCATGTTCTTGTAAACAACACATAAAGCAAAATCGTGAGCTATACGATATTTCAACGGGCATGCTTTGATGAACATATCTTGCGGAATTTGCATTTTGACTGAATCGCTCATTTATCCAGACATTTAGACATGACATAAGCTTTACACTCTAGTGTTTGTTCATACCCAGAAACGTAAATTTATTCACGCTATAAGTCGAATTAAGAATGACTGTCAAGCAAAGTTATTTTGCCTTACGCATTAATTGCCACTGAATAAAAATTAAACAGATGGAAATATTCATGAGTAAGGGGATGGACCATACCGCGGTTTCGGCTACTGAAGCTTCTTCAGTGACTCTACAGATTTGGCAACGTGGAGCCAAACAGACTTACTGTAATGTTGAATTTTTCAATAGTGTAGTCGATACAAATAAAAATAAAAGTGAGATGAGCATATTAATGAGAAAAGGGATGGGCCAAACCGCGGTTTCGGCTATTTAAGCCTCTTCAGTGACCCTTTAGATTTGGCATGATAGAGCCGAAGAGAAAAACTATAATTTTGCAACTTTCAGCCGGATAGTCGATACAAAGACTAATATTACCAAAACGGAGCCAAACATATAATGTGTTGGTTAGAAAATGAATCTAAATCGTTAATGAATTTCTCAAAATACCCTTGCTGATCTCAAAGGACAAAAGCACAAAGACCAGTATAATCCAAATGAGACCAAATAATTATATTAAACGTTGGTTAGACAATATTACTAGATATTTAGTAGTTGAAGGGCAAATTTCCCACAGAATAATGCCATCGAGTCATAACATGGTGATTTGAATGTCGGAAAAAAATCAGACATTATATACAGTCGGACAAAAGTTAAGCATCACTTGAATATTTTCCGAAATAATCAGTAAAACCTTCAATACAGAAATATTTTCTTTTAATATTTGCGATATTTGTTATATTGGTAATAAATTAAAGCAAACTCGGATGAGGTTGTTCTTAAGGTAAACATGTAGGCATTGTTTAAGCAGACACACCCCCACATAGCCAAAAATCGCTGTTTTCTTGTCCATATGACGATGCTAAAAGGCTTTATCTTTGACCTCGAAATGTTTAGTGCTATGGGGGTCTTTGTTTCTCTGTCCTTAACGGGTGTCATAGAACCAATCTGGCTTGAATGACAGGCTGTCAACTTTGGACAATTCTTGCAATTTGCATTAATCCAAGATGGCCGCCAGAAAAATGCGTATTTTTAAAACCGCCAAACAGCGTAAAATGATAATGCCATTTTGTTACAATTTCAAAACCATAATCAGTCTGAAAATTTCAGATAAATATCTCTAAAACATCAACAGTTATGGGCGTTTAAAGAATGGCATGTTACATAGTGAAAACGTCGTGCTAATTAACAATAAAATAAGTTTGCTTGAATCAGCATGTAACTGCCATTAAACCTTAGGTAGAAGAAAACTTTTTTGGGACATTTTTACAACATGATATTACTTTCTTTCCATGCCTGTAGAAACCCATTTGCGATCATATAGGGGACATTAATACAGCTTTTAATGGCAACCCCCCAAAAATAGGGGTAGGTGTATTTAGTACACCATAACTTGAGCGACATGGTAAAAAGCCATTCGGACAGACCTAAACAGTCAGGGATAGACGTGAGTTAAAGACCCTTACTAATTTATTGTGGTTTTGAAGTTATTTTTAATGAAAAATACATTTAGAAAAATGTTAGGGTGATGCTTAACTAATGTCTGACTGTATAGTTTAATGTTAATGTTTAAAAACCAGTGACCAGTTGTTCAAAATAAAATTAATAATGTCGTCAGCAAACAATTCGTTAAAATTTCAAATGGCAGTATTACAAATAAATGTACACTGTAAATAAATGAGAGAATCCTTGGCAATATAAGGTCTTAACGATGACGTTTAGCTAATAACGAAGTTTTGAACTGGTCAGGTTGTAAACACTATTTGCGTCAGCACTTCTTTCGCGTTAATTTGACATCAAAAACCCATCTATGACGAAAGATATTTTCCATCTCTACCACTTGGAAGAGTCTACTTTTATTTAAGCGTAATAATAAGTGATTTCTATCTATTTCATTTCATTTTCGATAGTATAATTTCAAGCAAACAGAAGAGCTGAAGATGAGACTCCTGGTTCTTTGGTACTACACCTGAGGCTATTCTGTTTGCCTATGTCCTTAAAAAAGGACTCCAGGTTTATATGAATTAACTACGTGAAAACAATGCGTATTACGAAAACTTGCCCATGCCATATACTTTCTTTCTGCTATAAAAATTGAAAAATGTTTGATATTTTCAATATATTTGCTCAAAATATTGATTGTGGGTACACGTTAGAACCACATCGCTAAAGCGGTTCTAACGGGTACCCACAATCTATGTTTTGATAAGACATAAAAAATATAAAAATAAAAGTTCTGCTGAACATTTTCATTTTCTGCAAATTAAAAAATCTCTGTATATTGCATGGGCAAGTTTTCGTAATGTAAAGCTCGAGATAGCAGACATGATATGAGAAATGCTGACTAAGTGTCCTTTGCAATTAAGTACTTAAGGTGAGAGAACGTTTCAATAAACAGCAGTAATTGACGCATGGCATATGGTTTGTTTGTTTGAATTGATGCTTAACGTCCCAGTCAACAGCTATGGTGATATTGCTTCCATTCTATTGGACATTGACCCAAAATAGGATGTCATGATATCAGAAAGTTCTTCAAGCCCCCCAATAGTTTTAAATTACTGATCGTTCAAGGCGATACTTCTGTTGTGGTTCTATTTGTTTTATGTTTTGGATTTGATTTTTGTGCTGTTTAGCCTTATGTATAATTCGGCAAATGGGTTACTGTATGGGGGTCACCTCATGAATACCTTATTTGGTATGTTGACTATGGTCTCCTTTCGACCTAGGTAAAAGCTAAAGGTATACAGTTGAAAAACTCAACTCACATGTTTTCCGTTAGAAAATACGAATGAAATACGACTTTGTCTAATTCTCTGGATTGTACAAAATACAGGTAGCTGGTGTCTAACGGTACATGTAAATATATGTGACAACACTCTAGGCTGACTGAGTTCGACTTTTTAGCTCACCTGAGCCGAAGGCTCACAGGTGAGCTTATAGTATGGTAGTCGAGCCGTCGCCCGTCCGTTAGTGAGTGCGTCCGTCCGTCCACACATTCAACAACAAATATCTCCACAACTAGTCAGTCAATTACAATCAAATTCTATCAGAAGCATCATTTGCATAGGGGAAAGGTTGCATAAGGTTTTGCGCCAGGTTGGATCAGAACTCTGGTTTCCATGGCAACAGATTAGATAGCTCCCATAGGGTTACAATGGGAAAAATGTTGTGAACACTCTAGCGCCTACATTTTTGATAGGATCTTCTTCATTCTTGCAGGTAATGAGGACAGTCATAAGATCTCGGATGCGTTCGAAATTCGGTTAGATTCGACCATGGACTGCGGAGTTAGCTGCCCTTGAGCATTTGAAAAAAATCCCCATTGACTTACAATGGGAAAGATGTTGTGAACACTCCAGCGCTTTCATTTCTGATCAGATCTTCTTCATTCTTGCAGGTAACAAGGACAACCATAAGATCTCGTATGAGTTTGAAATTCAGCAAGATTTGACCATGGACTGTGGAGTTGCCTGCCCTTGAGCGTTTGGAAAATGGCTGTTAAGTGTTGTGAACGCTCTAGCACCTACATTTTTGATCGGATCTTCTTCATTCTTTCATGTAACAAGGACAGTCATAAGATCGCGGATGAGTTCGAAATTCGGCAAGATTCGACCATGGACCGCGGAGTTGCTTGCCCTTGAGCGTTTGAAAAAATCCCCATTGACTTACAATGGGAAAGATGTTGTGAACGCTCCAGCGCCTTCATTTCTAATGGAATCTTCTTCATTCTTGCAGGCGACAAGGACAGCGATAAGATCTCGGATTAGTTTGAAATTCAGCGAGTTTCAACCATAGACTGCAGACTTACCTGCCCTTGAGTGTTTGAAAAATCAATATTTTGTGTTGTTGACACTCTAGCGCCTTCAATTTTGATTCGATCATCTTCATACTTGAAAGTAACAAGGATAGCCATAACATCTCGGATGAGTTTGAATTTCAGCCAGATCTGACCCTTGACTGCAGAGTTATCTGCCCTTGACTCTGTGAAAAACCAATATTTAGTGTTGTGGCCACTCTAGCGCCTTCATTTTTATTCGGATCCTCCTTATTCTTGGAAGTAACAAAGACGTCTATAATATCTTGGATGAGTTCGAATTTCGACCAGATCCGACCTCTGACTGCAGAGTTATCTGCCCTTGAGTGTTTGAAATATCAATATTTTGTGTTGTGGCCACTCTAGCATCTATGGGTTTCAGTGCATCTTCTTCATTATTGCAGGTAACAAGTATAACAACAATATCTCGGATGAGTTTGAATTTTGGCCAGATCCGACCTCTGACTGCGGAGTTAGCTGCCCTTGTGTGTTTGAAAAATCAATATTTTGTATTGTGGCCACTCTAGTGCATTCAATTTTAATCAGATCTTTTTCATTCTTGGAAGAAACAAGGATAACCATAACATCTTGGATGAGTTCGAATTTGAACCAGATTTGACCCTAGACTGCGGAGTTAGCTGCCCTTGAATTTTTGAAAAATCAATTTTTAACAGTTGTGACCACTCCAGCATCTTCAATTTTGATCAGATCTTCAATAAAAAAAAAAAAAAAAAAAATAATAATAAAAAAAAAACAAAAAAAACAAACATAGAAACACTTTGTCCAGTGACTGTACTTGTTGACTCTCAGGTGAGCGATCGTTGCCCTTGGGCTAGCCGACCACGCCCAGATATGAATATTAAAGTTGCCGTCTATACAGTGACCTATTTGCCCAATTATACCTTTTGATAGTATTAGTTCAGTTCGGGTAACTGAGTGACCGCCCATTAGGAAAAAGCTGCTCATCCGGCTAACGATATGTTCTCTAAGTACATGTATAAGTACTTAATATAGTCAATTTGGTTTTTTCCCACGTCAGTTTTTGGAGTGAGAATTTCTTTCTAATTGTGCCTTTTCCTGATCATTGCCTACACGTACCTTTTCATATATAACCACTCAGCTAATCCACTAAGGCCTATATGTATGGATGGTTTGTCTTGAGTCACGTTTCCTGTACATGCTCAGACCTGAGCGGTATATCAGTAAGCAAGCGTACATATGGCTACACAATGAAAAGTGAATCTTTTTCTACAACAAACGAGACCAAATAATTTATGTATGAATTTTATACCATTCCGTATCACCGACTGCATTGCTTATTATTATTATTATTATTATTATTATTATTATTATTCCTTGATACATTTTAGGTCATAAAGAATTTTAATGTATCAATTCTTAGTCTCTCTATCTTTACTTGAAATACCTTATGTCGAATACAAACCGGTAACAACTTTGTCGTGTTTTATATAAACGCAAGTATGTAATTTCGACAGGCACAATCATAAATCATAAGTACATCCTGAAAAACAAAATGGAAAACAGTACGTAGTCGCTCTATTTGAAAATGATCACTCCAATAATAATATGAACCGCCACATGGGAAAACCAACAATCTGCCTAGGCGAAAACAAAGGCGCAGATCAGCTTCGCAGTAAATGCGAAGCTGATCAGCGCCTTTGTTTTCGCTACTCGAATAGTACAATTCCTCTTCTATTTAAATCCGAAATGTCAAGATTCTAGCTCTTTTCTGTGACTGTACAGGCCGGTTTGTGTCGGACCTGGTCGAAAACCACATTGTTGGTTTTTCCACGAGGCGGCTCAATTATGTTTTGGCATCCTCAAAACTGTGCCGTTGAGTACTTGAGACTAAAAATTGACCGTGTTCTGTCAAATAAAACATTGGTTCGCAAAAGTCATTTGTTTCAGATCTGTCATAAAATAAAATAGATTAATGCGAATATAGTGTGCGCTCCTGGAAAACAAGTTATAATTTCTTGAAATAAAACTGATTATGTTTCTTAAATGAGATTATTAGATTCCCAGGCGTCTATGTCATCACATGTTGGCGAAGTATACTGTTTCAGGAAATCGACGATTCTGTGATATTGTGTTACTATCTTTTACGATATAAGCTGTTAGAAGCCCATTTTCAAGTGCAATGGAGTGTCAAATTTGCCATTGTGGTCATTATACAATTATCAGAAAACTGTCAAATGTAATTATTATCGTTCACTTATTATATGTTCAGGTGAAGGTATCTATAGATAGAGCCGAAGAGAAAACCGTAATTTTGCAACTTTCAGCCGGATAGTCGATATAAAGACTAATATTACCAAAACGGGGCCAAAAATATAAAACGTTGGTTAGAAAATGACTCTAAACCGATAATGAATTTCTCAAAACACCCTTGCTGACCTCAAAGGACAAAAGCACAAAGACTAGTATAATCCAAATGAGACCAAATAATTATATTAAACGTTGGTTAGAAATTATGAAGTAGATATTTAGTAGTTGAAGGGCAAACTTCCCACAGAATAATGCCATCGAGTCATAGCATGGTGATTTGAATGTCGTAAAAGAATCAGCCAGTATAGTTTAATGTTAACGTTTAAAAACCAGGGGCCAGTTGTTCAAAATTAATAATGTCGTCAGTTAACGATTCGTTAAAATTTCAAATGGCAGTATTAAAAATACATGTACACTGCAAATAAATTTGAGAATCCTTGGCAATATTTACTTAGCGAGTTGAGGTCTTAACGATGACGTTTAGTTAATAACGAAGTTTTTAACAACTGGTCAGGTTGTAAACACTATTTGCGTCAGCACTTCTTTCGCGTTAATTTGACATCAAAAACCCATCTATGACGAAAGGTATTTTCCATCTCTACCATTTGGATGAGTCTACTTTTATTTAAGCGTAATAATAAGTGATTTCTATCTTTTTCATTTCATTTTCGATAGTATAATTTCAAGCAAACAGAAGAGCCCAAGATGAGACTCCTGGTTCTTAGGTATCACACATGAGGCTATTCTGTTTGCCTATGGCCTTGGAAAAGGACTCTAGGTTTATATGAATCAACGACGTGAAAACAATGCGCATTACGAAAACTTGCCCATGCCATATTCAGAGATTTCTTCTGCTGTAAAAATTGAAAAATTCATTAGAAAATGATTGATATTTTAATATATTTGCTCAAAATATTGAATGTGGGTACACGTTAGAACCACCTCGCTGAGGCGGTTCTAACGAGTACCCACAAACTATGTTTTGATAAGATATAAGAAAAATATATTAAAAAATGTTCTGCTGAAAATTTTCATTTTCTGCAAATTAAAAAATCTCTGTATATTGCATGGGCAAGTTTTCGTAATGTAGAGCTCGAGATAGCAGACATGATATGAGAAATGCTGACTAAGTGTCCTTTGCAATTAACTAGCTAAGGCGAGAGAAAGTTTCAATAAACAGCAGTAATTGACGCCTGGCATATGGTTTGTTTGTTTGTTTGAATTGATGCTTAACGTCCCAGACAACAGCTATGGTCATTTAAGGATGTTCGCGGCGAACATTTGACATTTCGGAACTTCCGGTTTTTATTTTCTTGAATATCTCGTAAACTGTAGGAGATATCTTCCTTATATTTTATATTTGAATATATATAATTGATAATCTGCATTGACCGAGTCATGAAAATTGTCAATCTAAGGAACCTCATTTTTTCATCCCATTTTCTGCACCGTTTTAGAAAATTTTGAGTGTCAGCAAAATTTAGGGGGTGGTGTAGATTAAGCTTTAATATTTCACAACTTCAAATTATTTGCACTTATTTGATGTATATTTTAGCAAAAGTAGATGTATATAAGGTCTTCTGTATCAATTATCTTTCTTTGGTCTGCTATTTTTTTTAAAATTTAGGGTGGTTTTATGAAATGGGGTGTAAGAAATAAAACAGTCGAAAAAAGGCTTAAAATGGCGATTTGTAAGTTGTTGGTTCTCTCTTATATGCGCGCTACCCAAAATTTTTCATTCTTTTATTCGAACAATATGAAGTTCTATGCTGTGTGAAAATACAAGAAAAACTTTGAATCTACAAATATGGTTTTGACACATTTAAAATGTTGATTTTTTCCGACTTTTCAAGTAAGGGGCTAGGGTTGTTAAATGAGTCGAAAAAATGACATCCACTTCAAGATGAAAATGCATGTATGTTTTAGGTCCAACATAGTCGGTGTTACTTTAACAAAATGATTTTTGAAAAGGAACAAGTAGGCAACGATCAGGAAAAGGCGCAATCAGAAAAAGATTCCCACTCCAAAAACCGAGGTGGGAAAAACCAAACTAACAATCAGGTACTTATACCATGAAAACATTTCGTAAGCCAAATGAGCAGCTATTTTCCCAATAGGTGGCCACTCAGTTACCTTAACTTAACTAAAAATATGCAAACATACATAAGGCGCCAACAGCACAAAAACATTTTAAACACCAAGACATAAAACAAAAAGAACCGCCACAGAAGTATCGACTTGGAACGATCAGTGACACAAAGTTACTGGCGGGTTTAAATCGTTTTTACATGGCATAACCTCACCCTCACCTTCTGCAGTGGTTCATAACATTTAGTTAGTTCTTCGAACCTCGTTGTGAATCTCTAACTAGACAATGAATCACCAAGAACAAACAAATAAATCATGATAAACATCCTGATGAATCAAAAACCAGGACTCACAGATTCAGTAAGCTGCCCGACGATGGAGATCCCTGGGCGCCGAATAACTTACTAACTCCGGAGCAAAAGAAAAACATCAGTTGGACCCCGGTGGGCCAAGCAACAGACAAGAAGCTCCGGCCCCAACCAACTAAAATGAATAGCTTTAAGTCGGGGCCATCATAGAGTCTGACACCCGACCCACCGGCGTGCAATTAAAGAAGGCAGCATAGTTATCAACCGTGATTGGGTTAAAAACTAAGCATGCAGACTGTCGCATAACATTCAAGTTATAACCTATACGTTTGTAACGTGTTATGATTTTTCTAAACTGAAAAGAAAAATCATTACTTCCTATAAGTTTCTTAAATATGTAAACCAAGTCACCATAATATTCTGGTTCCGAAAGGCCCTCACTTAAAAGCGTCTTTAACCCAACATTATATTTGGAAATCAATTCATAGTGTCTACGATAAAATTTAGAAAAGGTTTTTCGAAGTTTATGATACCGATAGCCCTGTTGGAGAAGTTTGGCCGTTAAACATTTATTTCGAGCGTTGAAGTCTGTAACATTATTGCAGACTCTAGCAAACCTAATAAGTTGCGAAATGTATACACCATAAGAAGCACGACGAGGAACGTCACCATCCAAAAACGGAAAATTTACTATATCAAAATCAAAGTCATCGCGCTTATCATAAATTTTAGAAGAAAAAATCCATTTGCAACAGAAAGATGTAGATCTAAAAAGGGGGCTTCGGTATCCGCATTTGTGATGTATTGTTTGTCCATGAAGGTATAAGAAAGAATTTAAAATCAAATTATTTTTTCTAATTTTAAAACGTGTTGTTTACATGTCTCATTCAGAGGCCTGCAGCTCGACAAAATGTTTTCATATTTTGAAATCAAAAAAGAGCGGTTATAAAAACGGTGGGAATACTTTTTCTTTGGCAGCGAACATCCTTAAGGATATTGCCTCTTTTTTATGGTACATTGACCCAAAATTAGGATGTCATGATATCAGAAAGTTCTTCAAGCCCCCCAATAGTTTTAAATCACTGATCGTTCCAAGGCGATACTTCTGTTATGGTTCTATTTATTTTATGTTTTGGATTGAATTTTTGTGCTGTTCAGCCTTATGTACCTTTTCATAGTTTTAGTTCAGTTTGGGTAACTGAGTGACCGCCTATTGGGAAAAAGCTGCTCATCCGGCTAACGATATGTTCTCTAAGTACATGTATAAGTACTTGATAGTCAATTTGGTTTTTCCCCACGTCAGTTTTTGGAGTGAAAATTTCTTTCTAATTTCGCCTTTTCCGATCATTACCTACTTGTACCTTTTCATATATAACTACTCAACTAAGCCACTAAGGCCTATATGTATGGATGGTTTGACTTGAGTCACGTTTCTTGTACATGCTCAGACCTGAGCGGTATACCAGTAAGCAAGCGTATATATGGCTACACAATGAAAGGTGAATAAAATTAAAACTAAGATCCTTTATGAGCAGTGGGCATATTTTTGAGAAAAGTGATGGGCCATACCGCGGTTTCGGCTATTCAAGCCTCTTAAGTGACCCTATAGATTTGGCAACATGCAGCCAAAGAGAATTACTGTAATTTTGCAACTTTCAACTGGATAGTCGATACAAAAGAAATAGTATAATCAAAATGGGACCAAATATAATAAACGTTTGTTAGAAATGAATCTAAACCGATAATAATTTTCTGAGTTTCTGATCTCAAAGGACCAAAAGGAAATATAATCTGCATTATGGATGATGTACGGGGAGACTTTTAGGGCCTTTTGAATCAAACGTGACCAAATAATTTACGTATGAATTTTATGCCATTCCGTATAACCGACTGCATTGCTTATTATTATTATTATTATTATTATTATTATTATTATTATTATTAATTTTATTATTCCTTGATACATTTTAGGTCATAAAGAGGTTTAATGTTTTCAGAATTTAAATCAATTCTTAGTCTCTCTATCTGTACTTGAAATACTTTATGTCATAGGGTACATTTGCATGTCGGATACAAAACTGTAACAACTTGTTTTTATATAAACGCAAGCATGTGATTTCGACCGGCACAATCATAAGTACATCCTGAAAAACAAAAAGGAGAACAGTACGTAGTTGCTGTATTTGAAAATGATCACTCCAATAATAATTTGGAAAATAGTACGTAGTTACTCTATTTGAAAATGATCACTCCAATAATAATATGTGATTGGCACATGTCCTGCATTTAATCACCCCAATTTGTATTCCTAAACGGCATCTAAGATTAGTTTTGGCATCCTCAAAACTGTGTCGTTGAGTACTTGAGACTAAGAATTGACCGTGTTCTGTCAAATAAAACATTGGTTCACAAAAGTCATTTGTTTCAGATCTACCATAAAATGAATAGATTAATGGGAATATAGTGTGCGCTCCTGGAAACAAGTTATACTTTCTTATAATAAAAATAATTATGTTTCTTTAATGAGATTATTAGATTCCCTGGCGTCTATGTCATCACATGTTGGCGAAGTATACTGTTTCAGAAAATCGACGATTATGTGACCTTTTGTTAATATCTTATACGACATAAGCGGTTAGAAGCCCATTTTCAAGTGCAATGGGCGGTCACATTTGCCATTGTGGTCATTATAGGAAGCGAGGTAGCCGAGTGGTTAGCGCACTGGCTTCTTGTGCTACAGGTCCCGGGTTCGATCCCCTGCCGGCGGCGAGGAAAATTTGTTGGTCCGAACACGCTTCCCTTCGTGTCATTTGCAGGAATGACATGATACAGTGCGCCGTCCTTCGGACCGGGACGTTAACTGCAGGCCCCCCTGTACAGGGACAGTCATCCCTTGTGCAGGTTAAAGATCCCTACAAAGGTTCTATCCTCATGCATGTAGTCTCATCCTGCTAACACACCGGAGTGTACAATGTACACCTCCCAAGAATAATCAGAAATTGACTGATGGGAGTAACAAGAAAACAATTATACAATTTTCAGAAAACTGTCAAATGTAATTATTATCGTTCGAGTACATGTATGTTCAGGTAAAGGTATCTATAGATCGCATTTAAAGAAAGTAAGTGATGGCAAGAAACTATTGTAATCAGGCTGCTTGATTTCGGCCGACCCAAATGACCAAGTCGCAGAACAACAAAAACACAATTTTAATAATGTTGATATCACTGGGTATGTCGTCTTCGAAGCATTTCTCGAAAATTATCCCGGGAATCTAAACTAAATATACGAGGGGGATTCAAAAAGTTCGAGAAAAAGTGCAGCCAAATTTGTAATTGTCATGGGAAATTCACGTTTTCTGTGCATGTTGTAAATTAACATAAATTTAACATATGCATAAAATTTGAATAAAATCGGATGAAAAATAGGCATTAAATCGCGTGCGTTTCTAAGGTAACAACAGTAAAACCGGCCCAACGTCTTAACAACGTCATGCTTTACGCATTCATGCCGCTGTTGGCTAGCTCTTAAGCATTTTTGGAATCTAACTGGCATATGGGCGTCTAATAGTCAGTTCTGTGTGTATAATGCGGTGAATTGTGCCGAAACTACAATTCGATATGTTGTGTATTTCACGAATTCTACTCTTTTCTATCACGACGATCATTTTCGACAGTATGACATTATTTGACGTTACGCTGTGCGAGTCGACATGGACGCTTTTCTGGTCGTGTAGAAATCATGCATACTACTTGTTGATTGCAGTTTTCTTAATTTCCTTGTTGCCATATGTGCTTTCTGCTCTTAGCAGCGTTTGTTTCTTTTATAGTCCGTTCCAAACACACAATTTATCGAACACCGCTGTTCCCTTCGCATTTTAGGCATACCCACTAAACAATATGGCCGCTTTACGCCCAAATGACGTCACACACTTATATGACGTCACGTGCTCAGCGCAAACATATTGAACTTTGCTCATACAAAGTTTGGTGAAAAAAGTACGGTAAACTATCAAATGCAACGTCATCATTAAACATCGACTTTTTTGCAAAAATGAACAAAAGTGGTCCGGTAATCGTGATGTACGGTTTCCATAGCAACCACTGTTAACATTGTATTCATGCCAGAGCAGCAAAATTTGCTGTATAAGTACAAATTATGTTTGTCTATATAACTGTAATAGTTTAATTCAGCTGATTTACAAAATAAGAATATGATGGCACTTTTCCGCGAACTTTTTGAACGTCATTCGTAAATAGACAAACAGTAGTGTGTTCCAAGCATTCCTGAAACAGACATCAAACCAATAATCGCGGCGAACCAAAGCAGATGCACTGCATTTAAAAGGTCAGAAATATACTCTTTTGTGAAAGTTTGGGAATGTAAAAGTTAGTTATGATCAAAAATTTGTCCAGTCAGACTGACAGTCATGCTAAAAATACAAACGGAGTTGGCAAAATCTTGAACAACAGTGCTCTAAGATATACATGCGCACACCAGTATTAACATGAGCGCACCAAGATCTACAATTATATACATTGACGTTAACAATTTGATAGCACGCCGCGAATTTATATATGAGCCACTGCATAAGAAAAACCCTCAAAATGCTTGGGCAAAAACAAAGGCGCAGATCATCGTCTTTGTTTTCGCTTCATGGATAGTACAATGATCCCTTTTCTTCTTAAATCCGAAATTTCAAGCTTCTAGCCTGCTTCTGTACAGGCTTGTTTGTGTCGGACCTGGTCGGAACCCAAATTGTTGGTTTTCTTATGCTAAGGCTCATATTACATACAGTATATACCGGTTGAAACACTTAATAATATGTTGCAGAGGAAAGCCTTAGTTCCTGAAACCTATTATTTTGTCTATCTGACAACGACGCACGTTCTCCATTCAACCACACTAACGTGACATTTGTGGAATTAACAGAAATAGATGTCCTTCATGTGATCTGAAAATTGGCTTAATATGATGTTATCAAATTACGAAATGGCCACGTTACCAATCCTTGATTGCAGTCAGTGGATGACCAATCTCGAGACACGCCACACCCCACGTGTCTATAGAATATACTAAAGACTACTGAATCAGCGTAAGAAGAACTATGGATAAGATGGGAAAAGTCCCTTAAAGCCTATAACCGAGGGGTCAATTTTTAATGCGTAGTTTAAGCAAACTTTTAAACTGTATTATTAGGTATATAATGTAAATTGTATAAAAGTGGATTTGGCAGCTTTCCTATTAAATGCAAATGGGTGGAGATAACTCGTGTTTTTATAACCACCCAAAATATACAATTTCTCACACTGCTAATGTTTATGGAGCAAAATATAGTTTCCAAATTAGTTTACTTGCTATAATAGATCGAAGCAAAATGGATGTTGTCAACATAAACCAGTTTTGGTTTTGTTGTTGTTGCGCTAGCGTTTCATTGGAACCTTCTCTAAGGTCATTTTATTTCCGATTGGAAATAAAAAAAAATGGGGACCATTACTATGTTTAGTTTTGAACTATGTTCCCCGCCCACTAGACCCAACAAATCCTTTTTACTGGAGACACCGTATATAATTATGTTTACATAATATATGTTAGCGACAAGCTGGGTCTAGCAGATCTCCTCCGCTATGCAGGGGTAAGTAAAAACATAAATCAGACTTGATAGATGGACAATTCTCACTTTATTCTTACGTGGTAACCACAAAGTAAACCACTCAAGTTCAGTGGGGAACACTATGCACGTGTTGGTACAGTGAAGCCACTTCTTAAATATTTTGTGACGCCATGCTGATGTCAATGCAAGGACTTGCTTTTCATCGGCATGTGTTATATTTGAAATTGGGTATCATTTTCCCTCTCTGTGTAGCTACATGTAATACTTTTTTACTATGTAGCTCCCTGTAATACTCTTAATTTTTAGAGGTGTTTGGAGTACCTGGCAGATTCAAATTCAGATCTAGTGTACAATCGCTGTTTTGTCTTTGTTCACATTGGTTTACTGAGTTTGTACTTGTGATTTAGGTACTTGCATTGGTCTCTCTACATAACCAATAGATTCGTGTTTCTTGTATACTTTAAAACGATTATCTGTAGTCGTACAAAATATAGTAAAAGATTGCCTACTTCATCAGGAAAACATGTCCGTGAAATATATATCACCTTAAACCCCACTTTTATATAGAAAAACTGGGATATACAGGGGTATACCTGATTTTCTTACTTTTGATCTAAAACATACATTGTGGGTACTCCTTAGAACCGTCTCGCTAACGTGTACCCAAAATCTATATATTGATCAAAAATAAAAAAAATCAAACATTTTCTACTGAAAATTTTCAATTTTCTGAAGCTGAAAAATATTTCTCAGTATATTGCATGGGTAATTTTTTGTAATGTTGTTATTGATGGTCATATGTTTTAGACCAGGAGCTTTCATCAAGAAAACATGTCCGTGTAATGTATACCCCTTAAAAACCCCTCTTTTAAATAGCAAAACTGGGGTATGCGGGGGTATACCTATTTTTCTTATTTGTGCTCCAAAACATAGATTGTGGGTACTCGTAAGTACTCGTTAGAACCGCCTCGGCGAGGCGGTTCTAACGTGTACCCACAATCTATGTTTTGAGCATAAATAAGAAAAATATCAAAATATTTCCAGTGAAAATTTCCATGTTTACTGTATATTGCATGGGCGTGTTTTCGAAATGAACAAACACAATTAATACAATAAACTGAGACAGTCCTTGCATCTGCACTAGATGGTCTTCACAATTTGATTAAACTAAGTGCACTAACACCATAATGCTTCATAATGTCTGCAAAGATTTATGTCTTCCAAACGGATATCATGATGTGGCTAATCAAATCTAAAATTTCTGCATAGGCGTTTTAACTTCTTTTCCAATGTGCCTCGATAAAGTTGGGTTGAATTGCACTGAATGCCCGTGCAAATTGCTGTCATTCAAAGTTATAGCAACCTCTATTTTGTCTTGACTTGAATCTTTACCGAGAACAAAGTTCACAACAATTCGTTAACATTGTCAAAATGAATGCATGGAAAGGTACTTACTTCTATGAAGTACAGATGATTTTTACTGTATTGTCGGCAGCACATCATTTAAAAATGTCGTAACTATTTCTAAAGTACGGTAAAATACAAATGTAGGTTATGCCATATAAACAAGTTTGTTAAAATTGCGCTAAGATAAGAAAGGGAGCACTATTTGCCTGATTAAAATAAAAACAATAATAACAAGTATAAGCTTTTACAAAAAGCTTGGTCTACGCTTCGCATATATAAACTTGAATGTCAAAGAATCTGACCGTACTCCCATTTCATCGTGGTTCATGTGACTGAACAGAAATAAAACGCCGCGCGGCCAAAGCATTCACCTTACAATCGACCGTCACAGTACTGTCGGTTCATTTCATTCCGTTGTGGCTTGGATAGAATGTAATTGGCTACACGGCAGGTGGGGTGCGGTCAAAGCTTTCAGGCCTGACCATATAGCGTCACATTACCGTCGGTTCATTTCATTCCATTGCTGCTTAGATAGAATGCAGTCATGCGCCAGTTCCACGAATTTAACAATTTGTCCCATTTTTGATACCTACTGCACCATTGGTACAAATGTTACCAACCAAAGGGAGGTTTGCCTGGGTGTTTTGGGTGTTTACACGGTTCTTGGCGAAACGACCCGGAATCCTACTAACACGATGGTCAAGCCACTAGACTCAAACGTGCAGTTGCAGTTGTAGAGAGGTGTACGAGTTGTCTTGTAATTTAATTGAAAGTAGGTCAATCTCAAACTTTAGAGTAGTCTACGCGCTGGCGCGTAGACAATAAGCTTTAACAAAAAGCTTGGTCTACGCTTCGCATATATAAACTAGAATGTCAAAGAATCTGACCGTACTCCCATTTCATCGTGGTGCATTTGACTGAACAGAAATAAAACGTTGTGCGGTGAAAGTATTCATACCTGACAATCGACCGTCACGATACTGTCGGTTCATTTCATTCCGTTGTGGCTTGGATAGAATGTAATTGGCTACACGGCAGGTGGGCGCGGTCAAAGCTTTCATATCTGACCATATAGCGTCACAATACCGTCGGTTCATTTCATTCCGTTGTTGCTTAGATAGAATGCAATCATGCACCAGTTCCACGAATTTAACAATTTGCCCCATTTTTGGTACCTACTGCACCATTGGTAATGTTACCAACCAAAGGGAGGTTTGCATGGGTGTTTGGGGGTGTTTACACGGTCATTGGAGAAACGACCCGGAATCCTACTAACACGATGGTCAAGCCACTAGACTCAAACGTGCAGTTGCAGTTGTAGAGAGGTGTATGAGTTGTCTTGTAAGTAGGTCAATCTCAAACCTTAGAGTAGTCTACGCGCTGGCGCGTAGACAATAATTTCTTGCCTTCTATATGAAGAATGTATCTGACTGAATGACAAAACGATAAATTGTTTTCTTTCGATTTCCCATATGTATAAAAATAGGAAACTACCCTTTCTGTTCGAATATAAATCTGACACATTTCTGGACGAAATGGCAATTTACGCGTTTATTGCCTTATTCGTGGCAATCAAACCAATCGTTTGGATTTCAAAACTTGATATGATGATATAAATATACTTTATGATTTACTGCAAATGTGCCAAGGCTGATGCTAATTTTTCTTCAATATATCACTCAGTGCTCTTAGGATGCGATTGCTCGTTCGATAGCGGAACTGCGATCGATCCTAACATCTGGTACATTTGATTCCGTAAAGGTTAGGACTGGTCGACTGCCTCTGTGAGGCTCGCACATGACATTACGAAAACTTGCCTATGCAGTATAAAGAGATTTTTTCAAAAGCAAAAAATGGAAATTTTTATTAGAAAATGTTTGATTTTTTAAATGTTTTCACTCCAAACATACATTGTTGGTACACGTTAGAACCGCCTCGGCGAGGCGGTTCTAACGAGTACCCACAATGTATGTTTTGAATCAAAAATAAGAAAATTAGATATACCCCTGCAAACCCCAGTTTTTCTATATACATGTAAAAGTGGGGTTTAAGGGGGTATACATTTCACGGACATGTTTTCCTGATGAAAGTAGGCTAGATGATAATTGACTTTGAATGTATTTCCAACTCCCTACAGGCGCACCACTAGGGTTAGATGAAAGTCCCAATTCGAACGCTACAGTAGCGAGGAGCCACACCGTAAACGGTCCTCCTTTTTGGGTGGATGTTTACAATAGGAACACTATTGACAAGACCACTGCTCATATCATCGTCTTTATAAACGACAGTACAGTATCGCTTAGAAGAGTGTCCGGGAATTCTTTAAGAATTGCCTGTTCTCGTATTAGTCCAGGATCATCAGCTTGGGCTTGTGCCTAGCCTTCTGAAGACTCTAGATCATCTTTACTACCACAAGTAAGATCGATAGTTTCCATTTCCTAGAAAATAGTGCGTTATTAGCTCCACGTCGTCGTTGAACGACTGTGATGTTGTTTGTCTTCCGAGTAAGCTAAATCGAGCTGATTTATTTTTCAGGGAACGTGCGAATCTTTTCATGGAATCAGCCGAAGTAAAGATCTTTTCTTCCTTCACCGAACGTGTCACTTGTTTCACGGTAACACATTCGGTGATCTCGCTTGCGTCCTTGAATTTGGTAGGCATTTTGCTCCAAAGTTGTACTTGACCGTTTGGGACAGGTTTACCTTATTCCGCACGGGTTTCCAAAACAATCGGTTGTCCCCATCGCTTTCCAGTCTGTGTAGAACTTCAGCAATTAATTTCTCTCTAATTCCACTGCTGGGAATCATGTGACCGCAAATGTTTCCATATACACCAAAATGTAAACAAATGACGTCATCAGTTTTGTTTTCTTTCCAAATAACTTCAAGATACGCTTGTTGATTTGTATGCCACCTAGTGCATTCCATGGACAACCCTATTTGGAAGAATTAGAGCCATAGTTTGTGACATTTCACCTGGCCAGTGTTTCAAACACTTCAAAAATTCACTTAACATACGCTGTTACCCTACACACATAAGCTTTATTTCCTTCAATATCTTAAATATTAAATGTTAATCATGACATTGAAATTCATTACATACTGCTGTGGTATTATAAAAACGTGGGAAGTTGTTTCATAACGGATAAAACCAAATTCTGCAATTTTACGAGCAGATTACTTTTCTAGATACCATGTACACAGCAAACCAAATTGATTCCTTCCACACAAACAAATTGTGTTCTTATTTTCTGTCAGTTTAATATTTAAGTAGATGAATTTTGGCTCTCTAAAATTGATAAGGTCCAATACAATGACGGACAAAGCCATGTTTTTCGTTAGTTCAGAAAGTACTAGATCATACAAACTGTTTGACTCTTTACCACTCATATCCATCAATGGTCTTTTTAATGTTTCATGTTGAATACCTTTTTCTTTCTTCATTTCTTTATTTAATATACCCGACAAAATTAGAAACGTAATGATGCCATTAACCACTTTTCCATAAAGCTCATAAGAATGAACAAAATTTTATGGATTCCATTTCATAGATATGCTATTCGATCACACTTTTGAACAAGGGGCAAAAACTGTGCTTCAAAAATTAGCCATCAACCAGGTGGGGGTCATATGTTAAGTCACTTTAAAATTGCACCTTTTTTCACCCTCACTTTGGTATTCGCTTTAGATGTTTAAAATCTTTTGAGTACGCTTCAACGACCCCAGACACACACTCTTTGCATCTTTTATTCTTATTTTGTTCTAACATGGACTCTTAAAGGGAAAGGCAAGGTTAAAGGCAATGCATCTTAAATGAAAGTGGTTCCCTCTTTTAACAATTAGGTACAAGTTTTATTAAAATCAGATGGATATTGAGGAAGTTGTGTTGGTTTGAATATACATTAATTTCTGTTAAAAGAGGCGGCCATCTTGGATATTCATTAGGCTTAATGCCGTCATAAAGTTCTACTTAAATATGCATAATTAATAATAATGAAACCTTATTAATATTTTTCTGTTAATTTTTGTAACACTGTTTTGTACTATTGATTTATTATCAATTTTGGACTTATACCTCCATAAAAGATTTGAAATATAGAATTTATTCATTGTTTATGGTTTTACAGTTTTCTAATTAAAAATATTCACTTCGTTCCAAAACTTCAAATCACAATATCTCACTTAATCCTTGACCGATTTGAACAAAATTTGCACCAAAATGTTTCTTAGATCAGACCTTGAGTTTAAAAGGTATTGCCGTTGAACGTTCTGCTTTAAGGCTTGGTCGCTCTTGTTTTAACCCTAATTTAAACAAAGTTTTAGGCTAACTTTTATTAGCTGTAGCGATCAAGAGCGATCAAATTAGAACGGTTCAAGTTAGTAATGATCAGGGAAAGGCGCAATCATAATGAAATTCCAACTCAAAAAAAAAAAAAAAAAAAAAAAAAAAAAAAAAAAACCGAGGTGGGAAAAACAAATTGACAATTAGGTACTTATACTTATAGAACATTACTATTGTTTATGAGCACACTGTTTGCGCAATGTCGGCGTTTAGTGTATGCATGTTACGCGTAGCTTTTAGCGTCGTTTTTTTTTTATTATTTTACAATGACGTTGCAAGCTGTATTTTGTTTGTTTCTGCATAATTAAGTCCTAAAGCGGGTAAACATATTGTTCATTTTTATTTTAAATTAGTTATGCGACAATTGATATACCCTAATTCGTTTTAAGGTTAAATATTTACATTTTTCCAAAACCTCCTTAGATGAACCATTAGATGTTCATCTGTGTTCATACTTCCATGAACACAATTGTGTCACGCGACGTGACGTAATCCAAACTTGACGTCAAAAAAACATGAATCTCGCCAATCTGATTGGACGTTGTAAACGTCGACGCCGTTCCGCTGTTTGAACACACACTGTGTGTAGATTCTTTGTTTGCTTGTAAATGTGACCGCCTTGGTGATTTTTCAACAAACGATAGAGAGAAATGAATGTAAATATAAGCAATGAGTTTAATTTTTCTGTTGTTCATGGAGCTATGAACCGCAGTGGGTCGCTAGCAAAGCTTACATGAACCCCTTCGGGGTTCATTCACTTTGCACGCGACCCACTGCGGTTCATAGCTCCATGAACACCAGAAAAATGAAATTCATTTCTTAATTACATGTGAAAACGGTTATTTCGCTGTTGATGACGTCGCATTAATATACGCGACGTCAGTGCAACGTTTGACATTAAAACGAAAAAGGCGGGAATATTGAACGGGTTTTCTCTAAATCTTCCAACGCAATTCGATGACCCCCACTTTTTATTTCAACTTTTGAATGGTTACATCGTTTCATATATATTGGTTTAATTTAATTAAAATCATATGCGTAGTTTAGGAGATATCGCTAAAATACATATTTTTCCAGGTTTGAAAACATGGCGGGAAAGTTAATTTTGCTTGTAATATCCTAAGTTTAAAAGCAAATAGTAACAAAATTTAAGAAAATATCACTGATCGTATGTTTAAGTTGTTAATGCAAAAATAACACATATATATTAAAACACATTTCCGCTACGAACGCGTTTTTCTGAAATGCACGAGAAACATTCAAAAAGTGACATCCCACTTTTATTTCGATTTTAGTCCAAGGATACAATTATCTTGAAGCATGTGAAGTTTCATGAAAATCACATGCGGGAATGTAATAATTATGTTTCCCTTTAATTTTAAATCGAATGAGCAGCTATTTCCCAATAAGTGCCAAACAGTAACCCGAACTTAACCAAAACTATGAAAACGTACATAAGGTTCAAACAGCACAAAAATTAGACTCCAAAACATAAAACAAATAGAACCACAACAGAAGTATCGCCTTGGAACAATCAGTAATACGCCAAGAGCGCCATGTGCCCCAGAAAATGAACATACGCACAGTTTAATTCAACAGTTCTTGACAGAAAGTTTGCAGAATACGTTCCAATTCTTCACATGTCAAAAATACACACGTGAATCTTGGTACCGTTTTTATATATTAAAAAACAGTTCTTCACAGATGTGATGAATACGTACAAATTCTTCACACGACAATGATAAAAACGTATTAAATTGGTGCATACATGATACCCAAAAACTTATCGAATCTGGCATATGCAAAATTAATGTGGTTTACATGGGTGTAAAATTTGCGATATGTTAGATGTGCGTGTCCCACAAACCTGCATTTTATCTGTCGCAGTGCATCTAGTTTGAAAGTAGCTTGTCTGTTTCAGGCCATGCTTAATTTGCATGTTACGCGCATGGAACTTATTCGAAACGTATAAGACACACACCCGGGACTCAACCGAACTTCTAGAAAGTTTTTAAGCATGTCTTTTTTTTGGGGGGGGGGGGGGGCAAACGCGCCTAGAGCACGCAGTGACTTACAGCGACGTATATCGACGAGCAACAAGCGTCCACCAAGCTTAAAAAACGCGCGTTTAACGCGCTTCTAACGTGTCTCCAACGTGCTCCTGGCGTTTTTTGAATTTTACATTTTT
Organism: Rugalucina vietnamica; assembly: GCA_964017185.1. Taxonomy (NCBI): domain Eukaryota; kingdom Metazoa; phylum Mollusca; class Bivalvia; order Lucinida; family Lucinidae; genus Rugalucina; species Rugalucina vietnamica. The sequence continues at coordinate 59,751,595 of OZ024874.1, read as the reverse complement.
GTCGACACGCCCGGCGCGCGTTTGGATTATACGCTAGTGTGTGACTGCTGTTTAAAATAGCAGAATAAGCAAACTCGCGCCGGGCGTGTTGACCAAATTGTAAACTTTGAATGATTCAACCTACGTAAGGAGCACGTCGGAGACACATTAGAAACGCACTACATGTGCGTTTTATGATGTACGCTTGGTGTACGCTGAGTGTACGTTGATATACGTCGCTAAAGGTCGGTGCGCGCTCTAGGCACGGTTGTGTTTAAACATGCTTAAATTTTTTCCAGAAGCTGGGCGTGTCTTCTGCGAATGTCTTTTACGTTTCGAATACGTTCCATGCGCGTTACAGGCGCGTTGAATACGCTATGAACGCATTTGGCGCACGTGTTATGCACGCTAGTGTACGCCACATGCGTTTTCAGATTTTATGAGATATTGCTTCCGTAGCGTGCCCTAAGCGTTTGTGAGACGCGCGTTGAACGTTTGCTGTGCGCCTGTAGCACATGCTTAGCGCGTCTGGGAAGTAACACAAACGTACTTCAACACTTTGAGATTTTTGTACGTCCGGCACACGTCTCAGTCAGGCGCTAATGTGTGACTGCTAAAGCGAGTTAAAGGGACAAATTATTTTTATACGTCCAAAATCTAAAGGCATGTTGAGAGTATTCATACACCAGACGCGCGTTTGGGTTATACGCTAATGTGTGACTGCTGATATATAATAAAGCCAGGAATACATTCAAAGATTCGTTCTCAATATTGAACAAAACCGAGAATGGCTATTTTTTTCTTTTTTTATCATATTTTAGCTGCAATTGTGCACAAGTCATTTGTAACCACTGCTCATCCACCTACGGGGAAGGGCGGTGATTGTGGCATTTCTGCTTTCAGTGCCCTGCTATAAGCCGCACACACAGGGGGCAAACTTGGGGGGTCAAAACTTTGCTCTTTGGCCTCACCTTAGAAATAGAAAATTGCCCTTGAGTAAGGATCCTAATGCATAAATAAACTCGTCATTCCCCCTGCACTGAGGATACACTCGACAAGTAATTGCTCTGCACTTAAGCCCGACTATCCCCCACCCTTCACCGTAGGTATGTGTCAGGGGGGGGGCAATGGTTACAAAGGACTGGTGCATTAGCAATCAATACATTTATCGACGAAAGAATAGAAACATGATGACTATTGTTTTAGTGTGGAGGGTATCAATCCACATTGCATGTGTATAGGGATGCAATGTCAATGATGTTTATTATCTTTTTTCATGTGGCACTTAGCATATTTCTGTAAAATGGAGGTAATTGTGCTTTGAAACAAATGCTATTTTACCTCTAAGAAAGGACGCATTGTTACAGGAAGAATGAATAAGGCCCAAAATAAATATTTGGTGTACATGGCAACAAACAATTTTTATGATGGGAATGAAGTGTTTACACAAACAAAACACTTTGAAAGATTAGCTCGCACATGGTTAAATAAATCTGATGTATCTGCATGGATTGGGCATATTCATCCATCATTATCCCTCAGCATTTGAAAGAAAACTCGATAGACTTACCTAGACCCGGTGCAAAATGGCGGCTTCTTGTTTACAATTTGCACATATCATAAACATTGCGTATCACGTGATTCCCAGCAGTGAATTCTCTTTCTCTAATACTGGGCAATGTATCAGTTTTTATCATGATTACGATCACGGTGGAAACAATCACCACCACTCGTTCCGCCATCTTCTGATAGTCCAACCAATAAAGTAAAGCACCAATACAAACAAACATTTTTTCCAAGATTTATAGCAAATTGCAAAATGTAATGACGGTCAAATAAAATGGGGTGACGTCGAAAATGGGATGACGTCGACAAGAAACGCGGCCTCTGTAATTTTTAAAGATGGGAATTTCTATAAAGTTTCCCGTCAGTTAAGACATTTGACCATCTCTCTATATACATTATGTTTGTTTCCAGTCGAATTGATCACTAAATTAAATGTTTTGGACACAATATAATAGAGACACTAAGTTAAAAACGTCTATATGACTTCATCATGAAACACACTACCAAATCCTACTTTTGGTAGATCATTAATTATTTATTGCGCCAGAACATTATATATTCTCTGAAATGATGTCAGGTGGATTATTTGCAAGAGAAAGCGGATGGATAGTTATGAAAAGGTACAAGCAACGATCAGGCAAAGGTGCAATCAGAAAAAGATTCCGACTCCAAAGACCGAGGTGGGAAAAAAACTAAATAGGTTTCTTTAGCGTTTTAGTTTATTTCTATTAAACTTAATTCATGTCATAAATTTACAAGGCATTCAATCATAATTATCGACCACAACTTCACTGTCAGTTTGTTTCTACATGGTTGATAATATGACAAATCGGCAAACGTTCAGTCTATCTCCTACGAGGGAAGGATACTCACATATAAAATAGCCATGTATGTGCCGCCCTAGGTTAAAAACAAGGGGCTTACAGAGCTGACCAAACGTAAAAAGGTAGTGCTTTTAGAGCTGATAGATCTGTGAAGTTGTGTCTTTAGAGCTGATAGAACTGTAAACATTGTGCCTTTAGTGCTGATAGAATTGTAAACGCTTTAGAGCTGATAGAACTGAAAAAGTAGGGGCTTTATTAAAACTCAAAAAGGGGGCTTTAGTGCGAGAGCTAAAAGAACTCAAAAAGGGGGCTTTAGTGCGGCACATACCCGTACTGCCCTAATATGGCCACCAGGAATCACCTCCCTTCACATTTCAAATTTTAAGGGTAGCAGGAGTACTGCTTTATACAAAGTGAAAGAAAGCAACTAAGTTTATTATTTTGCAAAATAATATAAGAAACTGGAGCTATTGAAGAAAAACTGGCACTGGTGGGGGTCTAACAAGCAGTGATCAAAGAGTCATACAGGTGATCCTCATAAATTCATTGAAGAATTAACCCCATTACTGTAATTTTATCGAAATTTAAAGCTGGATGAATTGCCAAAGATAAGATAATTCGGTCTATGACTGTTTATAATTAAGAATTTATTCTTTATATTCGAATCGAATCTTGTTCAAGAAGTTTTTGCGAAATGAGTGGAGCATGTCTTGCATAAACAAAACAAATCTGCCCAAAATCCATGTGATCTACTGCGTATCTTTGTGGTAAGCATATGAGCCGCCACGTGGGAAAACCAACGGTGTGGTTTCTGAACAGGTCTAATATACACATCGAGCCGCACAATCACAGAAGATGGCTAGAGGATGGAATTTTGGATTTATAAAGTAGAAAAATTGTACTATCCGTGTAGTGAAAACAAAGGCGCTGATCGCGCATTTGGTTTCGCATATGCAGATTGTTGGTTTTCTCATGAGGCGGCTGATATACTTCTTCGATTCTGAAGCTTTTCAGCTACCGGTATGGACCACATTTGCTCTGAGCCTGCCGGAAAGACTAAAGCCGTGCTTTCGTAAGATAATGCTCCTAAATTCAAGAGGAAGTGTGTATGTTTAGGTTTTGGTCACCTCCAAAAATACATTACGAAAACTTGCCCATGCAATGCACAGAGATTTTTTAAGTTGTAAAAGAGGAAAAATTTCATCAGAAAATTTATTTTTCATTTTTTTTTTTTTTTTTTTTTTTTTTTTTTTTTTTTTTTTTTTTTTTTTTTTTTTTTTTTTTTTTTGCTCAAAACATAGATTGTGGATACACGTTAGAACCGCCTCGGCGAGGCGGTTCTAACGAGTACCCACAATCTATGTTTTGAAGCAAAAATAAGCATACCCCTGCAAACCCTATTTTTTTTCTATATTTCCCTTTGGAAATATTAGTCTTTGATTTAGATTATACTGGTAAAAATTCTTGAAATTGCAGCAATCATGAATGTCTGGCTTTCGCTGCCAAAGGCCAGTTTTGTAAAGGGTCACTGACGAAGGTTCATTACCCGAAATTGTACAATATGGCCCACCTCTCATTGAAAGTTTTACTGCTTCCAAAGGATCTAACAGTTATATTTTATTTGCTATTACTGCAGCTGGTGTTGTGCCGTGTGGCGGCCCTAAAAAGTCTCCCCGTACATCATCCATAGTGCAGATTATATTTTTCTTTTGCTCCTTTGAGATCAGTGAAGATATTTGGAGTATTTCAATTATATTGTACGTTAAGAATCATCATCTTAACAGAATTTTGAATTTTTGGCCCCTTTGGGAATATTAGTCTATGATTTAGACTATACTGGTAAAAATTCTTGAAATTGCAGCAATCATGAATGTCTGGCTTTCGCTGCCAGTTTTGTAAAGGGTCACTGACGAAGGTTCATTACCCGAAATCGTACAATATGGCCCACCTCTCATTGAATGTTTTACTGCTTCCAAAGGATCTAACAGTTATATTTTATTCAAGGGGGTAAACATTTCACGGACATGTTTTCCTGATGATTCAGACCGATTTGAAACGATACAAAAGTTCAGATGGTGAAAAAACAATAACATTGCAAATAAGTTTTCGGTGATTGATCTTTTCATTCGAGATTGTTTCAATTTGCTGAATCAGAATGTTTTTTCATGAGCCTCGCCAAGTAAAACGATATTGTTGATAACGAAGCTGCAGCCAGACAAGGTTTATCATGGTCGATCGTCGACAACATTTACCAACTACGTGTATTTTGACACAATGGTTATATTAAGAATAGCACCGGCGAAAGAGTGGTAGGCCATCTCTAACAACACTGTAGAAGAAGTGATGCTTATCCATTTTATGATCCGCGTCACGGTGAAACCGTTCTTCGAGCTTCCGACCATGTGCGACGCAACCGCTTTGCGAAGTCACAAAAGAAGGTTTAAAGCTTAATATTCCATATACCAGTCAGAGCACTTACTTAAACAGGTGATTATGAAAATCACCTTGTGCAGTACATTTTTTTATAAATCAGTCACAAGATATAAGATTTGTTTCCCTTTGTTTGAAATAATTATCTTAAATATCACTTCCTCAGGTGATTATTTTGATCTATCAAATCACTTGCATAAGAGATTTAAGTAAATAAGAAAAAGGGACGGTGCTGTCTGTTCACTTTGCCAGGCACAAATGCCAACATGTTAAGGGAGATAACGAGCATTGTCAGCTAAGATGAAACCGTCTTCCACCTAGTACAAATCAAAACATTAATGACCTAAATTAGAGCCTCACTTTCACATATATTCCTAGCTAACAGAAAACCACATTCCATGGTGAGGGTTACTAAATGTACTTTGTATTGATTTCTTTAATTAATGCCTATATTATTTGTTTTAAGAAAATAGTATGTTGATCTTATTAAGATAGATCAAGTAAGTATAAATTACTTGTGTTTTTATGAGACACAACAGAATTTGATAACATAATGCTACTACACCCCTTCTTGTTTGGACCTCACTAACAATACACAAAACTTGCACTGAATTCTGACGTCAGCTGGTGTGTTGTAATTGATCTTTTTTGTGCAATTGCATCTAAATAATAATTGCAATTTTTTTTTTTTTTCAACTGCATTTGATACATCTTTTGAAGATCTTCAACATAAATACCCAAAAGTACCATAAAATAAATAAATAAAGCCAAAAACAGCATGACCTACATAGATAGAGGGCATCATTATGGTACCGTCATTCATTAATTATTAATGATTTGGCTGATTCATGGGTGTCTGAGGCGGAGCTATTTGACTAACTGACAGAGGATACTTGGATGAACACACATGTGAGCTAAAAATGTCCTGAATTTCTCTAAAATAAGAACACTACAAGGTTAAATTGTATCATTGCACATGTGATCTAGCCAAGGTTAAATGAGTTAATTTCAGAATGAAGGTGTCAAAAAGCAGTTAATAATGGGGCTCTTTGGGGTAAAGAATTTGGGTACATGTAAATCAATTAATGATCTGATTGATTCACACCTCACAGCTGTAGTTAAACTCTGTAAGTGCAATGTAGATAAACAGAAGTTCCTTATAAGACATGTTTTGCAGTCCTGGGTGCAGTTTAAGGAAAGTTATAGCAAAATGAATCACCCATTTTCTTTGAAAAATGCATGTTTTTGCCAAATTTCTTGTACTGGTCCCCGCTTTCTGCTAAGCTGGTTTGGAGATATCAAGTATTGATTTTTGGGGATCCAGTAGAATGTTTCGTCTGCTACAGCAAAATTTTATCAGAAATTCAGGTGTTGGGTTTCAAAATGCATGTTACAGTGTTACTTGAAACAGTGATCGGCCAAACCGATCAATGCCCGATCACGATGCGGAGTGATATTTTTGGGGTTACCCTTCAACTTTTAACCCACTGCGCGCAGTACTTATTTCAATGCGCGCACCACACTTTCTTTTCACTATTCAACGAATAAGACTCCAAACTTATCAGAAAAAATAGGCGCTGTCTTCACAAAAAAAAAATAGGAAATCCTTCAAAACTGAACTTGAAAATCACGAAAATTTCACATAAAATTCACAGTTTATCACGATTTTCTCTGCGATGCTTACACTTTGGCTGCCTCTGACCATGTGACTGAATGGCGCGTCTTTGCATTGACCCCTCGGATAGCTTAGAATTAGGAAAACAGTGCGAAATTCAAAATAAAACAAAAAAGTAGGCATTTATTCATGCTATTGCAGTCTTCTCTTGGAGCCAAAAAAATCACCCGAGAACGTGATTTTAAGATCACTTGTTAAAGTAAGTGCTCTAACTGATATAAGTGTATAAGAAAAAGCATTTACCATCCGAGATGCAAAATCAAGTGAGCCGCGTCACAAGAAAACCGGAGTTTCGCCTATGCAAAAAAGAAAGACGCATATCAGCTGTGCAGTAACTACACAGCTGATCAGCGCGTTTGTTTTCGTTACATGGATAGTAAGCTTTGCAAATGCTACTCATGAGACGTAACTGTTCATCTTGGTTCCTTTACGCACCACTTCTCTCTTACCGTCGTGAGATTCGTAAGTATAAGTTCAGATTTTGATAAAGAAAATGGGCCGCTGAATGAGAAAACCAACGCTTTATGGTTCCGACAAGGTCTGACAGAAACTGGCCTGAACAGTCACAAAAAAGCTAGATGCTTGAAATTAAGAATTTAAGAAAAAGAGGGACTGCACTATTCGTGTAGATTGTTGGTTTTCTGATCCTTCGGCTCATATTGTTTTCCAGCAAATCCTAGTCGGTGATTGATTTCTTCAATAGCGATTTTTCATCATTTTCTTAATAACCTTGATGGAGAGAAAACAAATAAGCCGCGCCATGAGAAAACCGTATTTTTGCCTATGCGAAAACAAAGGCGCAGATCAGCGCCTTTGTTTTCGCTACTCTTCATCTTCGTATGTCCTAAATATCAAGCTTCTAGCTATATTCTAAAGATGTACAGTGCGGTTTTTTGTCAGACCTGTTCAAAACCCCGAAGCCCGGTTTTCTCGCGTCGCGGCTCAAATATGCTAGAGCCAATCACAGGTCAGGACAAGCATTCAAAAGAATAGTCTAAGAATCATCAGTGCACACTAAACATTTTCTCTAGCGACCCCCATGGCCGAGCGGTTAAGAGCGCTGTTTCTTAATCACTCGATCACTGGTGTGGGTTCGAGCCCCGCACTGGCCACATGTGAGACAAGCCAAGTTCTGTTTGCGGGTGTGCCAGGTGGTTTTTCCCGGGGTTCTCCCGTTTTCGTCCACTTACTGATTGGCCCGTCTCATATGAGCTGAAATAATCTTGAAAGGGACGTAAAACTGAATTAAAAATAAAAAAAAAAACATTTTCTAAACTAAATTTTCTACCATAGTTTAAAATTTAGATATGCCGTATACGTTTCATCTTTACTTGAAAATAAACGTTTTTCTTTGACGGCACGTGTAGGACAGCGATATGTTTCGTAACATCTCGCTATATACGTGCGTATACTTGAAACCATTAAAAACGCAACTGGCATTGCTGTTATTTCTATCTATAAGAACTATATGGTACACTTTGTAACTCAGCTTGTCTCTCTTCCGACAATGTCTCAGCAAACACTGAGAGCTCCATCTGACACTTCCTGTTGATTTTTTTTGTGACAATGGCAAACTCATCATATTTTAATTTAAAACCCACCCAACCATACATCGCAACGAAACTTCAATTTGGAAATACGCGGTCGAACCCAAATAAAAATAAAACCAAAAACTCCATCAGTTGGAACGACTTAAGTTAATTTTCAAAAGATAATATTTTTGAAAATAACTACTGATTTTAAGGAACGTCCAAAATGGACAACAAAATGGAATTATTCCAAGTTTTGGATGTAAGAGGTGTTACATTATAACCTAATTTATAACAGTTTTAATGGTCAAAAATGACGTTTTTGAATACACTTCCGGCTTCAATGTTACGAACGAAGTATGGTTTGGTAAGCAAAGTATTTAGAGCAATTCTGAAAATGGCAGACAGTTTGAACCCAAAAGAACCAGGCATAAAGGTTAACAAGTAACCTGATAAATAAGGTGCATTCGCTGCTGTTTTGCCAAAGTTCGAGTTGTGTTCCTCTAACAACCCAGCGGGCACATGACGTCAAAATGACGTCATATCAACGTCGCATCGACGTCGATCTGGCGTCATTTTGACGTCATGTGCCTGCTGGGAACGAACGCAAATTGCTTCACTCAAGCTGCTTTATTGGCCCCCGAAAAGTATGGTCCTCTTATTGTGGAGAAAATTGCATGATTGCACGTGATGACATTGTGAAAAATATCTAAAAATGAGCCGTCTCATGGGAAAACCAACAATCTGCATAGGCGAAAACAAAGACGCAGATCAGTTTCGCGGTAACCGCGAAGCTGATCAGCGCCTTTGTTTTCGCTACTCGGATAGTACAGTTTCTCTTCTACTTAAATCCGAAATTTCAAGCTTCTAGCTCTTTTCTGTGCTTGTGCAGGCCGGTTTGTGTCGGACCTGTTCGGAAACCACATTGTTGGTTTTATCACGAGGCGGCTCAAATATAGGGAAAAGTTATATTTAAGTTTACTGGCTCCAAGTGTATCTATGCGTGTCAGCCAATTATTTAAAATTACGGGCTTATATGAATTTCAATTGATTAATTAAGGTCAGAACGTATAATACACTGATTTGCAAGAAAAATTGCAAGTAGAAGGGTTTCCATTTGTCGGATAGTAACCCAAACCAAAGGTGACGCTAATATGAGCATTTTATATTGTATAAAACAATAGGTCACTGTATGGGCGGCAAATTTAATATTCATATCTGGGCGTGGTCGGCTAGTCCATCTGTTCAAGTAGGGTGATTATAGGAAAATGGAACTGCAGCCTGGACTGATGTCACATATTTACCGTTAGAAATCAGCTACCTGTATTTTGTCCAAACCAGTGAATTAGACAAACTCATATTTCATTCTTATTTTATAACGGAAAACATGTGAGTTGTATCTTTTAACTGTACACCTTTTGATTCTACCCAAGTCAAAGGTAGACCATAAGGTAACGCCCATACAGTGACCTATTTGCCGAATTATACAGACAATTAAAAGATGCGTGGTGGATAAGGTTATACCACGGACAGATAAATAACGGTAAATAAATGAGCCGCGTCATGAGAAAACAGGATTTTTGTTTTATGTCTTGGTGTTTAATTTTTTGTGCTGTTAGCGCCTTATGTATGTTTTCATATTTTTAGTTAAGTTAACTGAGTGGCCACCTATTGGGAAAATAGCTGCTCACTCGGCTTGCGAAATGTTTTCATGGTATAAGTGCCTGATTGTAAGTTTGTTTTTTTCCCACCTAGGTTTTTAGAGTGGGAATCTTTTTCTGACTGCGCCTTTTCCTGATCTTTGCCTACTTGTACCTTTTTGCCTAGGCGAAAACAAAGGCACAGATCAGCTTGGCAGTAACTTTGTTTTCGCTTCACGGATAGTACAGTTCCCCTTCTTTCTAAATCCAAAATTTCCAGCCTCTAGCCATATTCTGTGACTGCACAGGCCGGTTTGTGTCGGACCTGGTCGGAAACCCCGAAGACCGGTTTTCTTGCGTCGCGGCTCAAATGAACTCAGACACACTCTAGCGTTAGGGATAGCGTTTTACACTGACATATAAGCATAATATTTAAAAGTTTCAAGTAAAAACGTCACACCATAAAATTGCTAATAACGATAATCATAAAGCTTTTCGGGATCTCGTATATCTCCTTTCCCTGGTGGTTTAACTCTGAAATGTAATGCACTAGATATAGTTATTGTCCTGAATAAAATACCCGGTGTTTGTCGAAAAAATCGATTATTTCAGTATTCGGCATACATAATACGATCAAATACATGTACACGCTGTCGTTTACATATACTATACTTATGGCGGATACAGTAAGGTACTCATAAATATAATTACTCTAATGTATTTTACTGTCAATTTTTAACAAACGCTAGGTTTGCAAAGATCGTGTAGGCAAGCATAATGATAATTCTAGATAAAATTTTTAATCATTTAGTAAAATAGAAGGAACAGGTAGCTTTTCAGAAATTTAAGCAAATGATCGGTTACATCTACTAAACAATAGAATGAATACCTCTGTGTGATACATATAAGGCTGCCGCAAACGAGTAGCACAATGAAGAATCTACAAATGTTTGATATAATATGAGCCTCTGCTAGCCCGAGATCCAAAATCCAGGAGATGTCAAAATTTTGGTTTACCCTACACGATCTTGGCCTTAAGGTTTGATGGCTTTTTTTGAAAGATATATGATAGTAGTCTATGAAATAGGTCCGTGTATAAAAATTTAGGCCGGCGAAAGTCTTCAAAATGGCCGCCATCCAAGATGGCCTCCAAAATTAGGAATTGTACAGGTTTGTGTAATAAACTTTTTCATTTTAGATTTTGTTACATTTAACTGCATTCAGTGTTGGTTTTCTATAAACTCAACATATGTTGAAGCATATTAAGTTTATTTAACACAGTTTGTATGTTCTCATGTGTTACATACATTACTTTTTAACGCTATCTGCCATTAAATGATAGATTGGCTGTTATTGTTTGTTTGAGTGGTATCATTTAAAGGTTTAAGTGTGTTTTTGTATTTAGTGCAGTGAAAGACATAAGGAACATCTATATAAAGCAATTTTAGATACATAATCTTAACACTTAAGTCAACAATGGGTCTTTGAACGCATAAATCCGGGTTCACACTGGATCACTAAAATATCATAAATTCACATATTTTGGGTTTGAATACATTAATTGAACAGCTACTTATGTTTTATCAATAAAACATAAAATAGAAATTTGCATTTTTAAATTAATTTGATTTAGGACGATTTTGATGTTCTCACATGTTACATACGTTACACCATTAATGTTACATGCTACAAAATCATAATATCCATTGTTACTGTATATTTTAGTGTTATTCTTTAAAGTTTTTGTGTATTTTTGCATTAATATTTTTACAAAACACGAGGGGTGTCTTGCTATAGCCATTTTTTGGTGTTTTTTTCTGCTTTTGTTGGTCAGCAGCATGTTTTTTGAAGGCATAAATAAAGGTTCAACTCCATCACTGAATACTTATACATTTGGGTTCTTAACACACAAAATTTCAACAGCTGCTGATTTTTTTATGAATTATAATACAAATGTCGTAGCACATTTACCTCCAATTATATTTGAATGTTCTCTATGTTCTCAAGATGTTGACAACTGTTACATATGTTACTTGTCATAGGATATCCCATAATCCCATATAAAATCATTATTTGCCTAATCTTGTTTGTTTAATGGTCCCAATTTCTGTTAATGAAAGCCTATCTTGTATTTTCTTTATAAAAGATTGTGACAATTTTAATCAAAGTAAATTTGTGTAGTTTTGAAGACCATGTTGGTGTAGTATTATAGCAACACGCACCTAAACGAGTGCTCCTTGTTTTGAACCATGCTGGCACGGAGTTACATTTCCATAACCCATATTTGACGAATGCATTTTCCCGTCTTTATCATTCTGGTGAGGGGCATCAGGTGTGATTTTTAAATTCTATTCAACTTTCGATGAAAATTCTTTAAGCAAACAGAATAGTCCCAGATGGGATGCCGCGTTCTGCAACGTCACATCTTGGGCTATTCTGTTTGCCTATGTCCCATAAAAGGGACGCCAGGCTTATATGTGTTAAGCTAGTTAAGCTAAAGGTATCTGGTTAAATGTCTCTGTCAACACAATACTCAAACATTATTTGACTGGCATGTTAACCTACAACACAAATAAAACATTTGGGTGATCAAACTGGTTTTGTTTTCATTAACTTTTGTTTAAAAACAAACACTCCCCTTTACTTGAGGCTTCTAGTTGTATTAAACACATATAATCTTTGGTCTTAACTATTTACATTACATGTACATATTGTTGTTTTATATATATTTACATGTATATATATAATGTTACGTGTTAGAATATTTTTCTTTATTAACACAGTGTAGATGTTCTTAACTGTTACATATGTTACTCTTATTGGTATATCCCCATAAAATCAAGAGTTTGACCATTTTTGTTCATTTTTAAACTGTTTATAGTAATTTTATTATATATTTTTTATGATTGAACTTGTACACATGTATTAATTTTGCAAAAGATTTATAACATTATCAGATTATTAACTTTTAAGTTAAACGTTAAATGTCTCTCAGCTAGTTCGCTATGCTAGAGCCTGTTGTAACTACGAAGACTTTGTTGATAGGGGGAAGTTACTCACCACCAAATTGTTGTCACGGGGATATCGCAGGACCAAGCTTGTGTCAACTCTTAAAAAGTTCTATGGGAGACACCATGACCTTGTTGATCCCTACAGCGTGGCTGCGTCTAAACTTGTGACTGACCTTATGCCAATTGGCAACAATTAATAAGACTTTCAATTACTGGACATTCGTTTCTTACCAGATATTAATTTTCTCGGCTTTGTAATCAGTCATAAGGACTGCGGGTGCATTATAATGGGCAGGTGATGCTCACCCTTCGCAAACACCTGATCACACCTCCTGTTATTGGGGGTGTATGGCTACATATCTCGTATTTGTCAATGTTATTATGGATTTTTAAGAGCTAGGATTACGATTTCGGTACTTTGACCCCTTTACTTTATATCCTTTGGAAGTGGATTAAACAATTAAAAGGAGAAGTGTGGGTACATTATACAATTTCTGGCAATGAATAAAATATTGGAAACAGTGAACACCCTCAAAGGGGTGAAGTAATGGGCCATACTGCGCAATTTCAGGTAATTAACCCTCATTAGTGACCCTTTATAAATTGTATACGATAGCCAGATAAATACACTGCAAGTTCAAAAATTTACACAAAGGAAGTCTAAATTTAAGACACATGCCTAAATTGGATCAGATAATTAAAACAATGTTTAGAATATGGCTCTCAATGTACATAATGACGTCATTTTTAGACATTTTATCTTTTTATTCATCATCATCTGCTGTTTAGATATACATTTCAGACAGTACCACACAAAAAAGAAAGTGACATGGTGGGTTAAGCATATAAAAATTTAAATGATTGAATCAGATAGGTAACAAAAAAGACACTCATGGGAGACAAACCCCTTTTCCCGTAAAATCTGATCCAGTAAGTCATATATGTATAAATGAATTGTTCCCATTTTTAGGACTTTCCCAGTCTAAAGTTCTATACACAGTCCTCTTCAACTAAAAATAAAATTGAGATCCTTTAAGAGCAGTTAACATATTATTGAGAAAGGGGATGCTTGGCTACTTAAGCCTCCTCAGTGACCCTATGGAGCTTTTGTATAAAATATTATAGAAAAGTAACGTATATAACAGTTGAGTACACGTAGAGAACATTGAAATTATGTACTTGTATATTAAGTTTAAGATTCTTATGAATATATTTATGTGTTCCGACCCGAACTATTTGAGTTTACAATATCTAAGTGATCTACTTTACCACGGATTTATATGTTTAAAGACCCATTGCTGACTGTCAAAGCAAATATCGCATCCAAAATGTCTTTATCAAAATGTCTCCCATGTCTTTTAATGCAATCAATATAATACCAATTCAAAAACCTAAGAGCATATAAACGCCATTTACAACAGTTGTCAATATATTGATTCTGTAGGATATATCATTTAAGAAAAGTGATGAATGTAACAGTTGTCAACATCTTCAGAACATGGAAATAATGTTAATAATGTTAATCGTGTTAAAGGCTCCTTAGAAAAGTAACGTATGTAACAGCTGGGTACATCTTGACTCTAAAACATTTGAGTTAAAATTCTATTACATATGTTCAATCTATAAAACCCCATCAGCTGTTTTATCAATGTGTTTGACCCCAAATATGTGAGTGTATAATATTTAAGGGGTCAAGTTTAAACCTGGATTTATGTGTTTAAAGACCCATCGCTGATGGATGGAGCAAATAAAGCACACAAACTAACTTAATAAAGATATATTTTTTTCATGTCTTTTAATGCATTAAATAAAAAAAAATCAAAAACTTTAGAGAATAACATTAAAATAAACAAGAATAGTCAATATATTAATTTTGTAGGAAATATTATAAAAGGTAACATATGTAACAGTTAGGAACGTCTTGAGGGTATCAAAATTATATAAATGGAGTTAGCGGTTCTAATCCATATAATTTATTAACAAATCATCAACAGCTGTTGATTGTATGTATGATCAGACCCAAAATTTGTGAGTTTACCCAAAATATGTGAGTTTACAATATTAAGTGATCAAGAGTGAACCTTGATTTATGTGATAAAAGACCTGAGGCTGACCACCAAATGCAGATAAACGACCCAAAGAAGCTTTATCAGGACGCTACTCAAGTCTTTTAAGGAACACTTTGCATAAACACTTCAAAAACTTTGAAGAATGGCACTAAGATAAACACTAATAGTCAATATTTTCATTTCTCGCAAGTAACATTAATATAGTAACGTATGTAACGCATGAGAACATCAAAACTGGGTTAATTCAACTTAATATGCTAAAGCATAATGTTGAGTTTATAGAAAATCTACACTGAAGGCACTTAAATGTAACAAAATCTAAAATGAAAACGCTTTTTACTCAAGCCTGTATAAATCCTAATTTCGGCGGCCATCTTGGATGGCAGCCATTTTGAAGACTTTCGCCGGCCTAAATTTTTATACACGGACCTATTTCATAGACTACTATCATATATCTTTCAAAAAAAGCCATCAAACCTTAAGGCCAAGATCGTGTAGGGTTAACCAAAAATTTGGACCTTGGATCTCGGACTATGCATAAGAAAACCAACAAATCGCTTAGCGCCTTTGTTTTCGCTACACGGATAGTACAATCCCTCTTCTACTTAAATACAAAATTTCAAGCCTCTAACCATCTTCTGTGACTGTACAGCCTGGTTTGGGTCAGACGTGGTCGGAGCCCAAATTGTTGGGTTTCTCATGCACAAGCTCTTATAGATGTGTTCACTCTTTCAGAGAATCGAAGCCCGCCGACGTGAGCACCGAGATTCGGCCGGTTGGTAAAAACAAAACAGGCCTGATATTAGCGTGTGTACTTGTCATCTTTTTCGCGGCATTTTACGCAATCGCTAAAACTGTCAGCGATTTGTCCTCGCAGCTTGACGCCTTACAAAGAGATAATGCAAACCTGGATTTTCATGTCAAAGCTCTAGGTGAAAAGATGTTTGCTTTACAAATGCTTCTCGAGAGTCAGTCAAAGGATACTGAAATTGTTGCATTTTCGGCGAGGATAAAGCCTTCTTACACTGACATCAAGCCGGGTTCTACTATAGTATTTGCTGATGTAGAAACAAATGTTGGGAACTCTTACAGCGGAACATCGGGTGGGTAAACAACATAAACATTCCTAATAAGTCATAATTTTGTTTGTCTGGTTTGATGTTTAACATCCCAGTTAACAGCCTACCCCAGAAGTTTTATATTACTGATCGTTCCAAGGCGATACTTCTGTTTTGGTTCTATTTCTTGTTTTGGAGTCGATTTTTGTGCTGTTTGAACCTTACGTACGTTTTCATAGTTTAGTTACATGTAAGTTCGGGTAACTGAGTGGCCGCCTATCGGTAATTCGCTGCTCACTCGGCTTACGATATGGTCTCAAAGTATAAGTAACTAATTGTCAATGTGTTGTTTTTTTCCCGCCTGGGTTTTTGGAGTGGGATTTTTTTCTGATTGCACCCTTTACTGATCATCGCCTACTTGTACCTTTTTAGTCATATCGGGACGGAGCCACTTTTTCCTGAGTATCAATTAACCAGTGCTCTGGTGAGTAAATGTGCCTTGCTCAAGGACACAGCATCGTGTTTCTAGTAGGGATCAAACCCAGGACATCTCGATTCGGAGTGAAATGCTCAACCACTACGTCATCGCGCTACCCGTAAGAAGTCATAATGTACATGTATACTTAAGGAATTAAAATACGCAACACATTAAATTTGATCTATTGTGTATGCTTTTGACGTTTTGATAAAATCTTTTGATGAAAGGGCCTACTGACTGCTTTTTGCACGTAATGAAATGAGAAAACATCATTTTATTGATCAATTTAACGATAAAACGTCAAAAACCATGAAAAACGAAAACTGTGACGTCAACGTCGGGGTGAAGTTAGAGATGCCAAATTCTTTGCATGCTGGATTACGTGACGTCGACTTGATAATGTGCAATAAAGACTACCGTCATTGCATACGTAAGTGCCGTCCCATTTTGCGTTAAACCTGGTTAACGGAATGATGAAGTTTACAATAACCAAGAATGAGCAATAAATGTCATTTAAATTATTCGATGTGGGTCATTTGTACCTTTAGGGTGTATATCGAAGCAACACACGACAAGGCGTGTTTTTAATCAACATTGACGTCACAGGTCTCGTAGAAATAGGTCACCGGAGCGTTTGTTTTGACGCTCGTAAAACAGAATATGTCGTTATGGCACTCGATTTACACACTTAAATCAAAAGTTTGACCATTGATCATTTTTAAATCAGAAAATTTGAAAAAGATAATGAGAATCTCTTAAGTGTATGATGTTGGATTTTGACGTTATTATGAACGTTTTATTGACGTTCAAATGTCACAGTGTTTACAGAAATAATCATTTAAGGATGTTCGCTGCTAACATTTGACATTTCGGAACTTCCGGTTTTTCTTTTGTTGAATATCTCGTAAACGGTTGCAGATATTTTCCTAATATTTTATATTTGGATACATATTGATGACATGCATTGAATGAGCCATGAAAATTGTCAATCTAAGAAACTTCATTTTTTCACCCCATTTTCTGCAACTTTTCAGAAAATTTTAGATGTCAGTAAAATTTAGGGGGTAGGGTAGATTGAACTTGAATATTACACATCTTCAAATTAATTGCACTAGTTCGATGTTTATTTTAGCTGCAGTATATGTGTACATGGCCTTCTAAGTCAGTCTATGTGTCTTTGGTGTGCTGGTTTTGAAATTTTAGGTGGTTTTATGAAATGGGCATTAAGAAACTAAACAGCCGAAAAAAGGCTGAAAATGGCGATTTTCAAGTTGTTGGTTCTCTCTTATATGCACACTACCCTATATATTTTTTTCTTTCATTCGAACAATATTACCAAGTTCTGTGTTGTGTGAAAAGTTTGAATCAACAAATATGGGTTTGGCACATTTCAAAATGTTTATTTTTTTCCGACTTTTCAAGTATGGGGGTAGGGTTGGAAAAGGAATCGTCATCCACTTCAAGTTGCAAATTTTTCTATGCTTTTGGTTCAAAATAGTCTGCGTTACGTAAATATGATGACTTTTGAAAGCATTCTAGGTGTATTTTTGTTCAAGACAGGTATGTTTCAAAGAATTAAAAATTAAATTAATTTTACTAAATTTTAAACATGGAGCTCAGAGGTCTCTTTCAGAGGCCTGTAGCTTGAAAAAATGCACACTACCCTATATTTATTTTGTTTTCAAAAGTCTTGTGTTGTATTTTGGAATCAAAAAAAGGTGGTTAGAAAAAAAGTTTGAATACTTTTTCATTGGCAGCGAACATCCTTAATTGAATATAACGTAAGTCGAATGAAATTTTGCTGGTTTTTAACGCATTTTTTCGATTGACGTTGGTGACGTTTAACGTCCCATAACATAATCAAATGTTATGAACTGATCAGTGGTTACATCTGTACTCACATTTAGTGGGTTAGGAAACAAAATATTGGTTTTGGTATCAAATTTATTGATCATGGTTAGAGGGTGTGTTTCTGTAGGTCAGTGTGATTACGCTCACGCAGTTAAGCTTACGTAACCGACATAGTGGCTCAACCTGCTGCAATTTGACGTTTAGATATTGCGTTTATATAATACGTTCAGTAACACCACAGACTTGCATTACAACGCATGCTTTTAGTGGCTCTAAGTATTTGTTGCGTTCTTTATTCCTTAAGTATATGTTAACTAACCAAGGCGGAACGAAAAAGGTAACATAAAACGTTTGTGATGATGATTTCAACACTAACAATGAGGAGCATCAAATTTATATAAGCAAAGTTCCCCAAACTATATTATCATACATTTAGCCAATTGGCTATCGAAAATAAATCGTCCAAAGGAAATATGACTATATTCTCTCATATTGCCTCATACATATATAAAGGTGTTATTTTAGTGAACATTTTCGCTTTCATCTTGTAGGCGAATTCACAGCACGGGTAACAGGAGTTTATGTATTCTTTGGACACATTCTAAGTGCTGGAAATAAATACATCAAAACGGCACTAGCGGTGAACGAAGAGACAAAATTATGGTTGTACGCTGGAGGTGCTAAATCGTTCCACGGTTCTGGGAGTAATTTGCTTGTGGTTCATTTACAAAAAGGAGATAAAGTGAAGATGAAACAAAACGGTGCTTTTGGCTCGAAACCTTTATATATTCATCACATTTGGAGCACATTTTCTGGATATCTTCTGCGGGCTGACAAATGAACTTGGCTCTGTCTCCCTACCTAAAGCCCCATCAATGTCTATAAAATCTGACATCAAGAGAAATGGATATTTGCTCCTAGACGAGTAAAATTAATTTTTACTTAAGATTATTTGCGCATCTATCATTAACCTCTAACCAGCATGTTTTGTAACAAGATACATTAATCTAAACAGTGTTAAGGCGTAATCGTCTTTGTTTTACAATGTATGTCAATGAAATGATGGTGTATACGACAACAAAAATTGTAAAGTTGTTGTGTTGGTTTTGTACAACATCTTGTAGAATGTGACCTTATTTCCTTTGACCTACTTTCGGGATGTCTGGGATTCGCGATATCTTGTATCTGATACAGATAATATGACCAATCAAGTCTCAAACATGGAGAATTTTAATAGCTTTATAACTTCCCTCGCTGTTAAGGAGCCAGCTATAATAATTGTGTATTTCGTGCGTGCTGTTAAATGTTTTGTGTAGCCTGTTGTTTTGTCTTTGCTTTCTGGCCCGGTGTTTGGTATGTGAATTTAAATTTTTATGGTTATCATTGCCTCGACTGTATTTGTTTACTTTTTATCCATCAAAACATCGTAGAATGTATAGGGAGCAGCATGGTAAATTGACTATTATTTTGTTAATTTTCATTCACACCTACTGTAGCATTACATTAGCCAAAAAATCACTGGCTTTGGAGCATATTACCTATACAATTCCTGGTTACCATAAACTACACTTTTTACTAAGTCTGGCTTGATTATAGTCTTCTGTCGACGTAAGTGATTTATAGCTAAACTGTCTATGATTCGTTGACTAGTTTAGAGATTCAACACGAGGGTTGAACAACTAACTACATGTTGTGAACCACTGCAGAAGATGGGGGTGAGGTTAGGGTCCTGTGAAATCGGTGTAAGCCCCCCAATGTTGTTTATATTACTGATCGTTCCAATGCGATACTTCTGTTGTGGTTCTATTGGTTTTGGCATTGAATTTTGTACTGTTTGAATCCTATGTACATTTGCATAGTTTTAGTTAAGTTCGGGTGACTGAGTGGTCGCCTATTGGGAAATAGTTGCTCGCATGGCTTACGATATGTTTTCTAAGTACATGTATAAGTACCTAATTGTCAATTTATTTTGTTTCCCAGCTCGGTTTTTGGAGTGGGAATTTCTTTCTGATTGCTATTTTTCCTGATCATTGCCTATTTGTACCTTTTTATAGCTAACCAATTCAATTGATTTACTCGGAATTTTCCGTAAAATCCTTTTAATTTCCTTTTTTATGGACGAAATCTGAATTCTTACAACTATTTACCTAATACCTATCATAAAATAACTGATGGCTATGTTGTTTTCTGGTACTTTTAAATTACAAAATGATGGAGATGTTTGAATTTTACTGTCATTTTTAGTATATAAGTATAGTTTTGAAGGGGTAAGTCTCACACACAGATATCTTCCTGATTTCTGTAAAAATTGTGCAACAAATGCAGGGAACTAGAGCAAGGCTAATTGGGTTTGACAGATCGGACAACGCGTATTGGGGTTAGCAGCGGACAACGCACCGTAACAGAGACAGACAAATGGCAAAAAGTCGGAACCGTGACGATTAGTAACTATACTAATATGTTTTAATGTGTAAATTCTGAAGTATGATACTTCAGTTTCGAAGATCCGTTTTAGAAGTTGAGTATGATGGCCAGAATCTTGACCTAACCGTTTCGTCGCAGAATCAGCTTAACTGTGTAACATCGCCGTTTATATGCATATACAGTGGTGTTATGGCTAAAAACCCACTTTTGCACAGTTCGCGCTGATCACTTGTGATTTTTCGCGGCGAAACCACCGCGAAATTTCACCGGCCAAGGGACGTCAGTACTTTGTTTTAAACACAGTATCCCCCTTTTCTAGTGTATTGTGCCATGTATACAATGAGATTTTGTCATTTGATATGCATGTACGTGTTCCAAGACACCCGTACGTGTGGGTTTTGGAAGGAACACAACCCGCTGTTTAACTCAAAACGGTTAGTAAAAATCGACAGTTTCGACACAATTTTGTACATGTATGTTGCTGTATTGCTCGTATTCGACCGAATATCGTATGAAACCGGTGAAGGTCGTATGCGACCAAATGTCGTTTAGACTAAATTGATTTCAACGAAACGGAATCCACTTGACGTAATCGAAAATCATTGATGCTTGAAGCAGTGTTATTAGCCACAGACGATTAAATGTCCAAAACAGAGTTGAAGCCGACTGCTTCATCTTGTTGAATCCAAAGACTTGTATTAATTTGTGGGTTGGGATCGCGGTGGCATAGTTGTAGTGCATCAGACTCCGAATCGAGAGGTCCTGAGTTCGATCCGCACTGGCGACACCGTGTTGTGTCCTTGAGCAAGGCACATTGACTACCCACAGTACTACTTAATACCCAGGAAACGGTAGCTCCGTCCAGACATGACTAAAAAATTGGTGACTGGGACGTTCAGCCTCAATACAAACAAACAAATCTGTGGGCAATCATACCATGAAAATTGCTTATGTCGCTATGAGCTTTTTTCTGTTAATTAAGCTACATAACAGGATCTAATATTATCGGGTAAGTCTGATTAATCTGAAAAAGAAGCATGAAAAAACACAAAGCCGATAATCAGGGTCTCAGAAACTTCAAAGTAGTTAAGACAAGAATAAAATACGATAATTATACAAAATTGAAAAGAAAACAAAATATTTATACGACTTGAAAAGCAATAGATGCATACAAATTAAAATGAAATTTAAACAATAAAACTGTTGTGACTGTCGGGACTAAAACGATAATTATACAAAATTGTGACGCAAACAAATTATTGATACAACTTGAACTGAAATAAAAACATCCAATTTAAAATTATATTTAAACAACAAAAAAAATGTGACTGTCGTCTTTTTCGCCGCGAAACACCGCGAAACGCCGGTCATTTGATTTTTATGCGTAATGACAGGTATACTTTTTTCGCCGTGTTCCGCCGCGAAATTTCGCCGCGAAATGTGGAATTTCGCGGCGGAATTTCGCGGCGAAATTCCGCGCTGACTTTTATTTTACACACAATTTCGTCGCGAAATTTTACAATTAGCCGTTAACAAATTAGCCGTTAAAACGGCTAATTTGGGTTTTTAGCCATAACACCACTGTATATGTTTCATTATAATTGTATTTTAAAAGCGCCAAAATACTACTATCAGTGTTTTACTGGTAAATAGTGTAAGTGTACTGTAGCGTAAGTGGTATGAAGTTGTGCCGCAAACGTAAGATAAATTGGCCAAGATTAATTGTGAAACATGTAAAGTGCTACTGACAGCTCAGTAAAGTTAGCAGAGAATCTGTTGCAGCAGCAGCAAAAAAGAAAAAGAAAAACAGTCAAGTTAGCTGCAGCGAAACTTTTTGCCACCTATTGTCTATTGTTCATACAGACAAGGCTCGAGAGTATCATCGTCTATCTTGAAGCTTACACTGATGAGCAAGTCACTAAGGTAAGCTACGGCACAATCTTGTCTCTCGTTTTCGTTTTTCTGCCTATGAGCGCTATAAGATGATGAATGTCATCACAAACAGACGTTTTTATCCCACCTTTTACCCAGTCTATAGACACTTTTACTGTTGGCAGGGAACTTTTGTCCTTAAGTTATGTTATGGGTGGGATAGAAAAGTCTTGTTTGCAGCATAAGTATTCGTTTCCTATGGCACTCACAGCCAGACGAAACTGTAAAGAATCAGCAACATTTTCCATAAAGTTGGTAATATGAGTGTTGCAGCATTCATCATCATTTTCTACATATATAGCGATCACAGTCAGACGAAAAAGAAAAAAAAAATAAGAAGAATAAAATAATGAAAAAATGGTGACAAACATTTCAACTTACATGTACATGGGACTTTTTTCGTAGGTGACGACGAAAAGATGTGATTGTGGCAAAAATGTCATTTTCTTATGCGTTATCACCTAGATTAAAGCCAAAACATTCTGCGACAAAAATGTTCGCTGCAAGCGAAATTGCTGCTTACTTGACTGTTTTTCGCTGTAGCAAAATAGCTGCTTACTTGACCAATTTCGCTGCAGCAAAATTTCCGCTTACTTGACTGTATTTTGCTGCTACAAATTTAATTCTAACGCTGCAAACAAATTGCCGTTAACTTGACTGCTTTTGCTGTAGCAAAATTGCTGCTACATGTAACATGACCGATTTTGCTGCAGTAAAATAGCTGCTAACTCGACCATTTTTGATGCAGCAAATTTGCTGCTAATTTGACGAGCTGACCTTGTAGGAAAAATAAGTCAAATCAGCTGGTTCTCTGAATCGCTTTATTTTTTCGAATGGTACTTCATTGACCTTCTACGGCGGTCATGTACCATCAGTAAAGCAAAGAGTTGTTTACAAAAAAAAAGAGGCATTGGCTAACTTGATAGAAATATTTGAGTGTAGCAGTATGGTTGTATTTTAGAAACAAAATGTTTATGTTTTTGTGTGTCTACCATACACTTCACCTATTTTGAAATCATTCAGGCGAAACACAGGTATAGCACAAAGACAACAAGCATAGTCAGTTTTACCTCAATTATACATTGTCAGCTCTGGGGCCCTATCTCAACAATGAAATCATCCAAGGCTGGGCTTAGCTAAGCCCTTCCCTGCACATTGAAAAAAATCCAAGTATATACATTTTCAATGGTGAATGAAAATAATTTGTAAATGAGGTACAAGGAGACAATGATCAGGACATGGCACAATCAGAAAGAAATTCCCACTCCATAAACCGAGGGGTGGGAGGCCCATAACATGCTAAAATCTAACTTTTCACAATCTTTTGAGAACTGCATTGAATTATTTTTATTCAAAGCGTGTTCTGAAACACGATCCTGTCTTCCTTTTGCATTCCAAAAGTCATAATCTGCAGTAGAAATTCACTCAACAAATAATTATTGTATGGCTACAATATATACAATGACAAGGGTTATTACATATTTAAGAGAGATAATCCAATAATGTTTTTTGTTCAGCGTTTTACCTTAAAGTTAGTTGATTTTAAAAGGATGTACAACTTGACAACAGCATCTACATAATTTTAATTGATAGCCAGACAATAACTGGTTTTAATTGACATAGATGAAAAAAATAAGAAAAAATAAAAGTGGTAACTTAGGTTTCTAGCCCCATTCAGAAAAAAAATGTTAATACATAAGTGTAAGCTTGATGCGGTCCGTGATGTTTGAGTGTTGATAAGCTTGACAACAGCGATACAGGCGACAATAGTCATAGCGACTGCAGAATCTTTATACGTGTAGATGGATATATTTGATAACAGCATTTCATTCTCACTAAATACAACGCAACATTTTTAGATCATGGCAAAGTACATATATCTTTACTTAGATTTTCGACAACGGCTCTAAACTCCACATCACATACACTATTCATTGTTTGTATAGCCAATGTAGTCAAACTTAAGCATTCTCAAAGTCCTGTGTGCTGTTTTGAATCTGTTATCACCCACTCCATTAGGCTACATATGAATTTTGCAAGTTGACGAATGGATTTCTCAAATCCTTATTTCTTTCGGCGGCTTGTTATTATAGCCGAAACCGCGACATGGCCCATCCCCTTTCTCATTAAATACATGTATGTTCACTGCCCTTCAAGGATCTCAGTATTTATTCTTATTTTAAGACGAAGCGTTCAATCATAAATTTATGAGTGTAAACCCTTTATCTGTGCCTTTAGGCTGCCCGTTTATTTTATCTGATTATCAGTCGTAAAGGTCGTCTTTGTTTCAGTTTTACCGATGGCTAACTCTCTAGTCATCCGGCGTTTCGTGTGCATCATCAGGAAAACATGACCGTAAAATTAATAACCCCTCATACCCTACTTTTATATAGTAAAAATGGAGTTTATAGGGGTATACCTATTTTTCCTATTTTTGATCCAAAACATACATTGTGGGTACTCGTCAGAGGGAGGCGGTTCTAACGTGTTCCCACAATCAATGTTTTAAGCAAAAATTTTAAAGATATCAAAATTCTTCTATCAAATTTTCGATTTTTACAACTGGAAATAATCTCTGTATATACGTATTGGACTGGGTGTGATTTTATATTTACATTTTTGATGTACAGTCTTGAATGAATCTATAGAAATGAAATGCGATTCACAGTTTTATGAACACATCGTGACAGTTACATTTGACATCATAAAAACCATGGTTCTTCCCAATGTGATTGGAAATGCAATTGTCATGACGCCATCGACCCCGTTCGGTTTGAGCAAACACTGTGTAAACTCTCTATTTGCTTGTAAATGTGATCGCCTCAAGTTGATAATCTTTCAACAAGCTATATAGAGAGAAATGAATGAAAATATAAGCAATGAGTTTATTTTTCTGATGTTCATGGAGCTATGAACGGGTCGGCTAGCAAAAGCTTACATGAACAGCTCACTGTGGTTCATAGCTCCATGGACATCAGAAAAATGAAATTCATTTCTTAAATGTTGTCATCAAATTGTGTTGTCTGCCTTATATTGTCTTCTTGTCTTATAATTGTTCATCAATTTCTGGACATTCTATTTTCACTTATATCTTTGCTCAATTCACATTTTTAGCTAGTATAGTAGTCGAGCCGGCGTTCGTCCATGCGTGCGTCCGTCCACATTTTCAAACTTGGATATCTCTAAGACAACAAGGCAAATCGTGACCAAATTTAATCTAAAGCATCACTGAGGAGGGGGTAAGGTTGGTAGGTTTTGGGCCAGGTAATAATAATAATAATAATAATAATAATAATAATAAATTCTTTATTTTAAGAGGATGGCATATTAAGCAAATACAATTACTTTATCTAACATATGGTCCTCTGCAACTAAAAACAGAACAATAGAACAAAAATATTTACAACTTGTACAATATATACATACGTTTTAAAATAAGTCTAGGAAACAGGATATGAGTAGATCTCTGACATTGATAGAATAATGCAAATGTGCTTAAGACATTCGGCTAAAAAGTTAAAATATGTGTTGTGAATTAAACTTAAATTGATAGAAAGATCCTAAAGTGTTTTAAAAGTTATGCTTTAAAATGGGAAAAGCTTCTTGAATTAATAAATTTATCTAAAATGAAAACATGATGAAAATATTAATAAAACAGAGATCAATATTGAATTAAAATCTTATATAATTCATTAAAGGTGTTAAGATGAGTGAATCATATGAAAACGACAATTAAACTGAATGTGCGTGTCAGAAAACTGTCTGATTGGGCTTTCCCTACCTAGGTCGTTTCTGACACGCATGTAAAATGTTATATTGAGTTTAATACCCTGAAGAAATATACAGCAGATCCAGTCAGGCAACTCACAACCAGTTGAGTGTGAACATGAATAATAAAATAAACGAACAGTCCATCTATTTTTTTTGTATAAATCCATACAGTGGCCTCATTGCAAAGAGAATAAAGCACTATGTTGAATAGTTTTACACCGGCGTCAAGTTGGATGAAAATTTCATCCGGTGAAAATTTCATCTAGCAGAAGAAAAAAAAAGTTAGATGAAAATTTCATCTGGACCTGCCCAGTAAAAGTGGTTCATGTCAAAACAAATCCTGCTCCCGTACTAGCTCTTATTTAGGCAAGCAGCTTATACTGCAATATAGATACATGTTGTATGAAGGTTTGTGGTAAGCCTCAGTAGTCTGGGCGACAAAAGTCAGAGGGGGGGGGGGTCAAAATGTTTCTTTCAATATTTCTCGAGATTCTGTTCCGAAACCAGCTCTTGTGCCAGCAAGCCGCTTATACTGCGATATAGATAAATGTTCTATAGAGGTTTGTGGCAAATTTCATCAGGATTGAAAGAGGATCCGAAGGGTAGTCAGGTCGCCAAAAGTCAGAAGGGGGTGTCTAAAATGCGGTTTTTGATATTCCTCGGTCTCCTGCTCCAAAACCAGCTCTTGTGCCAGCAAGCCGCCTATGCTTGAATATAGGTATATGTTCTATGAAGTTTTGTTGCAAGTCTCATCAGGATTGAAAGAGGATGAGATGGATAGACAGGGCGCCTAATATCAGAGGGGAGTCCATAATGCTGTTTTCAACATTTCTCGATCTCCAGCCCCCAAACCAGCTCTTGTGCCACCAAGCCGCATATACTGCGATATAAGCGTATGTTCTAAGAAGGCCTTAAACAAGTCTCCTAAGGATTGGAAAAGGATGAGAATAATAGCCAGGGCGCCAAAAGTCAGTAGAGTGTCCAAAGTGCTGTTTTAAACATTTCTCGATCTCTAGACCCCAAACCAGCTCTTGTGCCACTAAACCGCTTATACCACCATATAGGTAGATGTTGTATGAAGGGACGAGGCAAGTCTTATTATGATTGAAAGAGGATGAGAAGGGTAGGCAGGGTGCCAAATATCAGAGGGGTATCCAAATAATGATTTCAAAATTTCACTAACCAGCCCCAAAGCCAGCTCTTTTGCCAGCATTCGGCTTATACTGTGAACGTGTTGTACAAGATTTTTTTTTGTTTTCGAGTTTAAAATCTTAATTATTGATTTTCTATTTAAAGCAATAAAATTTTGTAAGACATTTTTGAGCGTGTCCCCATAGAAACGTGCTGGCCATCCACGATTTTTAGAATAAGGCAAACCAAACCATCCGGACATTATGGTTTGTGTCTATGGTTCTTTAAATGATGATATATGAATGTATGTGGCAAGTCTCATCAGGATTGAAAGAGGATGAGGAGGGTAGCCAGGCCCCCCAACGGCTCTAGGGTCATATTTTCCTGTACAGAATTGGCTATTTTCGACACTTCTAGGTCTACTGCTCCGAAACAAGCTCTTGTGCCAGGAAGCCGCTAGTACTGTGATAAATGTATATGTTATATAAAAGTATGTGGCAAGTCTCATCAGGATTGAAAGAGGATGAGATGGGTAGCCAGGGCCCCCAATATCATGGGGGGTGTCAAAAAATTCCATTTTCGATAGTTTTCGGTCTCCTGCTCCCAAACTAGCTCTTGTGCCAGGAAGCCGCTAGTACTACGACATAGATGTATAGTATATACAAGTATGTGGCAAGTCTCATCAGGATTGAAAGAGGATGAGATGGGTAGCCAGGGCCCCCAATGTCATGGGGGATGTCAAAGAGTTTTCGCTTTCCTGCTCCCAAACTAGCTCTTGTGCCAGGAAGCCGCTAGTACTACGACATAGATGTATAGTATATACAAGTATGTGACAAGTCTCATCAGGATTGAAAGAGGATGAGATGGGTAGCCAGACCCCCCACTATGTCAGAGGGGGGTGCAAAAAAATTATTTTCGATCTTTCTCGGTCTCTTGCTCCCAAACTAGCTCTTGTGCCAGGAAGCCGATTATACTGCGATAAAGGTATATGATATATAAATGTATGTGGCAAGTCTCATCAGGATTGAAAGAGGATGAGGAGGGTAGCCAGGCCCCCCAACGGCTCTAGGGTCATATTTTCCTGTACAGAATTGGCTATTTTCGACACTTCTAGGTCTACTGCTCCGAAACTAGCTCTTGTGCCAGGAAGCCGCTAGTACTGTGATAAATGTATATGTTATATAAAAGTATGTGGCAAGTCTCATCAGGATTGAAAGAGGATGAGATGGGTAGCCAGGGCCCCCAATATCATGGGGGTGTCAAAAAATTCCATTTTCGATAGTTTTCGGTCTCCTGCTCCCAAACTAGCTCTTGTGCCAGGAAGCCGCTAGTACTACGACATAGATGTATAGTATATACAAGTATGTGACAAGTCTCATCAGGATTGAAAGAGGATGAGATGGGTAGCCAGACCCCCCACTATGTCAGAGGGGGGTGCAAAAAAATATTTTCGATCTTTCTCGGTCTCTTGCTCCCAAACTAGCTCTTGTGCCAGGAAGCCGATTATACTGCAATAAAGGTATATGATATATAAATGTATGTGGCAAGTCTCATCAGGATTGAAAGAGGATGAGGAGGGTAGCCAGGCCCCCCAACGGCTCTAGGGTCATATTTTCCTGTACAGAATTGGCTATTTTCGACACTTCTAGGTCTACTGCTCCGAAACTAGCTCTTGTGCCAGGAAGCCGCTAGTACTGTGATAAATGTATATGTTATATAAAAGTATGTGGCAAGTCTCATCAGGATTGAAAGAGGATGAGATGGGTAGCCAGGGCCCCCAATATCATGGGGGTGTCAAAAAATTCCATTTTCGATAGTTTTCGGTCTCCTGCTCCCAAACTAGCTCTTGTGCCAGGAAGCCGCTAGTACTACGACATAGATGTATAGTATATACAAGTATGTGGCAAGTCTCATCAGGATTGAAAGAGGATGAGATGGGTAGCCAGGGCCCCCAATGTCATGGGGGATGTCAAAAATTCCATTTTCGAGAGTTTTCGGTTTCCTGCTCCCAAACTAGCTCTTGTGCCAGGAAGCCGCTAGTACTACGACATAGATGTATAGTATATACAAGTATGTGACAAGTCTCATCAGGATTGAAAGAGGATGAGATGGGTAGCCAGACCCCCCACTATGTCAGAGGGGGGTGCAAAAAAATTATTATCGATCTTTCTCGGTCTCTTGCTCCCAAACTAGCTCTTGTGCCAGGAAGCCGATTATACTGCAATAAAGGTATATGATATATGAATGTATGTGGCAAGTCTCATCAGGATTGAAAGAGGATGAGGAGGGTAGCCAGGCCCCCCAACGGCTCTAGGGTCATATTTTCCTGTACAGAATTGGCTATTTTCGACACTTCTAGGTCTACTGCTCCGAAACAAGCTCTTGTGCCAGGAAGCCGCTAGTACTGTGATAAATGTATATGTTATATAAAAGTATGTGGCAAGTCTCATCAGGATTGAAAGAGGATGAGATGGGTAGCCAGGGCCCCCAATATCATGGGGGGTGTCAAAAAATTCCATTTTCGATAGTTTTCGGTCTCCTGCTCCCAAACTAGCTCTTGTGCCAGGAAGCCGCTAGTACTACGACATAGATGTATAGTATATACAAGTATGTGGCAAGTCTCATCAGGATTGAAAGAGGATGAGATGGGTAGCCAGGGCCCCCAATGTCATGGGGGATGTCAAAGAGTTTTCGCTTTCCTGCTCCCAAACTAGCTCTTGTGCCAGGAAGCCGCTAGTACTACGACATAGATGTATAGTATATACAAGTATGTGACAAGTCTCATCAGGATTGAAAGAGGATGAGATGGGTAGCCAGACCCCCCACTATGTCAGAGGGGGGTGCAAAAAAATTATTTTCGATCTTTCTCGGTCTCTTGCTCCCAAACTAGCTCTTGTGCCAGGAAGCCGATTATACTGCGATAAAGGTATATGATATATAAATGTATGTGGCAAGTCTCATCAGGATTGAAAGAGGATGAGGAGGGTAGCCAGGCCCCCCAACGGCTCTAGGGTCATATTTTCCTGTACAGAATTGGCTATTTTCGACACTTCTAGGTCTACTGCTCCGAAACTAGCTCTTGTGCCAGGAAGCCGCTAGTACTGTGATAAATGTATATGTTATATAAAAGTATGTGGCAAGTCTCATCAGGATTGAAAGAGGATGAGATGGGTAGCCAGGGCCCCCAATATCATGGGGGTGTCAAAAAATTCCATTTTCGATAGTTTTCGGTCTCCTGCTCCCAAACTAGCTCTTGTGCCAGGAAGCCGCTAGTACTACGACATAGATGTATAGTATATACAAGTATGTGACAAGTCTCATCAGGATTGAAAGAGGATGAGATGGGTAGCCAGACCCCCCACTATGTCAGAGGGGGGTGCAAAAAAAATATTTTCGATCTTTCTCGGTCTCTTGCTCCCAAACTAGCTCTTGTGCCAGGAAGCCGATTATACTGCAATAAAGGTATATGATATATAAATGTATGTGGCAAGTCTCATCAGGATTGAAAGAGGATGAGGAGGGTAGCCAGGCCCCCCAACGGCTCTAGGGTCATATTTTCCTGTACAGAATTGGCTATTTTCGACACTTCTAGGTCTACTGCTCCGAAACTAGCTCTTGTGCCAGGAAGCCGCTAGTACTGTGATAAATGTATATGTTATATAAAAGTATGTGGCAAGTCTCATCAGGATTGAAAGAGGATGAGATGGGTAGCCAGGGCCCCCAATATCATGGGGGTGTCAAAAAATTCCATTTTCGATAGTTTTCGGTCTCCTGCTCCCAAACTAGCTCTTGTGCCAGGAAGCCGCTAGTACTACGACATAGATGTATAGTATATACAAGTATGTGGCAAGTCTCATCAGGATTGAAAGAGGATGAGATGGGTAGCCAGGGCCCCCAATGTCATGGGGGATGTCAAAAATTCCATTTTCGAGAGTTTTCGGTTTCCTGCTCCCAAACTAGCTCTTGTGCCAGGAAGCCGCTAGTACTACGACATAGATGTATAGTATATACAAGTATGTGACAAGTCTCATCAGGATTGAAAGAGGATGAGATGGGTAGCCAGACCCCCCACTATGTCAGAGGGGGGTGCAAAAAAATTATTATCGATCTTTCTCGGTCTCTTGCTCCCAAACTAGCTCTTGTGCCAGGAAGCCGATTATACTGCAATAAAGGTATATGATATATGAATGTATGTGGCAAGTCTCATCAGGATTGAAAGAGGATGAGGAGGGTAGCCAGGCCCCCCAACGGCTCTAGGGTCATATTTTCCTGTACAGAATTGGCTATTTTCGACACTTCTAGGTCTACTGCTCCGAAACAAGCTCTTGTGCCAGGAAGCCGCTAGTACTGTGATAAATGTATATGTTATATAAAAGTATGTGGCAAGTCTCATCAGGATTGAAAGAGGATGAGATGGGTAGCCAGGGCCCCCAATATCATGGGGGGTGTCAAAAAATTTCATTTTCGATAGTTTTCGGTCTCCTGCTCCCAAACTAGCTCTTGTGCCAGGAAGCCGCTAGTACTACGACATAGATGTATAGTATATACAAGTATGTGGCAAGTCTCATCAGGATTGAAAGAGGATGAGATGGGTAGCCAGGGCCCCCAATGTCATGGGGGATGTCAAAAATTCCATTTTCGAGAGTTTTCGGTTTCCTGCTCCCAAACTAGCTCTTGTGCCAGGAAGCCGCTAGTACTACGACATAGATGTATAGTATATACAAGTATGTGACAAGTCTCATCAGGATTGAAAGAGGATGAGATGGGTAGCCAGACCCCCCACTATGTCAGAGGGGGGTGCAAAAAAATTATTTTCGATCTTTCTCGGTCTCTTGCTCCCAAACTAGCTCTTGTGCCAGGAAGCCGCTTATACTGCAATAAAGGTATATGATATATGAATGTATGTGGCAAGTCTCATCAGGATTGAAAGAGGATGAGGAGGGTAGCCAGGCCCCCCAACGGCTCTAGGGTCATATTTTCCTGTACAGAATTGGCTATTTTCGACACTTCTAGGTCTACTGCTCCGAAACTAGCTCTTGTGCCAGGAAGCCGCTAGTACTGTGATAAATGTATATGTTATATACAAGTATGTGGCAAGTCTCATCAGGATTGAAAGAGGATGAGATGGGTAGCCCGGGCTCCCAATGTCATGGGGGATGTCAAAAATTCCATTTTCGATAGTTTTCGGTCTCCTGCTCCCAAACTAGCTCTTGTGCCAGGAAGCCGCTAGTACTACGACATAGATGTATAGTATATACAAGTATGTGGCAAGTCTCATTAGGATTGAAAGAGGATGAGATGGGTAGCCAGGGCCCCCAATGTCATGGGGGGTGTCAAAAATTCCATTTTCGATAATTTTCGGTCTCCTGCTCTCAAACTAGCTCTTGTGCCAGGAAGCAGCTAGTACTACGACATAGATGTATAGTATATACAAGTATGTGGCAAGTCTCGTCAGGATTGAAAGAGGATGAGATGGGTAGCCAGGGCCCCCAATGTCATGGGGGGTGTCAAAAAATTCCATTTTCGATAGTTTTCGGTCTCCTGCTCCCAAACTAGCTCTTGTGCCAGGAAGCAGCTAGTACTACGACATAGATGTATAGTATATACAAGTATGTGGCAAGCCTCATCAGGATTGAAAGAGGATGAGATGGGTAGCCAGGGCCCCCAATGTCATGGGGGGTGTCAAAAATTCCATTTTCGAGAGTTTTCGGTTTCCTGCTCCCAAACTAGCTCTTGTGCCAGGAAGCCGCTAGTACTACGACATAGATGTATAGTATATACAAGTATGTGGCAATTCTCATCAGGATTGAAAGAGGATGAGATGGGTAGCCAGACCCCCCACTATGTCAGACGGGGGTGCAAAAAAAATATTTTCGATATTTCTCGGTATCTTGCTCCCAAACTAGCTCTTGTGCCAGAAAGCCGCTTATACTGCAATAAAGGTATATGATATATGAATGTATGTGTCAAGTCTCATTAGGATTGAAAGAGGATGAGGAGGGTAGCCAGGCCCCCCAACGGCTCTTGGGTCAGATTTTCCTGTACAGAATTGGCTATTTTCGACACTTCTAGGTCTACTGCTCCGAAACTAGCTCTTGTGCCAGGAAGCCGCTAGTACTGTGATGAATGTATATGTTATATACAAGTATGTGGCAAGTCTCATTAGGATTGAAACAGGATGAGATGGGTAGCCAGGGCCCCCAACGTCATGGGGGGTGTCAAAAATTCCATTTTCGAGAGTTTTTGGTTTCCTGCTCCCAAACTAGCTCTTGTGCCAGGAAGCCGCTAGTACTACGACATAGATGTATAGTATATACAAGTATGTGGCAAGTCTCATCAGGATTGAAAGAGGATGAGATGGGTAGCCAGGGCCCCAAATGTCATGGGGGTGTCAAAAAATTCCATTTTCGATAGTTTTCGGTCTCCTGCTCCCAAACTAGATCTTGTGCCAGGAATCCGCTAGTACTACGACATAGATGTATAGTATATACAAGTATGTGGCAAGTCTCATCAGGATTGAAAGAGGATGAGATGGGTAGCCAGGGCCCCCAATGTCATGGGGGTGTGAAAAAATTCCATTTTCGAGAGTTTTTGGTTTCCTGCTCCCAAACTAGCTCTTGTGCCAGGGAGCCGCTTGTACTACGACATAGATGTATAGTATATACAAGTATGTGGCAAGTCTCATTAGGATTGAAAGAGGATGAGATGGGTAGCCAGGGCCCCCAATGTCATGGGGGGTGTCAAAAAATTCCATTTTCGATAGTTTTCCGTCTTCTGCTCCCAAACTAGCTCTTGTGCCAGGAAGCCGCTAGTACTACGGCATATATGTATAGTATATACAAGTATGTGGCAAGTCTCATCAGGATTGAAAGAGGATGAGATGGGTAGCCAGGGCCCCCAATGTCATGGGGGGGGTGTCAAAAAATTCCATTTTCGATAGTTTTCCGTCTCCTGCTCCCAAACTAGCTCTTGTGCCAGGAAGCCGCTAGTACTACGACATAGATGTATAGTATATGAGTCAATGTCAAAATTCGTCAAATTTTGAATGTGGAAAAAAATAAAAAGCACCTGAAAGAAAGTTAAAAAATTTTTGTGTGAAAGTAACAAGCTAACCCTAAAGTAATCCAAACAAACTAAAGGTAATTTTAACAACCAATCAGATTGCTTAAATAAATCGTCAAAAGTCACATGACCAGGAAAAATGTCCATACCGTAACAAATTTTAAATTGTGTTTTTCTTTTAAATATGCAACAACTTTTTATTTCTGATGTATGCAGTCTAATAAACAGATTGTTTCTACACATGTACTGAAGAAAAAAATCTACAGCTGTAATGATAGTAGAAAAAAAACAGTGATCATACAAGCAAAAACGACTTTTTACAGATTTTAGATGTTTTCCGCTTTAAATAACATTTTTAAAAAGCATGTTGCTATACAACAACAATACTGCAGACAATTTATTCATCTTGATAATATTGATTTTGTGGTAATGATCCACATGAAGTCTTTATAAAGAACTTATTTTCAGAAATTTATTACCGTTACGGTACTGGACAAGATGCATGTTACGGTATGGACATTTTTGACTTTGGGCACTAATATGTTGCTAAATGAAGACAGTGATTAAGAAAGATGTTTATTTATTTTCACCGATAAATCCTCTTAAAATGAATGCAAAAGGATGTAAACATAGAAAAGCAACTAATAAAATGTTAAACAGTATATTCTTTTCTTATGTTGTTACGGTATGGACATTCTCTGTTACGGTATGGAAAAGATCTTATATTGATAAAATCGTTACGGTATGGACATTTTTAGAATAAATACCAATGCTTGCCTTTTTGACAGCAATACAGGCAAGTATCATTGAATGATATAACAAGTATTTAATCTTTTGGTATCTTCTATGGTGATTTAAGTCTAATAAGTTTTGTTAGTTTTCTGGTACAGTTAAACATTCTGAGATATCGTTACGGTATGGACCAGCATGTTACGGTATGGACATAACACATTTTGTAGGAAATAATTGTTCTCAATCATAATCCTGATAGCTTTCTTTTTCAATCAAATAATATTTTTTACATGACATACAATTGTATTGCTTCTAGTTTCGATTTCCAAACGATTTTCCAAAAAGGCATGGTATTTCACCAAAATGTCTTTACCGTAACGGAATAATTCCTATGAACGTATTTGTCTAAAAATTTCATTTATAAAATTGGGTTTTAATAATCCTATTACTCAAATTGAAACAAGTTACAGTTTCTCACAGCAAATATATCTACATAAATAACACACAGGTTAATTTATTTTGCTGTTTATCAGTTGATGTCCATACCGTAACAATACGAGTCCTTACCATAACATTTTATTTTGTTACGGTAAGGACTGTTACGGTAAGGACATATTTTAAGTAATTTCTATCTTAAATAATAGTAATGCATTAAAACATGGTAGCAAAAGTGGTTTGCTATTGAGAAATGTAATTGGATCAATATGGCAGAATCAGACCTTTTTCAAAGTATTCACTGTGCTTATATCTCGTTACGGTCAGTGGACACACAAAAAATATACTCTTCTGGGCTTACTCACTGAAACAGTATTTTCCTTGAGCAGTTCAGTAGCAGCATTTCAAAACACATGCAATGCTTGTAAATAGAAAGTGCCCAGTGAGCATGACAGATAACCAGATTTGCCAACATACGGGATCCTATATTATTTTGTCGATTTATCACTGCGTTACGGTAAGGACATTAATCCAGGGACGGATTTATTATTGCCAAAAAATATGAAAAATAAAATGAAATATCCACTTTTGAAACCTCTTATATTTACCTTAATAATGTTCTTTTTGATACAACCAGTCAAAACTACCCAAATATTTACAGCGACTTGCAAAAGTTGCGCTGAATCTTCAATTTTTTTCGAGGGACAGGCAAAAATGATGAAAAATGAGGTTTTAAATCTGGAAAAAAAATGTATTTCTACACCAATCAAATACTGTTTTATCATTTACTATTATTAAGCATGATCAGTTGTATCATATGAAAAAATTCAAATCACGATCTGGTAAGTGGTTTTCATAAAATATTGAGAAGACAAGAATTTTGACGAATTTTGACATTGACTCATATACAAGTATGTGGCAAGTCTCATCAGGATTGAAAGAGGATGAGATGGGTAGCCAGGGCCCCTAATGTCATGGGGGTGTCAAAAAATTCCATTTTCGATAGTTTTCCGTCTCCTGTTCCCAAACTAGCTCTTGTGTCAGGAAGCCGCTAGTACTACGACATAGAAGTATAGAATATACAAGTATGTGGCAAGTCTCATCAGGATTGAAAGAGGATGAGATGGGTAGTTACGGCCCCCAATGTCATGGGGGGTGTCAAAAATTGCATTTTCGAGAGTTTTCGGTTTCCTGCTCCCAAACTAGCTCTTGTATCAGGAAGCCGCTAGTACTACGACATAGCTGTATAGTATTTACAAGTATGTGGCAAGTCTCATCAGGATTGAAAGAGGATGAGATGGGTAGCCAGGGCCCCCAATGTCATAGGGGGTGTAAAAAAATTCCATTTTCGATAGTTTTCGGTCTCCTGCTCCCAAACTAGCTCTTGTGCCAGGAAGCAGCTAGTACTACGACATAGATGCATAGTATATACAAGTATGTGGCAAGTCTCATCAGGTTTGAAAGAGGATGAGTTTGGTAGCCAGGGCCCCCAATGTCATGGGGGGGGTGTCAAAATTCCATTTTCGAGAGTTTTCGGTTTCCTGCTCCCAAACTAGCTCTTGTGCCAGGAAGCCGCTAGTACTACGACATAGATGTATAGTATATACAAGTATGTGGCAAGTCTCATTAGGATTGAAAGAGGATGAGATGGGTAGCCAGGGCCCCCAATGTCATGGGGGTGTCAAAAAATTCCATTTTCGATAGTTTTCGGTCTCCTGCTCCCAAACTAGCTCTTGTGCCAGGAAGCCGCTAGTACTACGACATAGATGTATAGTATGTACAAGTATGCGGCAAGTCTCATCAGGATTGAAAGAGGATGAGATGGGTAGCCAGGGCCCCCAATGTCATGGGGGGTGTCAAAAATTCCATTTTCGAGAGTTTTTCGGTTTACTGCTCCCAAACTAGCTCTTGTGCCAGGAAGTCGCTAGTACTACGACATAGATGTATAGTATATACAATTATGTGGCAAGTCTCGTCAGGATTGAAAGAGGATGAGATGGGTAGCCAGACCCCCACTATGTCAGAGGGGGGTGCAAAAATTATTTTCGATCTTTCTCGGTCTCTTGCTCCCAAACTAGCTCTTGTGCCAGGAAGCCGCTTATACTGCAATAAAGGTATATTATATATGAATGTATGTGGCAAGTCTCATTAGGATTGAAAGAGGATGAGGAGGGTAGCCAGGCCCCCCAACGGCTCTAGGGTCATATTTTCCTGTACAGAATTGGCTATTTTCGACACTTCTAGGTCTACTGCTCGGAAACTAGCTCTTGTGCCAGGAAGCCGCTAGTACTGTGATAAATGTATATGTTACATAAAAGTATGTGGCAAGTCTCATAAGGATTGAAAGAGGATGAGATGGGTAGCCAGGGCACCCAATGTCATGGGGTGTGTCAAAAAATTCCATTTTCGATAGCTTTCGGTCTCCTACTCCCAAACTAGCTCTTGTGCCAGGAAGCCGCTAGTACTACGACATAGATATATAGTATATACAAGTATGTGGCAAGTCTCATCAGGATTGAAAGAGGATGAGATGGGTAGCCAGGGCCCCCAATGTCATGGGGGGTGTCAAAAAATTCCATTTTCGATAGTTTTCGGTCTCCTGCTCCCAAACTAGCTCTTGTGCCAGGAAGCCGCTAGTACTACGACATAGATGTATAGTATATACAAGTATGTGGCAAGTCTCGTCAGGATTGAAAGAGGATGAGATGGGTAGCCAGACCCCCCACTATGTCAGAGGGGGTGCAAAAAATTATTTTCGATCTTTCTTCATACATTTATACATTAAGAAAGATCGAAAATAATTTTTTGCACCCCCCTCTGACATAGTGGGGGGTCTGGCTACCCATCTCATCCTCTTTCAATCCTGATGAGACTTGCCACATACTTGTATATACTATACATCTATGTCGTAGTACTAGCGGCTTCCTGGCACAAGAGCTAGTTTGGGAGCAGGAGACCGAAAACTATCGAAAATGGAATTTTTTGACACCACCCATGACATTGGGGACCCTGGCTACCCATCTCATCCTCTTTCAATCCTGATGAGACTTGCCACATACTTTTATGTAAAATATACATTTATCACAGTACTAGCGGCTTCCTGGCACAAGAGCTAGTTTTCGAGCAGTAGACCTAGAAGTGTCGAAAATAGCCAATTCTGTACAGGAAAATATGACCCTAGAGCCGTTGGGGGGCCTGGCTACCCTCCTCATCCTCTTTCAATCCTAATGAGACTTGCCACATACATTCATATATCATATACCTTTATTGCAGTATAAGCGGCTTCCTGGCACAAGAGCTACTTTGGGAGCAAGAGACCAAGAAAGATCGAAAATATTTTTTGCACCCCCCTCTGACATAGTGGGGGTCTGGCTACCCATCTCATCCTCTTTCAATCCTGACGAGACTTGCCACATGCTTGTATATACTATTCATCTATGTCGTAGTACTAGCGGCTTCCTGGCACAAGAGCTGGTTTGGGAGCAGGAAACCGAAAACTCTCGAAAATGGAATTTTTGACACCCCCATGACATTGGGGGCCCTGGCTACCCATCTCATCCTCTTTCAATCCTGATGAGACTTGCCACATACTTGTATATACTATACATCTATGTCGTAGTACTAGCGGCTTCCTGGCACAAGAGCTAGTTTGGGAGCAGGAGACCGAAAACTATCAAAAATGGAATTTTTGGACACCCCCATGACATTGGGGGCCCTGGCTACCCATCTCATCTTCTTTCAATCCTGATGAGACTTGCCACATACTTGTATATACTATACATCTATGTCGTAGTACTAGCGGCTTCCTGGCACAAGAGCTAGTTTGGGAGCAGGAGACCGAAAACTATCGAAAATGGAATTTTTTGACCCCCCCATGACATTGGGGGCCCTGGCTACCCATCTCATCCTCTTTCAATCCTGATGAGACTTGCCATATACTTTTATGTAACATATACATTTATCACAGTACTAGCGGTTTCCTGGCACAAGAGCTAGTTTCCGAGCAGTAGACCTAGAAGTGTCGAAAATAGCCAATTCTGTACAGGAAAATATGACCCTAGAGCCGTTGGGGGGCCTGGCTACCCTCCTCATCCTCTTTCAATCCTAATGAGACTTGCCATTAAACATTCATATATCATATACCTTTATTGCAGTATAAGCGGCTTCCTGGCACATCTCATCCTCTTTCAATCCTGATGAGACTTGCCACATACTTGTATATACTATACATCTATGTCGTAGTACTAGCGGCTTCCTGGCACAAGAGCTAGTTTGGGAGCAGGAGACCGAAAACTATCGAAAATGGAATTTTTTGACACCCCGATGACATTGGGGGCCCTGGCTTCCCATCTCACCCTCTTTCAATCCTGATGAGACTTGCCACATACTTGTATATACTATACATCTATGTCGTAGTACTAGCGGCTTCCTGGCACAAGAGCTAGTTTGGGAGCAGGAGACCGAAAACTATCGAAAATGGAATTTTTTGACACCCCCATGACATTGGGGGCCCTGGCTACCCATCTCATCCTCTTTCAATCCTGATGAGACTTGCCACATACTTTTATGTAACATATACATTTATCACAGTACTAGCGGCTTCCTGGCACAAGAGCTAGTTTCCGAGCAGTAGACCTAGAA
Source organism: Rugalucina vietnamica (assembly GCA_964017185.1). Classification (NCBI taxonomy): domain Eukaryota; kingdom Metazoa; phylum Mollusca; class Bivalvia; order Lucinida; family Lucinidae; genus Rugalucina; species Rugalucina vietnamica. The sequence goes on along the minus strand of OZ024874.1, from coordinate 59,711,357 downwards.
GTGTCGAAAATAGCCAATTCTGTACAGGAAAATATGACCCTAGAGCCGTTGGGGGCTACCCTCCTCATCCTCTTTCAATCCTGATGAGACTTGCCACATACATTCATATATCATATACCTTTATTGCAGTATAAGCGGATTCCTGGCACAAGAGCTAGTTTGGGAGCAAGAGACCAAGAAATATCGAAAATAATTTTTTGCACCCCCCTCTGACATAGTGGGGGGTCTGGCTACCCATCTCATCCTCTTTCAATCCTAACGAGACTTGCCACATACTTGCATATACTATACATCTATGTCGTAGTACTACCGGCTTCCTGGCACAAGAGCTAGTTTGGGAGCAAGAGACCGAAAACTATCGAAAATGGAATTTTTTGACACCCACATGACATTGGGGGCCCTGGCTACCCATCTCATCCTCTTTCAATCCTGATGAGACTTGCCATATACTTTTATGTAACATATACATTTATCACAGTACTAGCGGTTTCCTGGCACAAGAGCTAGTTTCCGAGCAGTAGACCTAGAAGTGTCGAAAATAGCCAATTCTGTACAGGAAAATATGACCCTAGAGCCGTTGGGGGGCCTGGCTACCCTCCTCATCCTCTTTCAATCCTAATGAGACTTGCCACATACATTCATATATCATATACCTTTATTGCAGTATAAGCGGCTTCCTGGCACATCTCATCCTCTTTCAATCCTGATGAGACTTGCAACATACTTGTATATACTATACATCTATGTCGTAGTACTAGCGGCTTCCTGGCACAAGAGCTAGTTTGGGAGCAGGAGACCGAAAACTATCGAAAATGGAATTTTTTGACACCCCGATGACATTGGGGGCCCTGGCTTCCCATCTCATCCTCTTTCAATCCTGAAGAGACTTGCCACATACTTGTATATACTATACATCTATGTCGTAGTACTAGCGGCTTCCTGGCACAAGAGCTAGTTTGGGAGCAGGAGACCGAAAACTATCGAAAATGGAATTTTTTGACACCCCCCCATGACATTGGGGGCCCTGGCTACCCATCTCATCCTCTTTCAATCCTGATGAGACTTGCCACATACGTTTATGTAACATATACATTTATCACAGTACTAGCGGCTTCCTGGCACAAGAGCTAGTTTCCGAGCAGTAGACCTAGAAGTGTCGAAAATAGCCAATTCTGTACAGGAAAATATGACCCTAGAGCCGTTGGGGGGCCTGGCTACCCTCCTCATCCTCTTTCAATCCTAATGAGACTTGCCACATACATTCATATATCATATACCTTTATTGCAGTATAAGCGGCTTCCTGGCACAAGAGCTAGTTTGGGAGCAAGAGACCAAGAAATATCGAAAATAATTTTTTGCACCCCCTCTGACATAGTGGGGGGTCTGGCTACCCATCTCATCCTCTTTCAATCCTAACGAGACTTGCCACATACTTGCATATACTTTACATCTATGTCGTAGTACTAGCGGCTTCCTGGCACAAGAGCTAGTTTGGGAGCAGGAAACCGAAAACTCTCGAAAATGGAATTTTTGACACCCCCCATGACATTGGGGGCCCTGGCTACCCATCTCATCCTCTTTCAATCCTGATGAGACTTGCCACATACTTGTATATACTATACATCTATGTCGTAGTACAAGCGGCTTCCTGGCACAAGAGCTAGTTTGGGAGCAGGAGACCGAAAACTATCGAAAATGGATTTTTTTGACACCCCCATGACATTGGGGGCCCTGGCTACCCATCTCATCCTCTTTCAATCCTGATGAGACTTGCCACATACTTGTATATACTATACATCTATGTCGTAGTACTAGCGGCTTCCTGGCACAAGAGCTAGTTTGGGAGCAGGAGACCGAAAACTATCGAAAATGGAATTTTTTGACACCCCCCATGACATTGGGGCCCCTGGCTACCCATCTCATCCTCGTTCAATCCTGATGAGACTTGCCACATACTTTTATGTAACATATACATTTATCACAGTACTAGCGGCTTCCTGGCACAAGAGCTAGTTTCCGAGCAGTAGACCTAGAAGTGTCGAAAATAGCCAATTCTGTACAGGAAAATATGACCCCAGAGCCGTTGGGGGGCCTGGCTACCCTCCTCATCCTCTTTCAATCCTAATGAGACTTGCCACATACATTCATATTTCATATACCTTTATTGCAGTATAAGCGGCTTCCTGGTACAAGAGCTAGTTTGGGAGCAAGAGACCAAGAAAGATCGAAAATAATTTTTTGCACCCCCCTCTGACATAGTGGGGGGTCTGGCTACCCATCTCATCCTCTTTCAATCCTGACGAGACTTGCCATATACTTGTATATACTATTCATCTATGTCGTAGTACTAGCGGCTTTCTGGCACAAGAGCTAGTTTGGGAGCAGGAAACCGAAAACTCTCGAAAATGGAATTTTTGACACCCCCATGACATTGGGGGCCCTGGCCACCCATCTCATCCTCTTTCAATCCTGATGAGACTTGCCACATACTTGTATATACTATACATCTATGTCGTAGTACTAGCGGCTTCCTGGCACAAGAGCTAGTTTGGGAGCAGGAGACCGAAAACTATCGAAAATGGAATTTTTTGACACCCCCATGACATTGGGGGCCCTGGCTACCCATCTCATCCTCTTTCAATCCTGATGAGACTTGCCACATACTTGTATATACTATACATCTATGTCGTAGTACTAGCGGCTTCCTGGCACAAGAGCTAGTTTGGGAGCAGGAGACCGAAAACTATCGAAAATGGAATTTTTTGACACCCCCCATGACATTGGGGGCCCTGGCTACCCATCTCATCCTCTTTCAATCCTGATGAGACTTGCCACATACTTTTATGTAACATATACATTTATCACAGTACTAGCGGCTTCCTGGCACAAGAGCTAGTTTCCGAGCAGTAGACCTAGAAGTGTCGAAAATAGCCAATTCTGTACAGGAAAATATGACCCTAGAGCCGTTGGGGGGCTTGGCTACCCTCCTCATCCTCTTTCAATCCTAATGAGACTTGCCACATACATTCATATTTCGTACACCTTTATTGCAGTATAAGCGGCTTCCTGGCACAAGAGCTAGTTTGGGAGCAAGAGACCAAGAAAGATCGAAAATAATTTTTTTTGCATTCCCCTCTGACATAGTGGGGGTTTGGCTACCCATCTCATCCTCTTTCAATCCTAACGAGACTTGATACATACTTGCATATACTATACATCTATGTCGTAGTGCTAGCGGCTTCCTGGCACAAGAGCTAGTTTGGGAGCAGGAAACCGAAAACTCTCGAAAATGGAATTTTTGACACCCCCCATGACATTGGGGGCCCTGGCTACCCATCTTATCCTCTTTCAATCCTGATGAGACTTGCCACATACTTGTATATACTATACATCTATGTCGTAGTACTAGCGGCTTCCTGGCACAAGAGCTAGTTTGGGAGCAGGAGACCGAAAACTATCGAAAATGGAATTTTTTGACACCCCCATGACATTGGGGGCCCTGGCTACCCATCTCATCCTCTTTCAATCCTGATGAGACTTGCCACTTACTTTTATGTAACATATACATTTATCACAGTACTAGCGGCTTCCTGGCACAAGAGCTAGTTTCCGAGCAGTAGACCTAGAAGTGTCGAAAATAGCCAATTCTGTATAGGAAAATATGACCCTGGAGCCGTTGGGGGGCCTGGCTACCCTCCTCATCCTCTTTCAATCCTAATGAGACTTGCCACATACATTCATATATCATATACCTTTATTGCAGTATAAGCGGCTTCCTGGCACAAGAGCTAGTTTGGGAGCAAGAGACCAAGAAAGATCGAAAATAATTTTTTTGCACCCCCCTCTGACATAGTGGGGGGTCTGGCTACCCATCTCATCCTCTTTCAATCCTGACGAGACTTGCCACATACTTGTATATACTATTCATCTATGTCGTAGTACTAGCGGCTTCCTGGCACAAGAGCTAGTTTGGGAGCAGGAAACCGAAAACTCTCGAAAATGGAATTTTTGACACCCCCATGACATTGGGGGCCCTGGCTACCCATCTCATCCTCTTTCAATCCTGATGAGACTTGCCACATACTTGTATATACTATACATCTATGTCGTAGTACTAGCGGCTTCCTGGCACAAGAGATAGTTTGGGAGCAGGAGACCGAAAACTATCGAAAATGGAATTTTTTGACACCCCCATGACATTGGGGGCCCTGGCTACCCATCTCATCCTCTTTCAATCCTGATGAGACTTGCCACATACTTGTATGTACTGTAAATCTATGTCGTAGTACTAGCGGCTTCCTGGCACAAGAGCTAGTTTGGGAGCAGGAGACCGAAAACTATCGAAAATGGAATTTTTTGACACCCCCATGACATTGGGGGCCCTGGCTACCCATCTCATCCTCTTTCAATCCTGATGAGACGTGCCATATACTTTTATGTAACATATACATTTATCACAGTACTAGCGGCTTCCTGGCACAAGAGCTAGTTTCCGAGCAGTAGACCTAGAAGTGTCGAAAATAGCCAATTCTGTACAGGAAAATATGACCCTAGAGCCGTTGGGGGGCCTGGCTACCCTCCTCATCCTCTTTCAATCCTAATGAGACTTGCCACATACATTCATATTTCATATACCTTTATTGCAGTATAAGCGGCTCCCTGGCACAAGAGCTAGTTTGGGAGCAAGAGACCAAGAAAGATCGAAAATAATTTTTTTGCACCCCCCTCTGACATAGTGGGGGGTCTGGCTACCCATCTCATCCTCTTTCAATCCTGACGAGACTTGCCATATACTTGTATATACTATTCATCTATGTCGTAGTACTAGCGGCTTTCTGGCACAAGAGCTAGTTTGGGAGCAGGAAACCGAAAACTCTCGAAAATGGAATTTTTGACACCCCCATGACATTTGGGGCCCTGGCCACCCATCTCATCCTCTTTCAATCCTGATGAGACTTGCCACATACTTGTATATACTATACATCTATGTCGTAGTACTAGCGGCTTCCTGGCACAAGAGCTAGTTTGGGAGCAGGAGACCGAAAACTATCGAAAATGGAATTTTTTGACACCCCCATGACATTGGGGGCCCTGGCTACCCATCTCATCCTCTTTCAATCCTGATGAGACTTGCCATATACTTTTATGTAACATATACATTTATCACAGTACTAGCGGCTTCCTGGCACAAGAGCTAGTTTCCGAGCAGTAGACCTAGAAGTGTCGAAAATAGCCAATTCTGTACAGGAAAATATGACCCTAGAGCCGTTGGGGGGCCTGGCTACCCTCCTCATCCTCTTTCAATCCTAATGAGACTTGCCACATACATTCATATTTCATATACCTTTATTGCAGTATAAGCGGCTCCCTGGCACAAGAGCTAGTTTGGGAGCAAGAGACCAAGAAAGATCGAAAATATTTTTTTTGCACCCCCCTCTGACATAGTGGGGGGTCTGGCTACCCATCTCATCCTCTTTCAATCCTGACGAGACTTGCCATATACTTGTATATACTATTCATCTATGTCGTAGTACTAGCGGCTTTCTGGCACAAGAGCTAGTTTGGGAGCAGGAAACCGAAAACTCTCGAAAATGGAATTTTTGACACCCCCATGACATTTGGGGCCCTGGCCACCCATCTCATCCTCTTTCAATCCTGATGAGACTTGCCACATACTTGTATATACTATACATCTATGTCGTAGTACTAGCGGCTTCCTGGCACAAGAGCTAGTTTGGGAGCAGAAGACCGAAAACTATCGAAAATGGAATTTTTTGACACCCCCATGACATTGGGGGCCCTGGCTACCCATCTCATCCTCTTTCAATCCTGATGAGACTTGCCACATACTTGTATATACTATACATCTATGTCGTAGTACTAGCGGCTTCCTGGCACAAGAGCTAGTTTGGGAGCAGGAGACCGAAAACTATCGAAAATGAAATTTTTTGACACCCCGATGACATTGGGTGCCCTGGCTTCCCATCTCCCCCTCTTTCAATCCTGATGAGACTTGCCACATACTTGTATATACTATACATCTATGTCGTAGTACTAGCGGCTTCCTGGCACAAGAGCTAGTTTGGGAGCAGGAGACCGAAAACTATCGAAAATGGAATTTTTTGACACCCCCCATGACATTGGGGGCCCTGGCTACCCATCTCATCCTCTTTCAATCCTGATGAGACTTGCCACATACTTTTATGTAACATATACATTTATCACAGTACTAGCGGCTTCCTGGCACAAGAGCTAGTTTCCGAGCAGTAGACCTAGAAGTGTCGAAAATAGCCAATTCTGTACAGGAAAATATGACCCTAGAGCCGTTGGGGGGCCTGGCTACCCTCCTCATCCTCTTTCAATCCTAATGAGACTTGCCACATACATTCATATATCATATACCTTTATTGCAGTATAAGCGGCTTCCTGGCACAAGAGCTAGTTTGGGAGCAAGAGACCAAGAAATATCGAAAATAATTTTTTGCACCCCCCTCTGACATAGTGGGGGGTCTGGCTACCCATCTCATCCTCTTTCAATCCTAACGAGACTTGCCACATACTTGCATATACTATACATCTATGTCGTAGTACTAGCGGCTTCCTGGCACAAGAGCTAGTTTGGGAGCAGGAAACCGAAAACTCTCGAAAATGGAATTTTTGACACCCCCCATGACATTGGGGGCCCTGGCTACCCATCTCATCCTCTTTCAATCCTGATGAGACTTGCCACATACTTGTATATACTATACATCTATGTCTTAGTACTAGCGGCTTCCTGGCACAAGAGCTAGTTTGGGAGCAGGAGACCGAAAACTATCGAAAATGGAATTTTTGGACACCCCCATGACATTGGGGGCCCTGGCTACCCATCTCATCTTCTTTCAATCCTGATGAGACTTGCCACATACTTGTATATACTATACATCTATGTCGTAGTACTAGCGGCTTCCTGGCACAAGAGCTAGTTTGGGAGCAAGAGACCGAAAACTATCGAAAATGGAATTTTTTGACACCCCCATGACATTGGGGGCCCTGGCTACCCATCTCATCCTCTTTCAATCCTGATGAGACTTGCCATATACTTTTATGTAACATATACATTTATCACAGTACTAGCGGTTTCCTGGCACAAGAGCTAGTTTCCGAGCAGTAGACCTAGAAGTGTCGAAAATAGCCAATTCTGTACAGGAAAATATGACCCTAGAGCCGTTGGGGGGCCTGGCTACCCTCCTCATCCTCTTTCAATCCTAATGAGACTTGCCACATACATTCATATATCATATACCTTTATTGCAGTATAAGCGGCTTCCTGGCACATCTCATCCTCTTTCAATCCTGATGAGACTTGCAACATACTTGTATATATTATACATCTATGTCGTAGTACTAGCGGCTTCCTGGCACAAGAGCTAGTTTGGGAGCAGGAGACCGAAAACTATCGAAAATGGAATTTTTGGACACCCCGATGACATTGGGGGCCCTGGCTTCCCATCTCATCCTCTTTCAATCCTGATGAGACTTGCCACATACTTGTATATACTATACATCTATGTCGTAGTACTAGCGGCTTCCTGGCACAAGAGCTAGTTTGGGAGCAGGAGACCGAAAACTATCGAAAATGGAATTTTTTGACACCCCCCCATGACATTGGGGGCCCTGGCTACCCATCTCATCCTCTTTCAATCCTGATGAGACTTGCCACATACTTTTATGTAACATATACATTTATCACAGTACTAGCGGCTTCCTGGCACAAGAGCTAGTTTCCGAGCAGTAGACCTAGAAGTGTCGAAAATAGCCAATTCTGTACAGGAAAATATGACCCTAGAGCCGTTGGGGGGCCTGGCTACCCTCCTCATCCTCTTTCAATCCTAATGAGACTTGCCACATACATTCATATATCATATACCTTTATTGCAGTATAAGCGGCTTCCTGGCACAAGAGCTAGTTTGGGAGCAAGAGACCAAGAAATATCGAAAATAATTTTTTGCACCCCCCTCTGACATAGTGGGGGGTCTGGCTACCCATCTCATCCTCTTTCAATCCTAACGAGACTTGCCACATACTTGCATATACTTTACATCTATGTCGTAGTACTAGCGGCTTCCTGGCACAAGAGCTAGTTTGGGAGCAGGAAACCGAAAACTCTCGAAAATGGAATTTTTGACACCCCCCATGACATTGGGGGCCCTGGCTACCCATCTCATCCTCTTTCAATCCTGATGAGACTTGCCACATACTTGTATATACTATACATCTATGTCGTAGTACTAGCGGCTTCCTGGCACAAGAGCTAGTTTGGGAGCAGGAGACCGAAAACTATCGAAAATGGAATTTTTTGACACCCCCCATGACATTGGGGGCCCTGGCTACCCATCTCATCCTCGTTCAATCCTGATGAGACTTGCCACATACTTTTATGTAACATATACATTTATCACAGTACTAGCGGCTTCCTGGCACAAGAGCTAGTTTCCGAGCAGTAGACCTAGAAGTGTCGAAAATAGCCAATTCTGTACAGGAAAATATGACCCTAGAGCCGTTGGGGGGCCTGGCTACCCTCCTCATCCTCTTTCAATCCTAATGAGACTTGCCACATACATTCATATTTCATATACCTTTATTGCAGTATAAGCGGCTTCCTGGCACAAGAGCTAGTTTGGGAGCAAGAGACCAAGAAAGATCGAAAATAATTTTTTGCACCCCCCTCTGACATAGTGGGGGGTCTGGCTACCCATCTCATCCTCTTTCAATCCTGACGAGACTTGCCATATACTTGTATATACTATTCATCTATGTCGTAGTACTAGCGGCTTTTGGCACAAGAGCTAGTTTGGGAGCAGGAAACCGAAAACTCTCGAAAATGGAATTTTTGACACCCCCATGACAATGGGGGCCCTGGCCACCCATCTCATCCTCTTTCAATCCTGATGAGACTTGCCACATACTTGTATATACTATACATCTATGTCGTAGTACTAGCGGCTTCCTGGCACAAGAGCTAGTTTGGGAGCAGGAGACCGAAAACTATCGAAAATGGAATTTTTTGACACCCCCATGACATTGGGGGCCCTGGCTACCCATCTCATCCTCTTTCAATCCTGATGAGACTTGCCACATACTTGTATATACTATACATCTATGTCGTAGTACTAGCGGCTTCCTGGCACAAGAGCTAGTTTGGGAGCAGGAGACCGAAAACTATCGAAAATGGAATTTTTTGACACCCCCCATGACATTGGGGGCCCTGGCTACCCATCTCATCCTCTTTCAATCCTGATGAGACTTGCCACATACTTTTATGTAACATATACATTTATCACAGTACTAGCGGCTTCCTGGCACAAGAGCTAGTTTCCGAGCAGTAGACCTAGAAGTGTCGAAAATAGCCAATTCTGTACAGGAAAATATGACCCTAGAGCCGTTGGGGGGCTTGGCTACCCTCCTCATCCTCTTTCAATCCTAATGAGACTTGCCACATACATTCATATTTCGTATACCTTTATTGCAGTATAAGCGGCTTCCTGGCACAAGAGCTAGTTTGGGAGCAAGAGACCAAGAAAGATCGAAAATAATTTTTTTTGCATTCCCCTCTGACATAGTGGGGGTTTGGCTACCCATCTCATCCTCTTTCAATCCTAACGAGACTTGCCACATACTTGCATATACTATGCATCTATGTCGTAGTGCTAGCGGCTTCCTGGCACAAGAGCTAGTTTGGGAGCAGGAAACCGAAAACTCTCGAAAATGGAATTTTTGACACCCCCCATGACATTGGGGGCCCTGGCTACCCATCTCATCCTCTTTCAATCCTGATGAGACTTGCCACATACTTGTATATACTATACATCTATGTCGTAGTACTAGCGGCTTCCTGGCACAAGAGCTAGTTTGGGAGCAGGAGACCGAAAACTATCGAAAATGGAATTTTTTGACACCCCCCATGACATTGGGGGCCCTGGCTACCCATCTCATCCTCTTTCAATCCTGATGAGACTTGCCACTTACTTTTATGTAACATATACATTTATCACAGTACTAGCGGCTTCCTGGCACAAGAGCTAGTTTCCGAGCAGTAGACCTAGAAGTGTCGAAAATAGCCAATTCTGTATAGGAAAATATGACCCTGGAGCCGTTGGGGGGCCTGGCTACCCTCCTCATCCTCTTTCAATCCTAATGAGACTTGCCACATACATTCATATATCATATACCTTTATTGCAGTATAAGCGGCTTCCTGGCACAAGAGCTAGTTTGGGAGCAAGAGACCAAGAAAGATCGAAAATAATTTTTTTGCACCCCCCTCTGACGTAGTGGGGGGTCTGGCTACCCATCTCATCCTCTTTCAATCCTGACGAGACTTGCCACATACTTGTATATACTATTCATCTATGTCGTAGTACTAGCGGCTTCCTGGCACAAGAGCTAGTTTGGGAGCAGGAAACCGAAAACTCTCGAAAATGGAATTTTTGACACCCCCATGACATTGGGGGCCCTGGCTACCCATCTCATCCTCTTTCAATCCTGATGAGACTTGCCACATACTTGTATATACTATACATCTATGTCGTAGTACTAGCGGCTTCCTGGCACAAGAGCTAGTTTGGGAGCAGGAGACCGAAAACTATCGAAAATGGAATTTTTTGACACCCCCATGACATTGGGGGCCCTGGCTACCCATCTCATCCTCTTTCAATCCTGATGAGACTTGCCACATACTTGTATGTACTATAAATCTATGTCGTAGTACTAGCGGCTTCCTGGCAAAAGAGCTAGTTTGGGAGCAGGAGACCGAAAACTATCGAAAATGGAATTTTTTGACACCCCCATGACATTGGGGGCCCTGGCTACCCATCTCATTCTCTTTCAATCCTGATGAGACTTGCCATATACTTTTATGTAACATATACATTTATCACAGTACTAGCGGCTTCCTGGCACAAGAGCTAGTTTCCGAGCAGAAGACCTAGAAGTGTCGAAAATAGCCAATTCTGTACAGGAAAATATGACCCTAGAGCCGTTGGGGGGCCTGGCTACCCTCCTCATCCCCTTTCAATCCTAATGAGACTTGCCACATACATTCATATTGCATATACCTTTATTGCAGTATAAGCGGCTCCCTGGCACAAGAGCTAGTTTGGGAGCAAGAGACCAAGAAAGATCGAAAATAATTTTTTTGCACCCCCCTCTGACATAGTGGGGGGTCTGGCTACCCATCTCATCCTCTTTCAATCCTGACGAGACTTGCCATATACTTGTATATACTATTCATCTATGTCGTAGTACTAGCGGCTTTCTGGCACAAGAGCTAGTTTGGGAGCAGGAAACCGAAAACTCTCGAAAATGGAATTTTTGACACCCCCATGACATTTGGGGCCCTGGCCACCCATCTCATCCTCTTTCAATCCTGATGAGACTTGCCACATACTTGTATATACTATACATCTATGTCGTAGTACTAGCGGCTTCCTGGCACAAGAGCTAGTTTGGGAGCAGGAGACCGAAAACTATCGAAAATGGAATTTTTTGACACCCCCATGACATTGGGGGCCCTGGCTACCCATCTCATCCTCTTTCAATCCTGATGAGACTTGCCACATACTTGTATATACTATACATCTATGTCGTAGTACTAGCGGCTTCCTGGCACAAGAGCTAGTTTGGGAGCAGGAGACCGAAAACTATCGAAAATGGAATTTTTTGACACCCCCCATGACATTGGGGGTCCTGGCTACCCATCTCATCCTCTTTTAATCCTGATGAGACTTGCCACATACTTTTATGTAACATATACATTTATCACAGTACTAGCGGCTTCCTGGCACAAGAGCTAGTTTCCGAGCAGTAGACCTAGAAGTGTCGAAAATAGCCAATTCTGTACAGGAAAATATGATCCTAGAGGCGTTGGGGTACCTGGCTACCCTCCTCATCCTCTTTCAATCCTAATGAGACTTGCCACATACATTTATATTTCATATACCTTTATTGCAGTATAAGCGGCTTCCTGGCACAAGAGCTAGTTTGGGAGCAAGAGACCAAGAAATATCGAAAATAATTTTTTTGCACCCCCCTCTGACATAGTGGGGGGTCTGGCTACCAATCTCATCCTCTTTCAATCCTGACGAGACTTGCCACATACTTGTATATACTATTCATATATGTCGTAGTACTAGCGGCTTCCTGGCACAAGAGCTAGTTTGGGAGCAGGAAACCGAAAACTCTCGAAAATGGAATTTTTGACACCCCCATGACATTTGGGGCCCTGGCTACCCATCTCATCCTCTTTCAATCCTGATGAGACTTGCCACATACTTGTATATACTATACATCTATGTCGTAGTACTAGCGGCTTCCTGGCACAAGAGCTAGTTTGGGAGCAGGAGACCGAAAACTATCGAAAATGGAATTTTTGACACCCCCATGACATTGGGGGCCCTGGCTACCCATCTCATCCTCTTTCAATCCTGATGAGACTTGCCACATACTTGTATATACTATACATCTATGTCGTAGTACTAGCGGCTTCCTGGCACAAGAGCTAGTTTGGGAGCAGGAGACCGAAAACTATCGAAAATGGAATTTTTTGACACCCCCATGACATTGGGGGCCCTGGCTACCCATCTCATCCTCTTTCAATCCTGATGAGACTTGCCACATACTTTTATGTAACATATACATTTATCAAAGTACTAGCGGCTTCCTGGCACAAGAGCTAGTTTCCGAGCAGTAGACCTAGAAGTGTCGAAAATAGCCAATTCTGTACAGGAAAATATGACCCTAGAGCCGTTGGGGGGCCTGGCTTCCCTCCTCATCCTCTTTCAATCCTAATGAGACTTGCCACATACATTCATATTTCATATACCTTTATTGCAGTATAAGCGGCTTCCTGGCACAAGAGCTAGTTTGGGAGCAAAAGACCAAGAAAGATCGAAAATAATTTTTTGCACCCCCCTCTGACATAGTGGGGGGTCTGGCTACCCATCTCATCCTCTTTCAATCCTGACGAGACTTGCCACATACTTGTATATGCTATTCATCTATGTCGTAGTACTAGCGGCTTTCTGGCACAAGAGCTAGTTTGGGAGCAGGAAACCGAAAACTCTCGAAAATGGAATTTTTGACACCCCCATGACATTGGGGGCCCTGTCTACCCATCTCATCCTCTTTCAATCCTGATGAGACTTGCCACATACTTGTATGTACTATAAATCTATGTCGTAGTACTAGCGGCTTCCTGGCACAAGAGCTAGTTTGGGAGCAGGAGACCGAAAACTATCGAAAATGGAATTTTTTGACACCCCCATGACATTGGGGGCCCTGGCTACCCATCTCATTCTCTTTCAATCCTGATGAGACTTGCCATATACTTTTATGTAACATATACATTTATCACAGTACTAGCGGCTTCCTGGCACAAGAGCTAGTTTCCGAGCAGAAGACCTAGAAGTGTCGAAAATAGCCAATTCTGTACAGGAAAATATGACCCTAGAGCCGTTGGGGGGGCCTGGCTACCCTCCTCATCCCCTTTCAATCCTAATGAGACTTGCCACATACATTCATATTGCATATACCTTTATTGCAGTATAAGCGGCTCCCTGGCACAAGAGCTAGTTTGGGAGCAAGAGACCAAGAAAGATCGAAAATAATTTTTTTGCACCCCCCTCTGACATAGTGGGGGGTCTGGCTACCCATCTCATCCTCTTTCAATCCTGACGAGACTTGCCATATACTTGTATATACTATTCATCTATGTCGTAGTACTAGCGGCTTTCTGGCACAAGAGCTAGTTTGGGAGCAGGAAACCGAAAACTCTCGAAAATGGAATTTTTGACACCCCCATGACATTTGGGGCCCTGGCCACCCATCTCATCCTCTTTCAATCCTGATGAGACTTGCCACATACTTGTATATACTATACATCTATGTCGTAGTACTAGCGGCTTCCTGGCACAAGAGCTAGTTTGGGAGCAGGAGACCGAAAACTATCGAAAATGGAATTTTTTGACACCCCCATGACATTGGGGGCCCTGGCTACCCATCTCATCCTCTTTCAATCCTGATGAGACTTGCCACATACTTGTATATACTATACATCTATGTCGTAGTACTAGCGGCTTCCTGGCACAAGAGCTAGTTTGGGAGCAGGAGACCGAAAACTATCGAAAATGGAATTTTTTGACACCCCCCATGACATTGGGGGTCCTGGCTACCCATCTCATCCTCTTTTAATCCTGATGAGACTTGCCACATACTTTTATGTAACATATACATTTATCACAGTACTAGCGGCTTCCTGGCACAAGAGCTAGTTTCCGAGCAGTAGACCTAGAAGTGTCGAAAATAGCCAATTCTGTACAGGAAAATATGACCCTAGAGCCGTTGGGGGGCCTGGCTACCCTCCTAATCCTCTTTCAATCCTAATGAGACTTGCCACATACATTTATATTTCATATACCTTTATTGCAGTATAAGCGGCTTCCTGGCACAAGAGCTAGTTTGGGAGCAAGAGACCAAGAAATATCGAAAATAATTTTTTTGCACCCCCCTCTGACATAGTGGGGGGTCTGGCTACCAATCTCATCCTCTTTCAATCCTGACGAGACTTGCCACATACTTGTATATACTATTCATATATGTCGTAGTACTAGCGGCTTCCTGGCACAAGAGCTAGTTTGGGAGCAGGAAACCGAAAACTCTCGAAAATGGAATTTTTGACACCCCCATGACATTGGGGGCCCTGGCTACCCATCTCATCCTCTTTCAATCCTGATGAGACTTGCCACATACTTGTATATACTATACATCTATGTCGTAGTACTAGCGGCTTCCTGGCACAAGAGCTAGTTTGGGAGCAGGAGACCGAAAACTATCGAAAATGGAATTTTTGACACCCCCATGACATTGGGGGCCCTGGCTACCCATCTCATCCTCTTTCAATCCTGATGAGACTTGCCACATACTTGTATATACTATACATCTATGTCGTAGTACTAGCGGCTTCCTGGCACAAGAGCTAGTTTGGGAGCAGGAGACCGAAAACTATCGAAAATGGAATTTTTTGACACCCCCCATGACATTGGGGGCCCTGGCTACCCATCTCATCCTCTTTCAATCCTGATGAGACTTGCCACATACTTTTATGTAACATATACATTTATCAAAGTACTAGCGGCTTCCTGGCACAAGAGCTAGTTTCCGAGCAGTAGACCTAGAAGTGTCGAAAATAGCCAATTCTGTACAGGAAAATATGACCCTAGAGCCGTTGGGGGGCCTGGCTTCCCTCCTCATCCTCTTTCAATCCTAATGAGACTTGCCACATACATTCATATTTCATATACCTTTATTGCAGTATAAGCGGCTTCCTGGCACAAGAGCTAGTTTGGGAGCAAAAGACCAAGAAAGATCGAAAATAATTTTTTGCACCCCCCTCTGACATAGTGGGGGGTCTGGCTACCCATCTCATCCTCTTTCAATCCTGACGAGACTTGCCACATACTTGTATATGCTATTCATCTATGTCGTAGTACTAGCGGCTTTCTGGCACAAGAGCTAGTTTGGGAGCAGGAAACCGAAAACTCTCGAAAATGGAATTTTTGACACCCCCATGACATTGGGGGCCCTGTCTACCCATCTCATCCTCTTTCAATCCTGATGAGACTTGCCACATACTTGTATATACTATACATCTATGTCGTAGTACTAGCGGCTTCCTGGCACAAGAGCTAGTTTGGGAGCAGGAGACCGAAAACTATCGAAAATGGAATTTTTGACACCCCCATGACATTGGGGGCCCTGGCTACCCATCTCATCCTCTTTCAATCCTGATGAGACTTGCCACATACTTGTATATACTATACATCTATGTCGTAGTACTAGCGGCTTTCTGGCACAAGAGCTAGTTTGGGAGCAGGAGACCGAAAACTATCGAAAATGGAATTTTTTGACACCCCCATGACATTGGGGGCCCTGGCTACCCATCTCATCCTCTTTCAATCCTGATGAGACTTGCCACATACTTTTATGTAACATATACATTTATCACAGTACTAGCGGCTTCCTGACACAAGAGCCAGTTTGGGAGCAGGAGACCGAAAACTATCGAAATTGGAATTTTTTTACACCCCCATGACATTGGGGGCCCTGGCTACCCATCTCATCCTCTTTCAATCCTAATGAGACTTGCCACATACTTGTATATACTATACATCTATGTCGTAGTACTAGCGGCTTCCTGGCACAAGAGCTAGTTTGGGAGCAGGAAACCGAAAACTATCGAACATGGAATTTTTTGACACCCCCCCATGACATTGGGGGCCCTGGCTACCCATCTCATCCTCTTTCAATCCTGATGAGACTTGCCACATACTTTTATGTAAAATATACATTTATCACAGTACTAGCGGCTTCCTGGCACAAGAGCTAGTTTCCGAGCAGTAGACCTAGAAGTGTCGAAAATAGCCAATTCTGTATAGGAAAATATGACCCTGGAGCCGTTGGGGGGCCTGGCTACCCTCCTCATCCTCTTTCAATCCTAATGAGACTTGCCACATACATTCATATATCATATACCTTTATTGCAGTATCAGCGGCTTCCTGGCACAAGAGCTAGTTTGGGAGCAAGAGACCAAGAAAGATCGAAAATAATTTTTTGCACCCCCCTCTGACATAGTGGGGGGGGGGGTCTGGCTACCCATCTCATCCTCTTTCAATCCTGACGAGACTTGCCACATACTTGTATATACTATTCATCTATGTCGTAGTACTAGCGGCTTCCTGGCACAAGAGCTAGTTTGGGAGCAGGAAACCGACAACTCTCGAAAATGGAATTTTTGACACCCCCCATGACATTGGGGGCCCTGGCTACCCATCTCATCCTCTTTCAATCCTGATGAGACTTGCCACATACTTGTATATTCTATACATCTATGTCGTAGTACTAGCGGCTTCCTGGCACAAGAGCTAGTTTGGGAGCAGGAGACCGAAAACTATCGAAAATGGAATTTTTTTGACACCCCCATGACATTGGGGGCCCTGGCTACCCATCTCATCCTCTTTCAATCCTAATGAGACTTGCCACATACTTGTATATACTATACATCTATGTCGTAGTACTAGCGGCTTTCTGGCACAAGAGCTAGTTTGGGAGCAGGAGACCGAAAACTATCGAAAATGGAATTTTTTGACACCCCCCATGACATTGGGGGCCCTGGCTACCCATCTCATCCTCTTTCAATCCTGATGAGACTTGCCACATACTTTTATGTAACATATACATTTATCACAGTACTAGCGGCTTCCTGGCACAAGAGCTAGTTTCCGAGCAGTAGACCTAGAAGTGTCGAAAATAGCCAATTCTGTATAGGAAAATATGACCCTGGAGCCGTTGGGGGGCCTGGCTACCCTCCTCATCCTCTTTCAATCCTAATGAGACTTGCCACATACATTCATATATCATATACCTTTATTGCAGTATCAGCGGCTTCCTGGCACAAGAGCTAGTTTGGGAGCAAGAGACCAAGAAAGATCGAAAATAATTTTTTGCACCCCCCTCTGACATAGTGGGGGGGGGGGTCTGGCTACCCATCTCATCCTCTTTCAATCCTGACGAGACTTGCCACATACTTGTATATACTATTCATCTATGTCGTAGTACTAGCGGCTTCCTGGCACAAGAGCTAGTTTGGGAGCAGGAAACCGACAACTCTCGAAAATGGAATTTTTGACACCCCCCATGACATTGGGGGCCCTGGCTACCCATCTCATCCTCTTTCAATCCTGATGAGACTTGCCACATACTTGTATATTCTATACATCTATGTCGTAGTACTAGCGGCTTCCTGGCACAAGAGCTAGTTTGGGAGCAGGAGACCGAAAACTATCGAAAATGGAATTTTTTTGACACCCCCATGACATTGGGGGCCCTGGCTACCCATCTCATCCTCTTTCAATCCTGATGAGACTTGCCACATACTTGTATATACTATACATCTATGTCGTAGTACTAGCGGCTTTCTGGCACAAGAGCTAGTTTGGGAGCAGGAGACCGAAAACTATCGAAAATGGAATTTTTTGACACCCCCCATGACATTGGGGGCCCTGGCTACCCATCTCATCCTCTTTCAATCCTGATGAGACTTGCCACATACTTTTATGTAACATATACATTTATCACAGTACTAGCGGCTTCCTGGCACAAGAGCTAGTTTCCGAGCAGTAGACCTAGAAGTGTCGAAAATAGCCAATTCTGTACAGGAAAATATGACCCTAGAGCCGTTGGGGGGCCTGGCTACCCTCCTCATCCTCTTTCAATCCTAATGAGACTTGCCACATACATTTATATTTCATATACCTTTATTGCAGTATAAGCGGCTTCCTGGCACAAGAGCTAGTTTGGGAGCAAGAGAACAAGAAAGATCGAAAATAATTTTTTTGCACCCCCCTCTGACATAGTGGCGGGTCTGGCTACCCATCTCATCCTCTTTCAATCCTGACGAGACTTGCCACATACTTGTATATACTATTCATCTATGTCGTAGTACTAGCGGCTTCCTGGCACAAGAGCTAGTTTGGGAGCAGGAAACGGAAAACTCTCGAAAATAAAATTTTTGACACCCCCCATGACATTAGGGGCCCTGGCTACCCATCTCATCCTCTTTCAATCCTGATGAGACTTGCCACATACTTGTATATACTATACATCTATGTCGTAGTACTAGCGGCTTAGTGGCACAAGAGCTAGTTTGGGAGCAGGAGACCGAAAACTATCGAAAATGGAATTTTTTGACACCCCCATGACATTGGGGGCCCTGGCTACCCATCTCATCCTCTTTCAATCCTAATGAGACTTGCCACATACTTGTATATACTATACATCTATGTCGTAGTACTAGCGGCTTCCTGGCACAAGAGCTAGTTTGGGAGCAGGAGACCGAAAACTATCGAAAATGGAATTTTTTGACACCCCCCATGACATTGGGGGCCCTGGCTACCCATCTCATCCTCTTTCAATCCTGATGAGACTTGCCACATACTTTTATGTAACATATATATTTATCACAGTACTAGCGGCTTCCTGGCACAAGAGCTAGTTTCCGAGCAGCAGACCTAGAAGTGTCGAAAATAGCCTATTCTGTATAGGAAAATATGACACTGGAGCCGTTGGGGGGCCTGGCTACCCTCCTCATCCTCTTTCAATCCTCATGAGACTTGCCACATACATTCATATATCATATACCTTTATTGCAGTATAAGCGGCTTCCTGGCACAAGAGCTAGTTTGGGAGCAAGAGACCAAGAAATATCGAAAATAATTTTTTTGCACCCCCCTCTGACATAGTGGGGGGTCTGGCTACCCATCTCATCCTCTTTCAATCCTGACGAGACTTGCCAAATACTTGTATATACTATTCATCTATGTCGTAGTACTAGCGGCTTCCTGGCACAAGAGCTAGTTTGGGAGCAGGAAACCGAAAACTCTCGAAAATGGAATTTTTGACACCCCCCATGACATTGGGGGCCCTGGCTACCCATCTCATCCTCTTTCAATCCTGATGAGACTTGCCACATACTTGTATATACTATACATCTATGTCGTAGTACTAGCGGCTTCCTGGCACAAGAGCTAGTTTGGGAGCAGGAGACCGAAAACTATCGAAAATGGAATTTTTGACACCCCCATGACATTGGGGGCCCTGGCTACCCATCTCATCCTCTTTCAATCCTGATGAGACTTGCCACATACTTGTATATACTATACATCTATGTCGTAGTACTAGCGGCTTCCTGGCACAAGAGCTAGTTTGGGAGCAGGAGACCGAAAACTATCGAAAATGGAATTTTTGACACCCCACATGACATTGGGGGCCCTGGCTACCCATCTCATCCTCTTTCAATCCTGATGAGACTTGCCACATACATTTATGTAACATATACATTTATCACAGTACTAGCGGCTTCCTGGCACAAGAGCCAGTTTGGGAGCAGGAGACCGAAAACTATCGAAAATGGAATTTTTTTACACCCCCCATGACATTGGGGGCCCTGGCTACCCATCTCATCCTCTTTCAATCCTAATGAGACTTGCCACATACTTGTATATACTATACATCTATGTCGTAGTACTAGCGGCTTCATGGCACAAGAGCTAGTTTGGGAGCAGGAAACCGAAAACTATCGAACATGGAATTTTTTGACACCCCCATGACATTGGGGGCCCTGGCTACCCATCTCATCCTCTTTCAATCCTGATGAGACTTGCCACATACTTGTATATACTATACATCTATGTCGTAGTACTAGCGGCTTCCTGGCACAAGAGCTAGTTTGGGAGCAGGAGACCGAAAACTATCGAAAATGGAATTTTTTGACACCCCACATGACATTGGGGGCCCTGGCTACCCATCTCATCCTCTTTCAATCCTGATGAGACTTGCCACATACATTTATGTAACATATACATTTATCACAGTACTAGCGGCTTCCTGGCACAAGAGCCAGTTTGGGAGCAGGAGACCGAAAACTATCGAAAATGGAATTTTTTTACACCCCCCATGACATTGGGGGCCCTGGCTACCCATCTCATCCTCTTTCAATCCTAATGAGACTTGCCACATACTTGTATATACTATACATCTATGTCGTAGTACTAGCGGCTTCATGGCACAAGAGCTAGTTTGGGAGCAGGAAACCGAAAACTATCGAACATGGAATTTTTTGACACCCCCATGACATTGGGGGCCCTGGCTACCCATCTCATCCTCTTTCAATCCTGATGAGACTTGCCACATACTTGTATATACTATACATCTATGTCGTAGTACTAGCGGCTTCCTGGCACAAGAGCTAGTTTGGGAGCAGGAGACCGAAAACTATCGAAAATGGAATTTTTTGACACCCCCCATGACATTGGGGGCCCTGGCTACCCATCTCATCCTCTTTCAATCCTGATGAGACTTGCCACATACTTGTATATACTATACATCTATGTCGTAGTACTAGCGGCTTCCTGGCACAAGAGCTAGTTTGGGAGCAGGAGACCGAAAACTATCGAAAATGGAATTTTTGACATCCCCCATGACATTGGGAGCCCGGGCTACCCATCTCATCCTCTTTCAATCCTGATGAGACTTGCCACATACTTGTATATAACATATACATTTATCACAGTACTAGCGGCTTCCTGGCACAAGAGCTAGTTTCGGAGCAGTAGACCTAGAAGTGTCGAAAATAGCCAATTCTGTACAGGAAAATATGTCCCTAGAGCCGTTGGGGGGCCTGGCTACCCTCCTCATCCTCTTTCAATCCTAATGAGACTTGACACATACATTTATATATTATATACCTTTATTGCAGTATAAGCGGCTTTCTGGCACAAGAGCTAGTTTGGGAGCAAGATACCGAGAAATATCGAAAATAATTTTTTTGCACACCCCCCATGACATTTGGGGCCCTGGCTACCCATCTCATTCTCTTTCAATCCTGATGAGACTTGACACAAAACTTCATAGGACATATATCTATATTCAAGCATAAGCGGCTTGCTGGCACAAGAGCTGGTTTGGGAGCAGGAGACCGAGGAATATAAAAAACCGCATTTTAGACACCCCCTCTGACTTTTGGCGCCCAGACTACCCTTCGGATCCTCTTTCAATCCTGATGAAACTTGCCACAAACCTTCATAGAACATTTATCTATATCGCAGTATAAGCGGCTTGCTGGCACAAGAGCTGGATTCGGAACAGAATCTCGAGAAATATGGAAAGAAGCATTTTTGACCCCCCCCCCTCTGACTTTTGGCGCCCTGACTACTGAGACTTACCACAAACCTTCATACAACATGTATCTATATTGCAGTATAAGCTGCTTGCCTAAACAAGAGCTAGTACGGGAGCAGGAGTTGTTTTAACATGAACCACTTTTACTGGGCAGGTCCAGATGAAATTTTCATCCAACTTTTTTTTTCTTCTGCTAGATGAAATTTTCACCGGATGAAATTTTCATCCAACTTGACGCCGGTTAATTTTACCTACGTTAAAGGTGCATGTGTTTAAGTTGATAAGAGATGCATTTTAACTTTGTGTTTGAAACTAGTAAGCGAAGGTAACGACAATTAAACTGAATGTGCGTGTCAGAAAACTGTCTGATTGGGCTTTCCCTACCTAGGTCGCTTCTGACACGCATATAAAATGTTTTAATGAGTTTAATACCCTGAAGAAATATACAGCAACTCACAACCAGTTGAGTGTGAACATGAATAATAAAATAAACGAACAGTCCATCTATTTTTTGTATAAATCCATACAGTGGCCTCATTGCAAAGAGAATAAAGCACTATGTTGAATAATTTTACCTACGTTAAAGGTGCATGTGTTTAAGTTGATAAGAGATGCATTTTAACTTTGTGTTTGAAACTAGTAAGCGAAGGTGCATGTCTTATGTCTATCGGCAGAGAGTTCCATTGTTTGGCACCTTGAATTGCAAATGATCGATCATAATAACGAGTTTTAGACAACGGAATAGACAGTAGATCGTTGCTTACGGATCGTAGATTTCTGCTATGAGACTCCGATACTTTATTGAAAAGATCACTCATGTAATCTGGTGCTAAATTATTTAGTGATTTGTACATCATAATAGAGACATGATACTGAATCCGTTTGGGAAAAGACAGCCACTTTAATTGAGAAAACATTGATTCAGAAGGTGTCATTATATCTACTCGAAGGATGATGCGAGCGGCACGTTTCTGCAGTTTTACAAGCCTATTAGATTGAGCTGTTGTATTGCCTCCCCAAATAAGACAGCCGTAGTCAAAAATCGGCAATATGTATGAGCTATAGTATTGGCAAAGACAGTCTTTTCCGACATATTTTGAAAGTAATTTTAGTAAGGTGATTCTTCTGGATATGTTTAGAGCTACCATATCTATCTGTTTATCCCAACTCAGGGTTTGATCAATTATTATACCAAGAAGCTTTTGGTTGTCTACCTGTTTTATAATTTCATTATCGATAAAGATCTCAAATGATTCAATTTCTGCTATATTTTGGCGAGAACCAAGAATCATGAGTGAAGTTTTTCCTACATGAACATACATTTTATTTTGTTTACAATATATCTTAAAGTCATTGGAAGAGATCTGAAGTTTTGTTTTAATAGTGTCAGGCACTTTGCTTGCCGTGTGGACTGTTGCGTCATCTGCGTAACTGTCTAGATAAGTTTCCTTAATAAAGAGAGGCATATCGTTTACAAATAAAAGAAAAAGGACTGGGCCTAAGACAGAACCTTGAGGGACTCCAGACTTAACATTTTGCATAGAGGATCTGGTTGACTTCTGTATGATGCACTGTTTTCTCTCGGATAGATATGACTTGATCCAACAAAGTGAATTTGCATTGAATTTATAAGCAGATAGCTTTAGAATCAGTAGATCATGGTCCACTACGTCAAAAGCTTTTCGGAGATCGAAAAAGACTGCCCCAACTATTTCGCTATTGTCAATGCTCTTCAGCCATTTATTCATAAGGTTTATTAAGGCAGTATTAAGGCAGGTCGGATCATAACTCTGGTTTCCATGGCAACAGATAGCTCCCATAGACTTACAATGGGAAAAACATATAAAAATCTTCTCTGAAACCACAAGGCCAAGAGCTTTCATATCTTGTGTGTAGCAATGTTTATAAAATGGGAAAAAAACATAAAATATCTTCTTCTCCAAAACCACAAGGCCCAGAGCTTTCATACTTTGTGTGTAGCAATGTTTAGTGGTCCTCTTTATAAATCCTGCCAACCATGCCCCTTGGGTCAAAAATGGCCCCGCCTTGGGGGTCATTAGCTCCCATAGACATACAATGGGAAAAACATAAAAAAAATCCTTTTCTTCGAAACCACAAAGCCCAGAGCTGTCATATTTTGCTCGTAGCAATGTATAGTGGTCCTCTTTATAAATCCTGCCAACCGTGCCCGTAGGGTTCATACGGGCCCCGCCCCGGGGGGTCATGGGAAAACATAAAAAAATCTTTTTCACCGAAACCACAATGCCCAGAGCTTTCATATTTTGTGTGTAGCAATGTATAGTGGTCACTATATAAATCCTGCCAACCGTGCCCCTGGGATCCAAACGGCCCCGCCCCGGGGGGGGCGTCATGGGAAAAACATAAAAAAAAATTTTCTTCTCCGAAACCACAAGGCCCAAGGCTTTTATATTTTATATGTAGCAATATGTTAAGGTCCTCTTTATAAATCCTGCCAATCATGCCCATGGAGTCAAAAATGGCCCCACCCCGGAGGTCATTAGCTCCCATAGACATACAATGGGAAAAACATAAAAAAAAATCTTCTCGGAAACCACAAGGCCCAGAGCTTTCATATTTTGTGTGTAACAATGTATAAATCCTGACAACAGTGCCCCTGGGGTCCATACGGGCCCAGCCCCGGGGGCGTCATGGGAAAACATAAAAAAAAAAAATCTTCTCCGAAACCACAAGGCCCAGAGCTTCATGTTGCCAAATCTGAAGGGTCACTGAAGAGGCTTAAGTAGCCAAAACCATGGTATGGCCCATCCCCTTTCTCATTAATATGTTCACTGCTCTTAAAGGATATCAGTTCTATTTTTATTTGCTATTACTGCAGCTGGTGTTGTGCCGTGTGGCGGCCCTAAAAAGTCTCCCCTTACATCATCTATAGTGCAGATTATATTTTCCTTTTGGCCCTTTGAGATCAGTGGGAGTCCTCTTTATAAATCCTGCTAACCGTGGGCCTGGGGTCCATACAGGCCCCGCCCTGTGGCATCTTTCTGTTGCAAATGGATTTGTTTCTTCTAAAATTTATGATAAGCACGATGACTTTGATTTTGATAAAGTAAATTTTCCTTTTTTGGATGGTGACGTTCCTCGCCGTGCTTCTTATGGTGTATACCACCCAGGATTACCTGTTACAGCGAACTCGGAGGTTCGGGGAACTCAGATGTAAACGATGGAAGGCGCCTTAGACTAGGGTCAGTATAATATCATTTTTAATATCACATAACGGTAAAATCAGAACTTATTGGTGTTTTGGGCTAAGAGGCATTATAATAAGCAAACAATTTATGGACAGTGTAGCCGTCTTTGTCCTCAAATTAACATGCTAAAGTATTTCGAACCCAGAATTATGCTCACGCAGCAAGAAAATTTGTATTATCAGGTAAATAGTGGACGACCAATAACATTTGTCAACAAACTGGCAGCTACATTTCAAAATTTAGGCTTTCTCCTGGAGATTTTAAAAAGGTACAAGTAGGCAAAGATCAGGAAAAGGCGCAATCAGAAAAAGATTCCCACTTAAGCATCCTTACGCATGATTA
Source organism: Rugalucina vietnamica (assembly GCA_964017185.1). Lineage (NCBI taxonomy): Eukaryota > Metazoa > Mollusca > Bivalvia > Lucinida > Lucinidae > Rugalucina > Rugalucina vietnamica. Next base: position 59,686,016 of record OZ024874.1, on the reverse strand, counting down.
CAAAAGGATAAACTCCACAGGCTTATAAACATTAAGATGGTGTCACATCTTTTGATACGGGAATTCTCGGAGTAATTTTGAAATGTAATATTGGGAACTCGGATGGACGGTTTTGGAGATTCGGAGGTAATTCAACATTTAAAGAGCCGTTTTTCCTTTTTTTTTTTTTTTTTTTTTTTTTTTTCTTGATAATGCTTATCTGAGAGTATATTTGTTGGAATCACTTCCATTTGCCTACGAATTAAGGAAAGGTAAGCACAAAACTTTTATTCTGATTGTTGTGACACGGTAAGTATGCACACATGCGTCTTGGGGAGTGGGTGTTTGATGTATACCAGGAAAGGAGATGACCAACAAGCAAGCTACCGTCTATGCAATCTAAACCCCTTACATCCCATCTTGTGTGCATTATTTATTTTTATTCACATTATCGACTGTGGGTACTCGGTAGAATCTTTCAATGATGCACATGAAAAAAGTCATTTTACAGCTTATTAAATGGCTGCCATGATGCTAAATTTTCTTGGCCAACTTTCGATTGGGAGAAATACGGAGAGGGGAGGATATTTTTTGTCAGTGCCCTCGTCTGCGTTTGAACTCGATCGACCTGAAAAATCTTGTGCGCACGTTTTTACTTGAACATACAGAATACGGGTTTTCTTTCAAGAGCTGACGATACTTTATGTACGTTTTCATAGTTTTAGTTTAAGTTATGGTAACTGAGTGGCCGCCTATTGAGCAATAGCTGCTCACTCGGCTTTCGATATGTTCTCTCAGTATAAGTACCTAATTGTAAATTTGTTTTTTTCCTGCCTCGGTTTCGTTGGAGTCGGAATTTCTTTCTGATTGCGCCTTTTCCTGACCATTGCCAATTTGTACCTTTTTATATCAAGATCTCCCTTTTTGACACTTTGAATTATGAGATTATAACAGATTTTGGCAAAATGTTTCAGACGAGTAAAGCTAATTGTGGGACGGTTTTCTGATGCGGTCGCTCAATTCTGATTATTATTGTCTGATGTCCCTTTCACCTTGTTTCAGACATATCGAGACGACTCCATTAATAGGTTGGGCGAACAAGGGAGAACCCCAGAATATATTTCTGACACGTGCAAGCAGAACTTGGCTTGCTCCACTTGTTGCCCTGAGAATGGATTGAACACATGCTGTTAAGTGATTGAATGATAAAGAGTGCTTAAACGAAATCGACAACATAATAATCATGCCAAATAATTTTACTCTTAAATAATTATGTTAATAATAAGTTCGTGCCATACATTTAGGTTAGAGTAACATACATGTAGGTTAGAGTGACATATTAATGTATATTTGGTACTTTACATATTAACTGGACTGTATGTCATAAAATTAAAGCCTAGTTTGCTTCAGAAGCAAAATCATGAGTCATTTCCAATGAACTGACCCTCCGATTTCCCTGTATCCTAAATTTGACATTACTCCGAGTTATCCAGATCATACCTCCGATAATTACCGTACCCAAAATTGTGATACCTCCTACATTTACATGGGTAAAAACACTGGATGTTTTGCATATATGAGGCTAAAATTTTGCATGATGCTCATTAAGACACTATATTTTTAGAAACCAGCCGCTGTTTAATGCTAAAATATCGTAAATACTGTACTCAAAATTAAGTGGTCCGAATTGAAAGTGCTTTACGATCATGCAATTTCCAGTTTACATTATTTATTTTTGATTGAAAATTGACGTGTCAGCTTAAACTGATGGTGCATGCAGGGGCTTCGTCTTCTAAACTTTGTATGTGCGATATGTTAAATTTTCTAAAGTAGACGTAAGTTGAAAAAAAAGAGGATAAATACTGCCCCTAGTCGGATTAGCCCTCCATTGTTTACCTCCGAGTTCCCCGAACCTCCGAGTTCCCTGTAACAGGTAATCCTGGGTGTATACATTTCGCAACTTATTAGGTTTGCTAGAGTCTGCAATCATGTTACAGACTTCAACGCTCGAAATAAATGTTTAACTGCAAAACTTCTCCAACAGGGCTATCGGTATCTTAAACTTTGAAAAACCTTTTCCAAATTTTATCGTTGACACTATGAATTGATTTCCAAATATAATGTTGGGTTAAAGACGCTTTTTAAGTGAGGGCCTTTCGGAACCTGAATTTTATGGTGACTTGGTTTATAAATTTAAGAAACTTAAAGGAATAAATAATTTTTCTTTTCAGTTCAGAAAAATCATAACACGTTACAGACGTATAGGTTATAACTTGAATGTGATGCGACAGTCTGCATGCATAGTTTTCAACCCAATCATGGTTGATATTGTCCAAAAATATTCACCAGACGTTGACCTTTATGCATTGCATAAATTAAATTGCTATGACGCTGTATAATAAATTATCGATATTATCGTATTTGATTCGTGCACCGTCGGTAAGACTCGATAAAGTACGCGAAGAATGTGTACCCAGTATATAAGCAGTTTGCAACATCGTGTATCGCAAGGACCATAGCTCAGTGGTAAGGACACCGGATTTGTAACATGGGGATCCCTTGTTCGAATCCCATAGAAGATGAAAAATATATTTTCTTTTATTTTATTAGATAAAATGCACATCACGTTTTATCAAAATCAATCGTAAAATACACTGTATCAGAACATGATATTCTTGCTTTATTGAATTTTTCATGTGTCATATCGTGCAACATAAATGTTTTCATACAACCACATCGACAATATGTCGAAGCAGAAGTCAAACCATTTCTTATCTTCTAAAGCCAAAGAAACTATTTTCAACGTTTCTGACGCCTTCGAGAAGGCTCTGGGTCATTCTTGGACAGAACAGCAAAAGTTACGGGTGTGAGCCGCAGCACAGTGGATCGAGTTCGACGGGAGAAGAAGGAAACTGGCATATTGCTGTCTCCCAGCCAATAGTTGAAATTAATTAGAGTATGAAATATATACGATACATGTATATATAAAAATAGAGAAAAAACATACACAAAATTGACGAAAAAACATATTTTTTAATACGACAGAGAATGAATAGGGTACATAAGAAATAATAATAAAAAATGCGATCAATTTGGGGACTCGAACCGCTATCTGTAAAATGAAAAGTAATATCATCTTAATCTGTGTGCTCTACCACTTGAGCTATGCAGTCCTGAAAAATTTCTTGGCATAGCAACCTTATATACCGATACATTTACCTTGCTAACATTCACGAAGAGTCACGATGATGTATGAGCAATCACGAGGCGTTCCGAAGATAAATTTAGAATTGCAACGAACTATAATTATATGCTAATAGAGTTCATCCCAACACCAGGTGAATATTTTTGGACAATAACTACGCTGCCTTCTTTAATTGCACGGCTGTGGGTCGGGCGTCAGACTATGATGGCCCCGACTTAAAGCTATTCATTTTAGTTGGTTGGGGCCGGAGCTTCTTGTCTGTTGCTTGGCCCACCGGGTTCCAACTGGTGTTTTTCTTTTGCTCCGGAAATAGTAGGTTATTCGGCGCCCAGGGATCTCCATTGTCGGGCAGCTTACTCAATCTGTGAGTCCTGGTTTTTGATTCATCCGGATGTTTATCATGATTTATTTGTTTGTTCTTGATTCATTGACTAGTTAGAGATTCACCAAGAGGACCGAAGAACTAACTAAATGTTATGAACCACTGCAGAAGCTGAGGGTGAGGTTAGGTACCTGTAAAACCGGTTTAAGCCCGCCAGTAACTTTGTGTTACTGATCGTTCCAAGGCGATACTTCTGTGGTGGTTCTTTTTGTTTTATGTCTTGGTGTTTAAATTTTTTTGTGCTGTTGGCGCCTTATGTATGTTTTCATAATTTTAGTTAAGTTAAGGTAACTGAGTGGCCACCTATTGGGAAAATAGCTGCTCATTCGGCTTACGATATGTTTCATGGGATAAGTACCTGATTGTTAGTTTGGTTTTTTCCCACCTCGGTTTTTGGAGTGGGAATCTTTTTCTGATTGCACCTTTTCCTGATCTTCGCCTACTTGTGCCTTACAATGGAAAATACATGAAAAAAATACTCTTCTGCCAAAGCTTCTATACTTAGTATGCAGTATTGTTACGTGGAGCTTTACATAAATCCTGCCAAGAATGCCCTGGGGTCAGAAATGGCCCCACCCCGGGGGGTCAATAGCTACCTTAGACTTACAATTGGAAAAACATAAAATAAAAATCTTCTTCTCCGAAACCATATGGCCCAGAGCTTTCATATGTTGTGTGGACTAATGTCAAATACTGTCCTTTATAAATGCTGCCAACGGTGCCCCTGGGGTCCATACAGGTCACGCCCCAGGCATGTAATTATCTACCATAGACTTATAATGGAAATACATATAAAAAACTTCTCCGTTACAGCATGACACAAAGCTTGTATATTTGATATACAACAATGTCATGTGGAGCTCTACATAAATCCTGCCAATCATGCCCCGGGTATCATTATAGGACCCTGTCCTTGTTAGATATTTTTAGCTCACCTGAGCCGAAGGCTCACAGGTGAGAGCTCACCTGAGCCGAAGGCTCACAGGTGAGCTTATAGTATACCCATGCTCCGGCGTCCGTCCGTCGTCGTCCGTCCGTCGTCCGTCGATCACAATTTCAAAGATCTTCTCCTCTGAAACCGCTTGGCCAATCAAAGCCAAACTTCATACGGAGCATCCTTAGGAAGGGGGAACGAAAGTTTATATAAATGGTCCAGGTCATATGACCAAGTTAGCCGCCATGGCTATAAATAGCAAAAACCTTTAAAAATCTTCTTCTCCAGAACCAGTGGGTCGATTTCCACGAAACTTGGTACGTAGCATCGGGGACGCGGGCCCATCATAGTTTATATAAATCATGACCCTAAGGTGACCTTGAGATATTTTACGGCAAGGTCAACTTAGGTCGCCAATGCATTTGAATGGGAAAAATTGTAAAATGCTATTTAATGGATAAAACTTACTGGGAATAGGCAAATGGACAGAAGATTAATGTTAATGGAATATTTTAGCCCCTTGGGGGTTGTCTGCCCCTGCCCCGGGGCTATATACATGTATATTTACATAATAATGAAACATCTTCTCCACTGAAACCGCTTGGCCAATCAAAGCCAAACTTCATATGGAGCATCCTTGGGAAGGGGGAAAGAAAGTTTATATAAATGGTCAAGGTCACATGACCAAGATGGCTGCCATGGCTATAAATAGAAAAAAAAAACTTTAAAAATCTTCTTCTCCAGAACCAGAAGGACAATGATTTTGAAACTTAGTCTGAAGCATCAGTGACTGGAGCTCTACAAAGTTTATATAAATCATGACCCTGGGATGACCTTGACCTATTTTACGGCAAGGTCAACATAGGTCGCTCATGTATTTGAATGAGGAAAAGTGTTAAAATGTCATTTGTAGGGAAAAACTTGCTGGAAATGGGCAAATGGACTTAAGATTGATGATTCTGAAAAGATTTGGACCCCAGGGGTCTGTCTGCCCCCACCCCGGGGTATATTACGTATATTACAGTGATATTCAAAGATCTTCTTCTCTGAAACTGCTTGGCCAATCGAAGCCAAACTTTATGAGGAGCATTGTTAGGAAGTGGGAATAAAAGTGTATAAAAGATGGCCGCCATGGCTATAAATAGCAAAAACCTTTAAAAATCCTCTTCTTCAGAACGAGAAGGGCTATGATTTTTAAATTTGGCATGAAGCATCACGCAATCGAGCTCTACAAAGTTTGCATAAATCATGACCCTTGGATGACCTTGACCTATTTTACGGCAAGGCCATCATAGGTCGCCCATGCATTTGAATAGAGAAATATGATTTGAAGGGCAAAACTTGCAGGAAAAGGGAAAATATACAGAATATTTATGTTTATAAAAAAAAACAATTGTCACCATGGGGTTGTCTGCCCCTGCCCTGGGGCTATATATACTATAAGACTTAAGTTTAGCAATTTTTTCATCCATCATTATTTTCAAAATCAAATGTTTGAAAACTTTACATACGCTTTTAATATGTCAAGTGATGCTCAAATCCATGTTTCGAGACGAGTTTGTGTGCTTTTCGCACGTCCAGGTGTTGCTACGTTACGTTTAAAAAATCATGCAAATCACGTGCCCAGCATTCCACGTGCATCACATGTTACCAATTTTTGCCTTGTTTGATTGGTAAAAGTGCCGTAATGAATAAACCGGAATGGCATTTGAAAAATTCCGTGAGGGGACACCGTCATGGCCTGACGTTAAACCAGCGTTACACGAATATCAATATGCTAAGTGCAGACATTAAGAGAAAGGAAGCCAATTGAAATTTCTTAGTTTGCTAGAGTACGATACAGTGTCCTGGAACCATATTCCATCAGCTGATAGCAACAAAAACCGGCATCATGACGCCAGACAACGTTAGCCTATCATGATATAGGGCAATGCCAATTTGACGTCATAGTGACGTAATCGGTTTTTAGGCAACCACGAATATCAGGTTTGATAATTCATGACATGGAAAGATGGGTTTGTATCGAAACAGCTGACAGGAAACAACCTGCGTGGTTCGAACACCGTGAATATCGCCGTTACGTTTTGGTCCTGTTCACGTTAAACGTAAAAGTGCAAGACTAGACTTGACATCACATCAAAACTTACAGGTCTACTAAGAGAATTTTTTCTCGTAAAAGCGAAATCGCACGTCATTTCAGCAGTTAAACACATATGGGTTCACCTCGGGAGAAAGGCCAGGGAGCAAAATGACGTCAGTTACGTCATACACCGGGGGCGTTACCTGGTACCATAATGGAACCAAATCTCTACGATCAAGGTACTGTACTCTTTTTGAGCACAAGAAGATGTGAAATGACTGTTTTGGGAATAAAAGGTTAACTTTTCATATGGCGAGAAACAATGTGAATTTTGAGGTGACACCCCTGTAAACTTTGACGTAGCGTAATTGCGTCTGGAAAAGATGGCTTTCCGGCGAAAAGTGGAAATTGTGGTTCCTTAAAGATTAAATATTGATGGGTTAAAGGGTTTAGTTCAATTCATCTTGATACCAATTTGCAATTTCGAAATCGAATAAAAATTGCTAAACTTAAGTCTTATAGTATACATGTACAAGACCATAATATTCAAACATCATCTGCTCTGCAAACGCTTGGCCAATCAAAGCCAAAATTTATGTGGAGGATCGTTTGGAAGGGGCAATGAAAGTTTATATAAATGGTAAAAGTCACATGACCAAGATGGCCGCCATGGCTATCAATAGCAAAAACTTTTAAAAATCTTCTTCTCCAGAACCAGAAGGCCTATGATTTTGAAACTTGGCATGAAGCATCAGCCAATCGAGCTCTACAAAGTTTGTATAAAATATGACCCTTGGATGACCTTGGCCTATTTTTCGGCAAGGTCAACTTAGGTTGCCCATGCTTTTGAATGGGGAAAATTGTTAAAATGTCATTTAAAGGGCAGAACTTTCAGTAAATTGGCAAATGGACTGAATTTTTTTTATTTGAAAAAGAAATTGACTCCAGGGTTTGCTTTGACCCTGCCCTGGGATTATATACATGTATATTACCATTCTAGTCAACTAAGTTTATTGGTATATATCTCAGGTCTCAGGTGAACGTTTACAGGACCATTGGTCCTCTGGTTTTCAAGTGAACACAAATGGCAGACAAGAGGATACACAATCCAGACAAGAGCTATTCTGTTGATGTAAGTAGGGTTTCAAGGTCACATGACCGAGATGGCCACCATACCCATATATGGTAAAAACGCAATTATTTTGTGAAATGACTACATACTTGTTGACGCTCAGGTGAGCGATCGTTGCCCTTGGGCTACTTGTTTTCCAAATGTGTCCTAAGGACGAATACTGCTGTGAATTTGGTTCTTATTAAACCAGATCCTGATCAAAACTTTCTCTTAAAATTGAATGCAATAAAAATAACCTGTTTGAAAAGATTTATACAACATTTGAAACGCAATTAATACATGAAAACATCCATTTACTAGTAAAGTGATATCTTAGTCTTCCTTCAGTTTTAACATGAAGAAAACATGAAAAGTATAACCCCTTATACCCCATTTTTATAGAAAAACTGGGGTTTGCAAGGTATACCTATTTTTCTTACTTTTGCTCCAAAAATAGATTGTGGGTACTCATTAGAACCGCCTCGGCATGGCGTTTCTAACGTGTACCCACGATCTATGGGTTGAGAAAAAGTGTTAAAAATATCAAAAATGTTTCTGATGAAAAGTTTATATTTTTACAAAACAAGAAAAACATGTATATTACATGGGCATGTTTTCGTAATGTTTTATAGGTTTTACATCAGTCAGACACGTCTATTCTTTAAATATTCTCACTGTTCCGAATTGTTCAAATGAAATGTCACAAGAAATATTGATTTTATGTGTTTTTATAGGAAAACGTCGTGTGGCATTTATACTGACGTCAATAAAAAACGCCTCATCGAAAATGTTGCATAACTTTGCCAATAGGTACACAATAAGAACAAAATTTGCATTTTCCTTATTTTTACGTTCTCTCTCATGGTATAGCATAAACCGAATTTAGTTAACATGCGCACTTTTCTCAAAATTTGCGTGGGTGCACCATTTTTAAACATGCATCCTGACGTCATTGTACAGACGTTTTTGACGTGAAATTTCTTGAAAGCCGTGCAAAGTCGTTTTACAAACTTAAGAACATCAAAATTTTGAAACGTAACATAACTGGACTACGTGAAGTTGAAATAATGAAAATAACATTAAGGACTTTTTACAAGGAAAGAAACAGACGGAACGAAAAAATTGATATTGTTCGGTTTCTGGCGTTCCGTAGTCCGGGACCATCGTTCGCCTCGGCATAAGATTCCCTCTATCGACTTGTGTTACCGTACCTCTTTCGCCGACGCTTCTGTAGCAAAATCGTTTTGACGTCGACGTCTTTTATGCTTACGAATTCTAATGATGAAACATTTAAAAAATGATGCCGTTATATTCTGAGGCACACCTTGAGTTACTTGTCATAACATAGTCGCATTATTTCAAATGAATAGCCAAGAATGGAGCAATGGTATTCTGACGATTATTTCCCTAGACGTCAAATACACGTTATCCGTAAGGACGTTCGTTTTACGAAGAAAGGCATGAGAAGTAACAATAGAAACTATTCTTTGTCAAATAGCCATGCCAGGATAGCCTTTGAAAACTTTTTCTCCATTTTGACGGCGATTACCATTTAAGCATTGATCATTATCTGCAGTGACGTCAATTACGCTAGAGAACGAAATTCGGTTTTCAAAAAATGTGTTTCAACAACATATGGTCACGTATTGATATCCCACACTATGGCTTATGTGTAGGTATTGCAAAGGATGCTTTCAGTAATCGAAAGATAGAATGCCTGATAAACCGGTTCATGAACAGAATAGGGATTTTGTGAGGGGTGTTGGTTTTCAACAACATGTCATTTTTCAAGCAGCTGTCTGACTAATTCCGTTTCAGCATTTCCGAATGCGTAAAAGGTTACCAAAAGATATGACAAATATTTAAAATAATTAAAGTTGTTAATCTTGGCAGTATGACGTGTCAAAATTGACTGAGGCGTTTTTTGTTGACGTCAGTATATATACCACCCGATGTAGGGGTCCGAAATGTCTGAGGGCCGGATGTCCGAAAAAAAGTAAATTGGTTAAAATTTGATAAGTGATTTTGTCAACGATAAATGCAAATATTTAGGTAATAGTATTCAGATAGTCAAAAAAAAAATTTTTTTTTTTTTTTTTTTTTTTTTTTTTTTTCTACTTTTTTTTCTACTTTTTTTTCTACTTTTTTTTTTTTTTTTTTTTTTTTTCTACTTCTAGAAAAATATTCCCTGGAAATTTGCATTTATCTTAAACAAATTTAATTATTTCGGACTCTCAGGCCCTCAGACATTTCGGTCCCCTACATCGTTCCATTATAATTCCTTACCACGTATACATAAAGTGCTCACAAACCGGGTCAGTCCCACAGACTTGGCCTATGTTTTCAAACTGGGCACATCCCACAAATAGGGCTAAATTCAAAGCCTATTTATCCAATAGCTTTGACTGGCCCATTGACCCAGTTTGTGGGAATGATGTCACGTTGCTTATCGAAATGGGAACGGCGGAAGGTTTCAGTCTGCATGCTTAGTTTTTAACCCAATCATGGTTGATAACTATGCTGCCTTCTTTAATTGCACGCCGGTGGGTCGGGCGTCAGACTCTATGATGGCCCCGACATAAAGCTATTCATTTTAGTTGGTTGGGGCCGGAGCTTCTTGTCTGTTGCTTGGCCCACCGGGGTCCAACTGGTGTTTTTCTTTTGCTCCGGAGTTAGTAGGTTATTCGGCGCCCAGGGATCTCCATCGTCGGGCAGCTTACTCAGTCTGTGAGTCCTGGTTTTTGATTCATCAGGATGTTTATCATGATTTATTTGTTTGTTCTTGATGATTCATTGACTAGTTAGAGATTCACCACGAGGACCGAATAACTAACTAAATGTTATGAACCACTGCGGAAGCTGAGGGTGAGGTTATGGCCATGTAAAACCGGTTTAAGCCCGCCAGTAACTTTGTGTTACTGATCGTTCCAAGTCGATACTTCTGTGGTGGTTCTTTTTGTTTTATGTCTTCGTGTTTAAAAATTTTTTTTGTGCTGTTGGCGCCTTATGTATGTTTTCATATTTTTAGTTAAGTTAAGGTAACTGAGTGGCCACCTGTTGGGAAAATAGCTGCCCATTCGGCTTGCGATTGTTTCATGGTATAAGTACCTGATTGTTAGTTTGGTTTTTTCCCACCTCGGTTTTTTGAGTGGGAATCTTTTTCTGATTGCGCCTTTTCCTGATCTTTGCCTACTTGTACCTTCATCTGATCCACTTTATGGGAAACATCAGCAAATTATGCACATGCAATATACAAATTTCTTAAGTTTTTAAAATTGAAAAAAAAATATCGTTTTATATATTTTATCTTGGTTTTGCTGAAAACATATATTGTGGGTTCTCATTAGAACCGCCTCTTCTCGCCATGGCGGTTCTAATGAGTACCTACAATCTATGCTACAATCTATGCTATACATCACGATTCTAACACACCTCGCCTATATAGGCAATGGTTAAAAACGTGTAATATTGTGAAACATCACTGGGCGAATAAGCGTGACGTTACTTTGCGCCATTTCGATATTATTTGTGACGTCAACTATCCCATCAAGCAACGTAAAACGGTGTAACGTCATTTTAGTGCATAACAAGCGTAATGTGATAATACCCGCATTAATTACAGTTAAATATTTGGCGGGATATCTACAATGCAATGTCGAGAGCTGAACGCTATCAACGGTATCAGCGACTTTTATTCCGTTTCTTGTGCGTTACAATCGAAATAGATCAGCTCAAGTGCGTGAATTGTTGTAATAATTCACGGTTTGTCTCGGTATGTTGTAAGAATACAAATCACTCGCGCTACACGCTCGTGATTTGACGTTCTTTACAATTGACCTCCAAACAGTGATTTATCACTCAACAATTCACTGCTAGAGTTGATCTATTTCTTAAAAAAGAAACAAAGAAATGCCACTGCACACCCCAGATTTGTATAAAGTTTGGGTTCAAGGGTGTGAATTTAACGGACCTGTTATAAAAAGACGTTACGTTTGCAGCCTTGTTTGTGGGAATTGGCCCAGTTTGTAGGAATAGGCCAAGTTTGTGCGACTAACCCAGTTTGTGAGCACCAAAGTGATAAGGAATTTATGGAACGACTTCCAATTTAAATAAAACGACCGCTTCTATGATTGCAATTTTCTTCCAAGGGCATTGTCCTTGGTATGTAGGATTCTCCTCATATATGTCTTTTAACTCTCGCTGATATATCGTCACAGATACACCTAAAATAATAAAACATTTGTCAATGTCCTGGTAAACCGATTGCAGTTTGTGGTCGGTGATACATTTAGGAGATTGTATGTGAGCAAATTGGTTTCTAAGGTCTCTCAATGTATCCACGGTCTGGTACAGTTGTTGGTTTCGATTTCGCAAGTCCAGACATCTAGTGTGGTTTAGGAAATACGTCAATGCTGTCATGTCCCAGTTTTTAAAATCTGCGCCACGATTTTGAATGGCGTTAAGATGTTCGATTGACTTCTTTGAAATTCTACCATTGCATGCAGCCTGTTCGATCTGCATGAACCTGTTGATCTGATTAGGGTCGTTGATGTCCCAAGGTTGCTGTGGAAACACCTGGTTCCATTCCTCCTCTGCCTTTTCCCTCAGAGCAGCAGCACTGGTGTCGAGGAAGCACGCCCATTTTGTATGGTTCCTCGCAGCTTCCGTCATGTTGCTACATTTTGGTCAGTTTTCTGAAATAAGCACACATAATATAGAGTGTTAATTAATATACAATCATTCCCAGTTTAATGATCGGATTTTGCTTGACGTATTTCAAATCGTTTATGCATGTGTACATAGTTGATTGAACATTATTGGTTGGTTGATTTGTGGTTTAACAACAGCTAGGCTTATATGAGCCTCGACGCGAGAAAACCGGTCTTTGGGGTTTCCGAACCAGTTTAACACAAACTCAAAAGATGGCTAGAAGCTTCAAATTTTGGATATAAGTAGAAAATGGATTGTACTTTCCATTACGAAAACTTGCCCATGCAATGTACAGAGATTTTTTCAGCCGTAAAAATTGAAAAATTTCATCAGAAAAATGTTGATAATTTTATTTTTGTTCAAAACATAGATTGTGGGTACACGTAGATTGTGGGTACACGTTAGAACCGCCTCGGCGAGGCCCCGAGGCGGTTCTAACGAGTACCCACAATCTATGTTTTGGAGCAAAAATAAGAAAAATAGTCATACCCCTGCATACCCCAGTTTCGCTATATAAAACTGGGGTTTAAGGGGGTATCCATTGCACGGACATGTTTTCCTGATGCCGAGTAGCGAAAACAAAGGCGCTGATCAGCTTCGCAGTTACTGCGAAGCTGATCTGCGTCTTTGTTTTCGCATAGACAGAAAAAAAGATTTTCCCATGACGCGGCTAATAGTCTTGTGATGGTTTTATCGTTTAAACCATTAGCTGAAAACAGCTGATTCTTTTTTGTTACAGTATACCACTGAAATAATTATAACTTCAAATCATTTATTTCGTCTTGCCAACTTGAAAAAGGGACATTCCACAGTCATGCCGTTTACACATCGACCCATACTGATCACACTGGTCAATCTTTACGCTGATTTGGTGGGTTATACGCAAGTTTGATGGTGCTTGATACTTGGAAGTGGTTCTATTTCGTCTATATTTGCATATATTCTCTATAGAAAAGCAGGGACTGTAGAAATATGTATACTTTGTGAATATGCCATGCAGCGGTCGATTTAAGTATACACTGGAGAATATATTCGAGTACTGATGAAGGAGGTAGATGATTAAAACAAAACGACTTACCCTTTGGGTCGGTACTCGAAATCATCCCTAAATGCTTACATCAATCACCAGGTGCATGTCGTATTCTTAAAACTAACATAAATCTATAGTCCCTTTGACATGTTCTATGTTTTATATACAGCATCAACACGATTTAAAATGAAAAATCCAAAAATTATTCACTTTGTCTCCAGTAAATCAGCGTCAATACCCGCAAACCATCGTAAAAACCGCAAATCAACGTATAGATTGACGAGTGTGCTGATACTGGCAACAAATGTCTCCGCCATCTTGCTTATGTTACAGGTAAATGACGGGTAATTGTTCCGTATGTTTTAGAAAGACTCAGAAACTTGTACAGTAAAATAGTTACTTTATAACACAGACTTACCTTTATCGCTTGATTCTAAATTCCTCTTGTACACAGGAAGATACGAACTACTCGAATAATTAAGTTGCGAACTATTACACAATACCTGGCTATTTCACAATCATGACTTACAGGCTATATATAGAACCAGGAAGCTTATTCAACAATCGATAACACCACGTAATGGAATATAAACACAGTACAAAAAGAAACGCAAATTTTTCTTTTTTATTTTTTCACAGAAGTTTAATTTATTTTCAAAAATCTAAGTGATTCTAAGGTTTTACCGTTCGTATGAACGTTTCACAACTGAGTTTCGTTGCGATGTGAATGTGGGGATAAGTTTTCGGCGAAAACTTGTTAAATCGACACTTTTCTCCGAAAAACACAATTGAGAGAATAATCAAAATTAATCTTGCTTTGAATATGGTCATGACGGTCTAACAAATCATAAAAACACAAAAATAATTGAATTTCATGAATAGGAAAATTTTGATGCAATTTTTGAAAAATGAGTTTAATGTTAAATATCAAGGGCTTTGACAAATCGGCATTTTGGCTTCCTTTTCTGTAAATTTTGTCCTTATTTCAATTAAATAATGCTAGCTATCATAAATATGACTCTCTTAAAGGTCACCCTCAGTTACAATTTTGGGTCGATTCCCAGAACTTCCGGTTCATTGAAAACCGTTTCTGTTGGTATTAAAATCAAGGGTATGACAAAGATTTAAAATTTGACAGAATAAAGCTTTACTACTGTATACAACGTCGCTATAGCATAATTTTCAATTTGCCCCGCCTCCGAATCCAATGTTTATTCGATCATAAAGTTTTTTTTTTTTTTTTTTTTTTTTTTTTTTTTTTTTTTTTTTTTTTTAAATTTTGGTCAAATGAAAGGTGCCTTACATTTTATGGACAGTATACGGTCATGTGCTTTCGGCAGCATTATTCTTCTGAAAGCAGTATTTACTCGTATCTTTTAAAGCCAAGCCCGATTTTTATTTATGACACAGAACTTTTATTATTTGTGTCATTTTGAGCATTTTGGCCACTTATTCATGTTGTTGCCGCCCAAGTTAGTCTGAATGACTCACAGACTCAATTCTGTTTACGAGAAGCAATAAAAGATGGCGAATTATCGTTTACAGAAAAAACAAAGTGATCATAAGAGGTTTTCATAGGAATTAAAAATATATAGTATTCATTACGACAAACCTTTGCGAGTACTCTTGGTTGACACAGAAAAGCATAATGTTTCCGTCTTTGTAAAATCATGGATTTCGGTCTGCGTATAGAAGATGTGTCATTCTATGTTTCCTATAAATTGGAGATAGTTATCTATAAAATTGTAAAATTATAACAGGCAGAAAATAAGCGTTTTGCGTTTCTTTATGTACTGAGGATAATACCAGTATGAAAACATGTCGTGGAATAGGTCACATTGGCTCCTTGTAAACGGGATAAAGGCGGTCACGGGGGAGCGACAATAAACAATGCAATGATTATATTAAAGAAAGCCGTAACTACCTTAAAGGTAGACCTGATGACCGTTTGGGCTTTTCTGAGTATCAACTATAATTGCAGACATTTACTAAAATCGATTAAAGAAGTTATGTTCAGTTTAAAATGTCGTTTTGTGCTTGGTTAAATACTTTTAGACGGGCATTTCATTTTTTGCAACATAGCATTAATTATTCTAAATTTAGCATAACTTCCTCTATTTTTTTTTTTTTGGCGATGATTGTTCTAATGTTGTATTCGCGTGACTCTGTGTTGGTCAGTTATGAAAGTTGCCTGTCGTGTCATTGCCTACCGGACAAGAAAATTCCTTCCACCACAGCAAAAAAAACAACAACGTTGTTTGATATCATTACCACGAAACGAAATTCTGAAATCAAACCCTATTCATTTCCCTGACTGGAACTCTTTTAATGTGGAAAATGGCATAACCGTGTAGTCATAGCCGCGCTTTACATCTTGTTATACTTGCATGTTCCATGATACAGAGCATTTTGACAATGTTTAATGTGTATCAACAAATGAGAATATCTTTTCTCTATGCATTGATTAAAGAGGCACTTTAGCTGCCGGGTGGCGAGAGTTTTATTACCTGGATTACCTGTTGAGATTTAATTAAGTGGGCGTGCCTTGACCACTGGCCCAGATAATTTAAGCCAATTGGAATACCTTTAATACTAATCTGCTTATAAGAGCTGTACATAATTCCACAGGTAATTTTCATCCCTGAAGCATTATCCAATCAGAATTGACTTATGCTTGTGATCTTTAATGGAGAGCTCAGAGAGATGTTGACAGGTTGGTGTCTAAAATGTGAAATAAGGCACCTAATTCTGCCTTTAATACTCCAGGTGCCCCTTTAAGCTACATTGTAATTAAACCTTTTAGTTAGTGAGCTAGGTCCTGATTTTTTGCCATTTGTTACCAGTCGAGGGGACTACATCTCTTGGCACTTTTTGATAAGTTCAATATCTATAGATAATATTTCAGCATGATAGCAATCTCAGATCGGTAGCTTAAGGCCTGAAAAAGATCAGTCTTATCGGTACCTTGGAAACAAGAAGTTTTTGGGCTGGATAATATAAACATGCCCTAAGTAAAATATATTTGTATTTTAAGCAGCACAAAGCATCCCTAACATTTATAAGAGGTAAATTTTGGTTCTAAAAATGATTGGCATGCATTTAGAACATGATAATTCGTGAAAAACTATAAAAATGCATGCTCAAGGGTAGGATTACCCCACCCACAACCATTATTATACCAACTTCATATTTATGTAAAACTTTCATGTTTAGACGTTAAAATAAATATTTCTCTCTATTATCATAATATTTGAATCCCATTTAGCATTTCATAAATTATTGCCAAAAATAAAAACAATATATAATTACATTTGAATATTCATGCATATTGTAAAAGCATTAGAAATGTTGGAGAACAAGCCATGAATCCTTGAGCTATGATGCAGCCTTACCAACACATTTTTAGGTTCCAGGCAGTTCATTTGATCTCCGAAATGTCTAAAATGGTTTCCATAATAATAACAACCTCATTTGCACTATGTAGCATGTATGGTTTCCATGGCAACCGTTAATGCGCATTGAGATATACAGGTCTACAAACAGACCATATTCCTGCTGAAGCTTATCGTATAGCACAAAACTTAATGATGTAGCCCTATTTTCAAACAGTAAGATATTCAAATAATCTAATTTGCATATTCAAATAATCTTATTTGTATATTCGTGAATATTAATAAAAATGATACAACTACTGAGGTCCATATCGTCATTGCAGTATTTTAATTCGAGTGATACAATTTGATAAATTTCACCAGAGTATAAACTTTTAATGACACATATCTCATAATTTCTCATTTGGGCCCATCCCAGTGGGGCCTTGAGAAATAAATGAGCTGCTTGTGCCTCCATGCAAAGCTTATAAACTACTGACTGACCATCTAATTACAAGCTTACAGCTCAAAAGGTCCGAACCTGCCTAGGAAAAGTGGTTCAAGTCAAATAAACCTTAGTTGTCAAGCGGTTTAAAATAAGTATGATAGGCGTTTTAAACTGATGAAAAACCATTGGACCACTGAAGAGTTTTGTGGGAAATTAAGTGACCATATCTGAATTGGAGAAAATTTAAAATTTGGAGATGCATTTGCAACATTTCATGTAACTTGATTGCTTTTGGCTCTATAGAGATAAAATGGTATACACTGGTACTAATGACATACTGACTTTATGACTTCTAATGCCTAGTATATGAATAAAAACCTTATAAATTGGATAAAAAAAATAACGAAAAAAAACTAAGGGGTATACTTAAAAAAGTCTCCCATAACTCAGCTGTTGATGGTCATAGCGTGCTAAGAATAGTATCATGCTAATATACTGTACTAATGATGGATTGGTTTGTATAGACTAGCATATGAATCAAAATCTTATAGATTGGTGAAAAAAGTGACCAAACTAAGGGGTATACTTACAAAAAACGCCTGTAACTCAATATCTGATATACGCAGAGAGCTGAGAAGAGTGTCAATTGATTGCTAAGACAGTATACTACTGATTAATGAACTAGAAATAACTTATCTGACGTCTACTACCTAGAATAGTAAGGAAAACCTTATTAAATGGAGAACAATTGTGAAAAACCCCTAAGGAGGTATACTTATAAAATTGCTTATAACTCAACTGCTAAACGCCATGGAGAGCTGCTAAGATTAGTATAAATGATTGCTAATGCAATGCACTTATGACATATATGCTTAAATAAACATATCTGCCTTCTAATACCTAGAATATGAATAACAACTATAAAATTGGAGAAGAAATCACAAATGAACTAAGGGGGTAGTCTTACTAAATCTCCTGTAACTCGTGTGTTAATGGTCCTAGAGAGATACAAATAGTATCAAATGGTTGCTGTTGCAATGTTCTAAAGGTATATGGGTTGGTGTTAACATACCTGATTCCTGCTACCTAGCATATGCATCAAAACCTAATAAAATGGTGAAAATAGCGAACAAACTAAGGAGGTGTACTTACCAAATTGCTTGTAACTCACTTGCTTATAACCATAGAAAGATAAGAAGAGTGTCAAATTATTGTAAAGACAATGAGCCAATGAAATGTGGGTTAGTGTAAACTTACCTGACGTCTACTAAGCAAGAATGTTAATGAAAACCTTATTAATTGGAGAAAACTCGCGAAAAAACTAAGAAGGTATACTTACAAAATTGCTTATAAATCAACTGCTATTGAGCCTAGAGAGCTAAGAATAGTAGCAAATGATTGCTAATGCAATTTCTTAATGACATGTTTGCATAATAAGCATATTCGACTTCTAATACCTAGTATATGAGTAAAAACTTTAAAAATTGGAGCAGAAATGACGAAAAAACTAAAGGGGTAGTATTGTATAATATCCTGTAATTCGTGTGTTGATGGTCCTAGAGAGCTATGAATAGTATCAAATGTTTGCTTCTGAAATGTTTTAATGATAAATTAGCTGATATAAACAAATCTGAATTCCTGCTACCTAGAGAATAGATATAGCGAATATCGAAACCTAATAAAATGGGGGAAAATCGCGAACAAACTAAGGGGTATACTTACCAAATATCTTATAATTCAACTGCTAATGGCCAGACAGAGCTGAGAATAATGTCAAATTATTGCCAAGCCAGTGGACTAGCGATATGGGCTAGCTTATCTGATGTCTACAACCAAAAATATAAATACAAGCCTTATAGATTGAAGAAAAATCATGAAAAACAACTTCGGATGTATATTTCTAAAACAATTTATAACTCAACTATCTTTTGTCCTAGGGAGTTAATATAAGTATACGAAGATTGGTAATGCAATGTACAAAAGATATATTAGCTTCTATAAACAAACAAACAGACAAACAAACTTGACTTCTAACTAGTATATTAATCAAAACCTTATAAATTGGAGGAAAATCACGAAAATAAGTAAAGGGGTATACTTATAAGATCTCTTGTATCTCGATTGCTAATAACCCTAGAGAGCTGACAATAGTGTCAAGTGATTGCTTAGACACTGTTCTTATGACATATTGTCAGGTAAAACTGATATATCATTTGTAGCTTAGAATATAATTTATAAATCACCTTTATATAGGATATATTGGAGAAAAATCACTTAAACTAAGGGGGTTTGTTTTATGAATATTCATGAATATGCAAATAAGATGATTTGCAAATGATATAATGAATGTGAAGTATTTGCTTTCACTCTAGTTTGAGATCGATTCGATCCAGTGGCAGTCAAGATATACTGGTAACCAACTTTGTCGGTACATATATGCCCAATTTTATGAATTCAAAAATGCATAATTGCAATACCTTGACCTTTGACCTCATGTTTTCTAAATATACTATCAAGTTAGAACATGTAGCAAGGCTTTGTATCATTTATCATCCACTTGTATGTGTTTCCAATCATATTTCAATACAGTGTGACAAAGAAAAGAAGACAGTATATCTATATATATCATTTTACCGCACATTTGCACTTACTTGACCTTTGACCTTGCAGTGACCTCCAAGGTGGGAGTAATTGCTCTCTTAAATGCTGAGAGATTCAATGTTGACTATTGTCATAGTAAGTTTATGTAAAAGAAATCTGCTAGCTTTTGATTTTGCATGAAAATAATAACATTTCTTTGTCAAAAGTAAAATATTATACATTTTTTCCGAAATTAGGTAACTAACGAAAAGTGCGTTTTTGGGACCATAAGCTACCGATCTGTGATTGCTATTATAATGAATTTTTATGAATTTATTTTGCTAGACTAATAGAAAATTAGTATTAGATTTAGTCCCCTTGACTGGTAACATAAAATTGTCCGGCTCATGGACTATTTAAAACTATTAACGAAACTATCCTACTGGCCAGAAAAACTGGGGCGGCAAACATGTCGAGGTCACAGCTTTCACATTTGACCGTTAATTCTTTCGAAATCATCACGCGACCGCGGTGTTTATAATTGTTGATTTCCATTACTTATTGATGAAAGATTGTGAACAAGCGAAACATTCTGGTTTCTTTGAACGAAAATGTAGTGATCTTTGCAAAATACACTACAGTAGTACTTATTTGATTAATTGAAAAAAAAAAACGACAAAAGGGGTAAAACATGCAACCTTCTGAAGAAGCTAAAAATGTTTTATCGGTAATTGTGTATCAGCATGAAAGCTAAGCAAAAGGGAACCAGGGCTCGGGGCAATCAAAGAGAAACCAAGGTAGTGAGCACAAACGAGACGCAGACAGAGTAAACAGAGGACTTTACATGAATGCAAATCTCCCCAGAACCGCACATGGATGGGGGAAGGACCCTTTTCTGTGTCTTATGATTGGCATTTTTTAAAGTCTGTGATTTGTGAAAATGCAAAGCGGAATTCTGTGATCTGTGACAAAGGTATTATCTATGATTTGTTACTTTTTAAGTCAGTGAATTGTGATTATCATCATTCCTTGTGTAAAAACAAATGGTCTTAGCGTGTTAACACCGAGACGTCGAAAACGGCCATCTGGCCATCGTCGATTTTGGAAATAAAGAAATATATAAATATCAAATGCCATTGTGCTCAACTGGCGAACACATGATTCATAAAAGTTTGATGCAATTAAATGAAAATGGTAATATATGTGGCAAGAAAAGATGGCGAACATCGAGAAAAATAAAGACACCGCTACAAACGATACTTCTGTAGTGGTTCTTTTCGTTTTATGTCTTGGTGTTTAAAATTTTTTGTGCTGTTGGCGCCTTATGTATGTTTTCATATTTTTAGTTAAGTTAAGGTAACTGAGTGGCCACCTATTGGGAAAATAGCTGCTCATTCGGCTTACGATATGTTTCATGGTATAAGTACCTGATTGTTAGTTTGGTTTTTTCCCACCTCGGTTTTTGGAGTGGGAATCTTTTTCTGATTGCGCCTTTTCCTGATCTTTGCCTACTTGTACCTTTTTATACAATGTGACGCGCTGCTCATTCCACCATCTGCAATCAGGTACTGGGTCCTTTCAAAGGGCGCCTATCGATTCATTTTAAGCCGAATGCCCACTGCTGAACATACGGTGATGTCAACTTCAACACATTTTATGTGATTTTTTAGCTCATCTGAGCCGTTAGGCTCACAAGGTGAGCTTATAGTATACCCATGCTCCGTCGTTGTCGTCGTCGTCGTCGTCGTCGTAGTCGTTGTCCACAATGTTCAAAGATCTTCTCCTCTGAAACTGCTTGGCCAATCAAAGCCAAACTTCATGTGGAGCATCCTTAGGAAGGGGGAACTAAAGTTTGTATAAATGGTCCAGGTCACATGACCAAGATGGCCGCCATGGCTATAAATGGCAAAAACCTTTAAAATATTCTTCTCCAGAACCGGAAGGCCTATGATTTTGAAACTTGGCATGAAGCATCTGGCAATGGAGCTCTACAAAGGTTGTATAAATCATGACCCTGGAAGGACCTTGGCCTTTTTTACGGCAATGTCAACTTAGGTCACCCATGCATTTGAATGGGAAAATACATGTAATAGAAAAATGTCATTTAATGGCAGAAACTTGCTAGGAATGAGCAAATGGACAGAAGATTTATGTTTATGAAAATATTTTGGGCCCACGGGGTTGTCTGCCCCTGCTCCAGGGCTATTTACATGTATATGACCATAATATTCAAACATCTTCTCTGAAACCGCTTTGCCAATCAAAGCCAAAATTTATATGGAGCATTCTTAGGAAGAGGTTACGAAAGTTTATATAAACGATCAAGGTCACATGACCAAGATGGCCGTCATGGCTATAAGTAGAATAAACATTTTAAAATATTCTTCTTCAGAACCAGAAGGCCTATGATTTTGAAATTTAGCATGGCGCATCTGGGAATGGAGCTCTGCAAAGTTTATATAAATAATGATTCTGGGATGACCTTGACATATTTTACGGCAAGGTCAACTTAGGTCGCCCATACATTTGAATGGGGAAAATAGGAAAATGTCATTTAACTTGCTAGGAATAAGCAAATGGACAAAATGTTTATGCTTATGAAAATATCTTAGGCCAAGGGGGTTGTATGCCCCTGCTCTGAAGCTATATACATGTATATGACCATAATATTCAAACAGCTTCTTCTCTAAAAGTGCTTGGCCAATCAAAGCCAAACTTAATGTGGAGAGTCCTTAGGAAGAGTGAATGAAAGTTTGTATGAATGTTTCAGGTCACATGACCAAGATGGCTGCCATGGCTATAAATAGCGGAAAACCTTTTGAACTATTCTTCTTCAGAACCAGATGGCCAATGATTTTAAAACTTGGCATAGAGCATCAATGAATAGAGAACTACATTTCTTTTTATAAATCATGACCCTGGGATGACCTTGACCTATTTTACGGCAAGGTCAACGTAGGTCACCCATACATTTGAATGGGGAAAATTCTTATAATGTCATTTGAAGGCAAATGGACTGAAATTTTATGATTTGAAAAACACATTGACTCCTGGGGTTACTCTGACCCTGCCCTTGCATATTACCATTCTAGTCAAACAAGTTTATCTGCCATTTCCTGAGCATTACTTTCTTTTTTCTTTTATATATATCTCAGGTCTCAGGTGAGCGTTTGTCCATTGGTCCTCTGGTTTTCATTTTCTTGTTTCATTTTATGTATTTACCTATTTTCATTTATTTCCACCTGTAAATACACAGGCGAAAGCCGAAAGCGCTCAGTTTGATTTGTTCTCAAACTGTTAATGGTTTAATCCCCCTTTATACTTATTTGAATAATTTTTCGAATCCTTTGTTTGGATACAATGCTACCGGGAAAACTTTTGTTTGATGTTTGTCCTATTTCTCCCTATATATGACTATTTGTGATAAGTTACTCATCACCGAAACTACTAGCTGCTGTCTTTAAATGTCCATGTTTGTATTGCATGCCTTGATGCATGAATGTGCTCAAAGGCGGATTGAATAAAATTCTTCTTCTTCTTTGAAGATGAGCTGCTCACTCGGATTACGATATGTTTTCTAATTATAAGAACCAAATTATCAATTCCCCAGCTCGGTTTTGTTGGTGGGAATTTCATTCTGGACCCAGTTGTTCAAAGCATCGTTAGCTTAACGATATCGTTAAGACATAAATTTGTTAAGCAAATATCAGCTTAAGTAACAAATACACTGTTATTTTTTGTTGAAAAAATGTGAGAATCCTTTGCAGTGCAAAGGATTCTCACATTTTTTCAACAAAAGATAACAGTGTATTTGTAATATTAATGTTTGAAATTTTAACGAATCGTTAACTAACGACGTCGTTAGTTTTGAACCACTGGGCCCTTGTTACGCCTTTCCTCATCATTGCCTACTTGTACCTCTCTAAGCTAACTGGAACGACGATACTCCCGATTATGGAATCGAACCAAAAATAAACTAACTCCGATGGTGAGTTAAACGATTATATATTTATTAAATGCTTTTCCTAGGCCCATCGATCGTATGGCGCCGCTCGGACTATTTTTTACTTGACAACTGCCGTTAACAACCACGTTAACTGGCGTTACAAATGACGTTAAGCATCAATAACATTATAAAATACAAGCATACAAATTATCCTTTTCTCCATCTTCCCCTCCTCAAAATTGTCTATTTTTTGACTAAGATTAATGATAGACGGATTAGTATTGTCACTAGTATGAATTACAAAATTATATGATGAAATTATCTTTAGTATGTTTTAAACGTATTTTTATAGTTCATAGGTTTCTCGTCGATATGAATATTGTTCAAAAGTCTATAGGTCGCATTCCAAGGGGCACAGCTTCACGATCGGTCTGATTAGAGTGCCCTGTCCCACCTGCAGCTTCGCCACGCGCACCCGTCCGTCGGCTCCTGTGTATACTTCGATTACTCGCCCGAGAGGCCAGTTTCCTCGTGATGTGTCCGGCGATACGATTAGAACCACCTCGCCGACCCGTATATCTCGTCTTTCTCCGTGCCATTTCTTCCGAGCACCGAGGCTGGGTAGCCACTCTCGTATCCATCGGTGCCAGAAATGGCGAACTAGCTCCTGAACCCGGCGCCACCTCTTCCGTGGGTGGAACTGCGTGTCGTCAACTGTTGTTGGTGCAAACTGACCCCCGATCTGTCCGTGTAAGAAGTGTTTGGGAGTCAGTGGCACGTCATCGGCTGGATCTGTCGACTGGTAGGTTAGCGGCGTAGAATTAATCAGTCCCTCGGCTCCTATAATGGCCGTCATCAGCTCCTCGTCTGTGATGTCAGCGTTCCCTAGGATCGCGCTGATGGCTCTCTTCGCTGACTTGATCATCGATTCGTGGATACCGCCAAAATGTGGGGCTAATGGCGGATTAAAATGCCAATCTATACCTTTGTTTGCGATCGATTCCTTGATTTTCTCCTGGTCCAACTGCGGTATGAGCGACTTCAATTCCTTGTCAGCCGCTCGAAAGTTCGTTCCATTGTCCGAATACATCTCTTCCATCAGACCCCGTCGACTAGTCATCCTGTACAATGCATTCAAAAATGCGTCCGTATCGAGCCCAAAAACCATTTCAAGATGGACTGCCCTCGTAGCAAGACAAGTGAAAAGGCACAGGTACCGTTTTTGTCGCCTCTTGCCCCTTCCTTGAATGGTGATAAATGGTCCTGCATAGTCCACGGCTGTTCTGGTAAACGCTCTTAACGATGATTTCAGTCTGGAAACAGGCAATGGCGCCATGATCTGCTGACATGTTTTTGCCTTCCTCCGTCGACATTCGGCGCACTGCCTTTCCCACTCACGAATGACTTCACGGCCAGACATCACCCAATAGCGAGTGGAAAGGGCAGCTAGAGTCTGGTTGGTCCCGGAAGCGTGGTTGTCCTTTTCATGGAATTCTCTGACAATCAACGTTGTTACCCAGCTTTTTCTGGGTAATATGACGGGATATCGAACGTCATACGAGAGGAATTTCGCAGATTTCAGTCGGCTATCGGAACGCAGCAGTCCATCGTCGTCTAACCTTGGCTGTAACTTGAGAAGCTTGCTGTGCACTGGCAAGGACCGACCACGTGATAGCGCCGTCCATTCCTCCCGAAACTCTGTACACTGGGCATATCTTATGAGTTCAATCTCTGCCTTCTTCAACTCAACAGCCAGTAGTTCACCAGTTGTCCGATTTGACTTTGGTGTTTGACAATTATGTGTGAACCGGTTGATCCATGAGTGTATCCTTCTCAACTTCAACCAGCTCGAGTAGCGTTTAGGGTCTACCGGAAACTCTGTGTCCTGTGTAATCGCTACATATCCGTATGTTGTATCTGTAGTTTCCGATTCTTGAAACTGTCCAACGATTCGATTTGACTGCACTAGCCTCTTAATTTCATTGTCCCCTTTGAGCGATTTGTTGACAGGCCACGTGACCTCGGATTGTCTCAGGAAATCAGGTCCTCTCCACCATGAATAGCAGTCAATGAGTTCAGTTGCTTTTAGTCCTCTGCTGAGCATGTCAGCTGGGTTCTGGTTCGTAGGCACGTGCCTCCACTGTTCTGGATCGGTGCTTGATTGGATCTCGCCTACTCTGTTGGCCACGAACGGCTTAAAGTCGCGACTTCTACCTCGGATCCATCATATGACGTTAGCACTGTCAGACCAGAACACGGCGTTGCTGATTCCAATCTCTAAAACTGCTGCAATCTTCTTGGTTAGCCTCGTACCGATGACTGCACCCATCAACTCGAGTCGAGGAATACTTGTTGCGATGCTGGGTGCAACTCGAGACTTCGCTGCTACTATTGTGCTTGACACCGTACCATCTTCGTAGGTAGACCTGGCATACACAACCGCACCGTATGCATGTTCTGAAGCGTCCACGAACGTATGTAGAGTCATAGTGCACGGAGATTTATCCTTGTGCTGAAGACATCTTGGAATCTGCACCCGTGTGAGCTCCTCCAGTTCACCGAACCATGCACGTGCACAGCTTGCCAGCGGTTCGGTAAGCTCATCATCCCATTCGAGCCCGGAAGTCCACATGTCCTGAAGTAGCATTTTGGCGCGCATCGTGTAGGGAGCCAAGAACCCGATTGGATCGAACAAGGTTGCTATCTTCTTAAGGAAGTTGCGCTTTGTATACGCCATGTTGCTGTCTGGGGCATGCTCCTTGAACGTAAATAAGTCCTCTTTTGCAAGCCACCATACACCAAGCGTTTTAGTGCACGGTAGCTGATCTCGATCCAGATCCACTTCCGACTTCCTCTCTTGTACTGGAAGCTCTGATAGCACGTTTGGTGAGTTCGAAATCCATTTGTGGGCATGCATTCCAGCTTTGGTAAGTAGACACGATAGTTGTCTATACAAGCAGATACCTTGCTCCTCATCCAGCACGGAGTCCGCCATAGAATCGTCCATGTACGTGGATTTCAGGACGGTTTCTGCGGCTCTACTGTAGTCACTCTGATGCGTCAGTGCGTGGTGACGTAGAACATACTGCGCTAGGAATGGAGAGGAATTCATGCCAAACACGACTCGTTCGAACTCGAATACATCCGGGTCTCGATCCTGGTTTATTCCCCTCCATAGGAAACGGTGGTATGGCTTATCTTCCGATGCTATTCCTATCCTGAGATACATCTCGGCTATATCACAGACAATTGCAACTGGATATCTTCTGAAGCGAAGCAGAACATCAAACAGGTCTTGCTGTAATTTCGGTCCTTGGTGTATGACGTCATTCAGCGATACATCTTGACATTTTGCTGAGGCATCGAAGACGATTCTAGTCTTAGTAGTCTCCTTTTCTGGTCTTATAACTGGAAAATGGGGTAGGAGCCACTTGGTTTTGTTTCTCTCCTTGTCGCCAACTTTCTTGATGTATCCCTTTTCTTCGTATTGGTTGATGATGTCACAGTAGGCAGTCGCAATCTGTGGTGATCTAGACAGTTTCTTCTCTGTGTTTTCTAGCCTCCTCAAAGCCATTTTGTAGTTATTTGGCAGCTCCGGTTCATTGCTTCGCCAAGGTATGCCAACTCGGTACATGTTGTTGTCATACTGAATAGACTGCTCTACTTTCCTCAATGCAGACTGCTCCTCGATACGCACGATTGGATTTTGCGCCATAGTGCCGCCCTTTACCACTGGCATGTCGTCAATTTCCCAGAAACGCTTCAAATTCGTGTTCAGTTGCTCTATTTCAGCCCGATCCTTTGCAAAATAAGTCCATGCACAATTAACCCTAGATGTGATCATACTGCGACATGCGCAGATGAAAATAATAAAATAATCCAAGTCTGAATTCAAAGCAACATTATCCGTAAAGAAGAAAATTTTCAGTAAAACTCATTCACTAAACGTTAACTTCACGCCAAATTTTAGGGCACCACAAATAATTTCCCACGGGTTGTCAGAGTCATTTCGGCTATATCATCTACGTGACATCCTACACCGTGGGTCGCTGCGCAGAGCTTTCGTGAGGCGACTTTCGAGTAGCTTTATGGAACTGTGTGGGGTGGCCACCGGTGTGGGAGTCGCTTCTTTCTTTCATATTTCATTAAGAATATATAAAAAAAAATGTGTTTTGATACAGCCGTAAAAATTGAAAAAAATTCAACATAATATCAATATATCTTGATAAACTTATGCGCTGTTCTATTTCTTGCAGGTACTAGACCGACTCTGCCTCAAAGACATACGTGTAATTTATGTATATAATTTGTAAACTCGAGTGTTATGTAAAAAAAAAAAAAAAAAAAAAAAAAAAAAATGCATGAGAAAAACAACAATTTGGGTTTCCGACCAGGTCTGACACAAACCAGCCCATACAGTCACAGAAGCAAATTTTGGATTTACGTAGAAGAGGGATTGTACTATCCGTCACGATAGCGAAAACAACGAAGTTATTGCACAGCTGATCTGCACCTTTGTTTTCGCCTAAGCATTTTGTTGGTATTCTTCCGCAGTGGCTTAAACATGAAAATGGCATTATATTATCGAATGAAGAAATTGTGCTAAAAATAAAATGGACTGTTGGCTGTGGTAAAAAAAAAAAAAAAAAAAAAAAAAAAAAAAAAAAAAAAAAAAGTCCATGCAAAATGCGTTTGTACCGTTATTCTTTTTTCTGACCCAGGATTTCCAATACAGGTCCAACCCAAGGGTGTTAACCTGGCTATCGGCTCCCCTGGTCGACCTCTGATTTCCTGAATAGCCCAGTGCAGATCTGCATAATCCAAACCGATAAGTATATCAACATGTGGTCTCTTGGCAATTCTTGGGAAGCTGATGTGTTGTAGATGTGACCATCGCTGAGCATGCTGCGTCCAATCCAAGGCAGACATACTACCCGTAACTTTGTTTGCTGTGTACGCCGTTACATAAAATTTGGCATCTCCAGTAACGCTTTCCAATGCAAAGTTAACAGGCTGTGTTTGAAAGGTTTCGACCTGTCCATTTAAAACATTAACAGTAACTCTCTCTGTCTTACCTTGCAATCCAAGCTCCGCGGCCACGTCAGCATTTATATATGTCTTCGTACTCGCATCGTCTAGGAGGGCGTTGACCTTCAGTGACCGGGTACCATTCTTCAGTATCACTGGTACAGTTCGTAGTGCTATGAAATCTGTCGTAGATACGTTGCTTGCGGTCATGGTGGTTTGCTGTAATGGCGGTTTCCCCTCCGAGCCGGAAGTGAACTGACTACCGGATGTCTGATCTGTCGCTATGACGACGGCGTTGTCCGTTCTGTTCTCTACCGTCGCCTTTAAACCCGTTTCTTGTGACGGTCGATGAAGCAATCTGTGGTGTAGCTCTTTGCACCCGTTCAGCCCACACTGGCGACTCCGTGGACATGATTTCCCAGAATGTCCCTCTGCCAAACAACGGAAACAAAGTTGGCAGCGTTTCGCTATGTCCCATCTTTCAGAACAACTTTTCTGTTTAAAAACTTTACATGACCAAATCCGATGATCTCGGTTACAAGCATGACAGTTATGCTTCTCAGCGCGATTCTCTCTGTTATCCCCGAAAAATGTTCTTGCTTGTCTCTGTGCGGAACGTGAAGAAGTTGTCTGAGAACTTGGCACCTGGTCTGCCACCCCATGAACGGTTTCGGAAGCTACTGTCTGGAATTCCGATTCACGAATAACCCATTTTCGTAAGGTAGTAACGGACTGAGTCATGTTATTGTCATAAACCCATCGATGAAAGTTTGCCAGCATAGCCTGTGGAAGTTTTCTTTGTAACCGGGTATATAAAGAGCCGTTACCTAGTTCGTGTTGCTGATTTGCCTCCTGGAGGTTGATGATAGCTATGTCTAGCAAGTCCGCAAACTGCTCCAAATCCTTTGAGTTCCCAGTTCGAATCTGTCTAAAGTTCTCCAGTTCCTCTATGTATAATGATATCTGGCGCCGTGCTCCACCGAATTTCCGCTCCAATCTTTCTTTCGCGGCTTCATATGCAACTCCAGAATGGCCCAAGTTTTCGATCGTCTTAAGCGCCTCGCCCGATAGATATTGCCGTAACTGTAGTAGTTTGTATTCCCCGGTGGCTGGGGCGTTGTCGATGCATGCGAGAAACGCTGCCTTCCAGCTTTGGTAGGTTTTCTTGTCGCCGGAGAATACAGGGATCTGAACCCGTTTCAATTGACGCCAAAGGTCCTGTCCGATTGAGTAACTGTGACAATTTCCGGCTGGCAAAGATGTGTCACCGTAGGATTGATCACGTGGCTCAAATGGGGCGGCACGTGCATCCATCACCAAATCCATGCGTTTCGTCTCTTGGTTATCACTAACGTGGTTTACTCCCGCTTTGTCGCACCAACTGGGACTTGCCTCTGCTGTTCTGACGCTAGCAGGAACCCCGTTGTTGTTTGTAATAACCTCGTTGTCTTGTAGGGTTGCACACCCGTGACCGTGTTTGCATTTCGATCGGTACAGGGCCGATATTTTGCGATAAATGTTCAGAAAGCTGTACCTTGCTTATTTCCTGTGGCGATTCTGTCTGCAAATGTTCTTTTTCATGTGTCTCGGAACTCTGATCCGCAATATTCAACCCCGGTCGTAAGTTGATGGTAAGCATTTCTGTTGACGATACGCTTGCTGTGTCCACATTAAGCCATCTCAAGAAGTCCCGTGAAGATTTCAACGCCGCATCAAACTCCGATTCTAGCCGCTCCATCTCACTGACAATGCGTTCACATTTCTTATGTTCCTTATTTCTTGTGTAAAAGTCTGAAAAGTTTGTAAGAATGTCCAACAATATTTCCCAATAGCTTTCTAGTTTTTTGCGAGCTTCGATAACTTCAGGCCGACTGGTCAAATCACGTTCGTCAATCAACCCCATCAATTTGTTAAGTGCTCTGGTAAAGTTGGAATTACCCCGTGTTTTGTCCTTCTTAAATCCGTTTTCCATCTCCGCAACGTCGACGATTCCGCTGCTCCCGATTGTGTCCTTGTTTCCCGACGACGCCATCATAAAAACTCGTATTTTCTCGATTTGTGTTGAAATAACCTCGCTCTGCTACCAGATTGGAACGACGATACTCCCGATTATGGAATCGAACCAAAAATAAACTAACTCCGATGGTGAGTTAAACGATTATATATTTATTAAATGCTTTTCCTAGGCCCATCGATCGTATGGCGCCGCTCGGACTATTTTTTACTTGACAACTGCCGTTAACAACCACGTTAACTGGCGTTACGCCACAGGCGTTACAAATGACGTTAAGCATCAATAAAATTATAAAATACAAGCATACAAATTATCCTTTTCTCCACTAACGATGTTTTCTTAGTGTTAATTTAGTTTTCCCACCCCGAGTTTCGGAGTGAGAATTTCTTTCTGAATGCGTCATTTCCTGATTATGCCGCATCAACTGGAAAATTATGTCAAATATGCATGTGTTAATAAAAATCAAAACTGAGATCCTTAAAGAGCATATTAATGAGAAAAGAGATGGGCCATACTGCGGTTACGGCAACGCAAAAATCGCCACGAACTTGTATCTTGTTGGTAACTCTGCAATCCCGTCGAGTTATTTGTTGCCATAGAAAAAGTTTGATTGCGATTGGCATGTTCATCTCCGAGATATACATGTTTAAAAGTGTAGACACACAGATAGACGCACAGACGCAGACAATGACGTACGGGCGGCGACCCGAGTTCCATCCTATACGTTCAGCTTGTTGATCCAACCCGTTTGTGTCTTGAAAAAGGCGTTCGGTCGAAATATTGAAACTGATTGAATAGGGCAATAATAAACCAAAATGATTTTGTGTACTGATATAAACTTCTTAAAGCATCATCCCCTGGTATTCTTATTGTTTTCTTTAGGTGCAGATGGCACAAAACTTGCTCCGGAGATAGTAGGTTATTCGGCGCCCAGAGATCTCCATCGTTTGGCAGCTTACTCAATCTTCGATTCTGGGTTTTGATTCATCAGGATGTTTATCATGATTTGATGATTCATTGACTAGTTAGACATTCACCACTAAACTAAATGTAATGAACCACTGCTGAAGGTGAGGGTGAGGTTTGGCCCATGACAAACCTGTTTAAGCCCGCCAGTAACTTGATCGTTCCAAGGCGATACTTCTGTGGTGTTTCTTTTTTATGTCTTGGTGTTCAATTCTTGTGCTGTTGGCGCCATATGTATGTCTACATATTTTTCGTTAAGTTTAGGTAACTGAGTGGCCACCTATTGGGAAAATAGCTGCTCATTCGGCTAACGATGATTTCATGGTATAAGTATCTGATTGTTAATTTAGTTTTTTCCCACCTCGGTTTTTGGAGTGGGAATTTTTTTCTGATTGAGCCTTTTCCTGATCATTGCCTACTTGTAACTTCTTACTTAACTTTTTTTTCATTTATCTTGTCATGAATTAGTACTGTTTTCCCTGATTATTTTATGCAGTTATAAGGTTTACAATAATGCGCCGTTAAATAGAGAAGATATAAAATACGTTTTGCCTTATAGACGACAGGTCTATTATAGTTTTCGTTTTAGGCAGATGTCTTCGCTTACAAGGCACATTTACTCGCTAACAGTTTCGTCTCAACACGCATTAACTGGGGATGAAAATCGAATGTACAATCCTTTATTGTTTCGAAATTCGGCAGATCGAAATTCCAACGCGGCAGATCAGCATGCGCTTTCTTAAGTAGTTATTTTATTTGGATGTAGTTTATTTTCTGAAAGTGTTTGAGTTTCAAACGAGAGGAGAAAAAGCGGCGACTTTAGACTTTTTTACAACTGTCATACAACACGAACGCAATCCGTATGCTCCCACGAACATTTTGGTGTTTGTCGACCTTAAAATGACTCCAGGCGATCAATTGAAAACTATGGCACAGAAAGAAAACTGATTCAAAGAAACCGTGCAACCTACTTACCAATACCTCGCAATTTCTGTACAAAAATGCGTTCAATAACAGATACTGATTTTTAATAACTGATTCTACGGTGTACAGTGAATCTATAGGGTGTAACCAGTAGTCTGGGTATTGTATGAGTCTTGCTCAAGCATACTACTCGTCAGAATATTGGATAAAGATCCTGATTCGGGAGCGGGAAGTTTTGGGTTCGATACTGGATGTGTCATACCAAAGACCAAAATGTGGTACCAGTGGCATCCTTGCTTGGTCACTCAGTGGTGTCCAGCATTGTAAGGAGTGCACTGGGAAATGCCTGGCTTGATGGTGACTAATGTTTACCCTCATTTAACATAGGCCATCCGCCCATATTAGTGGGAACACATGCTACCCCAGCGGGGATTGAACCCAGGATCTATCTGCCACTGAACTCCCCTAAGCCAAATTGTTCACTTGTTTCAATAGCGGAAATGTTCAATTGTTTATTATGAAATTCCACAAATCCGTGATATGCATGCTACGAATTCTACCGGCCTGCAATGGCAATTTTGGTTCACTTATTTTCTTACATTCCTAGATTATGCGCTGCTGAGTTTGTTAATGCACATTTGCTAATGTTTTTCTTCCTTTCTAAAGAATTTAAATAGGTACAAGAAGGCAACGATCAGGCAAGGCGCAATCAGAAAGAGATTCCCACTCAAAAAGGTGGGGAAAACACTAAATTAACAATCAGGTACCTGTTTTATACCATGAAAACAAATCGTGAGCCGAATTAGCAGCTACTATCCCAATAGGTGGCCCCTCAGTTACCTAAACTTAACCAAAAATATGAAAACATACATAAGGCGCAAACAGCACAAAATTCAAACAACAAAGACCAAAAAAACAATAAGAACCACCACAAAAGTATCCCCTTTGAACGATCAGTAATATAAAATTACTGGTGGGCTTAAATCGACTATATTGTACCTTACCTCACCCCCAGCTTCTGCAGTGGCTCGTGGCGAATCTCTAACTAGTTAATGTATAATCATGGACAAACAAATAAATCATGATAAACCAAAAACGAGGACTCACAGATTGAGTAAGCTGCCCGACGATGAAGATCCCTGGGCGTCAAATAACTTACTAACTCCGGGGCAAAAGAAAAATACCAGTTTAACCCCTGTGGGCCAAGCAACAGACAAGAAGCTCTGGTCCAAAAAACTTTAAAATGAACACATTCTTGTCGGGGCCAACATGGAGTTTGACGCCCGACCCACCGGCGTGCAAATAAAGAAGGCAGCATAGTTATCAACCATGATTGGGTTAAAAGCTAAGCATGCAGACTGTCGCATAACATTTAAGTTATATCATTCACGTCTGTAACGTGTGATGATTTTTATAAATTGAAAAGAAAAATCATTCCTTCCTATAAGTTTCTTAAATTCGTAAACCAAGTCACCATAAAATTCTGGTTCCGAAAGGCCCTTGCGTAAAAGGGTCTTTAGCCGTACATTAAATTTGGAAATCAAGTCATAGTGATGCGATAAAATTTAGAATATTTTTTCGAAGTTTATGCTACCGACAACCGTGCTGGAGAAGTTTAACTGTTAAACATTTATTTCGCGCGTTGAAGTCCGCAACACGGTTGCAGACTCTAGCAAACCTAATAATTTGCGAAATACCATAAGAAGCACGGCGAGGAACGTCACCATCCAAAAACGGAAAGTGCACTGTATCAAAATCAAAGTCAAAATCAAAGTCATCGCGTTTATCATAAGTTTAAGAAGAAACAAATCCATTTACAATAGAAAGATGTTAGTCTAAAATGGGGGCTGAAAAATTATTTGATACTTTTTAGGTTACGACACAAACCGGCCGGTACTGTCAGGGAAAATGGCTAGAACTTGCTTGGAATTTCGCATTTAAGAAGAACAGAGATTGTAGTGACTATATGAATCTGTGTGGCGAAATAAAAAGACGCTGATCAGCTGTGGATGCGCTGTGCAGCTGATGTGCGTCGTTGTTTTCGCATATTCGGAAAGGGACCCTTTTAGGACTTCGGAACTGTCGGTTGTGTATCGCAATGTTTTTTGATGAAGTTGTAGGCCTTCTTGCAATTCTCTTCTACCGGTTGGAATTCTTCAAATTGAGCTCTTTGTTCTGCAAAACAAATCACACCGTCCGTTCAAGCCCAGATCGTGATTTGCGTTTTATCCATTTAAACATCAAATAAAAACGGTCCTTTCAGGCTTCGTCACACCTTAGTGAATGTCTATAACGCAGACTTGCGAAAATGGTAGAATTGTAATTTTTGCGTTTAATTGACGAAACATTTTGAAAATATGCTATATAATTAATCTTTTAAATAACAATTAACGCTGGATTACGCTTTGTTGCAAATGGTTACAAATCATGACGTTAATAAGGAATTCAGTTGGGCTGCGCATGTAATATTTGCCGTTTACTCTACCTGCGGTAGGGTGCGTTAAGGAGCGGTTAAGAATGCAGATATACTAGCTTAGCGAGTAGATGCGCTTGCCTTTGAATATTAACGAAAATTACGAAAAAACTATTTCCGCATCCGGCTGTGCAGACGATTTGAACAATATTGCTTCAATTGTTAAAACTTGTTGAAGTCTTAACTAAACCATTTAGGGAGTGGAGATTGGCTGAGCTGTATTCCCTTTTTTGATTTGAATATCCATAATTCCTTTTTAGGTATCCTTAACGTTGAAGAATTTCCATATTATCATTTAGCCGGTTTTTTGTTTTACGATATCTTTAAGTGTGGTGAATGTAGAAAAGTTCTATCATGAACGAAATTATGATATCTCAGGATTAATTTAAGATTACCTTAAAATATTTCGATTTTGAGGTTATACTACATTCGATTTAAAGAAATACATATATATCATATATGTTTTGTTCCCTATTTTATGTTAGTTTTGATAATCCTTAAAGAGTAAGGCTAGGCAAGGTTGAAATACAAAATATCTAAATTGAAAGAAAGACTCGCGTACTTTAACAATATGGTACATTTTTTTTTATTTAATTCGGATGAAAAGGTGCAAGAAGGCAATGGTCATGAAAAGGCGCAATCAGAAAAAAAATTCACACTCCAAAAACCGAAGTTGAAAACAACCTAAATTGACAATTAGATACTTGTACTGAGAAACATATTGAAAGCCGAGTGAGCAGCTATTTCCCAGTAAGTGGCCACTCAGTTACATAACCCAAACTAAAAATATGAAAACACACATAAGGTGAAAACAGCACAAAAATTCAACACCAAGGCATATAGGGACCAAAACAGGAAATTCAATATTGTTTGCAGAGGGAGGCATAGACACCAGGTGGTTAAGCAATTACATAAAACACAACAAAACATTTTATGACAGCACACTCGAAAAGCAGCATGACTAGCTCTTTCCCAACAAGGTAGTCATCCGTCTAAGTTTCAACAGGAAGGGAAGGTCACTTGACGCAAGTCTGTGCTGAGTGACTTTCGCATAGTTGTGACGAGACCTTTAATAGCAACGGCAATATTAAAGAAAAATATACTGTGCAACCGGGATTTCGGGTAGAAAGTTCTCATCAATGATCCGATAAAGTTTCAGCATGGTGCTGATTTGGTTGTCTGACGTTTTGCTCAAAATAAATTATGAATGAACATATATATGAATGAGCAGCCTCGGCGAACACGCACCTATATTTGAAAGAATATTCGGGCGTCAGATTATGATGGCCCCGACATAAAGCTATTCATTTTAGTTGGTCGGAGCCGGAGCTTCTTGTCTGTTGCTTGGCCAACCGGGGTTCAACTGGTGTTTTTCTTTGCTCCGGGTTTCAGTAAGTTATTCGGCGCACAGAGATTTCCATCGTCGGACAGCTTACTGAGTCTGTTGAGTTCTCGTTTTTGATTCATCAAGGTGGTTATCATGATTTATTCGTTTGTCCTTGATGATTCATTGACTAGTTAGAGATTCACCACCAGGACCGAACAACTTACTAAATGTTGTGAACCACTGCAGAAAATGAGGGTGAGGTTAAGGCGCATGAAAAACCGGTTTAAACCCCCCCCCCCCCTCAGTGATTTTATATTACTGATCGTTCCAAGGCGATACTTCTGTTGTGGTTGTAATTGTTTTGTGTTTTTGAGTCGATTTTTGTGCTGTTCGAGCCTTATGTACGTTTTAATATTTTTAGTTCAGTTTCGGTACCTGAGTGGACGCCTATTGGGGAATAGCTGCTCACTCGGCTTACCACATGTTTTCATGGCATAAGTGCCTAAGTGTCATTTTAGTTTTTTTTCCCACCCCTCGGTTTATGGAGTGGGAATGTCTTTCTGATTGCGCCATTTCCTGATCATTGCCTATTTGTTCTTTTTCCGGAAGACGTAGAATTTCACGGCTAATCATGTGGGTCTAAGGATTGATGTTGATAGGGAATAAACTAACGTTTCATGGCACAACTTTGCATCTGTGTTTTAAAAACCTCCTTGATGTAATCACCAGGTGTGAGTGATACCAGGCTAATCTAGTATCTATGATAATTTTCCAAGACAAACTGATGACTGGGCTGTAGGGTGAATTTATAGTGGACTGTGCCATATCTGTAAAGTCTAAGGAACCCCAGTTTTATACCTGACGTAACTGTACATTCAGACAGAAAATATCTAAATAAACGTGCGTTAGGCCTGAAAATGGTGATAACGAAGCATAAAATTTATTTTAAATTTTACCTCTTGAAGCAAATCCCTGATCCAATGGCTGTGAAAGTGCTCGCTCCTGTAAGTGGCTGTAGCATACACAGTGGTTATACTCGCATTTCCCGGTAATGCCACAACAAATCGCAGTACAATCATCATCAGATGTACACTCAGGATTCATCATACTTGGACATGCTATAATACACAAATGACTTATCGCCATTGAATTGTATTTGTAGCAATGAAAGAATTGTTTATTTTGCGATTTAATTTCCCAAGTCATGTCGGGACGAAGCAGCCACTTTTTTGTGTATTAGTCAGTTCAATGGAGTGCTGAAGGCGTTTTATGCGGTTCGAACCCCGATCTCTAGATCCGGTGTCCAACGCACTAACCACGAGACCACAGCGCCAAATTTCCCTCACGTCAAGAAAATCAAACACAGATTATTGATAAAAGTAAGCTAATGACAAAATCGCGCATCCAGAAAAGTTTTGTCATTCTACTGCTTTCACAAGGAATTGAGCTTTGCTGAGCCGCAAAACTCAAACATCCCATTTCCATGTTGCATATTTTGGTGTCATTTTTTTCTATTTGGTTTAATTTGTAAACACATCGTGTCAGAGGTCACTGATAATTGTTTTCGTTCCATCAACGGAATTGGGTATAAAACTATACCGTTTTAGCTCACCTGAGCCGAAGGCTCACAGGTGAGGTTATAGGATAGGCACCCGGCGTCTGTCCATCGGCGTCGTCGTCGTCGTCCGTCCGTCCGTCCGTCCGTCATCCACCATCTTCCTATTGGGAAAATAGCTGCTCATTCGGCTTACGATATGTTTCATGGTATAAGTACCTGATTGT
This sequence comes from Rugalucina vietnamica, assembly GCA_964017185.1. Lineage (NCBI taxonomy): Eukaryota > Metazoa > Mollusca > Bivalvia > Lucinida > Lucinidae > Rugalucina > Rugalucina vietnamica. Next base: position 59,647,726 of record OZ024874.1, on the reverse strand, counting down.
TAGTTTGTTTTTTTCCCACCTCGGTTTTTGGAGTGGGAATCTTTTTCTAATTGCGCCTTTTCCTGATCTTTGCCTACTTGTACCTTCTTCTCTGAAACCGCTTGGCCAATCAAAGCCAAATTTTATATGAAGCATCTATAGGAAGGGGGAACCAATGTGTATATAAGAAATCTAGGTCACATGACCAAGATGGCCGCCATGCCCATATATGGTAAAAACCCTTCAAAAATCTTCTTCTCCAGAACCGGTGAACTGATTTCAACGAAACTTGGCATGAGGCATTGATGGCTCAAGCACTTCAATGTGTATATAAATCATGACCCTGTGATGACTTTGACCTATTTTACGACAAGGTCAACATAGGTCGCCAATGCATTTAAATGGGGAAAACATTTAAAATGACATTTTAAGTGAAAATCTTGCAGGAGTTGGGCAGTAGGACTGAATATTAATGATTCTGAAAAAAATTGCCAAGGGGTTACCAATGTATATATAAATAATCAAGGTCGCATGACCAAGATGGCAGCCATGCCCATATAGAGTAATATAGAGTAAAAATCCTTCAGAAATCTTTTTCTCCAGAACCGGCGGACCGGTTTCTAAGAAACTTTGCATGGAGCATCGATGGCTCAAGCACTACAATGTGTATATAAATCATGATCCTGTGATGACCTTGACCTTTTTTATGGCGAGGTCAACATAGGTTGCGAATGCATTTGAATGGGGAAAACTTTTAAAAGTCATTTGAGGTGAAAATCTTGCAGGAAATGGTAGTAGGACTAAATATTAATGATTCTGAAAATAAATTGGACCCAAGGGCTCATAGGCCCCCACCCCGGGGCAATAGACAAGTATATTCCCATAATATTTAAACATCTTCTCCTCTGAAACCACTTGGCCAATCAAAGCCAAATTTTATGTGAAAAGGTACAAGTAGGCAAAGATCAGGAAAAGGCGCAATCAGAAAAAGATTCCCACTCCAAAAACCGAGGTGGGAAAAAACCAAACTAACAATCAGGTACTTATACCATGAAACATATCGTAAGCCGAATGAGCAGCTATTTTCCCAATAGGTGGCCACTCAGTTACCTTAACTTAACTAAAAATATGAAAACATACATAAGGCGCCAACAGCACAAAAAATTTTAAACACCAAGACATAAAACAAAAAGAACCACTACAGAAGTATCGACTTGGAACGATCAGTAACACAAAGTTACTGGCGGGCTTAAACCGGTTTTACAGGTACCTAACCTCACCCTCAGCTTCTGCAGTGGTTCACAACATTTAGTTAGTTCTTCGGTCCTCGTGGTGAATCTCTAACTAGTCAATGAATCATCAAGAACAAACAAATAAATCATGATAAACATCCTGATGAATCAAAAACCAGGACTCACAGATTGAGTAAGCTGCCCGACGATGGAGATCCCTGGGCGCCGAATAACCTACTAACTCCGGAGCAAAAGAAAAACACCAGTTGGACCCCGGTGGGCCAAGCAACAGACAAGAAGCTCCGGCCCCAACCAACTAAAATGAATAGCTTTAAGTCGGGGCCATCATAGAGTCTGACGCCCGACCCACCGGCGTGCAATTAAAGAAGGCAGCATAGTTATCAACCATGATTGGGTTAAAAACTAAGCATGCAGACTGTCGCATAACATTCAAGTTATAACCTATACGTCTGTAACGTGATATGATTTTTCCGAACTGAAGAGAAAAATCATTTATTCCTTTAAGTTTCTTTAATTTGTAAACCAAGTCACCATAAAATTCAGGTTCCGAAAGGCCCTCACTTAAAAGTGTCTTTAACCCAACATTATATTTGGAAATCAATTCATAGTGTCTACGATAAAATTTAGAAAAGGTTTTTCGAAGTTTATGATACCGATAGCCTTGTTGGAGAAGTTTTGCCGTTAAACATTTATTTCGAGCGTTGAAGTCTGTAACATGATTGCAGACTCTAGCAAACCTAATAAGTTGCGAAATGTATACACCATAAGAAGCACGACGAGGAACGTCACCATCCAAAAAAGGAAAATTTACTATATCAAAATCAAAGTCATCGCGCTTATCATAAATTTTAGAAGAAACAAATCCATTTGCAACAGAAAGATGTAGATCTAAAAAGGGGGCTTCGGTATCTGAGATATTAGCTTTGTTCAACTGAAGTTCAGGTGGATAAATTTGATTGACCATACCTTCAAAATAAGGGTTGTCAATGTTCAAAAGGTCATCGAGGTACCTAGATGTGGAATTAAAAGCCTCGATAACATCAGCTTGATTATCATGGTTAAGAGAATCCATGAAATCTCTTTCGTAGCAGTATAAAAAGCATCTATAGGAATGGGTAACCAATGCATATATAAATAATCCAGGTCACATGACCAAGATGGCCGCCATGCCCATATATGGTAAAAACCCTTAAAGAATCTTCTACTCTGGAACCTGCGGACCGATTTCAACGAAACTTCGCATGAAACATCAATGGCTAAAGTACTACAATATGTATATAAATCATGACCCTGTGATGACCTTGAACTATTTTACGACAAGGTCAACATAGGTCGCCTATGCCTTTGAATGGGGATAACTGTTATTTGTCGGTTGAAGGGAAAGCCTTGCAGGATTTTGGCAAATGGACAGGATATTGAGTATTATGAAAAAAATGGACCACAGGGAATCATCTGCCTCTTTACTGGGGCTTTTTTCCATAATATGTAAACATGTTTATTTGTATATACAACAGATCTCAGGTGAGCGTTTACAGGACCATTGGTCCTCTGGTTAGTAATTTTCACAGCCATCGCAACTCGTCATTGTAACTTTGAATAACTTGTTGTGGCTTCTGTCGGTTGAATATTTAATGTCATGTTGACATGTGAAAGTGCGGTTTCAAATTACTTTCGTTCGCCTACAATTACAAACTGACGAACGGGTCATTTTGACAAATGAAAGAAAGCGAATTTGACGATTTTCTTGCGGCATTAATCTATTAACACAAAATAAAGCAAATGATCACCACGTGATCAAGTGACTTTGAACACCCTAAGCAATTAAAGTTACCGAAGTTCAATTCTAATTTCTTACACTGCGCCTATGCTTCAACATTGAAATTGTCATAATTTCAAGCATGGGGCAATCGTTCGAAAGATTTGAAAAAATGTCTGCAAAATTCTGAACAATCTCGAGCCAAAGCGAAAAGCACGCAAAGGCATTATTTGTACCCGTAGGCAATTTTCGGAGTAATTTGGCAACAAAGAAGAATTTTCGGATTAAGAAGAAAAATAAAGTTGCTTTGGCTGTAGAACTCAGTATTACACACATACACAAGACAAACTTACATTGTGTTACAACAACAAATATAACTACCAATGTCTTCATGTCGTCAAAGTCAAGTTAGAGTTTTGTCTTTCCTAGATTATTTTCAAAAACAGTTCCCTCAGACACAACAGACTGTCTGTTTATTAAAAGGTACAAGTAGGCAAAGATCAGGAAAAGGCGCAATCAGAAAAAGATTCCCACTCCAAAAACCGAGGTGGGAAAAAACCAAAGTTTACTTTGTCAAGGGTACGCTCGTACGCACATACTTTCAATGAAAAAAGTAATCATTGTAGCTAATATAATCTACGGTGTCACAGAAGTGACAACGATTTAAACTGCCACTTGTATCGATTCATGAACAGCATTAAACTTAAGTTCAAAACAAATCTGATGTCTTGGATGGTTATTATGGATATAGGAAACAAAACTGTTAGGGTATGTGGATTCCTTTTAAAAATAATAAAATAAAAAGATCCTGACAGAGACCCAGGTAGAAGGATACTAGTTTTGGATTCTTTTCAAAGGCAAATACGTGATCAAATGATTATTTGATCATGATATAATTCGGCAAATGGGTTTCCGTATGGGCGTTACCTCGTGAATACCTATTTTTTTGGGTATGGTCTACTTTTGACTTTGGTAAAACGGTAAACATGGCCGCTTATCTGCTTTCGCACAACACCGTGTTGTGTATTAAAAAGCGTGAAGGAGACTTCTGGTGGTTCTGAAGGCGATAGGAAAATTGTTGAAACAGAAGGTAAGTGTATAGGATTATCCGATATTTAATATACTGGACAAATAAAGTTAGGGATCAAACAAGATTTCGAACTGTTGGCAAAATGAAATATTTCTATCATCAAGGTAATTCATTTTGTAAGCTTTGTACACTTGAAGATCGAAACAATAGTCTTTGCATTCATTAAGACCAGGCTTTAAGTCAGACTACCCTTAAAATGTAAGTGGTATGAAATTCCCATAGAGAATTGATGGTGTGTAAGTTTGTTTGCGCAAAACAGTTCAAATGGCTAGATTTCTAATCTTTTTAGTTGGCTAACCTTAGAAATGATGAGTCTTGATGACTATCGTGCAAATTCGCAAATTTTCATGAATTGACAACATTGACTTTTTTGTGGAATCAGTTTTAATAGACTTTTTATCACTTTGGTTTTCAGGGTTTTGTGGTTTAAACAACAGCTGTGCTTAAGTCAGATGATGTACAATTTCAAAATTGGTGGCATATAAGAGTGCGATAAAACTTCTAATCAACCATATAGGTGAAAAGTTGAATAATTATCGATTGACCCAAAATGCATCCCTAAAAGTTTGATTCCTAACTTATTTTTATCAGTATATTTTCCAGCCCAAAGCAAAAGAAACCGGGAATGTGCCGCAACCCTTTAAGTTTTAATAGTGTTTTTGAAAGATACACGTCTCATTGGCAGCCGAAACTTAAAAAATACGAATGATATCAATTTTCTACCGTAGCGAGGGGATGGTTTTGTTGGCATGCAAACATTTTGACTTTCCATTGCTGAAGTCGCCGCGCATGCGAGCCTGACAAGCCAAGCTCTGCTTGCGGGTGTGTCAGGTGTTTTTTCTTGGGGTTCTACCGTTTACACCCCACCTACTGATTGGCCCGTCTCATATGAGCTGAAATAATCTTGAAACGGTAAAACTGAATCAAAAAAAATATGTCAATGGCATTCAACGCCATAAACTCATTAGTTTTTTATACTACCCATGCATGTAAATCAGATGCCTTACCTGCATTACACTTTGATACCTTGCTCCACGCACATAAGAAAGTATGTAGTCTCATACAAAACAGAACATTCCGTCTCCTTCAAGCCCATGAGAAAGTAATTATGTAATCTTACCAGAGGACCAATGGTCCTATAAACGCTCACCTGAGTTCCTGGATATGTGACTTAAGTTGACCTTGCCACAAATTATGTCAAGGTCATCCCAGGGTCATGATCTATATAAACTTTGTAGACCTCTATTGCATGATGTTTCATGCCAAGTTTCAAATCATAGGCCTTCTGGTTCTGGAGAAGAAGATTTTTAAAGGTTTTTGCTATTTATAGCCATGGTGGCCATATGACCTTGACCTTTTATATTAATTTTCATTCCCCCTTCCTAACGATGCTCCACATGAAGTTTGGCTTTAATTGTCCTAGCAGTTTCAGAGAAGTAGATGTTTGAATATTATGTTCATATACATGTATATAGCCCCGGGGCAGGCGCAGACAACCCCCTGGGATCAAAATTTTTCTCATAAATGACTGCTAGGTAAATAGCAAAATTTATGTGATGACTTTACTTGTTTGGCTAGTATATTTATCTTTAGAATATTCCTGCAGCTGGCTGTGTAAATCAAATATCCTGTCTGGTGCCTCATTTATCTGGCTTTTGCCAAGGCGATTTCGGAGTTTTACAGTGTGTAGTGGAATAGTTTCACTTTAGTTGTGTTCTGTTTGTCGAATAAGCCGGTTGCTTAGATAAGCTGAAATAAATAAATTGCCTCCTTCCATCCCCTCCACCACCTACTTGTTCGCTGATGGGTGATGCTGTAAATAGTTTGGTTGCTTACAGTATATATTATGTTTATGCTATTGTGTTATGCTCTTGAAGTGATTGGATCCTATTTTCACATTTTGTAACCTTGCTTCTGCTGTGAATTTTAACTGGCAATTCCTTGAGTAACGAATTTTATCTGCATTATGTCATTTAAGTACAGGCTTGTATTTTGGTCACTTGGTCGTAGACAATGTGCCCCATATAAAGATAAAATTTCATGGAATGACAGTAGGATATTGGGCAAATGAAACACAGTTTAAAATGTATGATTTATATTTGATTGTTGTGGTTTGTTATGCTCATGATGTGTTCACAACAATATTACGTTTTTGCTTTGATGTTTTTGAACTATCATCACTTAATTAGTCTTGATTAGACTCTTTCACCATAACGTGTGTAATTTGTATTTTCAACTCCCATCAGCGAACATATAGAAAGGTGTAGAGTGTCACGATCAGTAAAGGAATAGCATAAACATAAATATTCTGTCCATTTGCATACTCCAAGCAAGTTTCCCCCTCCCGCCCCATTTAATTACATTTAACTAATTTTCCCATTCAAATGCATTAGTGACCTAAGTTGACCTTGCCGTAACATAGGTCAAGGTCATCCCAGGGTTATGATTTACATGTATATAAACTTTGTAGAGCTCCTTACCCTGGTGCTTCATGCTAAGTTTTAAAATCATTGGCCTTCTGGTTCCGGAGAAGAAGATTTTTAAAGTTTTTTTTTTCTATTTATAGCCATGGCAGCCGTCTTGGTCATGTGACCTTGACCATTTATATAAACTTTCTTTCCCCCTTCCCAAGGATGCTCCATATGAAGGTTGGCTTCCATTGGCCAAGCGGTTTCAGGGGAGAAGATGTTTCATTATTATGGAAATATACATGTATATAGCCCCGGGGCAGGGGCAGACAACACCCCAGGGGCTAAAATTTTCCATTAACATTAATCTTCAGTCCATTTGCCTATTTCTAGTAAGTTTTACACATTAAATAGCATTTTACCATTTTTTTTCCATTCAAATGCATTGGCGACCTAAGTTGACCTTGCCGTAAAATAGGTCAAGGTCATCCTAGGGTCATGATTTATATAAACTATGGTGGGCCCGCGTCCCCAATGCTACATACCAAGTTTCGTGGAAGTCGGCCCACTGGTTCTGGAGAAGAAAATTTTTAAAGGTTTTTCTTGTTTATAGCCATGGCGGCCATCTTGGTCATGTGACCTGGACCATTTATATAAACTTTTGTTCCCCCTTCCTAAGGATGCTCCACATGAAGTTTGGCTTTGATTGGCCAAGCGGTTTCAGAGGAGAAGATCTTTGAAATTGTGGACGGACGGACGACAGACGACGGACGGACGACGGAGCATGGCCATAGCTCACCTGTGAGCCTTCGGCTCAGGTGAGCTAATAAAAGACAGAATATTCCGTCCGCATGCATGCCTGAGACTGATATCGTCGGCAGTGGAGATGTAAACCAGGGGTCGCATGTTTGATCCCGAGCTTCTCCAAAACCAACAACAAAAATCAACCTCCCAGTTGAGTTTTCGGGTGCTCCCGGGACAACAAACCCACAAAAACAACCTCCTATAGTAATAGCCTCGCCCAGGAAAAAAATATATATGTATCTGTAACATCTGTAAATCGTTTTGAAACGTAGCCGAAAATTGTTCTTTTGTTGAGATCTTACATTTTACACTGACGACAAAGAGGGACCAAACTTACAGTTCTTGAAAGTTTCATAAAAGGGCACAACAACTTAAAATATAGAAAGAATTTTGGCATGTTTTCATTGGCTTCTACAAACGTAGACTAACATTTTTGTTCTCTTGAATATCCATAGCATTCGCACAAAGAAAACAGCGAACACTATATTGGCTCGGAGTGTGTGATCTAGTTAATCTTTTAACATTAACATCACAAACATTACAAACTTAGTTCTTCACATACCAACATGTTAACTTATTATCTCTGTATGCCGTCACTAAACTTTAACTGCAAACTTCTTTTCAGAAAACTAAGGCATTAAGAAGTATAATGCAAAGAGAGGTTGCATGTGCCATCGCTCTTCTAGACTCTGCATGACAACAGAAAAAAATGAAATGTATTTAATATGGGAGCAGAGGGCGGAGACATTTACGCCCCGTATACGATGTGTCTAGTAATCGATCCACCACTATCTAGTGTGATTTCTCAATATCATACACTGACCAATAGTACTGACCACCTCAGAATGTATACATGTACCACCAAAATCATGCAAATACACCCTAATATTGCATAGATCGGCGAAGAGAGAATTCCTTTCTGTCAACCGAAATTAATTATACTGCTCTTGGATACCCAAAGAATTTGTTGCCTTGGAGCGTATGGATCGAACGCTAGAACACAAAGAACGGGCATACTGTAAAACACCAGTGTCTTATAACCTAAGACTGCGGAACACCTTAAGTATTTCGTTTTAACTATCACGAACATATCCGTTCTTGGCTTTTTCGCTGCGTCATCGGCCGTGACATAACCGATCGACTCCCTTCCCCCGCGGTTAAAATGCTTCAATGAAAAAGTCCCGAAGTCTCGTATAAGTAAGGGCTTCGTTCCCATCACGTAACTTATAACCATGGCTACACTTTGTTAAGTTCGTCTGAATCTTCTGGAATGTTAGCCCAGTATTTAACACAGGACATAATTCAGTATTTGTTCTAGAAATCAAAACCCATACATCATCGTGGTAGATATCCGTTTCGAATTTTCAATGAAAATTGACACGTGCGAAATGTCCTTAATATACATCAAACACGTACAAATAGTCCTTTGGTCATAGGCATTTCTTGAAAATGCAATGTATTATACGTATTTTGAGTAATTCAACACAAAAAAACTCATTTTAGATGCTCTTTTAGCAAGACGCCTTACGCGTCAAAAACATTTTTCAGTTGGAGAAATCGCATCATATAACTATTGAATCCATTTGTTGCTATAAAATGCATATAACCAAAGGACTGGATGAATTTGACTGCTGAATAAATGACACAAAATAAAGGGCAACATGAATTGGCTTGACGGGCAAGACATCAACGATTGCCAAACCGTTGTCTAACGCCTACCATTTACACAGTTGGAAACTGTGTTAGCCGCCCTTGATTCGCTGAGAAGGATCGATTGCCCGCGGCAACGCCTTGATCTCCGAGTCAAATATCTGAAAAAATTAATCTGGAACCATTTTTTTAAATCATCTGAAAAAAAACAACAACAACATATATTATATAGTCTTTAAGCAAAGTATTCGCAATTAATAGTCGAACATAAGCATGTTCTAATGACCAGCCGACCAAGTATTTTCCGATGGCTTGTATTCGCAACTAACAACTTACACTTACTTCCGTCTTTATTTTCACTGAATTCACATCTATATACGAAAATCTTTCCTCAGAGCTCGGTTCATCATTTTGGATCACTGTTCTAAACTTTAAATCGCCATATCCGAACATGTCCTTACCATATAGCATGGGGAAATAAATAGCTTTATGAGTTTGAATATCAATCATGCCAATGACGTTGCACACAAAAGACCCATTCTTTATCTGTACATAGTAGGCCAAAAGCTCGACGAACGCTTTAATGACACAACCAAGACACCATAGGCTCCACATACCGACATATGTAACATAACCCTAGATATAAGGTTTATAGTCGGTACAAAATAGCCATTTAAATGCCCCCAATTTTCAGTAAATGCACCCACACCTGCACACGAAAGACACCAGAATCTTACTGTCATGGCAAGGTGTTCGGATGCGAACCAGTCAAGCTCAAAAGGCCCTGACTGCTGGTGTCTTTCGTGTGCAGGTGTGGGTGCATTTACTGAAAATCGTCGAGCTTTTGGCCTACTATGTACAGATAAAGAATGGGTCTTTTGTGTGCAACGTCATTGGCATGATTGATATTCAAGCTCATAAAGCTATTTATTTCCCCATGCTATATGGTAAGGACATGTTCGGATATGGCGATTTAAAGTTTAGAACAGTGATCCAAAATGATGAAAAGATTTTCTGAGGAAAGATTTTCGTATATAGATGTGAATCAGTGAAAATAAAGACGGAAGTAAGTGTAAGTTGTTACTGCCGAATACAAGCCATCGGAAAATACTTGGTCGGCTGGTCATTAGAACATGCTTATGTTCGACTATTGATTGCGAATACTTTGCTTAAAGACTATATAATATATGTTGTTGTTGTTTTTTTTTTTTCAGATGATTTAAAAAAAATGGTTCCAGATTAATTTTTTCAGATTTTTGACTCGGAGATCAAGGCGTTGCCGCGGGCAATCGATTCTTCTCAGCGAATCAAGGGCGGCTAACACAGTTTCCAACTGTGGAAATGGTAGGCGTTAGACAACGGTTTGGCGATCGTTGATGTCTTGCCCGTCAAGCCATTCCATGTTGCCCTTAATTTTGTGTCAATTATTCAGCAGTCAAATTCATCCAGTCCTTTGGTTATATGCATTTTATAGCAACAAATGGATTCAATCGTTATATGATGCGATTTCTCCAACTGAAAAATGTTTTTGACGCGTAAGGCGTCTTGCTAAAAGAGCATCTAAAATGAGGTTTTTTGTGTTGAATTACTCAAAATATGTATAATACATTGCATTTTCAAGAAATGCCTATGACCAAAGGACTATTTGTACTTGTTTGATGTATATTAAGGACATTTCGCACGTGTCAATTTTCATTGAAAATTCGAAACGGATATCTACCACGATGATGTATGGGTTTTGATTTCTAGAACAAATACTGAATTATGTCCTGTGGTAAATACTGGGCTAACATTCCAGAAGATTCAGACGAACTTAACAAAGTGTAGCCATGGTTATAAGTTACGTGATGGGAACGAAGCCCTTACTTATACGAGACTTCGGGACTTTTTCATTGAAGCATTTTAACCACGGGGGAAGGGAGTCGATCGGTTATGTCACGGCCGATGACGCAGCGAAAAAGCCAAGAACGGATATGTTCGTGATAGTTAAAACGAAATACTTAAGGTGTTCCGCAGTCTTAGGTTATAAGACACTGGTGTTTTACAGTATGCCCGTTCTTTGTGTTCTAGCGTTCGATCCATACGCTCCAAGGCAACAAATTCTTTGGGTATCCAAGAGCAGTATAATTAATTTCGGTTGACAGAAAGGAATTCTCTCTTCGCCGATCTATGCAATATTAGGGTGTATTTGCATGATTTTGGTGGTACATGTATACATTCTGAGGTGGTCAGTACTATTGGTCAGTGTATGATATTGAGAAATCACACTAGATAGTGGTGGATCGATTACTAGACACATCGTATACGGGGCGTAAATGTCTCCGCCCTCTGCTCCCATATTAAATACATTTCATTTTTTTCTGTTGTCATGCAGAGTCTAGAAGAGCGATGGCACATGCAACCTCTCTTTGCATTATACTTCTTAATGCCTTAGTTTTCTGAAAAGAAGTTTGCAGTTAAAGTTTAGTGACGGCATACAGAGATAATAAGTTAACATGTTGGTATGTGAAGAACTAAGTTTGTAATGTTTGTGATGTTAATGTTAAAAGATTAACTAGATCACACACTCCGAGCCAATATAGTGTTCGCTGTTTTCTTTGTGCGAATGCTATGGATATTCAAGAGAACAAAAATGTTAGTCTACGTTTGTAGAAGCCAATGAAAACATGCCAAAATTCTTTCTATATTTTAAGTTGTTGTGCCCTTTTATGAAACTTTCAAGAACTGTAAGTTTGGTCCCTCTTTGTCGTCAGTGTAAAATGTAAGATCTCAACAAAAGAACAATTTTTGGCTACGTTTCAAAACGATTTACAGATGTTACAGATACATACATATTTTTTCCTGGGCGAGGCTATTACTAGGAGGTTGTTTTTGTGGGTTTGTTGTCCCGGGAGCACCCGAAAACTCAACTGGGAGGTTGATTTTTGTTGTTGGTTTTGGAGAAGCTCGGGGTCAAACATGCGTCCCCTGGTTTACATCTCCACTGCCGACGATATCAGTCTCAGGCATGCATGCGGACGGAATATTCTGTCTTTTATTAGCTCACCTGAGCCGAAGGCTCACAGGTGAGCTATGGCCATGCTCCGTCGTCCGTCCGTCGTCTGTCGTCCGTCCGTCCACAATTTCAAAGATCTTCTCCTCTGAAACCGCTTGGCCAATCAAAGCCAAACTTCATGTGGAGCATCCTTAGGAAGGGGGAACAAAAGTTTATATAAATGGTCCAGGTCACATGACCAAGATGGCCGCCATGGCTATAAACAAGAAAAACCTTTAAAAATTTTCTTCTCCAGAACCAGTGGGCCGACTTCCACGAAACTTGGTATGTAGCATTGGGGACGCGGGCCCACCATAGCTTATATAAATCATGACCCTAGGATGACCTTGACCTATTTTACGGCAAGGTCAACTTAGGTCGCCAATGCATTTGAATGGGAAAAAAATGGTAAAATGCTATTTAATGTGTAAAACTTACTAGAAATAGGCAAATGGACTGAAGATTAATGTTAATGGAAAATTTTAGCCCCTGGGGTGTTGTCTGCCCTTGCCCCGGGGCTATATACATGTATATTTCCATAATAATGAAACATCTTCTCCCCTGAAACCGCTTGGCAAATCGAAGTCAAACTTCATATGGAGCATCCTTGGGAAGGGGGAAAGAAAGTTTATATAAATGGTCAAGGTCACATGACCAAGACGGCTGCCATGGCTATAAATAGAAAAAAAACTTTAAAAATCTTCTTCTCCGGAACCAGAAGGCCAATGATTTTAAAACTTAGCATGAAGCATAAGGAGCTCTACAAAGTTTATATACATGTAAATCATAACCCTGGGATGACCTTGACCTATGTTACGGCAAGGTCAACTTAGGTCACTAATGCATTTGAATGGGAAAAATTAGTAAAATGTTATTAAATGGGGGGTGGGAAACTTGCTTGGAGTATGCAAATGGACAGAATATTTATGTTTATGCTATTCCTTTACTGATCGTGACACTCTACACCTTTCTATATGTTCGCTGATGGGAGTTGAAAATACAAATTACACACGTTATGGTGAAAGAGTCTAATCAAGACTAATTAAGTGATGATAGTTCAAAAACATCAAAGCAAAAACGTAATATTGTTGTGAACACATCATGAGCATAACAAACCACAACAATCAAATATAAATCATACATTTTAAACTGTGTTTCATTTGCTCAATATCCTACTGTCATTCCATGAAATTTTATCTTTATATGGGGCACATTGTCCACGACCAAGTGACCAAAATACAAGCCTGTACTTAAATGACATAATGCAGATAAAATTCGTTACTCAAGGAATTGCCAGTTAAAATTTACAGCAGAAGCAAGGTTACAAAATGTGAAAATAGGATCCAATCACTTCAAGAGCATAACACAATAGCATAAACATAATACGAGTACTGTAAGCAACCAAACTATTTACAGCATCACCCATCAGCGAACAAGTAGGTGGTGGAGGGGATGGAAGGAGGCAATTTATTTATTTCAGCTTGTCAACTTAAGTCACATATCCAGGATCTCAGGTGAGCGTTTATAGGACCATTGGTCCTCTGGTAAGATTACATAATTACTTTCTCATGGGCTTGAAGCAGACGGAATGCTCTGTTTTGTATGAGACTACATACTTTCTTATGTGCGTGGAGCAAGGTATCAAAGTGTAATGCAGGTAAGGCATCTGATTTACATGCATGGGCAGTATAGAAAAACTAATGAGTTTATGACATTGAATGCCATTGACATATTTTTTTTTATTCAGTTTTACCGTTTCAAGATTATTTCAGCTCATATGAGACGGGCCAATCAGTAGGTGGGGTGAAAACGGTAGAACCCCAAGAAAAAACACCTGACACACCCGCAAGCAGAGCTTGGCTTGTCAGGCTCGCATGCGCGGCGACTTCAGCAATGGAAAGTCAAAATGTTAGCATGCCAACAAAACCACCCCTCGCTACGGTAGAAAATTGATATCATTTGTATATTTTAAGTTTCGGCTGCCAATGAGACGTGTATCTTTCAAAAATACTATTAAAACTTAAAGGGTTGCGGCACATTCCCGGTTTCTTTTGCTTTGGGCTGGAAAATATACTGATAAAAATAAGTTAGGAATCAAACTTTTAGGGATGCATTTTGGGTCAATCGATAATTATTCAACTTTTCACCTATATGGTTGATTAGAAGTTTTATCGCACTCTTATATGCCACCAATTTTGAAATTGTACATCATCTGACTTAAGCACAGCTGTTGTTTAAACCACACTACCCTGAAAACCAAAGTGATAAAAAGTCTATAAAAACTGATTCCACAAAAAAGTCAATGTTGTCAATTCATGAAAATTTTGCGAATTTGCACGATAGTCATCAAGACTCATCATTTCTAAGGTCAGCCAGCTAAAAAGATTAGAAATCTAGCCATTTGAACTGTTTTGCACGAACAAACTTACACACCATCAATTCTCTATGGGAATTTCATACCACTTACATTTTAAGGGTAGTCTGACTTAAAGCCTGGTCTTAATGAATGCAAAGACTATTGTTTCGATCTTCAAGTGTACACAGCTTACAAAATGAATTACCTTGATGATAGAAATATTTCATTTTACCAACAGTTCGAAATCTTGTTTGATCCCTAACTTTATTTGTCCAGTATATTAAATATCGGATAATCCTATACACTTACCTTCTGTTTCAACAATTTTCCTATCGCCTTCAGAACCACCAGAAGTCTCCTTCACGCTTTTTAATACACAACACGGTGTTGTGCGAAAGCAGATAAGCGGCCATGTTTACCGTTTTACCAAAGCCAAAAGTAGATATACCCAAAAAATAGGTATTCACGAGGTAACGCCCATACGGAAACCCATTTGCCGAATTATATCATGATCAAATAATCATTTGATCACGTATTTGCCTTTGAAAAGAATCCAAAACTAGTATCCTTCTACCTGGGTCTCTGTCAGGATCTTTTTATTTTATTATTTTTAAAAGGAATCCACATACCCTAACAGTTTTGTTTCCTATATCCGTAATAACCATCCAAGACATCAGATTTGTTTTGAACTTAAGTTTAATGCTGTTCATGAAACGATACAAGTGGCAGTTTAAATCGTTGTCACTTCTGTGACACCGTAGATTATATTAGCTACAATGATTACTTTTTTCATTGAAAGTATGTGCGTACGAGCGTACCCTTGACAAAGTAAACTTAATAAACAGACAGTCTGTTGTGTCTGAGGGAACTGTTTTTGAAAATAATCTAGGAAAGACAAAACTCTAACTTGACTTTGACGACATGAAGACATTGGTAGTTATATTTGTTGTTGTAACACAATGTAAGTTTGTCTTGTGTATGTGTGTAATACTGAGTTCTACAGCCAACGCAACTTTATTTTTCTTCTTAATCCGAAAATTCTTCTTTGTTGCCAAATTACTCGGAAAATTGCCTACGGGTACAAATAATGCCTTTGCGTGCTTTTCGCTTTGGCTCGAGATTGTTCAGAATTTTGCAGACATTTTTCAAATCTTTCGAACGATTGCCCCATGCTTGAAATTATGACAATTTCAATGTTGAAGCATAGGCGCAGTGTAAGAAATTAGAATTGAACTTCGGTAACTTTAATTGCTTAGGGTGTTCAAAGTCACTTGATTACGTGGTGATCATTTGCTTTATTTTGTGTTAATAGATTAATGCCGCAAGAAAATCGTCAAATTCGCTTTCTTTCATTTGTCAAAATGACCCGTTCGTCAGTTTGTAATTGTAGGCGAACGAAAGTAATTTGAAACCGCACTTTCACATGTCAACATGACATTAAATATTCAACCGACAGAAGCCACAACAAGTTATTCAAAGTTACAATGACGAGTTGCGATGGCTGTGAAAATTACTAACCAGAGGACCAATGGTCCTGTAAACGCTCACCTGAGATCTGTTGTATATACAAATAAACATGTTTACATATTATGGAAAGAAAAAGCCCCAGTAAAGGGGCAGATGATTCCCTGGGGTCCATTTTTTTTCATAATAATCAATATCCTGTCCATTTGCCAAAATCCTGCAAGGCTTTCCCTTCAACCGACAAATAACAGTTATCCCCATTCAAAGGCATAGGCGACCTATGTTGACCTTGTCGTAAAATATTTCAAGGTCATCACAGGGTCATGATTTATATATATATTGTAGTACTTTAGCCATTGACGTTTCATGCGAAGTTTCGTTGAAATCGGTCCGCAGGTTCCAGAGTAGAAGATTCTTTAAGGGTTTCTACCATATATGTGCATGGCGGCCCATGTGACCTGGATTATTTATATATGCATTGGTTACCCATTCCTATAGATGCTTCACATAAAATTTGGCTTTGATTGGCCAAGTGGTTTCAGAGGAGAAGATGTTTAAATATTATGGGAATATACTTGTCTATTGCCCCGGGGTGGGGGCATATGAGCCCTTGGGTCCAATTCATTTTCAGAATCATTAATATTTAGTTCTACTACCCATTTCCTGCAAGATTTTCACCTCAAATGACTTTTTAAAAGTTTTCTCCATTCAAATGCATTCGCAACCTATGCTGACCTCGCCATAAAAAAGGTCAAGGTCATCACAGGGTCATGATTTATATACACATTGTAGTACTTGAGCCATCGATGCTCCATGCAAAGTTTCGGTCCGCCGGTTCTGGAGAAGAAGATTTCTGAAGGGTTTTTACTCTATATTACTCTATATGGGCATGCTTGTATTTATGTATGTATGTATGTATGTATGTAATCATGTATGTATCTGTGTGTGGGTGTGTGCGCGCGTGCGTGCGTGCGTGCGTGCGTGCGAGCGTATGCATGTCTGCTCATTACACAAATGTACAAGTGCATACACGCGAGTTTTAATGGGCGTGCAAGCGTGCGTGCGCTTGCATGCATGTTTGCTGATATGCATGTTTGAGTGTATGCACGTTCGTGCAAGTGGTAACATGCGTGTATGCGTACGTGTTCGGGTGCGCATTCTGAGAAATCATACGTAAATTCCAAATGGGACCAATATTATTACACTAAACGCGGGCTTAAACGTTGGTTAGAAAAATGAATCTAAACCGAAAATAATTTTCTGATTTCTCAGAATACCCTCGCTGATCTCAAAGGACCAAAAGGAAAACATAATGTGCACTAAAGAATTCACTTCATCGTCGACAAATTATTTTGCACGTTAATGTTAGTCCATAACTCGAGTCATATGTAGGATAGAAAAGTTCTGTTTGCGGCATCCTGTTGTTCAGTTTTGTATCTTACAGCTTGCTTAGGTATGGTGTCCACTAGCGGTTGCCATTATCATGAGGATTGCTCTAGTCATGAGGATTGTATATGTGCCTGTTGTAGCGCTGGTTATTGCAACCTTGGCAAATGCATATGCGATCCATTTAAGCGCAAGCGAGCATTGTCAGAACCGTTTAGCCGTGATATATATACAGGAGGTAAAATGTTCTCTTCGTTATTACAATTAGATCTAACGGTTGTTGATGGAGGCATGAAAGCATGGTTTTGAAGTTATGCCACACCAATAGTATCATAATAATCCACATAACATTATATTTATTTGAAATAAAAGATGAAATTAACTTCTTAGACAAGCATTGATTAGCCGAGAGGTTTTAAATGAAAATTCTTTGAACTATAGCTCTGGCCTCGCCGCTGCTGCTCTTATGAACGTGTACCCGCAGCACTTGACATTACGAAAACATGCCCATGCAATATACAGAGATTTTTAAAGTCGTAAAACATGAAAATTTTTATTGGAAAATTTTTGCTATTTTTCTTATTTTTGCTCATAACATAGATTGTGGGTACACGTTAGAACCGCCTCGCCGAGGCGGTTCTAACGAGTACCCACAACCTATGTTTTGGAGCAAAAATAAGGAAAATAGGTATACCCCTGCATACCCCAGTTTTGCTATATAAAAGGGTTTGAGGGGGTACACATTTCACGGACATGTTTTCCTGATGAGCCATGATAAAACTAAAACGAAAATGCCATTTTGAAACCTTTATTAAGCAATTAATAGGCAAATTGTTGAAATTTAAATGACCGCGATGTACCCAACCATATTCTCTTGAATATTATAAATGACTTTAAAGATATGTTTAAAACTTATTTTGGGATATCAAGTATCAAGCACGATCAGGGCGCGTTTACATGGTGTAACTTGTTTTCAGAACGAAAAGCTCAATTTGAAGACCTTGTACCGGAGCAAGACAAAGATGCAAACTGCAAGAAGGCCTATCGCTTCATCCAACAACATTGCGACACAAAACAGAAAATTCCGAGATCATAAATGGGCAACATCGTGAGAAAACCGGATATGTACATTTGCAAAAACAAAGCCGCAAATCAGCTGTGCAGCAACTGCACAACTAATCCATGACTTTTATTTCGCCCCGCATATAGGACAGTACAATGGCCCTCATCTCTGTAAGATTCGTGCGTCTGTGACTTTACAGACCGCTTCAATAAGTCCAAAGACAGGTTTTCTCATGACAGAATAGAATAGAGTAGATAGAATAGAGTAGAATAGAATAGAATAAAATACTTTCATTTCAACCTATCAAGGGCTTCTGATATATAAAATAGTGAAAATAACGAAAATACCAAAATACATTCTGAATAACGACAAAACCACCTGAACAAAATAATGAAATAGAAACAATATAAATAATGCGGAAACATATGGCGATATCGATTCATATTCGACAATACCTTATGTTTATTAAGACCCCTGTGGGAAAGCCAATCATAAACATATCTTGAGAACAGAATGATTATTTCATCACATTCCTTGTCATCAACCAAATGAGCCGAGCCGCCTGAGACAGGTTTGAAAAGTGTTTACATACTTTTTCAATCTTGGTGAAGCAATTTTGACGAAGGGAACTGTACAAACTGCATCCAAAGATTAAATGTTTTTCGTCTTCAACTTATTTGAATCGCAATAAATACATTTTCTTTTTACAACTAATTTTTTTATATCTACCTCTTTCTATTTCTAGTTTAAGAACTTATTCTGTGTTTGTGTACGTGTATGCACGTTCTTGCGCGTGCGTAAGACCAGTTTATTCCTTATTTCTTACTTCTTACTTCTTAATTCTTACTTCTTACTTCTTAATTCTTACTTCTTACTTCCGTGTTTGTATGTTGACATAGATGCTTGAGCCTATGTATGTGTACACATGCGCAAACACCATACCGCCGTCCGTCAGTCCGTCCGTCTGTCTGTCTGTGCACGTGTAAGATAGTACACATGCATACAAGCCCGTGCTTGTATTTATGTATGTATGTAATCATGTATGTATATGTGTGTGGGTGTGTGCGCGCATGCGTGCGTGCGTGCGTGCGAGCGTATGTATGTCTGCTCATTACACAAATGTGCAAGTGCATACACGCGAGTTTTAATGGGCCTGCAAGCTTGCGTGCGCTTGCATGCATGTTTGCTGATATGCATGTTTGCGTGTATGCACGTTCGAGCAAGTGGTAACGTGCGTGTATGCGTACGTGTTCGGGTGCGCATGTACACATTTTGTGTGAGCGCGTTTGTGTTTGATTTTGTGTTTTTGTACGTTTATGCACGTTCTTGCGCGTGCGTGAGACCAGTTTATTCCTTATTTCTTACTTATTACTTCGTAATTCTTACTTTTTAATTCTTACTTCTTACTTCTTACTTCCGTGTTTGTATGTTGATATAGATGCTTGAGCCCATGTATGTGTACACTTGCGCAGACACCATACCGCCGTCTGTGTCCGTCCGCCCGTCTGTCTGTGTGTGCACGTGTAAGAGTGTGCACATGCATACAAGCATACTCTTACACGTGCACAGACAGACAGACGCACGCACGCTTGCACGCCCATGAAAACTCGCGTGTATGCACTTGCACATTTGTGTATGAAAGCACACATACATACGCTCGCACGCAAGCACGCACGCGCGCACACACCCACACACACACATATTACATGGTTACATACATACATAAATACAAGCGCGGGCTTGTATGCATGTGTACACTTTTACACGTGCACAGACAGACAGACGGGCGGACTGACTGACGGACGGACGGCGGTATAGTGTTTGCGCAAGTGTACACATACATAGGCTCAAGCATCTATGTTAACATACAAACACGGAAGTAAGAAGTAAGAATTAAGAAGTATGCACGTTCGGACGGACGGACGGCGGTATAGCCTATGTATGTGTACACTTGCGCAAACACTATACCGCCGTCCGTCTGTCCGTCAGTCCGTTTGTCTGTCTGTCTGTGCACGTGTAAGAGTGTACACATACATATGATCAAGCATCTATGTTAACATACAAACACGGAAGTAAGAAGTAAGTATTAATAAGTAAGAAGTAAGAAGTAAGAATTAATAAGTAAGAAGTAAGAATATGATGCGCATGCGTCAACAGGACAAGCCGCCTTTTATGAGTTGTCTAAATTTTATCAAATTTTATCAAATTTTAATAGTTTCTAGTGTTTTATGTGATATTTGGATTATAGTAAAGTGTTCCAAAAGTGTTCGATGTCGGGAAGAAAGCGAAAGTTGGAGCAAATTGTGTCAGATTTAAAAACTGAGAGTGGAAAAAAGCAGAAAGCCGACGGATCTTTGTTGTCGGGAAAATCCAACATGGCGTCGAACAAAGAAAATTTGGACGACAGTGTTTCCGAAAGTGAAAGTGAATTGGATTTAAATACGGATTTGAATACGGACACAGGCGGTGAGAAATGCTTACGTTCTTTTATGCAGAATATATCAAAAGACATAAATAAATCCATTAACGGTCTAAATCGTCGCATGAATCAAATGGAGACCACATTTGAGCAAAAACTGGTCGACAAACTGTGTACTGTCATTACTAAAACGGTAAAAGATGAGATAAAACGAGCTCAGCCCTGAGATTTGTGCCATGAAAACCAAGTTACTGGATTTAGAAGCTGCTGTGAAAGATTCGAGGCCAATGGACAACGGTGAAAGTCAGCGGAAGCCATGTTCGGTGGTCATTTGGAATTTGAAGCGGGGACATAACGAAACGGAGGGCATTAACTCTATAGCGAAAAATAAAGTTGTCTCCCTTGTCAGAGATGGGCTGAAATTGAAAGATGTCCGGGTCACGAGCGCAGAGCGTAAACAGTCGAGGGGAGATAACCCGGGTGTTGTTATTGCGACCTTGGAATCGCATGAGCAGGTTGCAAAACTGTTTGAAGCCAAAAAACATTTGAAACAGACAAATGAGTATCGTTCGGTATATATTGACCCATATCTCACACAGAATGAACTTTCTACGCAGGCTTCGTTACGTACCCTGCTGAAGGAGATAGGGAAAAGTGACGTTTATTACGTTCATGGTTCAAAAGTGTTTCCGAGTACTGGTAGGCGGAGTCATGACCAACGGGGCGAGCACACGGGGAGAACAGGTCAACGGTCACCTCGGTCACATGGTTCTAGGAGTGGCCGTAGTCAACGCAGCAGGTCACACGGTCGTTCAGATGAATCAAGCAGGCGTGGTCAGCGCTTGCGTAGTGGACGAAGTGGGCGAAGTTCGTCGATTGACAGGTCAGCTGATGGGTCAGCTGATAGATCACATGGTCGGTTACCTTGGACACCGGGGCGAGCGGGTCGTGAAAGGCGGGATCAGCGCTTGCGCAATAGGCGGAGTTCGTCGAACGATAGGTCAGCTGACGGGTCAGCTGATAGATCACATGGTCGGTTACGTGGGACACCTGGGCGAGCGGAACGTGAAAGGCGTGGTCAATCTCTTGATCGCTCGGGTCGCTATGTCAGTGGGGCTTCACGTGACAATGGTGGGAGACGGGACACGATAAATGGACGTTTTGGACAAAATAGTAATGGCTCAGTGCGGCCAAATAGCAGCTCACGCGGGCATTCAAATTAGGAAGTGCGACTGGGTTTCTTAAACGTTGGCGGATGGTCCCTTTTAAATGATGAAAATTTTGGTTACTTGGATCGATACTTACTTGGATACTTGGTAGTATAGCCGACACACTACAGGTCAGCTCTCAGTTTCTGCTTCATCGAAGCTAACGTCTGGTCCTGAACAGTTGTGTCTCGAAGGGTGTTCCAGGTGTCGATTACTCGGTTTGAGAAGAAATTCTTTCTGATTTCTGTACGGCTGTGCTGTTTCATCAATTTCTGAGAATGACCTCGTAATTCGCGAGCAGGCTTTTTGAAATATACACTTGCCGGGGTTTTATATTTATTGTGAACAAATTTATATGTTTCCACACAATCTGTGAATTTCCTTCTATTTTCGAGTGATTCCATTTCAATATCAATTGTACATAATTTGAGACACTTTCTCTGTACCTTTTTCTAATTTTTCAATGTCCTGCTTATACCACGGATTCCATACTGGTGACGCATGTTCTAACGCCGGTCTTATAATTGCCTGATATAATGTTGTGACTTTCCTTTCAGTAAAGTTTGTGAAACATCGTTTAATCATTCCTATTTTCTGATATGCTTTTTTTGTTATAATGTCAATGTGTGTTGCCGGTTTCAGAGACTTTGATATAGTGACTCCAAGGTCTTTTTGACAGTCTACACTTTCCAAGTTAACACCATCTAATGTATATATGTATTTGATTGCTTCACGTATCCTCAGGACTATACATTTTATAGCATTGAACTTGATTAACCAAATTTTTGACCAAGCCGAGAATTCATTTAGATCGTCTTGGATAATGTCACAGTCCATAATGTTCATAATTTGTCTGTATAGTTTGGTATCATCGGCGAATAATTTCGCCGTAGATAATGCTATGTTAGGCAGATTGTTTTAGGGAAAGCATTGTTTTATTAAATGATTGTGATATATTTGGGGTTTGTGAAACCTTTTTATCCGGCAATTCAAAGTTAGAATTAAATGGTTATAAATGGATAGGAAACAATAGGAAGCAACGTCATTCAAGAGCAAAGCGTGGTTCAGGGGGTGTTGGTTTCTTTGTGAAAATGACATTTTTAAATTGTTTTAATTATTGTGTTTTAGATGATACTTATGATGATATACTTTGGCTTAAGTTCTGGAATTCAACGTCTAGTTTCTGTGTTAGCCTGGGTCCAGTCGTCAATATAATTATTTTTCTATTATTTTTTATTTCGACATTGTGTACGTTATAAATTAATGTATCGATAGCCGTTATTGATTTCCGTAGATATTGACCAAGAAACGAAAAAATAAAAAAGAGAGAAAATGATCAGGCTGGAACCCAGGCTATTTCTGTGTGTGCGTTTGTTACTTACCTCCGGATGGTTCAACTCGGCTTAATGATGCAGAACATTTTTACATGTCTCTTACGGAACAAGTGTATCAGTATCAGAATGAGGGAAACATTTACATATGTGGGGACTTAAACTCGAGATGTGGAGAGTCGTCGGACTATATCGAGGGTGTCGACGACGTCATCAGTCGGAAAATAATTGATTTCAGCTCAAATCATCATGGTGACCTTCTACTTAGTTTTCTAATAGACTGCAATTTACATGTATGTATGCTGAACGGAAGAACAAATGGGAAAAATGACTTTACGCATGTTTCGCATCGCGGAAAATCGGTTGTGGATTAAGTGCTTGTACCTCATGAACAGTTTTGTGACGTTAAATTGATGAACATTTATCGTATGACTGAGATAATTGAACTCTTCAAATTAAACGGTTGTGAGAAGATACCGGATCATTCCTTATTGCTGTGGGAAATTAATATTGTGAAGGACAATAGTAACAATGCCAGCGGAAACTATTCCTCGTCAAAACGTAAATGTTATAATGTGTCAAACATATCTACAGACTTTTTGAATAACAGGGATGCTGCAATTATGATACAACGTACAATAGAACGAATCGACCAGAATCTCTCAGAGGAATGGGGGGCAAATGAGGCGTATTTTATTAAATTCAGAAATGAACGCAAAATTGACATGTTTTAAACAGACGGATGTGAACTTTGGGGCCGGATGTGAACTTTGGGGCCGGAGCTTCTTGTCTGTTGCTTGGCCCACCGGGGTCCAACTGGTGTTTTTCTTTTGCTCCGGAGTTAGTAGGTTATTCGGCGCCCAGGGATCTCCATCGTCGGGCAGCTTACTCAATCTGTGAGTCCTGGTTTTTGATTCATCAGGATTTTTAGCATGATTTATTTGTTTGTTCTTGATGATTCATTGACTAGTTAGAGATTCACCACGAGGACCGAAGAACTAACTAAATGTTGTGAACCACTGCAGAGGCTGAGGGTGAGGTTAGGTACCTGTAAAACCGGTTTAAGCCCGCCAGTAACTTTGTGTTACTGATCGTTCCAAGTCGATACTTCTGTAGTGGTTCTTTTGGTTTTATGTCTTGGTGTTTAAAATTTTTTGTGCTGTTGGCGCCTTATGTATGTTTTCATATTTTTAGTTAAGTTAAGGTAACTGAGTGGCCACCTATTGGGAAAATAGCTGCTCATTCGGCTTACGATATGTTTCATGGTATAAGTACCTGATTGTTAATTTGGTTTTTTCCCACCTCGGTTTTTGGAGTGGGAATCTTTTTCTGATTGCGCCTTTTCCTGATCTTTGCCTACTTGTACCTTTTTTAAAGGTAGAAGAATGAAGTTTTAAAAACATATTGGAATAATGACTTACAAATACAGTGGAATAAAGTATGTGAAAAAGAAAAACTATGGTTGAAATGTCGAAATAATAATACTAGGAATGTACTCAAAGCGGATTGATAGTTCGTCTCTCACTAATGAGAAAGACCATCATTATTTCTTGAATAGTGCTGATGTGTGTTGGTGAGTTCTTTGATGGCTGACTAGGCCAATTCTGGCTCTAAACTGTCGGTTGCAAGTAGAGCAAGTCAATGTCATAGAGTCTGCTGGTGGCACATTTGTTTTGGCTTTGCGCTCTCTTCGCTTTCTTTCAGCTTCACAGATTCTCTTCTTTTCATAGAGAGCTGCTCTTTTGTTGATGAGACCTCGCCACTTTGATCGCTCCTGTGCAGTCTGTTCCCAGGACCCCATTGGTATTTCGAAATCCTTCAGAGAGGCTTTGAGGGTTTCTTTGTAGCGTTTCTTCTGGCCACCTTGAGAGCGCTTTCCCTCCTGTAGTTCTCCATAGAAAACTTTCTTTGGAAGTCGCGCATCAGGCATTGTTATAACATGGCCAGTCCATCTTAGCTGTGCTAGCTTTAAGACTGTATGCATGCTTTGCATCCCTGCTTTCCTCAGCACCTCTGTGTCTGGAATCTTGTCCTGCCACTTGATTTTTAACAACTTTCTCAAACAGCTTAAGTGGAAATGGTTAAGTCTCTTTGCATGGCGTTGGTATACTGTCCAGGTCCCACATGCATACAAGAGGGTTGGCAGTACCACAACCTTGTAGACTTTCAGCTTGGTGTCAAGCTTGATTCCATTTCGCTCCCAGACATTTGCACGGAGTCGTCCGAATGCCACACTAGCTTTTGCATTTCTGGCAGTGATCTCATCATCAATATGCACTGCTCTGGAGAGAGTGCTTCCCAGGTAGGTGAACTTGTCAACAACTTTCAGTTTTTGCCCATTCACAGTGATGGTTGGTTCATTATATGGTTTTCCGGGGGCTGGTTGGTGTACAACCTCTGTCTTTTTTGTGCTGATTGTGAGATCATAGTTATCACATGACTGTGAGACTTGATCCATGGCTCTTTGCATTTTTGCCTCTGTGTTGGCATTCTTATCCATATCATCTGCATAGAGGAGCTCATCTAGCACATCAGTCTGGACCTTAGTTTTGGCTTGTAACCTTCTGAGGTTGAATATGTTGCCATCAAAACGGTACCTGATCGGAAAAAACCAGTGTCACTGTCCTGAAAAGCATCCATAAGCATGGCAGAAAACATCATGCTGAACAGTGTTGGTGCCAGAACACAGCCTTGTTTGACCCCATTTGTTACTTCAAATGGTTCAGAGAACTCTCCATCATTCTGCACACGTGCCTGCATGCCATCATGAAACTGCGGCACCATAGCTATGAATCTGGGTGGACAGCCAAACTTGGCCATGATTTTCCAGAGTCCATCACGACTAACAGTGCCAAAAGCTTTGGTGAGGTCAACAAACGTCATGTATAGATCTACATTCTGTTCTTGGCATTTCTCCTGAAGCTGTCTTGCTGTGAAGATCATGTCTATTGTCCCTCTGTCTTTTCTGAATCCACATTGACTTTCTGGAATAAGTCCCGTCTGATCAAGATGAGCATTCAGACGATTCAACAGAATTTTTGCAAGTATCTTCCCAGCAATTGATAGGAGGGAGATGCCTCTGTGATTGTCACAGACTTGAGGATTTCCTTTCCGCTTGTATAGGTGGATTATGGATGCATCCTTAAATTCTTGTGGGATAGCCTTCTTCCTCCACATACAGTGAAACAACTCTGTCAGTTTCTCTGCCATGGATAGCCCCCCAGCCTTGTAAACTTCGGCAGGAATTGCATCTGCACCTGGGGCTTTGCGAGATGATAGTTGTTGAACTGCTTTTCTTGTTTCCGTAACGGTAGGAAATTCATCTAACAGAACATTGCACTCTATCTGTGGAAGTCTGTCGATTGCATCCTGATTGATGCTTGATGGTCGATTAAGCACACTATTGAAGTGTTCTGCCCACCTTTCCAAGATAGCTTCTTTATCTGTGAGAAGAGTGTTTCCATCTGCACTGAGCAATGTGGTGGCTCCAGAACTCTTTGGACCATAAATGGTTTTCAGTGCATCATGAAATTTCTTCATGTCCTTTCTATCCGCAAAAGACTGAATTTCTTCTGTTTTCTTCCTCAGCCAGGAATCTTGCATGTCCCTAAGCTTGGTCTGGACTGTCTTATAAATGTTGCTGTAGGCTGCTTTCTTTGATACTGAGCTAGTATCATCTTGATGTGCCTTTAGCAAACGGTGCTTTTCTTCAAGAAGCCTCTGAATTTCATCATCATTCTCATCAAACCAGTCTTGATGCTTGCGAGATGAATGGCCTAAGGTGCTTGCAGCTGAAGAAAGAACTGTTTTATGGAAAACTGTCCAGTTTTCTTCGGGGTCCTCTGAACTGAGATTCGTTGCAAATGTCTGTTAAGAAATCTTGTCTCATGCTGTCTTTATTCAGCTTTGAGACATCCAGTCTCTTAGGAGCTTTCTTGCCTTGAGGTCGCCTCGCAGGCTGTATTCTTAGGTTGAGTTTGCTGACAACCAGTCTATGATCTGTCCAGCAGTCTGCACCACACATAGTCTTTGTCACTTTAACATCCTGCCTGTCTGTTCTCCGCACTATGACATAGTCTATGAGATGCCAGTGTTTGGAACGGGGATGCATCCAGGATGTTTTGTTCCTATTAGGTAGACGGAAGACTGTGTTGGTGATTAGAAGATCATGTTCAGCACACTTCCTGAGAAGCAAGAGACCATTGCTGTTGCACTTTACAACCCCTTCTGGACCTATAACTCCTTCCCCGGTCTGGTGGTCTGTACCCACTCTGGCATTAAAGTCGCCAAGAAGGATAAGCTTGTCTGTGCGGGGTGTTGCAGAAATAACATTGTCTAGGTCATCATAGAACTTGTCCTTGACCTCATCTGGATTGGTCATTGTGGGTGCATAAGCACTGACAATAGTTGCATGTTTATTGCCTGACAGAGGAAGTCTCAATGCCATTAGACGGTCATTAATGCCTTTTGGCAATCCTGACAGCTTACCAACAAGTTCTGTTTTGATGGCAAAGCCAACTCCTGCTTCACGCCTCTCTTCACTTTTGCGTCCACTCCAGAAGAAGGTGTATCCAGCACCAACTTCTTTGATCTCCCCAACATCTGCGAACCGAGTCTCACTCAATGCAGCTATCTGTATATCATACCTCCCAAGTTCTCTGCCCACAAGGGCCGTTCTACGCTGTGGTCTATCTGACCCAGCACTATCCATTAAAGGGCGCACATTCCATGCGCCAATCCGTAAGGGGATTACTCTAGCTTTCTTCTTTGTATTTCGACCGCTTAAGGGGATCCCCGCTGATCGCGGTTAACCAGCCAGGGGGTTTGAAGCAGGCAATTGTTTAGGGCACCTTTTCTAGCCCCTTCCCCATGCTACGGGGGTGAGCAGTGCGGTCCTGAATAGGTCTGCTCAGTCACTCAGCCGACTGCCGAATTCGGCTTACTGCTTCTCCTCACAGAAAACGACCATTAGAACTGAGCCGCCTGTGTGCAGGTCTGCAACTACAGCTCCCAGTGTGTCCTACACCTGCTGCTTCGCCACTCGCCCATCGCCACAGGACTTTGTAGGTATGTGGGTGCAAGTGTGATGAAATTGTTGTGTATGCAAGTGCTTGTGTGTTGAGAAATAAGATGACATGCGCTATGAAATTGGATTATAGTGAGGAAGAGGTGCGCAACGTCAACCTCACTCTCTAGTCCTCGCCCAGCTGCGCCCAGAGGCAAGACACAGGTCAAGACGTCTGGAGTTGGGTTTGGAAGCAGTGGATGACCGTAACATCTTTAGTGCCTTGTCACGCTCTGCATGTTCCACAACATGTTGCTGTATCGCTTTCTGAACCGATGAATCAGATGATTTCTTCCGCTCCATCTACCGAAACAGTCTTTGCATATCTGGACTAGGCATATCCAGACACACAGGTTTGATTTTGGAGTTTCCTTCTCCTAGATGAATTGCTGGCCACAGCTGAAGAGCTCCATCTACCCTTTCTTAGGTTTTGTTTAGAGACCTGTAAACTCCTAGGAGGGCTGTCAACCAAGACTAATGAGTTCCCCCTGCCCAGCTAGATTTTGTGTAGAGAACTAGCTTAACTCCTAGATGAGTTGCCTTCCAAGGCTAACGAGCCCCATCTGCACCGCATGACAACAGGTAGCGGATTATTGTGCCGAACGCAGACTTTTTGATAAGATGAACAGACGATGTAAACGTCATTATCAGAGAACTGAGCAAGAAACATTACAGGGTTTATTGCATAATGATGGTGCGCCACGTGACTTTTGGAGAGAAATCGGAAAATTATCACTCGCAAATGAAAGGAAGTCGAAAATTCCAATGGAAGTAGTTGATGCGGATGGTACTTCTATATTTGACAGTGACAGGGTTCTTGAAAAATGGAAAACGGAATATATTAGTTTATTAAATTATTACATTATGAGTCACCTTTAAGACAATTACAAGGTCAGCCACTGTTGAATGACACAGGAAGAAATGTGGATTCTTTGAATTCGGACATCACTTATCAAGAAGTGCACGATGCTGTTTACCGCGCCAAGTTACGGAAAGCCGCGGGGTTTGACGGAATTTCTTCAGAAGTTTTGAGAAACGATATTTGTATTGAATTGCTATATAAAATTATAAACTATTGTTTTAAACACGGAGAAGTGCCATCAGAATGGACGCGAGGAATCATTATTCTTGCACACCAGACAGAGATTGCCACACTTTTTGCCTGGGTGATAAAATTGCATCTCACCCAGGTGTTCTAACCCAGGCTAAAAAAATACGCAAAACCTTGAAATAAACCAGATTTTTGGGGTTGTTGTGCAAGAAAAAGAATCTAATATGGTGTTCTGTTCTAGATGGAAGTTTCCAACCCTCGGGATGACCGTGCTGAGCGGAACCTCGGCAGAGCCTCGGTTCCGCTCAGCATGGTCATCCCTTGGGTTAGAAACTTCCATCTAGAACTGAACCCCATATAAGATTCTTATAATCCAATACCTAAGTCGGAGGCGAAAGATGCCAGAAATCCGCTAAGCTATCGTTGAATCTCGTTACTATCCGTGCCATATAAAATATACGCAGATATACTGAATCAAACACTGACAAAATGGCTGGAAACAAACAACGTGTTAGTAGATGAACAAAACGGATTTAAGAAACTTATAGGAAGTAATGATTTTTCTTTTCAGTTTAGAAAAATCATAACACGTTACAGACGTATAGGTTATAACTTGAATTGCACGCCGGTGGGTCGGGCGTCAGACTCTATGATGGCCCCGACTTAAAGCTATTCATTTTAGTTGGTTGGGGCCGGAGCTTCTTGTCTGTTGCTTGGCCCACCGGGGTCCAACTGATGTTTTTCTTTAGCTCCGGAGTAAGTAAGTTATTTGGCGCCCAGGGATCTCCATCGTCGGGCAGCTTACTGAATCTGTGAGTCCTGGTTTTTGATTCATCAGGATGTTTATCATGATTTATTTGTTTGTTCTTGATGATTCATTTACTAGTTAGAGATTCACCACGAGGACCGAAGAACTGACTGAGTGTTATGGGCCACTGCAGAAGCTGAGGGTGAGGTTACGGCCGTGTAAAATCGATTTAAACCCGCCAGTAACTTTGTGTTACTGATCGTTCCAAGTCGATACTTCTTTAGTGGTTCTTTTTGTTTTGTGTCTTGGTGTTTAGGATATTTTTGTGCTGTTGGCGCCTTGTGTGTGTTTGCATATTTTTAGTTAAGTTGGGGTGGCTGGGTGGCCACCTGTTGGGAAAATAGCTGCTCATTCGGCTTACGAAGTGTTTTCGTGGTATGTGTGCCTGGTTGTTGGTTTGGTTTTTTCCCACCTTGGTTTTTGGAGTGGGAGTCTTTTTCTGATTGCGCCTTTTCCTGATCTTTGCCTACTTGTACTTTTTTTAGAAAAAATCGAAGCTGTTCTGAGCATATTTATGCGCTGTATACCATTATTAATAATAGAAAACTTTCCAGACAATCGACGTTTGTAAGTTTTATTGACTTTCACAAAGCCTTTGATAAGGTTAACAGGGATCTGCTTTGGTTCAAATTGATGTCAGTGGGAATATCGGGTAAAATATTGGATGCCATACAATCGTTATATAAAATTTGCAATGTACAGTAAAGGTCAATGACCTTTTTTCACCATGGTTTCCAGTGACCAACGGCGTCAAGCAAGGGTGTAAGATTTCACCCACGTTGTTCTCGATTTATATAAATGACTTGGCAGAAGAAATTAAAAGACTTAATTGTGGTGTGAATCTGGATGATACTATTGTTTCAGTGTTTTTGTATGCTGATGACATTGTACTGATAGCACCGACAGCGGAGAACCTGCAAAGGATGCTCGATGCTCTGAACTCTTGGTGCAGAAAATGGAAAATAACTGTGAACCAGGAAAAAACTAAAGTTATACAGAACTGCGTCTGTTAATAGAAGCACATTCGATTTTAAATGTGGAGATAAGGATATTGAATACACATCAAGCTATAAATACCTCGGTCTTTGGCTACATGAACATTTGAATTTAAATAAAACTGTATCAGAATTGTCGAAGTCAGCGAGTCGCGCGTTACCCGCACTCTATACTAAATGCTTAAGAGCAGGTGGAATGACTATAGATGTGTTTGAAAAAATATACGAATCCCTTGTAGAACCTGTGTTATTTTACGGGAGTGGAATTTGGGGGATTTCCGATCACAGAGAAGTACAAGTTGTTCAAAATAAGGCCTGTAGATATTTTCTAGGCGGAGGCAAATGCGCTTCAAATGTGGCATTACGGGGAGATATGGGATGGAACTCCTGTTATGTGAAGTCAAAAACTGAAGTATTTAGAATGTGGATTAAGTTGAGAAATGTTTCTGATGACAGAATATTGAAAACTGTCCATAAATGGTCAAAGCGTAATACACGTGGTTGGGAAAGCAGAGTGTTAAAACTAGCGGACAATCTTAATGTGACTCGATGCATGTAGCCAAAGACCGAGGTATTTATAGCTTGATGTGTATTCAATATCCTTATCTCCACATTTAAAATCGAATGTGCTTCTATTAACAGACGCAGTTCTGTATAACTTTAGTTTTTTCCTGGTTCACAGTTAATTTCCATTTTCTGCACCAAGAGTTCAGAGCATCGAGCATCCTTTGCAGGTTCTCCGCTGTCGGTGCTATCAGTACAATGTCATCAGCATACAAAAACACTGAAACAATAGTATCATCCAGATTCACACCACAATTAAGTCTTTTAATTTCTTCTGCCAAGTCATTTATATAAATCGAGAACAACGTGGGTGAAATCTTACACACTTGCTTGACGCCGTTGGTCCCTGGAAACCATGGTGAAAAAAGGTCATTGACCTTTACTGTACATTGCACATTTTCATATAACGATTGTATGGCATCCAGTATTTTACCCGATATTCCCACTGACATCAATTTGAACCAAAGCAGATCTCTGTTAACCTTATCAAAGGCTTTGTGAAAGTCAATAAAACTTACAAACGTCGATTGTCTGGAAAGTTTTCTATTATTAATAATGGTATACAGCGCATAAATATGCTCAGAACAGCTTCGATATTTTCTAAATCCGTTTTGTTCATCTACTAACACGTTGTTTGTTTCCAGCCATTTTGTCAGTGTTTGATTCAGTATATCTGCGTATATTTTATATGGCACGGACAGTAACGAGATTCCACGATAGCTTAGCGGATTTCTGGCATCTTTCGCCGCCGACTCAGGTATTGGATTATAAGTATCTTATATGGGGTTCAGTTCTAGATGGAAGTTTCCAACCCAAGGGATGACCATGCTGAGCGGAACCGAGGCTCTGCCGAGGTTACGCTCAGCACGGTCATCCCGAGGGTTGGAAACTTCCATCTAGAACAGAACACCATATTAGATTCTTTTTCTTGCACAACAACCCCCAAAATCTGGTTTATTTCAAGGTTTTGCGTATTTTTTTTAGCCTGGGTTAGAACACCTGGGTGAGATGCAATTTTATCACCCAGGCAAAAAGTGTGGCAATCTCTGTCTGGTGTGCAAGAATAATGATTCCTCGCGTCCATTCTGATGGCATTTCTCCGTGTTTAAAACAATAGTTTATAATTTTATATAGCAATTCAATACAAATATCGTTTCTCAAAACTTCTGAAGAAATTCCGTCAAACCCCGCGGCTTTCCGTAACTTGGCGCGGTAAACAGCATCGTGCACTTCTTGATAAGTGATGTCCGAATTCAAAGAATCCACATTTCTTCCTGTGTCATTCAACAGTGGCTGACCTTGTAATTGTCTTAAATTTTTGTGCTGTTGGCGCCTTATGTGTGTTTTCATATTTTAGTTAAGTTAAGGTAACTGAGTGGCCACCTATTGGGAAAATAGCTGCTCATTCGGCTTACGATATGTTTCATGCTATAAGTTCATGATTGTTAGTTTGTTTTTTTCCCACCTCGGTTTTTGGAGTGGGAATCTTTTTCTGATTGCGTCTTTTCCTGATCTTTGCCTACTTGTACCTTTTTAAAGTTGACTCATAATGTAATAATTTAATAAACTACTATATTCCGTTTTCCATTTTTCAAGAACCCTGTCACTGTCAAATATAGAAGTACCATCCGCATCAACTACTTCCATTGGAATTTTCGACTTCCTTTCATTTGCGAGTGATAATTTTTCGATTTCTCTCCAAAAGTCACGTGGCGCACCATCATTATGCAATAAACCCTGTAATTTTTCTTGCTCAGTTCTCTGATAATGACGTTTACATCGTCTGTTCATCTTATCAAAAAATCTGCTTTCGGCACAATAATCCGCTTTGAGTACATTCCTAGTATTATTATTCCGACATTTCAACCATAGTTTTTCTTTTTCACATACTTTATTCCACTGTATTTGTAAGTCATTATTCCAATATTTTTTTACACTTCATTCTTCTACCTTTAAAGTTCACATCCGTCTGTTTAAAACATGTCAATTTTGCGTTCATTTCTGAATTTAATAAAATACGCCTCATTTGCCCCCCGTTCCTCTGAGAGATTCTGGTCGATTCGTTCTATTGTACGTTGTATCATAATTGCAGCATCCCTGTTATTCAAAAAGTCTGTAGGTATGTTTGACACATTATAACATTTACGTTTTGACGAGGAATAGTTTCCGCTGGCATTGTTACTATTGTCCTTCACAATATTAATTTCCCACAGCAATAAGGAATGATCCGGTATCTTCTCACAACCGTTTAATTTGAAGAGTTCAATTATCTCAGTCATACGATAAATGTTCATCAATTTAACGTCACAAAACTGTTCATGAGGTACAAGCACTTAATCCACAACCGATTTTCCGCGATGCGAAGTCATTTTTCCCATTTGTTCTTCCGTTCAGCATACATACATGTAAATTGCAGTCTATTAGAAAACTAAGTAGAAGGTCACCATGATGATTTGAGCTGAAATCAATAATTTTCCGACTGATGACGTCGTCGACACCCTCGATATAGTCCGACGACTCTCCACATCTCGAGTTTAAGTCCCCACATATGTAATTGTTTCCCTCATTCTGATACTGATACACTTGTTCCGTAAGAGTCATGTAAAAATGTTCTGCATCATTAAGCCGAGTTGAACCATCCGGAGGTAAGTAACAAACGCACACACAGAAATAGCCTGGGTTCCAGCCTGATCATTTTCTCTCTTTTTTATTTTTTCGTTTCTTGGTCAATATCTACGGAAATCAATAACGGCTATCGATACATTAATTTATAACGTACACAATGTCGAAATAAAAAATAATAGAAAAATAATTATATTGACGACTGGACCCAGGCTAACACAGAAACTAGACGTTGAATTCCAGAACTTAAGCCAAAGTATATCATCATAAGTATCATCTAAAACACAATAATTAAAACAATTTAAAAATGACATTTTCACAAAGAAACCAACACCCCCTGAACCACGCTACGTTGCTTCCTATTGTTTCCTATCCGTTTATAACCATTTAATTCTAACTTTGAATTGCCGGATAAAAAGGTTTCACAAACCCCAAATATATCACAATCATTTAATAAAACAATGCTTTCCCTAAAACGATCTGCCTAACATAGCATTGTCTACGGCGAAATTATTCGCCGATGATACCAAACTATACAGTCAAATTATGAACATTATGGACTGTGACATTATCCAAGACGATCTAAATGAATTCTCGGCTTGGTCAAAAATTTGGTTAATCAAGTTCAATGCTATAAAATGTATAGTCCTGAGGATACGTGAAGCAATCAAATACATATATACATTAGATGGTGTTAACTTGGAAAGTGTAGACTGTCAAAAAGACCTTGGAGTCACTATATCAAAGTCTCTGAAACCGGCAACACACATTGACATTATAACAAAAAAGGCATATCAGAAAATAGGAATGATTAAACGATGTTTCACAAACTTTACTGAAAGGAAAGTCACAACATTATATCAGGCAATTATAAGACCGGCGTTAGAATATGCGTCACCAGTATGGAATCCGTGGTATAAGCAGGACATTGAAAAATTAGAAAAGGTACAGAGAAAGTGTCTCAAATTATGTCCAACTGATATTGAAATGGAATCACTCGAAAATAGAAGGAAATTCACAGATTGTGTGGAAACATATAAATTTGTTCACAATAAATATAAAACCCCGGCAAGTGTATATTTCAAAAAGCCTGCTCGCGAATTACGAGGTCATTCTCAGAAATTGACGAAACAGCACAGCCGTACAGAAATCAGAAAGAATTTCTTCTCAAACCGAGTGATCGACACCTGGAACACCCTTCGAGACACAACTGTTGAGGACCAGTGAAGCAGAAACTGAGAGCTGACCTGTAGTGTGTCGGCTATACTACCAAGTATCCAAGTAAGTATCGATCCAAGTAACCAAAATTTTCATCATTTAAAAGGGACCATCCGCCAACGTTTAAGAAACCCAGTCGCACTTCCTAATTTGAATGCCCGCGTGAGCTGCTATTTGGCCGCACTGAGCCATTACTATTTTGTCCAAAACGTCCATTTATCGTGTCCCGTCTCCCACCATTGTCACGTGAAGCCCCACTGACATAGCGACCCGAGCGATCAAGAGATTGACCACGCCTTTCACGTTCCGCTCGCCCAGGTGTCCCAGGTAACCGACCATGTGATCTATCAGCTGACCCGTCAGCTGACCTATCGTTCGACGAACTCCGCCTATTGCGCAAGCGCTGATCCCGCCTTTCACGACCCGCTCGCCCCGGTGTCCAAGGTAACCGACCATGTGACCCATCAGCTGACCTGTCAATCGACGAACTTCGCCCACTTCGTCCACTACGCAAGCGCTGACCACGCCTGCTTGATTCATCTGAACGACCGTGTGACCTGCTGCGTTGACTACGGCCACTCCTAGAACCATGTGACCGAGGTGACCGTTGACCTGTTCTCCCTGTGTGCTCGCCCCGTTGGTCATGACTCCGCCTACCAGTACTCGGAAACACTTTTGAACCATGAACGTAATAAACGTCACTTTTTCCTATCTCCTTCAGCAGGGTACGAAAAGAAGCCTGCGTAGAAAGTTCATTCTGTGTGAGATAGGGGTCAATATATACCGAACGATACTCATTTGTCTGTTTCAAATGTTTTTTGGCTTCAAACAGTTTTGCAACCTGCTCATGCGATTCCAAGGTCGCAATAACAACACCCGGGTTATCTCCCCTCGACTGTTTACGCTCTGCGCTCGTGACCCGGACATCTTTCAATTTCAGCCCATCTCTGACAAGGGAGATAACTTTATTTTTCACTATAGAGTTAATGCCCTCCGTTTCGTTATATCCCCGCTTCAAATTCCGAATGACCACCGAACATGGCTTTCGCTGACTTTCACCGTTATCCATTGGCCCCGAATCTTTCACAGCAGCTTCTAAATCCAGTAACTTGGTTTTCATGACACAAATCTCAGCGAGCTCGTTTTATCTCATCTTTTACCGTTTTAGTAATGACAGTACACAGTTTGTCGACCAGTTTTTGCTCAAATGTGGTCTCCATTTGATTCATGCGACGATTTAGACCGTTAATGGATTTATTTATGTCTTTTGATATATTCTGCATAAAAGAACGTAAGCATTTCTCACCGCCTGTGTCCGTATTCAAATCCGTATTTAAATCCAATTCACTTTCACTTTCGGAAACACTGTCGTCCAAATTTTCTTTGTTCGACGCCATGTTGGATTTTCCCGACAACAAAGATCCGTCGGCTTTCTGCTTTTTTCCACTCTCAGTTTTTAAATCTGACACAATTTGCTCCAACTTTCGCTTTCTTCCCGACATCGAACACTTTTGGAACACTTTACTATAATCCAAATATCACATAAAACACTAGAAACTATTAAAATTTGATAAAATTTGATAAAATTTAGACAACTCATAAAAGGCGGCTTGTCCTGTTGACGCATGCGCATCATATTCTTACTTCTTACTTATTAATTCTTACTTCTTACTTCTTACTTATTAATACCTACTTCTTACTTCCGCGTTTGTATGTTAACATAGATGCTTGAGCCTATGTATGTGCACACTCTTACACGTGCACAGACAGACAGACAAACGGACTGACGGACAGACGGACGGCGGTATAGTGTTTGCGCAAGTGTACACATACATAGGCTATACCGCCGTCCGTCCGTCCGAACGTGCATACTTCTTAATTCTTACTTCTTACTTCCGTGTTTGTATGTTAACATAGATGCTTGAGCCTATGTATGTGTACACTTGCGCAAACACTATACCGCCGTCCGTCCGTCAGTCAGTCCGCCCGTCTGTCTGTCTGTGCACGTGTAAAAGTGTACACATGCATACAAGCCCGCGCTTGTATTTATGTATGTATGTAATCATGTATTATGTGTGTGTGTGGGTGTGTGTGGGTGTGTGCGCGCGTGCGTGCTTGCGTGCGAGCGTATATATGTATGCTTTCGTACACAAATGTGCAAGTGCATACACGCGAGTTTTCATGGGCGTGCAAGCGTGCGTGCGTCTGTCTGTCTGTGCACGTGTAAGAGTATGCTTGTATGCATGTGCACACTCTTACACGTACACACACAGACAGACGGGCGGACGGACAGACGGCGGTATGGTGTCTGCGCAAGTGTACACATACATGGGCTCAAGCATCTATATCAACATACAAACAGGGAAGTAAGAAGTAAGAAGTAAGAATTAAAAAGTAAGAATTACGAAGTAATAAGTAAGAAATAAGGAATAAACTGGTCTCACGCACGCGCAAGAACGTGCATAAACGTACACAAACACAAAATCAAACACCACTTGCTCGAACGTGCATACACGCAAACATGCATATCAGCAAACATGCATGCAAGCGCACGCAAGCTTGCAGGCCCATTAAAACTCGCGTGTATGCACTTGCACATTTGTGTAATGAGCAGACATGCATACGCTCGCACGCACGCACGCACGCACGCGCGCACACACCCACACACATATACATACATGATTACATACATACATAAATACAAACACGGGCTTGTATGCATGTGTACTATCTTACACGTGCACAGACAGACGGACGGACTGACGGACGGCGGTATGGTGTTTGCGCAAGTGTACACATACATAGGCTCAAGCATCTATGTCAACATACAAACACGGAAGTAAGAAGTAAGAATTAAGAAGTAAGAAGTAAGAATTAAGAAGTAAGAAGTAAGAAATAAGGAATAAACTGGTCTTATGCACGCGCAAGAACGTGCATACACGTACACAAACACAAAATCATACACAAACGCACTCACACAAAATGTGCACATGCGCGCCCGAACACGTACGCATACACGCACGTTACCACTTGCACGAACGTGCATACACGCAAACATGCATATCAGCAAACATGCATGCAAGCGCACGCATGCTTGCACGCCAATGAAAACTCGCGTGTATGCACTTGCACATTTGTGTACGAAAGCACACATACATACGCTCGCACGCATGCGCGCACACCCTCCCACACACACATACATGATTACATACATACATACGGACTGACAGACGGCGGTATGCTGTTTGCGCAATTGTACACATACATAGGCTCAAGCATCTATGTCAACATACAAACACGGAAATTAAGAAGTAAGAAGTAAGAATTAAGAAGAAAGAAGTAAGAAGTAAGAATTAAGAAGTAAGAAATGGCCCTACCCGGCTTTCGTACACGAGAGGTATTTATAAGGCTTGTATGCTGGAACCTGTTCTCATCTTTCACTTCAGCCTCGAGAATAAAATCAAACCTTATCAATCGCTTTATCTTACGATGCCTTGCATATAATTCGATGCAAAGGTCAATATAATTGGTCATGAAATTGCTTTTTTCTATGAATGTAACGATTACATATTGGAGATAAACTTTAGAAACCGAGGCTTATCGGAAAGAATTCGAACCTTTTCTAAGAGCTACATGTACACTGAAAAAAAGTTATAAGAGGCCACCTCATATTTTTCTTCTAGTTCAGAAAGTAAAATACGATCAATTAAAATTCATGATCATATGAATACACCAATGACTAGCAGTGGCTCTGTGAGTTTCTGCAATCCAAAATGCGTGATACTTCTCACACAGACGAAGCATGTGTAAAGGTACCCTATTTCAAAAAGTCACACTTTATTAACATCAAATTAAATGTCATATTATGACGTTGTGTTTTTACATTTTAATTTATTTGAAAGTGCTACTGGACTGCCATGATGCAAGATAAAATTAAGTCAAAAGTGTTGCTGCAATAAGAATCTTCGTTTCTGTTTTGTACATGCAAGAAGACAACAACCTGAATAACAGGAATTCAGCTTTTGTATGCAATTTGCATACCAACTTTGTTCTTCTCCAGTTGCGTTATTATCAGCAGCACGACATTGAAATTTTCAGCGATTATTTAGGTCAAAAACTAGACTCTGATAAACTTTGAAAATTAAAAAAATCATCCACAAATTTTGTTATTTTGTTCGTTAAAAATTGGCATTGAAACCGGAAGTGTGCGACAGCCTTGACCTGTTGGTCCTCGAAAATGGTCTAAAACAGTTCAGTCGAGTTATATCTCTCATTTCCAGGCCTCATCAAGTGACTTTAACAGGGGTCAACATGTTTAAGAGGCACATTTATGAATTTTCCAAAAAATCTCAAAATTGGCGATTTTTAAAAATGCATACAAATTCTACCAGTAGAAAAAATTCGAATGTTTGATGTTTTTCCGAGCCGTAACGACCCCTTTGATGACACCCGTTCCTAATTTCAATAAATGGTGTGCTGTATACATTTTTTTATTTAAAAACATTGATTTTTGCATTTTTACTCCAAAAACGCCTTTAGTAAAAGAAAATTATTTCTTAACACTTTGGAACTTTACTTACTTGAAAGACACGTCTTTTGGCAAAAATTCGTGCAATTTTGAACATGGCTTAGAAACAAAAAATGAGTTTGAAAAGTGGCCTCTTATAACTTTTTTTCAGTGTAGAAAGGTACAAGTAGGCAAAGATCAGGAAAAGGCGCAATCAGAAAGAGATTCCCACTCCAAAAACCGAGGTGGGAAAAAACCAAACTAACAATCAGGCACTTATACCATGTAGACACTATCATCGTGGGACATACTAGTACAAGAGGTGTTTCGTGTTTATCTTAACAAATTGTATTCAGTCAAAACTCACGAGCTAACGTCGTTTCATTTTGATTATTGTTGAATGTGTAGACTATGAAATTTGTACTAAAGTGCACGGCCGATTACAGACTCTTCCACTTTGTTTAATTTGCATAATGGCTGCGTTTAAGTTCAAGAGGACTTAGAATATTTTGCTTTTGTAATCGACATTTTAATATGTCATATGTACCAATGTCCATCCGCACAACAGCCATGTTTTCGTCATAACTGTATTTTTATCAACATTGTATACTCTCTCTCTCTCTCTCTCTCTCTCTCTCTCTCTCTCTCTCTCTCTTATCAGCTGCCTGTCTGTTTATCGACCGTCTGTCTGTCTGTCTGTCTGCCTGTCTGTCTGTCTAGCCCATTTTCTATGACGTTTCTCATTATACATGTATGCATTTGAATTTATTGCTTTGATTGTGTCATGTCATGCTTGTTGTTTCCATGTTTTGAGGGCCCCAAGGAAGATTGGTTCTGCCAATTGGGTCACCCTCGTAAAATAAAGAATTTACTTACTTACTTACTAAATTACTTATCAATGCGTCCTTAACGTTTAGACTATCGAGATAGTTTAGTATGTGCAAAATAAAATGTTATGAACTATTAGCCTACACATAGTTTGGATGATAGAAAATACTTTACAATTTAAAGTCTCGAAACGAACTTCTTTTTTTCTTTTTCCCGAATTTTAGACACAGTCCCAACAAAATAGATAACTGAAAAAGTAACAAAAACCAAACATATCCTTTCGTTTGATACATTTTCTACTCATATTTTGACAACTCTTACACTGTCTTTACTTTATTTAACTACAATTAATAACTTGTAAAATATGAAAGCCAACTGACAGCAGCTATAATTTTAATTAGGATAAAATTGCCATAACCAGTTGACTGGCAGCAGCGATTTACCGTAAAAATGGTTGGTGACAGTCAACTGGCAGCAGCCAATTTAACGTAAAATCGCTATTACCAGTCAACTGGCAGCAGCCAATTTTACGTAAAATCGCTATTACCAGTCAAATGGCAGCAGCCAATTTAACGTAAAATCGCTTTTGCCAGTCAACTGGTACTAGACCTTTCCAAGAAAATGTTATAAACACGTTGACAAAGTGCGACAAAGTGCACAGAGACCAGTGAAGGAAAATTAAGGACAAATGCAATATTTAAAACTATTTTCCAAAAGGAGAAATATCTGTCAGTTATACAAGATGTCAGCATTCGTAAATAATGTATGCCTTTAAGAATAAGTTCTCAAACTAGAAATAGAAAGAGGTAGATATAAAAAAAAAAAAAAAAGTTGTAAAAAGAATATGTATTTATTGCGATTCAAATAAGTTAAAGACGAAAAACATTTAATCTTTGGATGCAGTTTGTACAGTTCCCTTCGTCAAAATTGCTTCACCAAGATTGAAAAAGTATGTAAACACTTTTCAAACCTGTCTCAGGCGGCTCGGCTCATTTGGTTGATGACAAGGAATGTGATGAAATAATCATTCTGTTCTCAAGATATGTTTATGATTGGCTTTCCCACAGGGGTCTTAATAAACATAAGGTATTGTCGAATATGAATCGATATCGCCATATGTTTCCGCATTATTTATATTGTTTCTATTTCATTATTTTGTTCAGGTGGTTTTGTCGTTATTCAGAATGTATTTTGGTATTTTCGTTATTTTCACTATTTTATATATAAGAAGCCCTTGATAGGTTGAAATAAAAGTATTTTATTCTATTCTACTCTATTCTATCTACTCTATTCTATTCTGTCATGAGAAAACCTGTCTTTGGACTTATTGAAGCGGTCTGTAAAGTCACATACGCACGAATCTTACAAAGATGAGGGCCATTGTACTGTCCTATATGCGGGTCGAAATAAAAGTCATGGATTAGTTGTGCAGTTGCTGCACAGCTGATTTGCGGCTTTGTTTTTGCAAATGTACATATCCGGTTTTCTCACGATGCTGCCCATTTATGATCTCGGAATTTTCTGTTTTGTGTCGCAATGTTGTTGGATAAAGCGATAGGCCTTCTTGCAGTTTGCATCTTTGTCTTGCTCCGGTTCAAGGTCTTCAAACTGAGCTCTTCGTTCTGAAAACAGGCCATGTAAATGCGCCCTGATCGTGCTTGATACTTGATATCCCAAAATAAGTTTTAAACATATCTTTAAAGTCATTTATAATATTCAGGAGAATATGGTTGGGGCGGCCCCCGTGGCCGAGTGGTTAAGGTCGCTCTTAATCATTCGATCATCTCACCGCTGTGGGTTCGCGCCTCGCTCGGGGCACGAGTCACATGTGGGACAAGCCAAGTTCTGCTTGCGGGTGTGTCAGGTGGTTTTTCCCCGGGTACTCCGGTTTTCGCCCCACCTACCGATTGATTCGTCTCGATATGAGTGAAAAAGCTTGAAAGGGACGTAAAACTGAATCAAAAAAAAAAAAAGAAAACAAAAAAAAAAAAAAAAAAATGGTTGGGTACATCGCGGTCATTTAAATTTCAACAATTTGCCTATTAATTGCTTAATAAAGGTTTCAAAATGGCATTTTCGTTTTAGTTTTATCATGGCTCAGTCTTGCTGTGGGTACACGTTCATAAGAGCAGCAGCGGCGAGGCCATAGCTATAGTTCAAAGAATTTTCATTTAAAACCTCTCGGCTAATCAATGCTTGTCTAAGAAGTTAATTTCATCTTTTATTTCAAATAAATATAATGTTATGTGGATTATTATGATACTATTGGTGTGGCATAACTTCAAAACCATGCTTTCATGCCTCCATCAACAACCGTTAGATCTAATTGTAATAACGAAGAGAACATTTTACCTCCTGTATATATATCACGGCTAAACGGTTCTGACAATGCTCGCTTGCGCTTAAATGGATCGCATATGCATTTGCCAAGGTTGCAATAACCAGCGTTACAACAGGCACATATACAATCCTCATGACTAGAGCAATCCTCATGATAATGGCAACCGCTAGTGGACACCATACCTAAGCAAGCTGTAAGATACAAAACTGAACAACAGGATGCCGCAAACAGAACTTTTCTATCCTACATATGACTCGAGTTATGGACTAACATTAACGTGCAAAATAATTTGTCGACGATGAAGTGAATTCTTTAGTGCACATTATGTTTTCCTTTTGGTCCTTTGAGATCAGCGAGGGTATTCTGAGAAATCAGAAAATTATTTTCGGTTTAGATTCATTTTTCTAACCAACGTTTAAGCCCAGGGCGGGTACTCTCATTTTTGTGGATACATAGGCGAGGCCCCAGCTTCTACCCCCAAACCCAAAAAATTACAGAGATTTGCTGACCACCCCAAAAAAATACCAGTCCTATCAGGCATACCAAAAAAATACTTGAACTTTTAGCTTACCCCAAAAAATTACATGTATTCATCTTTTTTATGCCTATTGATGAAATTTTATCACATCCATATGACCTAAGCTGTTGGTGGGACGTTAAATCCCAAATCAACCAACCAACAGAATACGTTACAATACAGTTAGTATATGTAGGAACTAGGAAGTAAATACCAAGTTGGATAAAATTTAAAGATTTTATTTATTCTCAAAGTGTAAGTCTTATGATGGTTTTGATTCCAATTGATTTGCAATCCAAACAACATCATCATGATCAAGCTTCCAAAATTTCACCGAGACCAGTCATAAGGCATGGTCGCAAACAAAATTGAATCTTAAGACATAAGTGTAAGCCACTCTTATCTTTATAGAAATACAACATGTAAAGAGATTTCCAAAGAAATGTGCAAAACCCAAAAAATTACTTAGAATTATAGATGACACCAAAAAATAATTCAGAAAAGGCATGACCCCAAAAAAATATCCATAAAAAGCTCACTACACTAAAAAATAACTAGTTTTTCTGAAAACCCCCCCCCCCCCCCAAAAAAATACGGAAATTCAAAATTTTGACCCCAAAAAAGTCAGCCTCGCCTATGTATACAGAAAATTTCAGAGTACCCCCCCCCCGCTGGGCGTTTAAGTGTAATAATTTTGGTCCCATTTGGAATTTACTAGTCTTTGTATCGACTACCCTGTTGAAAAATGCAAAATTACTGTAATTATCTTTGGCTCCAT
This sequence comes from Rugalucina vietnamica, assembly GCA_964017185.1. Taxonomy (NCBI): domain Eukaryota; kingdom Metazoa; phylum Mollusca; class Bivalvia; order Lucinida; family Lucinidae; genus Rugalucina; species Rugalucina vietnamica. The sequence goes on along the minus strand of OZ024874.1, from coordinate 59,603,231 downwards.
GTTGCCAAATCTTAAGGGGTCACTGAAGAGGCTTAAGCAGCCGAAACCGCGGTAGGGCTCATTCCATTTCTCTTTAATACGTTCACTGCTCTTAAAGAGTGTCAGTTTTATTTATACACGTATTTATTTAAAGAGGGTGGCCACTTTGGTTAAAACAATCGTCCAATTGCTTTTCGTTTTAGTCTGGCTGTGGGCGCTAAAAGTTATAAGTAGGCAATAATCAGGTAATGATTTCGTTCACCCTTTCATACTAATTTGGCTTTGATTTACTGTGAAGACCTTTGTTAATGTAGAGCAGACGCCTGAGCATATTTTTGCCATATGTTCATCTAGTGTGGCTTCGCCTCAGTCTTGCTCAAGGACACAACACGGTGCCGCCTGTGGGGATCGAATGCAGTACCTCTCGATTCGGAGTCAGATGCTCTACAGCTACGCCACCGCGCTCCCTTTCAAATGATTTGAAATACAACAAATTAAGACGAGGGAACTTTCCAAATTACATAACGTAATTATAGCAAAACAAACTTACATAATGTTACGACTACAAGTACAACTATCAGTGCCTCCATGTCTTCAGTCAGTCTTTTCCACAAATGCTATTTGAGCCTGTGCATGACAAAACCAACAATTTGGGTTTCCGACCAGGTCCAACACAAACCAGCCTGTACAGTCACAGAAGAAACCCAGAATCTTGAAAATTTGGGAATAAGTAGAGGAGGAAATGTTCTATCCGTGTAGCGAAAACAAAGACGCTGATCAGCTTCGCGGTTACCGCGAAGCTGATCTGCGTCTTTGTTTTCGCCCATGCAAATTGTTGGTTTTCTCACGCACAGGCTCATTTGATTTTACTCAGATAGGTGTATTAAAGATTCTTTAAATGTTAAATTCAATAAATTGGTAAACTAGCCCACGTTTTGAAGTCTTTATTGCGCAAGTTGGAAAGCTGCCACCAGATTCTATCTTCACCATTTATTCTGGGTTGTTTTTTTTTTCGGACATATCGCTAATACAATCTAAAAGCATTTTAAATGAATTTAGGTTGAATGAAGTGCAGTAATAGCATATAAATATATAATTATATTAGAATAAATAATATTGTGCATCCACAGACGACAATTGTAATCATGCGAAATTTGAGGGGAAAAAGTATCTTAAGACTTGGCGACAAGCTCCATATCCTTTGAAGCACCATTTTCTTTAGATAGCGTTCAACCCTAGACTGGTGCTACAACTGTATCTAGAGTGCTGTGCATTTCAAGACGATGGCTATTACATTATATGGGCTCTTTTTTGGTTGAAAATGTGACGTGGCTTGGTAAATATCATAAAGCATGTTAAACCCGTTAAACCCAAGATGCACCTTAATTGTTCCATTACGAAAGCAATTAAAGCCTAGGTTACATTTGCCCCGATCATCGTACGATTTTTCGGTCTGCGATTTTCTCTACGATTTTTAGACATCGTAGGAGATCGTGGGCTACGACGTATGTGTTAACAATTCATACGGGCATCGTGCGATTTTTTGATCTGCCATTTGTCGACGTTCTCATACAAAAACGCAAGGCGATCGTACGGCAGTCGTATGTCTCCGCAGATAGTACGTAGATATCGTACGGATCCCGTGCGTTGTCCGTACGGAGTCCCTATACGTTTTGATACAAAACGCAAGGAGGCCGCATGGTAGTCGTAGGGTCTCCACAGACTGTTAGTGGATATCGTACGGAGTCCCTTGGACTTCTGACTGATGCCTTGGTTACATTTGGCCTACGATTAGCTTGCAATGATCGTACGATGCCTTTTTATGCATTTTCGTGCGGCCTCCGCAGGGTGACCTTACGTTGTCCATACGATTCTACGACTTCCTACGATCTCCGTAGCCTCTACGATCTTGTAATAGTCTGCACTATTACAAATTTTAAAATCGTAAGACCGTAGACCGTAGACCGTAGACACGTCGTAGGGCATTATACGGGCACCGTACGGATACCCTGCGATAATCGAGCGGTCACCGCACGATTTTTTATGATAATTTGGGAACAAAAATCGTACAGTGATCGTAGGGAGGCCGCAAGGTGTCATGCCTAGTAGGTTACATTTGCCCCGATCATTGTACGATTTTTCGGTCCGCGATTTCCCTACGATTTTTTAAAAATCGAATGTGATCATGGGCTACGACGTAGGTGTTTACAATTCATACGAGCACCGTTCGATTTCTTGTTCTAGCTTTTTTCGATGTCCTGAGTCGGAACTGTTTGGAGATCGTAGGGAAATCAAAGGGTCTCCGCACACTTTAAGTTGAAAAAGTACGGAGCCCGTGCGATGGCCGTGATGAGTCCTTACGATTTCTTGAGGTCTCCCTACGATAGCCATACGATGTTAGGTGTCCGTACGATTTTCATAAACTTGTGATATAACCGTACGGATGCCGCACGATCACCCTAAAGGTCTACGATTTTCTTAATATTATTTTAGTCCCCAAATTATCATAAAACCGTGCGGTGACCGCACGATCATCGCAGGGTTTCCGTAAGGCGCCCGTACGATGATGCTACCTACGACGTGTCTACGTGTCTTACGATTTTTAAAATTTGTAAAAGTGCAGACTACTACAAAATCGTAGAGGCTACGGAGATCGTAGGAAGCCGTAGGAAGTCGTAGGAAGCCGTAGGAAGCCGTAGAATCGTAGGGGCATCGTAGGGTTACCCTGCGGAGACCCCACGAAAATGCAAAAAATGGCATCGTACGATCATCGCAAGTTAATCGTAGGGCAAATGTAACCTAGGCTTAATTATTGCATGTTCGGGTTTAAAAAATATATAAATAATACAGAAAAAGCTTAAAAATGCAATTTAATGGCGGAATAGAAAATAGCATTTTCACTCCACCAAATTCACGTATAAATATTTTGAATTAGAATAAAAGGCAATTAAAGCCCACCTAAATTCATGTATAATCAACGATACATGAGTAAACAAGTTGAAAATACAGGGCAACAAAGTAGCCCACAATTTACGAAAATAATCAAATCATATGGAACACCATGGAAACTTGTAAATATAGCAAAAAAAGCAAGAAAAAATTTGGAGGGAGGGCTGGGAAAATTTTTCAGATGCCATTTTTGGACAGAACGTCTAACCTTTTCACTGGACACAAAAGTTATGAGCAGAGCGCGATTCTTAGCGCCAAAACTGGAATTAAATAGTCATATGATTACTTAGGCCTACATGTGACCAAAAGCAACTAATAGAAAATATTGTAACAAAATGAAACTCTGACGTTAAGATCATATGAAAGAAAACTTACAGCCCCACCTCCCATGAATTCTAAAGAACCATAGCCACGCCTTATTATCTTAAATGAAAGCCTCGCAAGAATAATTAAACGTTATGTTAACATAACTTGCAAATTATTGCATGTTCGGGTTTAAAAAATAAATAATACAGAAAAAGCTTAAAAATGCAATTTATTGGCGGAATAGAAAATAGCATTTTCACTCAACCAAATTCACGTATAAATATTTTGAATTAGAATAAAAGGCAATTAAAGCCCACCAAACCGAAGGTCCGCCAAGGAAGAGAAAAGGAGTAGAAAAAAAAAAGAAAAGAAAAATACTTATTTGATTTTATCAATGTTCAACGTTTAAATATGCTTGTGAGCCTTAGAAATATACGGCAAGACCGTTTTCTGAAAATAAATAGTGCACATTTTCCTTCATTTTCCATCAAATTTCAAAGAGTCATTCCCCTGACAGCATACATGTGCTTACAATCCATATTTATTTCGTCTTTAAAGTAAAGTTTAGTTCATAGTTATGTTAGTAAATGGAGTTCGGTTCAAGTCAGCATTTACAATAAAAGTATATGACTGATATGTTACCCATACCCCCTATTTTTTTCTCAGTTTGATAGCCAAAATCAAGAAAAGTAGGTTGTATTTTTTAAGCACAGTGCCAGATTCCAATGATTTGTATTAAAATGTTTTCCTCTAATTGGCAAATACAGTTAGTTTATCCGGAAATGTGGTTTATTCAGAAAAATATGTCATTTAAAAAGAAAAATCTGATTTTCTCACATTTTCATTCATTTTTCATCAAATTACCAAGAGTTATCGCCCTTGACAGCATACACATACTTACAATCTATATTTATTTCCCGATTTATTTCGTCTTTAAAGTAAAGTTTAGTTCAAAGTTATGCTTGTAAATGAAGTTTGGTTCATGTCAGCATTTACAATAAAAGTATATGTTTGATATGTTACCCCTACCCCCTATCTTGTCTCTATTTCACTGCCAAAATCAAAAAAAGTAGGTTGTATTTTGTAAGCACATGGTCAGATTCCAATTATATACATTTAAATTGTTTCCTACTATTGGCAATTGCAGTTTGATTAGCCACCAATGAGGTATATTCAGAAAAATATGTCAGATAAACAGACAAATCTGATTTTCTCACATTTTCCTTCATTTTTCATCAAATTTCCAAGTGTTATCGCCCTTGATAGCATACACATACTTTCAATTCATATCTGTTTCATCTTTAAAGTAAAGTTTAGTCCATTATTAGCTCACCTGAGCCGAAGGCTCACAGGTGAGCTTATAGGATAGGCAGGCATCCGTCGTCCGTCGTCGTCCGTCCGTCGTCCGTCGTCCGTCCGTCGTCCGTCCACAATTTCAAAGAAGAATATTTCTGAAGCTAGTTGGCCGATCTTGATCAAATTTAATGTGAACCATAATTGGGTTGGGGGATTGATGGCATTAGGTTTTGGAGCAGATTGTATCAAAATTGTGGTTTCCATGGCAACAGATAGGTCCCATAGACTTACAATGGGAAAAACTAAAAAAATCTTCTTCTCTGAAACCACTAGGCCCACAGCTTTGATATTTGGTATGTAGTAATGGCTAATGGTCCTTTACATAAATTGTGCCATTCATGCCCCTGGGGTCAAATTTGGCCACGCCCCGGGGGTTGATAGTCTCCATAGACTTACTATGGGAAAAAAATTAAAAAATCTTCTTCTCTGAAACCACTAGGCCCACAGCTTTAATATTTTGTATGTGGCAATGGCTAATGGTCCTCTACATAAATTGTGCCAATCATGCCCCTGGGGTCAAATTTGGCCACGCCCCGGGGGTCGATAGTCTCCATAGACCTACAATAGGAAAAAAATTCAAAAATCTTCTTCTCTGAAACCACTGGGCCAACAGCTTTGATATTTAGTATGTAGCAATGGCTAATGGTCCTCTACATAAATTGTGCCATTCATGCCCCTGGGGTCAAATTTGGCCACACCCCGGGGGTCGATAGTCTCCATAGACTTACTAAGGGAAAAAAATTCAAAAATCTTCTTCTCTGAAACCACAGGGCCCACAGCTTTGATATTTTGTATGTGGCAATGGCTAATGGTCCTCTTCATAAATTGTGCCAGCCATGCCCCTGGGGTCAAATTTGGCCACGCCCCGGGGGTCGATAGTCTCCACAGACCTACAATAGGAAAAAAACTAAAAAAATCTTCTTCTCTGAAACCACTAGGCCAACAGCTTTGATATTTGGTATGTAGCAATGGCTAATGGTCCTCTACATAAATTGTGCCATTCATGCCCCTGGGGTCAAATTTGGCCATGCCCCGGGGGTTGATAGTCTCCATAAACCTACAATAGGAAAAAAAATCAAAAATCTTCTTCTCTGAAACCACAGGGCCCACAGCTTTGATATTTTGTATGTGACAATGGCTAATGGTCCTCCACATATATTGTGCCAATCATGTCCCCGGGGTCAAATTTGGCCACGCCCCGGGGGTCAATAGTCTCCAAAGACCTACAATAGGAAAAAAACTAAAAAAATCTTCTTCTCTGAAACCACTAGGCCCACAGCTTTGATATTTGGTATGTAGCAATGGCTAATGGTCCTCTACATAAATTGTGCCATTCATGCCCCTGGGGTCAAATTTGGCCATGCCCCGGAGGTTGATAGTCTCAATAGACTTGCTATGGGAAAAAAATTCAAAAATCTTCTTCTCTGAAACCACAGGGCACACAGCTTTGATATTTTGTATGTGGCAATGGCTAATGGTCCTCTACATAAATTGTGCCAGCCATGCCCCTGGGGTCAAATTTGGCCACGCCCCGGGGGTAGATAGTCTCCATAGACTTACAATGGGAAAAACTAAAAAACTTCTTCTCTGAAACCAAAAGGCCCAGAGCTTCTATATTTTGTATGTAGCAATGTTTGGTAGTCCCCATTATAAATTGTGCCAGTCGTGCCCCTGGGTCAAATTTGGCCATGCCCCGGGGGTCAATAGTGTCCATGCATAGACTTTCATTGGTCGATTCTCAATTAATTTAAATCTCATGAGCTTACAATGTGATAAACTCTCAGGTGAGCTACAGGACCAATGGTCCTCTAGTTTATGTTTGTAAGTGAAGTTTGGTTGATCTCGGCATTTACAATAAAAATGTATGTTTGATATGTTACCCCTACCCCCTATTTTGTCTCAATTTCAAAGCTAAGATCAAGAAAATTAGGTTATATTTTCTAAGAACAACGTCGGATTCTAATTAATTGCACTTCGGTAGGTTCCTTTTATTGGCAAATGCAAATGGATTGCTCGTCAATGTGTTTCGTTTAGACAAATATGTCAGTTAACATAAAAATCCGATTTTCTCAAATTTTCCTTTCATTTTCATCAAATTTTGAAGAGTTATCGCCCTTGACAGCATGCAATTACTTACGATCCATATCTTTTTTGCCTTTAAAATAAAGTTGGGTAGATATGAGCTCATTTACGATAATCATTATTATTAATGTCATTGTCAATAAAGATATACAGCTGATATGCTTCCCCTACCCCCTATTTTCTTCCATTTTTATGCTAAAAATCATGCAAGTCAGGTGACATTTTCTTCAAACATATTGTCATAAATTTTTCATGCCAAGTTTCATTGAAATCAGTTTACCGGATCTGGAGAAGAATATTTTTGAAGGGTTTTTACCATATATGTGCATGGCGGCCATCTTGGTCATGTGACCTTGATTTTATTTATATTCTCATTGGTCCCCCTTCCTATAGATACTTCATACATGTAGTTGCTATTGGTCCCCTCTTCCTATAGATGCTTCATGTTTCCAGGCGATACTTTTGTTGTGGTTCTATATGTATTGTGTTTTGGAGTCGAATTTTTGTGCGGTTTGAACCTTATATATCATATTTTAGTTAGTGGCCGGTTTTTAGGAAATAGCTGCTCACTCGGCTAACGATATGTTTTCTTAGTATAAGTACATGCTCAATTGAGGTTTTGTTTTCAACCTTGGATTTTGGAATAAGAATTTCTTTCTGATGGCGCTTTTTCCTGATCATTGATGCCTTCTTTAAGTGTACGCCGATGGCTCTATGATGGTTCAGACATAAAGTTATTCATTTTAGTTGGTTGGGGCAGGAGCTTCTTGTCTGTTGCTTGGCACATCGGGGTTCAACTGGTATTTTTCTTTTGCTCCGGGTTTTGGTAAGTTATTCGGCGCCCGGGGATCGTCGGACAGCTTACTGAATCTGTGAGTTCTTGTTTTTGATTCATGGTGGTGGTTATCATGATTTATTTGTTTGTCCTCGATGATTCATTGACTAGTCAGAGAATCACCACGAGGACCGAACAACTAACTAAATCTTGTGAACCACTGCAGAAGATGAGGGTAAGGTTAGTCGCCTGTAAAATCGATTTAAGACCCCCCTCTCCATTTTATGTTTTGGATTCGAATTTTGTGCTGTTTGAGCCTTATATACGTTTTCATATTTTTACATGTATTTAAGTTCGGGTAATGGAGTGGCCGCCTCATGGGAAATAACTGCACACTCGGCTTACGATATGTTTTCTTAAATATAAGTACTTAATTACCAATTTAGTTTTTCCCACCTCGGTTGTTTGGAGTGGGAATTTCTTTCTGATTGCGCCTTTTCCTAACCATTGTCTACTTGTACCTTTTTCATGCATTAAAAAAACGATACAGTCACGACACCAGTCGTCCAAATTATCAAAAAAAAAAAAAATAATAATACCAGTTTCCCAACATTAATATCCTCATGTGGCCTATGCTGACTTTGGTGTAAATTAGTTTCAGGTCATCCAAGTCCCCATCCTAGGTGTATGCTTTATATACATTTGGTTTCGGTTTCGAGACAATATAAGTGATGCAGCGGAGAAAACAGTTTCTAGGCTTCACTACGTTTGTAGGCTTCGCTACGTTAACACCTTAAAACAGGAGCTTGAAGGTACCAGGGCTTATCTGGAGACAGATACTGATGAAGTGTCTGTAGTTAATGCCCACTTAAACGATTTACCTGTTAATATCAATTCTCTGTAACCATCAAAAAATTTCGGCACGCATAGTCTCAGAATTGGATGAAACTTTCACACAATGATCAGTACCACTCAAAACCAAGAAAAATGTTGTCAATATATATTTTGCTTCTTCCGTTGCCATGGCAACCGCCAAAATCATTTTTTTTTTCCAAATTTTGGTAAAAAATGCAGATAATTTTCTTGAAAATTGCACTTTTCGTGGCCAAAGTTTATATAGTTCCAAAAAGAGTCCAGCTAAACCAATGCTTTACTTATGACATCTATCTGTCCACTTACCTTCTGTATAGTTCCTTTATCAGTCTGTATGTGCATCTTGCAGCAGCAGCATCTTAAAGTATGGACATTTGGCACTTTTACAGAAAATGTGAAAATCAGAAAAATAGGCACATTCTGAAAATAGATATCTTAAAAAGACTCGGGAGTTGAACATTCTCTTGAGACTGATAAGAAACTTTCATGTATGGCAATTGTACCTGTGAAAAAAATGGATTGGGGCAAGACTGTTTTCTGAAAATAAATAGTGCATATTTTATTGCACTTTTAGCAAAATGGAAATCTAAGTTTTTAAGACAGTGGTGGTTGTCTGTGAATAGTTTTGTAGTAAAACCTGTTTAAAGCGTAGAATCAATGATTCCCAATAACAGATGAAATTTATAATGTATTTTGCTGATAAATTTCTTTGTTCCCAGGAGCTTCTATGCCCCCACCCCGTGGCAGTATAATGTATATTTCCATAATATTCAAACATCTTCTCCTCTGAAACCACTTGGCCAATCAAAGCCAAATTTTATGTGAAGCATCTATAGGATGGGATAACCAATGTACGATATATAAATAATCCAAGTCACATGACCAAGACGGCCGCCATGCATGTAAAAACCCTTCAAAAAACTTCTTCTCCGGAACTGGTGGACTGATTTCAAAGAAACTTGGCATGAAGCATTGATGGCTAAAGTACTACAATGTGTATATAAATCGTGACCCTGTGGTGACCTTGACCTATTTGACGACAAGGTCAACATAGGTTGCCAATGCATTTGAATGGGGAAAACTATTAACATGTCATTTAAAGGTAATAAATAAAATAGAAATTGGTAAATGGACAGAATATTGATTATTCTGAAAGCAAATGGCCGAAGGGCTTCATCTGCCCCTGCACTTGGGCTAAATACCATAATATTCAAACATGTTTATTGGCATATGTAGCAGATCTCAGGTGAGCGTTTACAGGATCATTGGTCCTCTGGTTTAAATTTATCAACGTCAATCAGAGTCTAGTGAAAATCGCTGAAAATTTCAATGGCATGCTGCTGATAGTAATGCATCCAGAGAAGTTTGTATGCAAATTGCATGCAAAAAGCTGAATTCCTGTTAGTCATGTTACTGTCTATTTGCATGTACAAAACAGAAACGACGATTCTTATTGCAGCAACACATCTGACTTAATTTTATCTTGCATCATGGTGGTCAGTAGCACTTTCAAACAAATTAAAATGTAAAACACAACATCATAATATGACATTTAATTTGATGTTAATAAAGTGTGCTTTCTAATATGAGGGTACCTTTACTCATGCTTCGTCTGTGTGTAATGTGAATTTCGGAATGCAGAGACTCAAAGAGTCACTCTTAGACATTGGTTTATTCATATGATCATGAATTTTAATTGATCGCATTTTACTTTCTGAACTAGAAGAAAAAATATGAGGCGGTCTCTTATAACTTTCTTTCAGTGTAATGTAATCTTTCAGTGTAATGTAAAAACCCCAACTACTTTACTTTTGTCCAGTGAATATACTTCCTGACTCTCAGGTGAACGATCGCTGCCTTTGGGCTACTTGTTTATGTATTTGGGTTATGACACCTTCAGAGCAAGACTTTGGATAGCATTCTGATGAGAAAACGACATTACATTTTTTTTACTAGAATCCGTCACACTATGTCGACAGCGGATTTGGAGACCTCTGAAATAAGACCCTCTAGACCTGGACTTTTTGGAGCTTTCAGTATTAAGTATTTCTTATGATGTGATCTCAAAGTCAAGGTCATTTATAACGTTTATATTATCATCATTATTAGTATTAGGAACATTTTCATTATTGTTTCTTTTTTTTTCTTTTTTTATTCAGTTTTACGTCCATTTCAAGATTATTTCAGCTCATATGAGACGGGCCATAATACATACAATGGGACAAAAACGGGAGAACCCCGAGAAAAACCACCTGGCACACCCGCAGCAGAACTTGGCTTGTCTCACATGTGGCGAGAGTGGGGCTCGAACCCACACCATACACAGCGGTGAGATGATCGACCGCTCTTAACCGTTTGGCCACGGGGTCCGTCCGTCCGTATTTAGACTATCTTAAGTGGGTGTTCGTGATGTTTTTTTTTTCCTTGGTCTTTTCTTTTACCAATTTTGAAATTCGGTACCTTTGTTAAAATACAATAGCTCGACGTTTTGCAGTTACTATTGCATAGCTATTAAAAGGAAGTGGTGTCATATTCTAACAACAAATCAGGTTTTTAACGCTGATAAAATGAAACTGTTATAAATAAACGCAGTTCAGAGATTTACAGGTAAGTAATGAGAGTGGCAAAATATCCAAGGGAAGATACCTAGACAGATAAAGCAATTATATACTTTAGTATGGTTATTCGGACATATTACCATATCATGACGGAGTTTCATTTGCACGAAGACCGTGTAGAGAAAAAATCGTATTGCATAATCAATTGAAAAGTGATAATTGACAAGGTGTTACAGGTAAACATAGGTGTTGGCTAGGGTTTAAGGGAGTTTCCGAGTGCTGTAAACTACTGAAAACAAAAAAAAAATATTATGTGCTATACAAAACTACATTGTGTTCTGTTGTGACACAAAAAAGTACAAGTAGGCAAAGATCAGGAAAATGCGCAATCAGAAAAAGACTACAATGCTACATGCTTTCCATATGTTGTAAATGTGTTTTATAAATTAATGATCATGTTCAAAGTCTACGCCCACCTCCCCGTTGGTGAGCAGGGGATGGTTTATGTTAATGGCCGCTAAACGGTTATTATTGCATAGCTGTCAAGAGGAAGTGGTGTATACAAACTTTCGTTTCCCCTTCCTATGGATGCTCCACGTGAAGTTTGGCTTTGATTGGCCGAGCGGTTTCAGAGGAGAATATCTTTGAAATTGTGAACGACGGGCGACGACGGACGACGGAGCATGGGTATATTATAAGCATTTGATCAGCAAGTAAGGTATTTTAAGAAAAGGCTTGAAAACGAAAACTATGAACAAAGAATTTTATAATTTGATAAATTCAAAATACATCGCAACTTTTGACAAATGAAAGATAGCTGTCACATGATGTTTATTTTTGATCCCCAATGTCACACTTTGGTCACATGTTTTTAAACTTGCTATATACAGACTAATAGCATATTTTTGCTATATCATTAGATGGCCTCTGACGGGTCCATGGTTTTGGATATAACATGGGAATATACCATGGCCTGGTACCCAGCTCAAAAGATAATGTGCAATTGCCTGGTACTCAGCTCAAAAAATATCAGAGCTATTGCAGTGTTTCGCAATGTCACGAGATAGCCTCTGAGCCTGCACTACGCATGCTGGGACCTGTCCATAGTGTTGGATATAACATCGGACTATATACCATGGCCTGGTACCCATAATATACAATGACCTTGTATCCAGGTCAAAAGATATCGGAGCTATAGCAATGTTTCACCATGTCACCAGTTGGTCCCAACTACACATACCTGGACGGGCCCATAGTTTTGAATATAACATGGAACTTTACCATGGCCTGGTACCCAGCTCACAAGATAATGTGAAACAAGCTGCTAGAAGTAATAAAAGAACCAAAATCGGAGAACAGAAAAGTACTAATTAAAAAAAACATACAAATGCAGGGGACGAATGTGGATCTAAAACATACTGAACAGCGTTTTTGATAGCAAAGTTTTGACTTCCTAGTCAATGACAATGTACCTTTTAAAGACATTAGCATGAACTGATATCGAGAGACAGACGGATTTAATCGCCATGGTCGATAGTATATCAGTTACTGATGGGTCATGGCTGTTTGGTGAATAGTCAAAATCATTGCCCCTCGGTGACTCGGATGACATGATGGACCATTGCCCTCAGCCTTTGGCCTTGGACAATAGTCCACCATTGTCATCGTCATCACCTCGGGCAATAGTTTTGACTATTCACCGAACAACCATGAAATAACTGTTTAATATACTGTTCTTAATAAATGCAGTAACTGTTCAGAGATAGATATTACAGATAAATGGTGAGAGTGGCAAATATCCAAGGGAAGCTAACCAGACAGATAAAGAAATTATATACTTTAGTATGGTTATTCGGACATATTACAAAAGCGTGGAAATCATATCGTCACGGAGTTTCATTTGCACGGAGGCCGTGTAGAGAAAACGCGTATTGAATAATCAATTGAAAAGGGATAATTGACAAGGTGTTACAGGTAAACATAGGTGTTGGCTAGGGTTTTAGGGAGTTTTCTGAGTGGTGTAAACTATTGAAAACAAAAGTATTATGTGCTATACAAAACTACATTGTGTTATGTTGTGACACAATGCTACATGTTTTCCTTATGATGTAAATGCGTTTCATAAAATATTGATCATGTTCAAAGTCTCCACCCACGCTCCTCGTTGGTGAGCGGGGGTGCATTATGTTAATGACCGCTAAACAAGGTATTTTCATTCAATACTGCCCATTCCTAGCTGTCAAGAGGAAGTGGTGCAAGATTCTAACAACAAATCAGGTTTTAACGCTGATAAAATGAAAATCCGCCATTTCAAGCTATGAAAAATACTGAGCTTTTCACTACAAACTCTCCGCGGCTGTCATAACAACAAATCTCCGCGCTTTTGATATGGTCATCCGCGCTTTCGTAACGCGCCTGATTATTCTATATATATAATTACGTGAGACTAGCAAGAATATGCTGAAATATGCTGTGCAGTTACTGCACAACTGATTTGCGGCAGCTGTTTTCGCAAATGTACAAACGTTTTCTCGTAATGATATTCATTTAGGACTTCGGAAGTATCGGTTTTCTGACGCAATGTTGTTTAATGAAGCGGTGGGCCTTCTTGCAGTTTTCCTCTTCTGGTAGAAACTCTTCAAATTGAGCTCTTCGTTCTGAAGAAAGCAAAAAACAAAATGAGTGTGTTTGACCCAAGTTAATTAATAAAATCGCAGTCACACATTAGCGTATAACGGACAAACGGCGCGCGCCGTGTGTGTTGAAGAAAAGCAAAAAATTAAACAAATATCAGAAACACACTGGAGACACATTAGAAATGCGTTACATGTGCGTTAAAGCTTTGTGTACGTTGATGTACGTCACTATACGAGTACCTTGGTGCGTTCCCTGAGCGTTTGGGCTCAAAGGATTTTTAAGCATGCTTAGAAATTTCTTAGAGCTGGTGTGTGTCGGGCGTGTGTCTTATGCGTTACGAATTAGTACAGCACGCGTTACAAGCGCGTTGAATGCGCCTTGAACGCGTCTTTCATATGTCTAGCACACATCTGAGTAACAACACGATAATTTATGACTCAATCTTTATACGTTGAAAATCTTCAGTATGTTTCATACACCCAGCCACGCGTTTGTCTTATACGCCAATGTGTGACTATAAGATTTCAAAACTGGAAAGTTTTCTTTACTTGATCAAACTCAGTTTTCGGTCAGCTGCATTATAACAGTCTCAGTGAGATACTGCTAAAGGCCTCGCCTTCTATGATGCAGACTTGCAAAAATGGTAGCTTATGCTTTTTATTGTTGAAACATTTTGACAATATGTTGTATAATTAGTTCTTTAATTAATTCTTTAACGAACGGTAAACTTTGTTGCGAATGATCACGAATCAGGAAAATACGTTGGGCTGCGCAATTAATATTTACATATAATCCACCTGCTGTAGGAGGTGCTTAGGACCACCTGTAAAGAGCTTCTGTTAGTTGTTGTTTTCAAATAATCACGAAACGTTATTCCCGCATTCGGTCGAATAGGCGAATTGAACAATTTTGTTTTAATGGTTAAAAACTGTTGAAGTCTAAAATATGCCACTGAGGGTGTGGGGGATGAGCGAGAGGCTTAGATTTCTTCCCTGTTTTAGAATATCCAAAATTCATTTAAATCATTCAGCCTGTTTTGAGGTATCCATAAGTATGGCGAATGCAGGAAAATCATACATGTATAACGAAGTACTAAGAATATCCCAAAATTGATTTAATATTTCCTTAATATGTTCGCAATCAATTTAATACGAACATAAGACGTGGAAAGTTTCAGACAAAACGTTTGATAAACTTCATGCTATGACAATTTGTTCGATGCATGTTAGAGCTACACTCATGTTCAACCTATTTTTTTTTTTTTTTTTTTTTTTGTTTTTTTTTTTTTTATTATTATAATATTTATTTATTTTTTTTTTTCAAAATGTTCTAAAAATGCAAACTATTTTATATCAAAAGTGCAGTGTCGACACTCAAATCAAAAACGAAAATTCTTGTTTAATTGCTTTTATTATTTACCTTTCATATGCCACCAAAAGCACGCAAATCTATTGACAGGGAACGGCAGAATATGTTTTCTTGCAAACATGAAAATACACTTGAGTTAATGGAGTTCCTGATGTTGAGGACATTATTTTTGCTCGTAACTGTACCTGGTGCACGACAATACGTTAACGTTATTTGACACCGGAATGATTTCTGTACACGTTGGCAAAGTCAAAAGGTTTGTATGAAATCATTATTTCTCATTCGACTTTAAATTCAATTTTCATATATCTAGTCTCAGACGTTGGGATTATCTGGGAATACCATGACATTTATCTATCTTCATATACTGAGTCGATCAATTTCTGATCATCATCTCAGGTGTTGGGTGGGTGCTAAATTTTGAATTTAGCAAGATGGGGAGAACATTCGGGATGGGCCATTAAAAGTATTTACAAGAAGCTAAACAGAGGCATACTAAAACGTATACCTCTGAACCCCTGATCTAAATGAGAGCCTTAAATTCTTCAGCAGTCTTTGATGAGACCACTGAAGAGGGAAGACTATTCCATAAAGGGATAGTCCTCGGGAAAAATATTCTTCAGAGCATCACTATAGGCCATATATCTTGTTTATTGTGAATCATGAGATGCCCTGGTACTTCTTAAGTCGGTTGCTGGGGTCAGATATCTATCTTTATCAAGAGACACTGTACCGGAGTGAATCTTGTAAAAGAAAGTTAAGGAGGACTTCACCCTGCGGTCCTCCAGAGATGGCCACTCAAGTTCGTCCAACATATCGTCAACACTACTCTTGTTATGCCATCGCCTGCAGGTCCACTGGCTGCTGTCTTCTGCACTTTCTCCAACCTTTTTGTCTCAGTTTCATTATAGGAATGCCAAATAGGAGCTGCATACTCAAGCTGGGGACGAACCAATGTTTTGTATGCCACTTCCTTTGTGTGCCGAGGTGCAAGAGCCAGATTAAGCCGAAGAAAACCCAATGTCTTAGTTGCTTTACAAGAAATTTCAGAAATATGTTGACCCCATTCTAAGTCGTCAGTGATAGTAAGTCCAAGATATTTGGCGGATCGAACCTGTTCCAGAGTTTGCTGATGTAAATGCATTTGATTGCTAGAGAGGTGCCGGGTCACCCTCATTGAGTGACATTTGGCAACGTTGAATTTCATTTGCCAATCGGTATCCCATTGTGCAAGGCTGTTCAGGTCTTCTTGTAGAATCTGGCAATCAGTGAGTGAATTAATGTTCCTATACAAAACACAATCGTCTGCAAAGAGACGAACAGATGACCTGATATTGTCCGGAAGGTCGTTAATAAATATCAAGAAAAGGACCGGTCCCAAAACCGATCCTTGCGGGACTCCAGATAAGACCGGGACTGGATCTGAGGCTTGACCATCTAAGACCACTTTTTGATAGCGCTCAGAGAGCCATGAAGCGATCCACTTGTGAGTAGATCCTCTAATCCTGTAGTACAGCTGTAGTGCAGTTTGTATAGTAATCTCTTATGTGGTACTTTGTCAAAGGCCTTTGTAAAATCCATGATGATCACATCCGTTTGTCTGTGACCCCGTATCAGGGCTCGATCCAGGTTACTAACCATGTCGTGTAAGAACTGAACCAGCTGGGTCTCGCAAGACCTCTGACTACGGAAACCATGCTGACAGTCAGCAACAATATTTTCAAGGGAAAGATGCTTATTTATGTTGCTGACTATAATATGCTCTAAGGTTTTGCAGCAGATGCAAGTTAGCGACACCGGTCTGTAATTAGCTGCGTCATATTTCTTACCTTTCTTATACACCGGGGTCACGTTTGCCTGTCGCCAATCATCTGGTACAGTTCCCTGAGCAAGCGACTCATTGTAAATAAAGGCCAAGATGGGAGCAATTTCAGAACTACATTCCTTTAATATAACGTCTGGCCCAGGTGCCTTGTGAACCTTTAGCCCATTCAGCAGTTTGGTCAACTGTGATTTCACCCATAGGGGTAAAAGGGCTTGTGCCTCTGGATGGAATTTCAGAGTCAGTCTCACGCGTAAATGCAGACTGAAATTGTTTATTGCAGATGTTTGCCTTATCAAAAGTGTCGGTTTTTAAAATTCCATTTTCTCTTAATGAAGTGATCCCTGACACGCCTTTTTTTAGGGACTTAACAAATGACCAAAACCTTTTACATTTTTCATTATTTCTCGGGCAATCGGGATCATTGTCATCGGTTTCAAAGGAGAAGATATTGGAAATATGTTTCCAATATGCATCTCTTATGGCTTTCTGTACATGTGCTCTGAACCGTTTGTAATGGTTCTTAATGTCAGGACTGCTTGACTTTCGAGCACGGAAGTACATTTTTTCTCGTCTCCTAATAAGACGTTTGATCGAATGATCGACCCATGATAAGCTATATTTTGTCTTGGTCATTTTTGTTGGTATAAACCTTTCAATAGCCACGAGAACCTCGGACTTAAAACTGACCCACATATCATTTACTGACATGTGACTATGGTCAGATGAAAGGGACGATTCCCTAAATTGTGCAAGATGGTCACGGAGACCTTCCATATCCGCTCTTTTATAGAGATAAATCTTCCGCGGGGCTTGTTGGATTCGTTTTACCTTAATATCATATTCAACATAGATTATGTCATGATCCGCCTTGCCGATCGGGGGCATCCCCTTCACTCGACTGACCGGTGATGGGGAATTCGTAAATAAAAGATCAAGGGTTCTGTCGTTGCGAGTGGGTATCTTAACTACTTGGGATAGGCAGTAGTCATTTATGAGCTCCAAAAGTTGACACTGTACCGGCCTTTGCGATACCCCTTCGTTTAACGTATACTTTTCTACATTCTTTTTGTGTTTAGCTGCTATTTCTTTGTGACTGACTCTTTGCACATCATTAAACAATGATGAAGACTTTAATTCTAATGTGTGTCATACTAGCTGTTTGTAACGAAACGTTTCTGTAGGTTTTGTCCCGAATTCTAACAAAACTTCTATCAATGTGCGAGTTTCCGCCATTTATAAGTAACGTCCTTTTTACGGAGCCGAAGGCTCACGAGGTGAGCTTATAGTATAGTAGTCGAGCCGTCGTCCGTCCATCTTCTTCTCCGAAACCACAAGGCCCAGAGCTTTTATATTTTGTGTGTAGCAATGTACGTACGTATAGTGGTCCTCTTTATAAATCCTTCCAACCATGCCCCTGGGGTCAAAAATGGCCCCGCCCGGGGGTCATTAGCTCCCATAGACATACAATGGGAAAAACATTAAAAAAAATCTTCTTCTCCGAAATCACAAGGCCCAGAACTTTCATATTTTATGTGTTAGCAATGTATAGTGGTCCTCTTTATAAATCCTGCCAACCGTACACCTGGTGTCCATACAGGCCTCGAACCGGGGGCGTCATCATCTGCCATAGTTTTATAATGGGAAATATCGATGCGCGACATTTCGTCGAAAATGTGTTTTGTCGAAAATGTTGTAATACAATCTATACGTCGATTTGCGGTGTTTACGACGGTTTGCGGGTATTTACGCTGATTTACTGGAGACAAAAAATGGCGGCGACCAGTGAATAAATTTTGGATTTTTCAATTTTAATCGTGTTGCTGCTGTATAGAAAAACATAGAACATGTCCAAGGGACTATAGATTTATGTTAGTTTTAAGAATACGACATGCACCTTGTGATCGATGTAAGCATTCAGGGATAATTTCGAGTACCGACCCAAAGGGTAAGTCGTTTTTTTAATCATCTACCTCCTTCATCAGTACTCGAATATATTCTTCAGTGTATACATAAATCGACCGCTGCATGGCATATTCACAAAATATACATATTTCCACAGTCCTGTTAGCATATGACATGCTTTTCCATAGAGTATTTATGCAAATATAGACGAAATAGAACCACTTCCAAGTTTTAAGCACCATCAAACTTGCGTAAAACCCACCAAATCAGCGTAAACATTGACCAGTGTGACATGTAAACTCATCTTCTCTGAAACTACAATGGTCAAAGCTTCTATATTTGGTATGCAGCATACCAAATCCGGAGAAAATTGGAAAAACATAAAAAAAAAGTTTGGCCCAGAGATTTCATATTTTGTGTGAAGCATTGTATAGTACACCGTTTTATAAATCCTGCCAACGGTACCCCTGGGGTCCATACTGGCCACGCCCCAGGCATGTCATTATCTACCATAGACTTAAAAGGTCACTGAAGAGGCTTAAGTAGCCGAAACCGCGATATGACCCATCCCCTTTCTCATTAATATATTCACTGCCTTTAAAGGATCTCAGTTTCATTTTTATTAGCTATTACTGTAGCTGGTGTTGTGCCGTGTGGCGGCCCTAAAGTCTCCCCGTACATCATCCATAGTGCAGATTGTAGTTTCGTTTTGGTCCTTTGAGATCAGCGAGGGTATTCTGAGAAATCAGAAAGTTATTATAGGCTTAGATTCATTTTCTAACCAATGTTTAACATCTTTGGCCCCTTTTTGATTATAATAGTCTTTGTATCGACTATCCTGTTGAAAGTTGCAAAATTACAGTAATCGTCTATGGCTCCATGTTGCCGAATCTATAGGGTCACTGAAGAGGCTTAAGTAGCCGAAACCGCTATATGACCCATCCCCTTTCTCATTAATATATTGATATATTCACTGCTCTTAAAGGATCTCATTTTTATTTTTATTTATTATAATGGTAATACATGAAAAAAATCTTCTTCTCAGCAACCACATGACACAAAGCTTGTATATATGGTATACAACAATGCCATGTGAAGCTCTACATAAATCCTGCCAATCATGCCCCTGGGGTCAAATATGGCCCATCCCGGGGGTCAGTGTAGGACCCTGACCTTTTGATATGATTTTTTCATGTGAACCAAAATGACGGACAAGATGATACACACTCTAGACAAGAGCTATTCTGCTGATGTAAGTAGGGTTTCAATGTCATATGACCAAGATGGCCACCATACCCATATATGGTAAAAACCCAAACTACAGTAAATTGTTCAGTTCCGGTCACTTTTTATTCGAAGTGGCTTCCAGATAATTGCTCAGAGCAAATTAGGTTTCGACCTTACCATTAGAAAGTATAATCCTTCTTCTAAATAATGAACTTCAATTTGATTCATTGTGAATATTATGTGTGCCACAGGATGACTTTGAAGCAGACCACCAATTTATCCAGTTCCGAATCATTTATCCAGTTCCGAATCACTTGCGATAATTTTTAAACAAGAAACTCCCTGGCGCTATTGCGTTATGATTTTGATTTTGTAGCTTCATTAGTTCTTTAAAAAACAAGACTTACACACAGTTTACCATTTCAGATAGTAAAAGTGTCCAAAAACTGTGTACATGTATACTATGTATAACTTACGTTCTGGAAATTGGCGTCAATCGAGAACAAATACATGTTCTAAGTCGATAATGGCGTCTGTACACGTAACTGGTTCCAGATTTTTGCCAACGCTCCTGTTTTGTTATTTATTAACAGTGCATTGTTTGTTAAATCCTGATTCTCAAACCGCCATACATTACAGTGTCTGTCCGGCTTCAGAGCTAATCAGAAATCCCGGAGACCTTTTATTTTGACGCGGCTCTAGATCGCATATAAAAAAGGTGTCATTGAATCAGGAAAGGACCCACCAAAAAAGAAAACGAATATAAAAGAAGACGTTCGATACACCACATTGCTTCAAATGATTCCATTAGGACCTAAAGAAATAGATGGGCTGCTTTTGCCTCTAAGCAAAGCTAATACACTACTGGCTGACCATCTGATTACTAGCAAACCATCCATACATGTACGTATAAACTTTTTGTGGCTATGTAGGATTGTTATATATCAAGCACTTGTTGTATGTCATCATCATGTTAGGTAAAAGTCCCATAAAATGGAGACAGCGTCCCGACATGACCTTAGCTGTTGACTGGGACTTTAAGCATCAATTCAAACAAAACCTTCATCTTAGCAGATTGCCAATATTTAGTGCACATAAGACCACCGATTTGGATGAGGGGAAGAGGAAGAATGATCGTATAAATATGTTCACATTGATAAACAAGTTTACGTAATGTGCGGACATGGTAGTCGAGCGCGATCTCGGATTCGATGTCGAATCGGACACACTGCCTGCTGTCTATGCTTTTTTAATGTGGCAACACACATGCAAGGACACGCGCGCGCTGTTATGATTTTTTTACATAAAGTTTGATGTGGCACTCATGAACGTTGCAGCAAGTTCGCATAAAAATCGTCACATTAAATTGTAGATGGCAAGTCATTTTTTCAGCATTCAGTTTGCATTACATGTAGCTATTGGTTTCGGATGAGATGAAGCAACGTAAATATCATAACTTAAGGGGATGCCAATTGTTAAAATCTAATACTTGTATAATTTTACCTGTATAAAGAAACATGACAATTTTTCCAAGGAGACTGGATATTCTTGAAACATTCTTGTATGAGTCATTCAAACATCGAATACAGATTATTTTATGCCCAAAAACTCAGCTCTAGAGGGCTCAGCAGCACGCTTATCGGCATTGGTCAATTTACTTCCTGGTTTGATTCCGTTGTCATCTGTCTGGCATGCTGGATAAGTTTTACTAAAAGCTACCACCATAAACATGATCTCCAAAAGCCAGACTACAATCTGTGAAAGTTTGTCCACTTGGAGATGATTTCTTCTCGGGGAAAACATGGTATTTATCATATATGCTGAAAACCTTATACAGCAGATACAGTAAATAGTATGATTTCTCCCAAAATATTGACTTTTTGTTCAAAATACTTTCGCAGATTGTAGTCAAGACATTGGAGATCATGTTTACGGTGAAAGCTTTTAGTAAAATTTATCCGGTATGCCAGACGGATGACAATGGAATCAAACCAGGAAGTGACTTGAACAATGCTGATAAGCGTGCTGCTGAGCCCTCTAGAGCTGAGGTTTGGGGCATAAAAGAATATGTATTCGATGTTTGAATGACTCATACAAGAATGTGTCAAGAATGCCCAGTCTCCTTAGAAAAATTGTCATTTTTCTTTATACAGGTAAAAATTATACAAGTATTAGTTTTTGACAATTGGCATCCCCTTATATATAAAAAAGTATTGCATTGTCAATCAATGCATTCCCAATAAGTTCATATAATCAAATACCATATTAAAAATTCAAATGAGTCTTAGATCTAATGAAACATGGTTTCAGTCTCAAGTTTGTCAGAAACATGTTACCACATGGTAAGTAAATAATTATTTTTTCAACTTGACTGTAAATAGCCATTTTAACGGTTTTTTTTTTTTTTTTTTTTTTTTTTTTTTTTTTGCAAGTGACAGTTGACTGGTAATACAGCTGTAGCCATTTTAACGTTTTTTGGCTAGTGACAATATTCGGTAAATTGCGTTGAAGAGAGCACGCAATCGTAGAGATAAGTCCTTGAAGCGCAACCCTTTGCTTGATTTGCAAATAAGCCTGATCGCGAGATGCAATTTCACAGTTACTTGCGAACCCTTACGCACGAGTACGCACCACTACGAACGCTTTGCGATGACTTGCGATTGATGAACGCAATGAAATGCACATACGCGAAAATTTGTTTTCGCCACACCTGTTTGAAATTTTCTGGCAAGTACGTGTTATCTTCATGCAAATGCATTCATGCGAAAACAACCAACGATCTGCAACGTATTCAAACGCAGAGAAACGATCTGAAACGACTGTAGATGAACTCAAGTTCGCACTGAACTGAGCGCAAGTCTGCATTGAGGTGTGTTATTAACTTTCGACGTTTTATTACACCCTGATTAAGTATAAAATATGCATTCATAAACATGTGTTAATCCTACATGTAATAGCGATGCAAATCTTATCTCCGAGAGTCTGCTTCCATGTCCGTCCGTGCGTGCGTCTGTCCGTCACAAATCGTGTCCGTTCTATAACTTGAAAACCGTTAAAGATTTTTCAATGAACTTTGGTACAATTGTAAACCACGATGAGACGATGTGTCATGCTTAAGAACCATAACTCTAGCTTGAGTATTTTGGAGTTATTTCCCTTTGATTATTTTCGATACAATTGCGTGTCCGCACTATAACTTGAAAACCATTTAAGATATTTCAATAAAACTTGGTAAACTTATTAAGCATGATCAGAAGATGTGTCATGCACAAGAACCATAACTCTGGCTTGAGTATTTTATGAGTTATTTCCCTTTGATTATTTTCCATACAGTTTCGTGTCCACTCTATAACTCGAAAACGGTAAGAGATATTTCAATGAAACTTGGTACACTTATAAAGCACGATGAGATGATGTGCCAAGCTAAAGAACCATAACTCTTGCTTGCATATCTTTGGAGTAATTTCCCTTTGAATATTTTCCATACAATTTCATGTCCACTCTATAACTTGAAAACGTAAGAGAAATTTCAGTGAAACTTGGTTCACTTATAAAGCGATGAGACGATGTGTCATGCACAAGAATTATAACTCTTGCTTTCATATCGTACGAGTAATGTCCCTTTATTTTTCCATACAATTTCATGTCCACTCTATAAATTGAAAACCATAAGAAATATTTCAATGAAACTTGGTACACTTAGAAAGCACGATGAGATGATGTGTCATGCTTAAGAACCATAACTCTTGCTTGCATATCTTTGGAGTTATTTCCCTTTGATTTTTTTTCATACAATTTTGTGACTGCTCTATAGCTCAAAAAACATTAGAGATTTTTCAATGAAACATAGTTTACTTATAAAGCATGATGAGATGATGTGTCATGCACAAGAATAATTACTCTTGCTTTCATATCTTTGGAGTTATTTCCCTTTGATTATTTTCCATACAATTTCGTGCCCACTCTATAACTTGAAAACCGTAAGAGATATTTCAATGAAACTTGGTACACTTATAAAACAGAATGACAGAATATGTGATGCACAATAACTATAATTCTTGCTTGCATATTTTGGACATGCACATAGAAAGGGGGGAGACATTAGTTTTCACATAGAAAATAAATTCTAGTTTTTATTTGAAGTTTCATACACTGTCTCACAGTATCTTATAACATGAGATTTGATAGCAGTAAGACAGGAAGTTAATAATTTAGAAAGTTCAGTGGTAGTACAAGAGCTAGAATTTGCAATAAATCTAGCTTTGTACGGTCTTTTGTGAAGCTTAGGTAACCAATACATCGTAGGAAGTTTGTCTTGGCCTTCATTGACACAAACAGAACACTTAGCAGGTAAATCGTTTAAGTGGGCATTTACTACAGACACTTCATCAGTATCTGTCTCCAGATAAGCCCTGGTACCATCAAGCTCCTGTTTTAAGGTGTTAACGTAGTGAAGCCTACAAACGACAACAACATTGTTTGCGGCTTTATCTGCCGGAACCAAGACATACTTTCTATGAAATTCTTGGATACCCTGCTTCAAATGCCTAAATGACGATTTGGGTTTAGGAGGTAAAAGATTAGTATTTTGTGAATAAAACTTAATACGTTTATCCACGATAATGAAGATACTTCTTTTCCATTCTTTAAGAGCATTATCTTCAACACCCTCTCGATTACCGCAATCATTTAATGCAGATGCAATCTCCTCTCTACATTTGTCGAAATTAATGTAGGATGGGAATCTACATTTCGGACCTTTAGAATCAATTTTGCGAATTCTAGAATCCGAAATTATTTTTAAATTTCCAGTAACTATATGTCCGGCTGGTTGATAAACATATTTTGAATCTTTACAATCTCAAGACTTAGGAGTATTAGCATGGGTATCAAGATCAGAAACAAGTTTATTGAAATTAAAAATAGTATTTCTGATTGGTTTGTTATATTTGTAACAAATAATAGGAGGTTCTGAATTTTGGAAGTAGGTAGGTATAGACTGTATCACTGATTTATCCTGAGATATGCTTGGTAAATCAATAAAGTCAATTCCTTTATTAATGAAAGGAATTTTAATAAAACTTCTAATGTGATTAGATTCAGAATCGATAAATGGACGAATAGCATGCTGAGTATAACATCTTGTTGACAGTGCGGCGTCATAGATTTGATGATTTCTATCGTAAAATCTATTAGCCTCTGTGTCCAAGGAACGTAATGCAGCAATAGGTAGAGAACTAAGATAAGACAGCATTGGATGTCGACCGTGAATCCTTAGTTTAACAGCTAAATCATTAACGGAAATGTTCAATTTCAATGCAGTACACCGTTTACGTTTGTCATTACCCTTTTTCCGTATTCCATGAGATCTAGATTTACGTTTACGGGACTCTGAAAGTGTAAGCACATCAAAGTCGGGCATTTTGGAAATATTGCCTTCATGGTAAATGTTGTCGTTAAATCCCAGTGGAAAGGGTGTTTGCAGTAATTTTATCCATTTAAGTTCAGTTTCAAATCGTTTGATGTTTTTGAATCTAACTGAAGAATTTTCATCATATGAGATTTTCTCCACTGGTTGAACTATAACATCATTGGGAGAATACCGATTCAGTCAATGATAGGGAAGTGTGTTCTTGTACTTTTAGATTAACAAGTAAAAATTGTCTTATTTTTCAGCTTTTTATCTTGTGCCATGCAGGCATAATTTTCACCATGGTTGTATATCGTCTCTGTATCATGCCACGCAAATGCTGTGACAACGACAGAGACAAAGATTATCAACCACAAGCGCATCCAAAGCCCATTTACTAGATAAGATGCTACTTAAAACAAAGTTACACGTTTTGAATATATGAAGAAACGAAATCAGCATGGCAAACGGGCTTACTAAATCTCACCCATTAAGCGAGATTCTCGCTCTATGCGAGATTCTCGTCCTCTTGGGGCAGGTAAGGAAAATACAGGTAAGTTAAATATCAGACAAAACTCTCACACTAGCTACAGGTAACCCATTATCGGTGAAACTCAGGTATCTCGTTTCGACGGTCTACAGGGACATAACTTCTTTAATCGGATTAAGCTTAATGACGGAAATTCTGTGTTATTTCCCATGGCAGTTAGGTGCACAGAAGTTCAGTATGGCTAAAAAAGGTACAAGCAGGCAAAGATCAGGAAAAGGCGCAATCAGAAAAAGATTCCCACTCCAAAAACCGAGGTGGGAAAAAACCAAACTAACAATCAGGTACTTATACCATGAAACATATCGTAAGCCGAATGAGCAGCTATTTTCCCAATAGGTGGCCACTCAGTTACCTTAACTTAACTAAAACTATGAAAACACACATAAGGCGCCAACAGCACAATTTTTTTTAAACACCAAGACATAAAACAAAAAGAACCACCACAGAAGTATCGCCTTGGAACGATCAGTAATGCTGCTCTCACATATACCGAATATCCCTTGCGAATCCTAAAATTTGAAATTCGCGCTGAAATTACCGAATATGATGCGAATGGACGGGGCGGGGCTTGCACAAAACGATGTCTTTGCGAAAGCGTTAAGAATGCTTGCGGATCCTTACAAATTTCTTAAGAATGTTGCGACTGATTGCCATGCTCACTACCGAATTCTTAAAAATGCCTTACGAATGTTCCGAACGCTTACAAACGCCGTTACAAATAATACGAACGTCTTGCAAACACCTTACAAATGAAGCGAATGTGTAGCGAATGCTTGCCGAATTCTTTTGATTTTTTACTCATTCGCAAACATTGTAGCCAATAATATCAATGTAAAACGAATTCACCCACAATGCCATGGGGCATGGAAAAAATATGTCATTATTGGTCCAAGTCTACTCTTGAAACACACACCACTTTGTTGTTTCTCTCAAGTTGCGATTTACACAATAAAAAAGATAATTTTACTGGGCAAATGAAAATTTCACGGGACTTTAATTAGTCTGTCATACATTGCTGGATAGCTTAAAGCCAAACACCATAAATGATGGTCTTTACTTGAAGGATAGGGCCAGAATAAATAAACTATGCTAAAAACTAGAGTCTTAAATGAGAAAAGTTTGCGATTCAATAGCGATTCTTTACGGACATCAAAACTCAATAGAATTTATGCTACAGAATCCTTGCAAATGGCTTGCGAGTGTTACAAATGTCTTGCAATCAATCCGAATTGTTTACGAATTCTTTACGAATTTGTTAAGAATATGATTTCCTTGCGAATTTTAGGAGCATGTTCCTAATTTTCGCAACGGCTCGAAATTTTCACCGAATGCTTCCGAATGCTTACAAATGCTACCGAATGCTTCCGAATTTCTAGCGATTAATACGAATTTGCTCAAAATTGCATTCGGAAGGGCATTCGCAAGGGAAATTCGGTATATGTGAGAGCAGTATAACGCCAAGTTACTGGCGGGCTTAAACCTGTTTTACAGGCGCCTAACCTCACCCTCAGCTTCTGCAGTGGTTCATAACATTTAGTTAGTTCTTCGGTCCTCGTGGTGAATCTCTAACTAGTCAATGAATCATCAAGAACAAACAAATAAATCATGATTAACATCCTGATGAATCAAAAACCAGGACTCACAGATTGAGTAAGCTGCCCGACGATGGAGATCCCTGGGCGCCGAATAACCTACTAACTCCGGAGCAAAAAAAAAACACCAGTTGGACCCCGGTGGGCCAAGCAACAGACAAGAAGCTCCGGCCCCAACCAACTAAAATGAATAGCTTTAAGTCGGGGCCATCATATTTGTCGGATGAATCTGTTATAATTTGCCAAGACAACCTGCTGACTAGGCTGTAGAATATGTCGTGCCTAATCTGTAAATTTGAACCGCGACGCGAGAAAGCAGATCTTCCGGGTGTCCGAAAAGGTCCGAAAATAACCGGGCTACGCAGCCACAGAGGAGGACTGGAAGCTTGAAATTCTTGATGTATGTAGATATGAAATTGTACTTTCCGTTTAGCGAAAACAAAGGCGCTGATCAGCTGTGCAGTTACTGCACAGCTGATCTACGCCTTTGTTTTTGCATAGGCAAAATCCGGGTTTCTCATGATGCGGCTCGTTCGCGAAAAGCTGTACATGTCTTAATAAACATGCGTTAGGCCTGAAAGTGGTGATAATGAAGCATAAATGTATTTTACCTCCCGGAGCAAATCCCTGCTTCAATGGCTCTGAAAGCGCCCGCTTCTGTACGTAGCAGGCACACCGGTTATCCTCACATTTCCCGCCAATGCAATCACAATGACAATAACAATCCTCATGAGTTGTACACTCAAGCTGCAGCATACTTGGACATGCTGTAATAACACAAACGACTCATTGCCATTGAATTGTATGTGTAGCAATGATAGAATTGTTTATTTTGCGATTTAATGTCCCAGTAAACAGTCATGTCGGGACGAAACAGCCATTTTCTGTGCATCAATAAGTTCTATGGAGTGCTGAAGGTGTTAATGCGGTTCGAACCAAGATCTTTATATCTGGTGTCCAAAAAGTTTTGTCATTCTACTGCTTTCATACGGAATTGAGCTTTGCTGAGCCACAAAACTCAATCGACCCAATTCCATGTTGTATATTTTGGTATCAAATTCTAATTTGTAAACATGGTGTACCATAGCCCGGTTCTCGAGCTCTTCTTCGATACTCAGATACTATACTGAGTTCCACAGCCAACGCAACTTTATTTTTTCGTCTTATCTTTTAATAGCCAATTATCTGAAACCCTTTGTGTGTGGCGGTTCTAACGAGTACCCACAATCTATGTTTTGAGCAAAAGTAAGAAAAATATAAAAAAATATATAAATCTAATTAAAATTATCAATTTTTACAGCTTATGAAAAATCAGTATATTACATGGACGTGTTTTCGTAATGTATTAATGTCAAGTTGACCTATAACATTTGGTTTCATGTTGCTTTCGTTCGCCTACAATTACAACCTGACGAAATGTGTGGGGTTTTTTTTTTTGAATTTAGTTTTACGTCCCTTTTAAGCTTTTTCACTCATATCGAGACGAATCAATCGGTAGGTGGGGCGAAAACCGGAGTACCCGGGGAAAAACCACCTAACACACCCGCAAGCAGAACTTGGATTGTCTCACATATGAGTTCGCGCCCCGTGCGAGGCGCGAACCCACATCGGTGAGCCTGATGATCGAATGATCAAGAGCACTGAAGTCAGCGACCTTAACCACTCGGCCACGGGGGCCGCCGTGGGTCATTTTGAAAATGAGAGACATTGAATTTGACGATAATGGATTTTCTTGTGGAATTTAGCAATTTTTTAACACAAAATAACGCACATGACCACCATTTACAGTGACGTCAACCACATGATCAAGTGATTTTTGAACACCTTTAAGCAATTTACAGTTACCAAAATTCAAAATTCTAAATACTGCGCCTTATGCTTCAGCCTTGAAATTGTCGAACAATCTCGAGCCAACGCGCGAAGCACGCAAAGGCACTTTTTGTACCATTAGGCAAATTTCCGAATAATTTGACAACAAAGAAGAATTTTTGGATTAAGAAGAAAAGTTGTGTTGGCTGTAGAACTTAGTATTACACATACTGCAAAACAAACTTACACTGTGTTACAACAACAAATATAACTACCAATGTCTTCATGTCTTCAACTTCTAGTTAGAGTTTTGTCTTCCCTAGAATCTTTTCAACAAACAGTTCCCTCAGATACAACAGACTGTCTGTTTATTAAGATTACTTCGTCAAAAGTACGCTCGTATGTACATAAGTTCAAAGAAAAACAGGGTAAACTTTGCAGCTGTGATATAAACTACGGTGTAACGGAAGTGACAACGATTCAAACTGCCTATTACATCGTTTCATGAACAGCATTAAAACTTAAGTTTAAAACAAATCTGATGTCTTAGATGGGCAATTATGGATATAGGAAACAAAACTGTTAGAGGATGTGGATAACTTTAAAAAATGAAATAAAGACTCTGACAGAGACCCAGAAATGATAAACGTTGGGGGTAGAGGGATACTAATTTCGGATACTTTTCAAATACAAATACGTAAGTAAATGATTATGTGATCATGGTATCTACTTTTGACGGTAAACACGGCCGCTTATCTCATTTCGCACAACACCGTGTTGTGTATTGAAAAGCGTGAAGGAGACTTTTAAGTCGACAGGAAACTTGTTAAAGGTAAGTGTATCAGGTTATCCGAGATTTCATATTTTCCAACCCAAAACAAAAGAAACCGAGAATGTCTTGCAACATTTTAAGTTTTAATAGTGCTTTTGAAAGATATATATCTCATTGGCAGCCGTAACTTCAATAATACGAAAGATATCAATTTTCTACCGTAGCAAGGGGGTGGTTTTGTTGACTTGCAAACATTTTGACTTTCCATTGCTGAAGTCGTCGCGCATTATTGTTTGCATCTACAACCGGTACATATGACAATAGTTGCTCTGAGCTCGGATCCGAATGAGTGGATGAATGTGACTGCTGAATAAATGACACAAGATAAAAGGCAACATGGAATGGCTTGACATCAAAATCGCGAAACCGTTGTCTATCGCCTACCTTTTCCATAGTTGTAAACTATGTTAGCCGCCCTTGATTTGCTGAGAAGGATCGCTGGCTTAAGACACCTTGCTCACCACGGCATCTGGCAACGAGCCAAACATCTGAAAAAAATAATCTGGACCCTTGGTTTTTGAATCCTCAGAAGAAAAGCATATTAGTCTTTAAGCAAAGTATTCACAATCAATAGTCGGCATTAGCATGTTCTAATGGCCAGCCGACCAAGTATTTTCTGATGGCTTGTCATCGCCGCTAACAACGCACTTCCGTCTTTATCTTCACTGAATCACATCTCATATACGAAAATCTTTCCTCAGAGCTCGGATCATTATTTTGGATCCGAGCTTAGAGCAACTAGTCTAAATTTTAAATCGTCATTTCCGAACACACACTTACCATATTGCATGGGGAAATAAGTAGCTTTAACAGTTTGAATATCAATCATGCCAATGACGTTGCGCACAAAAGACCCATTCATTATCTGTACATAACATAGGCCAAAACTCGACGAACGCTATAATGACACAATCAAGACACCATATGCTCCACATGCCGACATATGTAACATAACCCTAGATATCAGGTTTATAGTCGGTACAAAATCCCCCAATTTTCAGTAAATGCATCCACACCTGCATGCGAAAGACATCAGAATCTCGAGTAAAACTTGACTGTCATTGCATGGTGTTTGGATGCGACCCAGTGCGAACCAGTCAAATTCAAAAGGCCCCCACTGCTGATATAAAAGAGATCCCAGTCAAGGTAATCCGTTTGCTGGTTAACGGCGAGACGCAAGCATTCAATTTCTAATGAAATGCACCGCGAAGAAAAGGAAGCAGCCAACACAACACGTCATTTAAGCTTTAATAACTTTTTGTAGATTCATTCGATTCATCCAAAACTCAGATGTACACAATCTTTCTCTGTGAAAATCAGTTTTCAGACTGATGCTGTTCGCCTACAACTGCTTAAAATGTGACAAAGCGGTCATTTCGAAAAATGAAATAAATCCACGTCTATGATGAATTCCTTTCAAACCTGTACAAAGCACCATTATTATTCACCATTTCACAATTTCGATACATGTATAGCTTTATTTTTGGGCTAAAACAGCTACTTTTTATTGAACATATAGGAAAACAGAAAACTTTTTTTGCATTGCCCCCACCCCGTACCAACAAATCCTTTTGTTGATAGGTCATCATAAAACACATATTATATTTGAATGGCTTGTTGGTACTCGGGGGGGGGGGGGGAGAGGAAACAATGTTGCCCAGTCAAAAATGTAACCCGCAAACTATATACATGTATATAAAATAAACTGGTCAAAATAAGTTAAGCCCCATGTACTTTTTTCTCAATAGGCATAATGTTAAAATGCCTAAGTTTAATTGTTTATTTCAAAAGTGATGGAAAATGTATACTAAATCCAAGTTAGGCAGCAACATCTAAAGCATGATAAAACAAAGTTTCAAGTTGAAATACAGATTGTCTTTCGATATGTGCTTCTTTATTCGAGAGTATCCATTTATTGGCCAATTTTATTATGGGGATAATAGGGAGCTTTTCGTGACATGTACTGAAATGTGTGTCACGCTATTGTAAACTTACTGGCATTAATGAAAATTATCCCATCTTTAGAAGAAAAATTCAAGTTTATTTGTTGAAAGTTGCATGTAAAATCGTTTATTCAGTCAAAAGTTATGATTAAACATCTTTGGAGATTTCAACAGTAAGTCTATGGAAAAATTCAGCCGGGGCTTGACTTATTTTGACCAGTTTAGTTATAAATACTTAATACAGTGAGAATGGTAGAAATTAGGTTCTTTCCTATCAAGTGCAATTAAGCGAGACATACACGTACTAGTTTTGTCATCCGATACGGGAATATAATTGATTTTTAACCATTTTCCATTTTTGATGCATTCAAAAAATAGAGAAATAACATTTTATGGAACAAACTTTTGCACCAGTCTATACTACAAGTTAAAACATACACGCCCCCCTAATCCTTCAAAGCACATGACTGAATTCAACATTTGGAGAGATCAGTCTTGATTAAAGGATAAATAACGGGGCATTTGTCCCACTATACATTGAAATGTTGTCAGTATTAAAATTGTGTAATGGATGATCTCTAAGCACATGTATTTTGTGTCAGCATCATGACATGAAGATTTTGACTACTTCGGGCATTTGCTTTATTAAACTTCTTAATCCATGATTTACAGGGAATTAAGGTCTGTGCATCTAGTCAAATACTTTAGTGACATCATCTTGGTTTACTCTTGACAGTATGTCTTGGCTCATTTAGACCAGCAATATTTCACTGAAGTACTTCTTTCTCTATACATTTTATTGATGTGTATTATGAAAGAGATAGCAGGGCGTGTTATAGCTAAATAGGTGCATGTATACCAGGTGTATATGCCATAGTATTAACATTGAAAATTACGTCATCATCACTGTAGGAACATTTTAACATCAGAAAGCATTTAGATTTTATATGTATCTAATTTGAATGGTGGCATGCATGCATGCATTCATTCTCATTCCAGACATGCAAATAAGTTCTTCTGTGTCATATATTGAGGCATCCATGAGAAAATGTGTTTTGCAGATACATGTACCATGCTTAAAGTACAGATCATCTGTGTGGTAGTCGCCAATGGCATGGACATTTTGCTTCCTCTGTGATTTTAAACCCCCGATTTGTAAAGTATTTTGTCATGTTCTTTGGCTACGTAACTTGGGTTTATGTTCTACCTGTTCGGAAACTAATGACAGATGCTCAATACTTGTCAGATATACAGGTAACTCCCAAAATAATTTATGAAAATAATGTCGCTTATTAAGCATTAAACTTTTGAGATGAATTTTAGGGTGTCTAAGACCCTTGACACTGACATACATCATTAAAAATCACATCAATGGAGGAAGTGAATACAGACATGCAACAAAAAATGTTTTTTTATTTCAATTTATATTTTCAAATGTTTGACCCCTAGCCATTTCTACAGTATGTGTAGGTATGGCATTTATCTGTTCTTAAGACATCATACTACCTTTCTCATTGCAAAGTTGTAGTAGAAATTGCTTCAAAAAGGAGTTTAGGGCTTTCGAAAACAGGGCATATTTTACATGAAAGGGTCAATGGTCCTTTCCCATAGCCGAGATACACTTTATTCAATGTGACTATGTATCTTACACAAAATAACGCAAATGATTTTCATCTGCACTGACGTATACTACGTGAACCGCGCCCAAAAAACAGTCACTTTACGGGTTCCAAAAACAGCAACAATTTCTAGCGTTTAGTCGTAGCTTTCAACATTAAAATTGGCAGATCTTTCAAGATTTAAAATGTGTGCACGAGTTTGAAAAATCCCGAGCCAATGGGTGCGAGGCACGGAAAATAAGAACGTTTCCGCGCATGCGCAGTAAAACCTTGGAGAAACAAAAGCGAGGCTATGCACGGTGAGGAAACTACATAGACGGAGCCATTGGCTCTGTTAAGGAAATCTTGTGTGGGTTTTTCCGGTCACGTGCGGCGCCGTCAATCTCGGCTGTTTCGGTAGACACGAAAACGTGAGTTTTCCATTTATTGTCGAAATTTAACTTTATACTGAACACTAGTGAGAAAAGGGGAATTGTATGAGGGGCCCATGACTTTCAACTTACTTCCTTGTCTGTTTGCGAGTTCCAAGTCGGCGCGGTTTTGTCTGAATCACTTTTGTCGTGAGCCACGGCGAGGTAAACAAATGTCATTTTCTATAATGACCACAGGCTTTCTATTGCTCTTTCTGCATAAATATTACTTATCTGAATGTTTAGACCGTCCGAATGTATGAAATGATTATCTAATCCTTCCCCAATCATGAAAAATAAAATTTGAATCAAAATAAAAAAAAATTGAGAAAAAATAAACAATGGCTCCGTCCATATCGGCCAGCTCTGTCTATATCGACTGGCTCCGCTGTATGAGGGTGAGTTTTAGAAGCGATAGATTTGTTTCGCTGTTGAGTTTACCAGTCAAAAGTGATATTATTTTTTTTGAAAGTTATTTTTGGAATGGTGATGCTTTTCTCGAACCATCTATCATTTCAAAAAGGGCGGCCCCGTGGTTAAAGTTGTTGATTTCAGTGCTCTTGATCATTCGACCATATCATCCTGTGGGTGCAAGGCAGTCTCGGACAACGTGAACAAGCCAAGCTCTGCTTGCGGATGTGTCGTTTTTTTGTTCCCGGGGTACTCCCGTTTTCGTCCCACTTACCGATCCATTCGTCTCAATACCAGTGAAACAGCTTGGAGGACGCAAAACTGAACAAAACCAACATTTGAAAAAAGGTTTGTCTGAAGTTGACACTGCACACTTGAGTACTTACGGCACGAAGTGCGAAGAGCTATTGTAGTTACCTCAGTCGTCCGCGTCCGCGTTCCCGTCACACAGATGTATATAGCTTTTATAAGCAACAGCTTATCATAGAGGGTCCGAACTTGGACAATAGGTACTCAGTAGGGTTGGCTTTTATTCCATGACATGGACCACTGAGTCCTCCTTATTCGGTGGTGGGGCTAGGGGTCAAAATCTTGAACACCTTCAAAGTTGGCTTTTCTGTGGTATAGTTTTCTACAAGACTAGATTTTGGCTACTACTTATCATAGAGGGTCCAAACTTGGAAATAGATACCCAGTTTGACAATGCTAGATGCGGTCGAGCTACGCTGTCATCAGACAGCTCTTATTTCATTCATATTAGGGCACGCTCATTCGTGGTTGCGAGTATCTGGCCACTTCATGTAAATGTGTAGTGATTTAAAATATAATCACAAAATATAGTGCCTACAGAATGCAATATAGTAAAACTCACCCTCATATAGCGGAGCCAGCCGATATAGACAGAGCCGGCCGATATGGACGGAGCCATTGTTTATTTTTTCTCAATTTATTTTAATTTGATTCAAATTTTGTTTTTCATGAGTGGGGAAGGATTAGATAATCATTTCATACATTCGGACGGTCTAAACATTCAGATAAGTAATATTTATGCAGAAAGAGCAATAGAAAGCCTGTGGTCATTATAGAAAATGACATTTGTTTACCTCGCCGTGGCTCACGACAAAAGTGATTCAGACAAAACCGCGTCCATTTGGAACTCGCAAACAGACAAGGAAGTGAGTTGAAAGTCATGGGCCCCTCATACAATTCCCCTTTTCTCGCTAGTGTTCCGTATAAAATTAAACTTTGACAATAAATGGAATACTTACGTTTTCGTGTCAACCAAAACAGCCGAGATTGACGGCGCCGCACGTGACCGGAAAAACCCACACAAGATTTCCTTAACAGATTCAATGGCTCCGTCTATGTAGTTTCCTCACCGTGCTATGTGTTATGGCGGATATCTTCAAATTTGATTTTCCAGTTCTAACACTTGAAAGGATAGGAAGATTTGTGCATCAGGAAAACATGTCCGTGAAAGGCATACCCCCTTATACCCCACTTTTATACAGCGAAACTGGGGTATGCAGGGGTATACCTATTTTTCTTATTTTTGCTCTAAAACATAGATTGTGGGTACTCGTTAGAACCGCCTCGACGTTAATGTTCAATGTTAATTTTCAATCTATCTTTTGAGCAAAAATAAGAAAAATATCAATTTTTTTCTGGTGAAAGTTTCGATTTTTCCAACCAAAACATTTTCTGTATATTGCATGGGCGTGTTTTCGTAATGTGAATGGATTTTGATGTCTGGAGCTTTACGTTACTCGGAATCAGTGTTCATAATGCCATATAAACAATACCATATAATTTGTAACGCACAGCCGAGCCGAGCCACAGCAAACCCCGTCGGTGGAAAAGCATGCTCATTCGTCAAGGGTGTTTACTGCGCTATATATCCAACACTTACTCGTTTCACAAGGTTACGATCACAAAGTTACGAGTTTCTAATTTGCATATTACAAGCACTCCAGATGCCGCTAATACGTTGCACCAACGTATTCTATCAAGAGAGAGGCTATCCCGTCAAATATTTTTTCAAACAGAGATGAATATATCCTACAAGAATCGAGATCATTCCACTGAATTTAGTTGAATTATTGCAAAATGAAAGAGTGAAAATGGCTTGTTGTAAATACATTAAAATTACAGTTTAAATTCAAAGAGCATTTAATAACATCTTAAAGTGCATTTAACCACTTTATTGTTTCATCATAGTGTGCTCTATAGTAATCTCATAAAAAGCAAGCAAATATAATGCTTCAGCGATACTAGAAATGCTATAGGGATACGTATTTTAATGACGTCATATATATATATCTGACATCTCTTTATTATAAAGTCAGCATAGCATCGATAACGCACTGCTTTTCTAAATATACTATTACATGTATTTATCACTGGAAGTTGATTGGTAGTAATAAAGATAAATAACGGATGGAATGCACACAACGATATTCACAAATTCAAGAAATTACCCTAGGTGTCTTTCAAGGCGTGTATTTGGAACTATTTATTTCTTTTCTGCATTATTTTGGCATCATTATAAACGAGAAATGTAACCCAATCAAGGTATAATACAGCAATCTATCGTGTCTATTATTAAAGTTACAAAACCAGTGACAGAACTTTCTGACCCATCCTCGTACTGACATTGAGTGTAACAACAAAAGGAAAATCAGCACTTCAATGATCATCTCAACTAATAAACTCCATGTCATTATGACCTTTTCACTCGCTTTCGGCTCGTGAGCTCATGATTAAGGGTCAAATTGAAATTGTGAACCCTACACTTGAAACAAATATTAGTTAATTATTTATAACATAATGCTGTTTTAAATATGTTCGTTTCTTGATAAATGCCACTGGAACACAAAACAATAAGTACAACCAAAAGTAGATACAGGATATGCTTTTGGTACAACAGATATATAAAACATACAATTTGGTACATGCATGACATAAAACAAGCACCCCTCCCATTGAGGCCTAAAGAAATAAATGGGCTGCTTGTGCCTCCAGGCAAAGCTTATTCACTACTGACTGACCAAACCATTCAGGTCTGTGCCTGCCCAGGAAAAGTGGTTCAAGTCAAACCATTCAAACTTATAAGCCTTTTCTGGCTCAGTTGTATGGTCATATTACAAGCACTTGTTTGATGTCATGACATCCGCATATTGGGTAAAAGTCCCATAAAATGGAGGCAACGTCCCGACATGACCTTAGCTGTTGACTGGGACGTAAAGCAACAATTCTAACAAACAAAACCTAGAACAAAACAATATGTATACTCAATTTTGACCTCAGATGCGTTACATTACAAAAACAGGTCCATGCAATATACAGAGATTTTTAAAGTTGTAAAAAATGAAAAAAAATCGGTAGAAAACTTTTTTTATTTTATACTTTACAGTGAAAACCAATGTATATCAAAACTTGATAAAATTGGTATTTTCATTGATATGAAATTTCACTGATATCAAATCTCACTGATATCAAAAGTCACTAGTGACTGATATCAGCCTATATCGTCACTGTAGATTTTGGATTACTTCTGACGTTTCCATTTACTTGACGTCATTAAACGTGTCTCACTTCAGAAATCCAAACGCCTATAACTCCGTTATTTATGAACGAAAACATAAAGTGTCGGTATTCATTTTCTTAGTTAGAACGCAAGGAACAATGTGGTCACAAAATCATTTGTGTTTTCAAAAATTTTTGGTTTTTGCATTTTCAACCCCTGCCTTGTAAATTGGAAAATGCCCGTGTATCACGGCTAACAAACCTTTAAATGCGTAACCGCCGGTTAAGAAAGAAAATCCGATTCACGCCCTTCCGGTTCCGCATATGAAGACCAAGAAAATGTAAACAAAACATACACTACTAGGATCGATTGATGATTATATTTTAGTACAGAAATATATCGATTATCTATGAATGCTATTTTGTCACTTATTTACTATTGTAACTCAGCACCAAAGTAGCTCGCAAAATAATTTGATGGTCTTTGAGTTATTTATTCCCTTCTTCGAACATGGTGTTCCAACAAGGCCAAAGTCGGCGAAATACAACTAAAAGTTGGACAATTTGCTGGTAAATATCAAATTTTAGTGATTGTTCCACGACAAATTTACAGATTTATAACTAAATTGCATCTGATGTCTGTGCCAGTATTTCGTTGTGTTAGTGCCCGTCATTATCGATTTGAAAGGAAGGAAAAGATGGATACGCATTTAATCATTAAAATATGAAGGATATATTTCAAGATACGTTTGAAAACCTCAACCTATTCAAGTTATGGTATTTATTTCCCTGTAAAGCGTTTTGAAAGACATAAAACCAAGAAAAAAAACAAATTAAAGTATACAGAATGCTGTAAAATCATCTTCATGAACAGGAATATCATGCATGTGAACTATTGTATTACATGTATTTCATAGACAGTTTGTAATATTTTATATCAAATATTTTCACTGCAAATATCACAAACACACCAAATTTGAGTAAGCAACTATTAAGAAAAGGACGAGAGAATGTGACAATAATCTTCAGCGTAAAACAATTAACAAAAACAAAAACTTTAATACATGTGTTCTATAATGACTATGTTGCTATCATTCTAATGATTAAATTCGTAACCGAAATGTTGACACAGCTTTTAACCACTTATGCATAGAATGCATTGGCAAGAGGCAACGAAACTGTCACCAGACCTCACACAATGTTAAAATCATCTGCGCACTGTATTGCTTGCCGTTAATATGGACGTAATGAGCGGAAATCTAAAAATATCCCTGCGACTGTCCCACATTTTCGTCGTGTACAATGCAATCCCAACATGTGTTTTGGGGTAGGGAATAAAAATCATGATTATAAAGAAAAAAATCTGGAAATCCTTTGGGGTCCAAATAAAGCAATGTCTTACTAATAAAATAGCATTGAGAGAATTATAATATTTGTCTTCGAATCGAAATATTTTACTCGGAAACACGAGCTGCAAAAGTTTGTTTACCTTTTGTTGGTCATCTGATGCAAAACCGGAAGGACATGAATCAGATTTCTTTTCTTAACCGCGGTTACGCATTTAAAGGTTTGTTAGCCGTGTGTATTGTATAAAATAAAAAGAAAATTTGCTTCTTTTTTTTCAGTGAATACCAAATATATTTCATCTCGTGAGTTGAAAACATAAAATTTTTCACTCGTGCTGCGCACTTGTGAAAATTCTGATGTTTTCAACTCACTCGATGAAATCTCGGTACAACGAATACCCAGAATCTATGTTTTGGAGCAAAAAGAAGAAAAATAGGAATAACCCTGCAAACCCCAGTTTTATATATAAAAGTGGGGTTTAAGGGGGTAGATATTGCATGGACATGTTTGCTTGATGAAAAGATCGACGAATCTACTTAATTGCATGTGAATGGACGATCAGATTGTAACAATACAAATACTTACTGTGTGTCCAGCCGAAGTGTTACGAAAACCCTAAGCCATTTTGTATCGGCTGATTTAACTTTCACGTTCTACTTATAAGAGTCGTCGATCTTTTGACGCGTCTGAGGTCAAAACCGAGCTATAATGTAACACGTTTGCCTTTTAAAAATAAACAAATACGCAGATGAAATAGTCCAGCAGAACCTTCAGTGGACCTGGATTTGGAGTACATAGAAAATGTTTTTACATATTTGGCAAGCTGAGGTTTTCTACATTAAGAATTCGGCGGGTGACATCTTGTCACCATTGAGCAATTTGAGAAATTCAAGATGGCGTCCAAGATGACTGCCCGTATACGGAAAACAGTAGTTTCCATGGAAATAATCATATTTTGAGAGACTTTTAAATATGGGATCCCTTGTATTTGAAAAATGAATCAATTGTACATTGAAATAAGCGCAAGAAAGCAGACAATGTATGGAGAGTATCCAAGATGGTCGCCAGAATTAAGGAAAATTACATTACTGGAATGAGGCGATTTCAAGACTAATGAATTTCTTAAAACAAACAGTTTGGTGGCAATTTTGTTAACATTTAAGACTCCAGTGGATGTCTTTTTATCACCATTGAACACTTTGAGAAATTCAAGATGACATGCAGGATGGTTGCCCATATATAGAGAACAGTAATTGCCATGTAAATAATCGTGTTTTGGCAGATGTAAGACCTGAAATTAATCGCAGTTAAAGGCTGAACTAGTCTGTGTACATTGAAACTAGTTCAAAATTCACTAAGTATGGAGATCATCTAAAGTGGCCACCAGTATATAGAGGATATTCAAGTTTTTGGAGTGAATATGAGTTTTATTTCATTGAGTGAAGTGAAAAATTTCTATATTTCATGAGTGCCGAAGGCACGAATGAAATATATAATTTTTCACTTCACGAGTTGAAATAAAAGTCATATTCACCCCAAAAACTTGAATTTTCTTTTTATTTTATTTTATACTTTACAGTGAAACCCAATGTATATCAAAACTTGATAAAATTGGTATTTTCATTGATATGAAATTTCACTGATATCAAATCTCACTGATATCAAAAGTCACTAGTGACTGATATCAGCCTATATCGTCACTGTAATGACGTCAGATTTTTTGGATTACTTCTGACGTTTCCATTTACTTGACGTCATTAAATGTGTCTCACTTCAGAAATTCAAACGCTATAACTCCGTTATTTATGAACGAAAACATAAAGTGTGGGTATTCATTTTCTTAGTTAGAACATAAGGAACCAAAATACCAAAACATAGTACCAAAATTATTCGTGTTTTCAAATAATTTTTGTTTTTGCATTTTCACCGCCTACCTTGTGCATTGGAAAATGCCTGTGCATTGTATAAAATAAAAAGAAAATTTGCTTTTTTCGGTGAATACCAAATACGAGGGTCATTCAATAAGTAATGCAATATTGACTATCATTTTTTGTTTGAAAATGTTATTGAAGTTTGATTTAGTTTTCTTGAAACATAAATTCAATTCGCCCTATGCGAGACAGTTCAACACCTAGTCACATGCTCGGCCTTCTGTTGCCTAGCAACAATAGAACACTGGGAAAAGGCCCTTGGCCACGACTCTTAAAACCGTTGCCATGGTAACAGGAAAACCAAATAAAACGTATTCACTATATTTTCTCACACCGAACTTAACACCGTTGTATTTAGTGTTTAAGATAATGTAATTTGTTTGATATATTTTAAATGACACCCAATGAAAGTTGAAAAAATGACTAAAATTTCTCGATCGAAGGGTGGAAAATGGGGGTAGAGATTCAACTTCTGCTACAATTTGACATCTAGTTTTTTTAATCGAACATTTATATGCCCATCTGTTTCTGACAGTGACGCTTTGAAAACTACTTGCTATAAAATGCAATTCTCAGATAACAAATTTGGTTGCCTAGCCACCAAAATCTATGGAAAATACATAAAACCAAAATTGCATAGGTTTTGGCGTTGCTAAGCAACAATTGACACACGTGGAAATATAAGAACATTGCATTGTCTAGAAAGTTCTGGCTCAGGTGACATCACACAAACATGTAACTAGCTAGCTGTTTAAAACACCACCAAAGAAATACCAAAGCTTTATGTTTATTTATTTGATTTTTGAAAAGTGGCTTTCGTGGCAACGACACCTTAGCTGCCATTCTATGGTTGCTAAGCAACATAAAGTATATGGTCCGATTTCGTTGATGTATATTTTCCTGAATGCAGATTGAATCAAACTTTCAGAAATTAAGAACATTACCTCTGTCAGATAAAAATACACAAAAATACGCTACATATTGCATTACTTTTTGAATGACCTACGTATATTTCATCTCGGGGTTCATTTACTTTGCACGCGACCCACTGCGGTTCATAGCTCCATGAACACCAGAAAAATGAAATTCATTTCTTAAATGACTCCTGCAGATTTAAATGCCAGTAAAGCAAACACAATATTAGTGCTTTTACTGCTAATTACTCGTTCCCCATAATTTGAAACTTTCCTGAAAATGTCTGTTTTGGCTCAAAACTATGATATCAAATATGGTTTTCCATTCCCTTTATTTTTTCAAGACTTCCATTTTTTGAAACAAAACAGAGAACATTTTCCCTATGATGTGGCATTCCATGTCTGATAGTCTTAAAAGAACACCTTTTAAGTTTACAGCGGTTTACTCTTAAAACTTCCTATGAACCCATATGTAATAAGGTTCATGTGTGTTGGTGTGTTCTTTGATGGCTGACTATCCAATTTTAGCTCTAAACTGCCCGTTGCAAGTAGAGCGAACAAGTCAATGTCATTGAACCTGCTGGTGTGGCTCATTGGTCTTGGCTTTGCATTCTCTGCACTTTCTTTCAGCTTCATAGATTCTCTTTTATTTCATAGAGAGCTGCTCATTCATTGATGAGACATCGCCACTTTGATCGCTCTTTTGCAGTCTGTTCCCAAGAGAGGCTTTGAGAGTGTCTTTCAAGCGTTTCTTTTGGCCTACTTAAGAGCGTTTTCCCTCCTGTAGTTCTTCATAGAAAACTTTCTTTGGAAGTCGTGCATCAGGCACTCTTATTGCTGTGCTAGCTTTAAGACTGTATGCATACTTTCTTCATGACCTTGTCTTGCCACCTTATTTTTAACAGCTTTCTCTAACAGCTTAACGGGAAATG
The DNA here is from genome assembly GCA_964017185.1 of Rugalucina vietnamica. Lineage (NCBI taxonomy): Eukaryota > Metazoa > Mollusca > Bivalvia > Lucinida > Lucinidae > Rugalucina > Rugalucina vietnamica. The sequence goes on along the minus strand of OZ024874.1, from coordinate 59,560,169 downwards.
GTGAAGTCCCTTTGCATGATGTTGGTATTCTGCCCAGGTCTCTTATGCATACAAGGTGGTTGGCAGTACACAGCCTTGTAGACTTTCAGCTTGGTGTCAAGCTTGATTCCAGCCTATAAAATTTAAATATATACCATTTAGTTGTACATGTACATGCATATTTTCTAGACCAAGGATACATGGAAGTGTTCATATAGATTGTCAGTAGAATCCAGTGTTCTACAATTAAAACAGATACACTGTATATTCTTCTGAATGAGCTATCATGGTGTCAATGTTTATTTAATTTGTTTATTCATTTTATGACCCCACTTGTGCAATATGCACCAATGATCAATGGACTGTCATAATAAGGTGATTATCTAATCACATTATGGGATAATAGAGATGCTTCTGAAGGATAATGCATGAGATACCAATGATTATTAGTTTTATTGTCCCTTATTACCTGTACAGTAAAACTGTCCCCCTCCGCAATCAATATTGAGTTTTCATTTTGGAACCCTGTCTGTATTTAGAGTCATTGTCTGGCCACCAGGTTTTCTAGTTAGTGATTCATTGACTAGTTAGAGATTTACTACGAGGACCGGACAACTAACTAAATGTTATGAACCACTGCAGAAGCTGAGGGTGAGGTTAGGATCCTGTAAAACAGGTTTAAGCCTGCCAGTAATTTTATATTACTGATCGTTCCAATGCGATACTTCTGTGGTGGTTCTTATTGTTTTGTGTCTTGGTGTTTAAATTTTTTGTGCTGTTGGCGCTTTATGTATGTTATCATATTTTAGTTAAGTTTAGGTAACTGAGTGGCCACCTATTGGGAAAATAGCTGCTCATGAAATGTATTCATGGTATAAGTACCTTATTGTTAGTTTGGTTTTTTCCCGCCTCGGTTTTTGGAGTGGGAATCTTTTTTCTGATTGAGCCTTTACCTGATCGTTGCCTACTTGTACCTTTCTAGTATCATGTTCCATATCAGTTATCAGCTAATGACTTTCAATCAATAGGAGTACATGTATGATTTTACAGTAATCATAGTTTAAACATATTTTATTGTCATCTCAAATACAAAGGGATTGGGCTGCACGTTCTGACAACATAAGTTACAGCCCACCCCCTAAAAAATCATAATCAAAGGTCACTTGGATCTACATTTCCAGACTTTGCTGTCTGTCTTCCGGAATAAAAGATAGATACATGTATTTGAGAAAAGATACATGTATGTGGTTCTATAGATAATGAGAAGTAAAACCCCGATTTTTGAACCATCATTTTTGGTCTAGATCGCTGTGAACTAAATGGTCCTGTATTTTGCAGTGTTTTGCCAACAAAACATTGTTAAAGTGACCACATTGATTGTTTGCTTGTGCTGGTGTTTTATCTACCAGTCAATAGATGGGGCCTCTAACAAACATTAGGATGAAAGCACTCAACATGTGCTTGAAAATATAACCACCTAAGTTAACAACTAAGGCTTACATGTATGGATGGTTTTACTTCAACCACTTTCCTTGGACAGGCTATGACCTTGTATGCTGTAGCCCATTAATCAGATGATCCTTCAGTAGATTTTTTTTAAAACTTTGCCTGGAGAGAAAAGCAGCTAATATATTTCTCTTGACCCCAATGGGCGGCGCCAACATTCTCTCTCGACCACCCTTCTGTAGTATTACGCATGCAGCACAAAAGGAAATATTCCCCTTCATTTTAGGTTGTGAGAGAAATATGGGCTGCTTGTATTTCCAGATAAAGCTAACTGACCAGCCTAGTGATTACTGGTTTGAACCTGCCCAAGAAAAGTGGTTTAGACAAATAAAAGTAAAACTGAGATCCTTACAGAGCATCTATATTTATAAGCATGAGTTGTTTAATTTAGTGGTTGTAGTTTTAGTATGTTTCAGATGTCATGGCATCCCAATGTTGGATAACATTCGCATAAAATGGAGGTAATATCCCGACATGGCAATATTGGTTGACTTGGGCGTAAAGCAACAAAAGAAACAAATTAAAAATTGCAATTTTTTCCTTTACTGTGGTGGCCATCTTAGATGCACTTCTTACATGAAATTAATTGCTCTGATTTCAGGTGTTAAATATGCCAAAACATGAATATTTGCATGGTAATTACTTTTGCATACGCAGGCAGCCATCTTGAATGCCATCTTGAATTTCTTATTTTGCTCAATGTAGACAAGATGCCATCCACTGGATCCATAAATGGTATCAAAATTGCCACCAAAATGTTTGGTTTGAAAAGTTTAAATTTTTGAAGGCACCGCCTTCAAATATTGCGTTTTTCCATAGTTTTGGCAGCCATCTTTGATGCCCCCTTTACAGTGTATATTTTCTTGCACTCATTTTAATGAACAATTAATTCAGCTTTTAAATACAAGTGATTTAAAGTCTAAAAGTCTAAAACATGATTATTTCACAGGAAAATAGCATTTTCTGTATATGGGCAGCCATCTTGGACACCATCTTGAATTTCTCAAATTGCTCAATGGTGAAAAGATGTCACCCATCGGATTCTTAATGAAGAAGACCTCACCTTTCCAAATATGGGAAAACATTTTCTATGTACTTTAAATCCAGGTCCACCTCAAATAGCCCAAATGGCTACAGGACTAAAATAATCATAATTTTCCAAGAGACAACAACAAATGAAGGAAAGAGTATACCGGCCAGACTATAAGAAACATCATCAGGTATTTCAGACGCATAGCATAGATCCTAGTCAATCACATTATTTTAATCCGATTAAAGAATTGTTCCCCATGGACTGTCCTTAATTTTACATGTTACATCGGTCAATAACTGTTGGCCCTGCGTGCAGAAGATGAGGGCGATGTTAGGCGCCTGTAAAATCGATTGAAGCCCCCAGTAATTTTATATTACTGATCGTTCCAAGGCGATACTTCTGTTGTGGTTTTATTTGTTTTATGTTTTAAAGTCGAAGTTTTGTGCTTTTTGAACCTTATATTATTATACGTTTCATATTTAAGTTCGGGTTACTGAATGGCTGCCTATTGGGAAATAGCTGCTCGCTCGGCTTACGATATGTTTATAGCAATGATCCTAGTGATGTTAGGTTCGATAATCACATTGTTTTAATCCGATTGAAAAATTGTTCCCCATGGACGAACATAAAGCCATTCATTTTAGTTGGTTGGGGCCGGAGCTTGGCCCATGATGCTTGGCCCATGATGATTCATTGACTAGCTAGAGCTTCACCACGAGGACCGAACAACTAACTAAATGTTGTGAATCACTGCAGAAGCTGAGGGTTAGGTTAGGTACCTGTAAAAATCGGTTTAAGCCCGCCAGTAATTTTATGTTACTGATCGTTCCAAGGCAAAACTTCTGTGGTGGTTTTTAGCTCACCTGAGCCGAAGGCTCACAGGTGAGCTTATAGGATAGGCAGGCATCCGGCGTCCGTCGTCGTCTGTCCGTCGTCCGTCCGTCGTCCGTCCACAATTTCAAAGAAGAATATTTCTGAAGCTAGTAGGCCGATCTTGATCAAATTTAATGTGAACCATAATTGGGTTGGGGGATTGATGGCATTAGGTTTTGGAGCAGATTGTATCAAAATTGTGGTTTCCATGGCAACAGATAGGTCCCATAGACTTACAATGGGAAAAACTAAAAAAATCTTCTTCTCTGAAACCACTAGGCCCACAGCTTTGATATTTGGTATGTAGCAATGGCTAATGGTCCTCTACATAAATTGTGCCATTCATGCCCCTGGGATCAAATTTGGCCACGCCCCGGGGGTTGATAGTCTCCATAGACTTACTATGGGAAAAAAATTAAAAAATCTTCTTCTCTGAAACCACAGGGCCCACAGCTTTGATATTTTGTAGGTGGCAATGGCTAATGGTCCTCTACATAAATTGTGCCAATGATGCCCCTGGGGTCAAATTTGGCCACGCCCCGGGGGTCGATAGTCTCCATAGACCTACAATAGGAAAAAAACTAAAAAAATCTTCTTCTCTGAAACCACTAGGCCAACAGCTTTGATATTTGGTATGTAGCAATGGCTAATGGTCCTCTACATAAATTGTGCCATTCATGCCCCTGGGGTCAAATTTGGCCACGCCCCGGGGGTTGATAGTCTCCATAGACTTACTATGGGAAAAAAATTAAAAAATCTTCTTCTCTGAAACCACAGGGCCCACAGCTTTGATATTTTGTATGTGGCAATGGCTAATGGTCCTCTACATAAATTGTGCCAATCATGTCCCTGGGGTCAAATTTGGCCACGCCCCGGGGGTTGATAGTCTCCATAGACCTACAATAGGAAAAACTAAAAAAATCTTCTTCTCTGAAACCACTAGGCCCACAGCTTTGATATTTGGTATGTAGCAATGGCTAATGGTCCTCTACATAAATTGTGCCATTCATGCCCCTGGGGTCAAATTTGGCCACGCCCCGGGGGTTGATAGTCTCCATAGACTTACTATGGGAAAAAAATTAAAAAATCTTCTTCTCTGAAATCACAGGGCCCACAGCTTTGATATTTTGTACGTGGCAATGGCTAATGGTCCTCTACATAAATTATGCCAATCATGCCCCTGGGGTCAAATTTGGCCATGCCCCTGGGGTCGATAGTCTCCATAGACCTACAATAGGAAAAAAAAATAAAAAAAATCTTCTTCTCTGAAACCACTAGGCCAACAGCTTTGATATTTGGTATGTAGCAATAGCTAATGGTCCTCTACATAAATTGTGCCATTCATGCCCCTGGGGTCAAATTTGGCCACGCCCCGGGGGTTGATAGTCTCCATAGACTTACTATGGGAAAAAATTCAAAAATCTTCTTCTCTGAAACCACAGGGCCCACAGCTTTGATATTTTGTATGTGGCAATGGCTAATGGTCCTCTACATAAATTGTGCCAATCATGTCCCCGGGGTCAAATTTGGCCACGCCCCGGGGGTCGATAGTCTCCATAGACCTACAATAGGAAAAACTAAAAAAATCTTCTTCTCTGAAACCACTAGGCCCACAGCTTTGATATTTGGTATGTAGTAATGGCTAATGGTCCTCTACATAAATTGTGCCATTCATGCCCCTGGGGTCAAATTTGGCCAGGTCCCGGAGGTTGATAGTCTCAATAAACTTGCTATGGGAAAAAAATTAAAAAATCTTCTTCTCTGAAACCACAGGGCACACAGCTTTGATATTTTGTATGTGGCAATGGCTAATGGTCCTCTGCATAAATTGTGCCAATCATGTCCCCGGGGTCAAATTTGGCCACGCCCCGGGGGTCGATAGTCTCCATAGACCTACAATAGGAAAAACTAAAAAAATCTTCTTCTATGAAACCACTAGGCCCACAGCTTTGATAATTTGTATGTGGCAATGGCTAATGGTCCTTTACATAAATTGTGCCAGCCATGCCCCTGGGGTCAAATTTGGCCACGCCCCGGGGGTAGATAGTCTCCATAGACTTACAATGGGAAAAACTAAAAAAAACTTCTTCTCTGAAACCAAAAGGCCCAGAGCTTCTATATTTTGTATGCAGCAATGTTTGGTAGTCCCCATTATAGATTGTGCCAGTCATGCCCCTGGGTCAAATTTGGACATGCCCCGGGGGTCAATAGTGTCCATGCATAGACTTTCATTGGTCGATTCTCAATTAATTTAAATCTCATGAGCTTACAATGTGATAATCTCTCGGGTGAGCTACAGGACCAATGGTCCTCTAGTTATTGTTTTGTGTCTTGGTGTTTAAATTTTTGTGCTGTTGGTGCCTTATGTATGTTATCATATTTTTAGTTAAGTTAACAGAGTGGCCACCTATTGGGAAAATAGCTGCTCATTCGGCTTACGATATGTTTTCATGGTATAAGTACCTGATTGTTAGTTTATTTTTCCCACCTCGGTTTTTGGAGTGGGAGTCTTTTTCTGATTGCGCCTTTTCCTGATTTTTCTAAGTACAAGTACTTAATTGTCAATTTAGCTTTTTCCACCTCGGTTTTTGGAGTGAGAATTTCCTTCTAATTGCGCCTTTTCCTGATCATTGCCTACTTGTACCTTCTTGGCATATGTTAAGCATAAATGCTTGTTGAAATGTAAAAATGTATAAGAGCTGTCGCAGGACAGCGTGCTCGACTGCTTCTGACCTTTGTCAAACATAAGGCCAAACCCGACCAGTAACCTAAAGCATTATGCTCATACATCTTTTTGCCATGATGCAATAAGGCAAAATCACTGAACCATGAAAGATAACTATAACTACCTAAGATTTAAAGGTCTCACTCATAAGAAAGAAGTATGTTCATATACCAACTGAGTGCCAAAACACAAGGCAAAATCACTGAACCGTGAAATAAGTTCACACTGACCTATAAGTATTTCAGGGTCAAAGGTCTAGTGATACTTACTCATACGGTGAAAGAAATATGATCATATACCCATTCAGTGTTGAGATATAAAGTAAAATCACTGAACCATGAAATAAGGTCATAGTGACCTATAAGTATGTTTGTGTTAAAGGTCTGGTCATAGTTAATAAATGAAACAACACCAACACGAACGTAAGTCCAGTTTTAATTACATTTATCACTTTATCCACTTAAGTCCACTTTTAATTACATTTATCACTTTTTTAGGTCTGGTCATACTCATTTATAATCAGAAAGAAGTATGACAAAATACCAACTGAGTGTCGAGATATAAGGCAAAGTAACTGAACCAAGAAATTAGGTCACAGTGACCCAGGAATACTTTACGGTCAAAGGTCTTGTCATACGCAAACATATCGTGTAAGAAGTATGTTCATATACCAATTGAGGGCTGAGATATAAAGGAAAATCACTGAACCGTGAAATAAGGTCATATTGACCTAGGACTACTTTAGGGTCAAATGTCTTGGCATACGCAAACATAGTGTGAAAAAAGTTTGTTCATAAACCACTTGAGTGACGAGATATAATGCAAAGTCAATGAACCGTGAAATAAGGTCACAGTGACCTATAAGTATATTGGGGTCAAAGGTCTGGTCATACTCACTCATAATCTGAAAAAAGTATGAAAATATACTAATTGAGTGTCAAGATATAAGGCAAAATCACTGAACCGTGAAATAAGGTCACAGTGACCTATAAGTATATCGGGGTCAAAGGCATGATCGTACTCACTCATAATCTGAAAGAAGTAAGAAAATATACTAATTGAGTGTCAAGATATAATGCAAAATCACTGAACCATGGAAAGTAGGTCAACAGACCCTTACAGTCATGACACACATGTCAGTGTCACAAAGTCAAAAGATGAATGACCAACCATCTTCCTAAGTTGTTTTTATTAAGAAATAAAAAGAAAAAAAATCAGGGAGTTCTAGATTTGACCTCTAGCCCCGCCCCCTGACGCCGACCCAGAGGTCCGATGTCATGGAATCTAAAGTGTATGAAGTATGAATGCTTTATGGTAAGTTGTTGTCAAGATATGGACTCCTTGTCAAAGTTACACAGCAATGCATCTAATTTTTACAGTGTTCTAGTTTTTAACCTCTAGCCCCACCCCCCGGCATAGACCCATAGATCCGATGCCATGAAATGAAACTCAACCCTACAGGGTACCTATGGTCTGAGTATGAAAGCCCTCTGATAAAAAGTTTTCAAGATATAGACTTCAAGAACACTATATCAAGAAAAGCCATAATTATTAATGGTGTTCTAGATTTTAACCTCTAGCCCCACCTCCTGGCATGGGCCTAGGAATCTGATGCCATGGAATGAAAGCCGACCCTACAGGGTGTCATTGACCCAAGTATCAATGCTTTCTGATGAGTGGTTGTCAAGTTATGGACTTCTAGAAAACTTTAACACAAGAATTGCCATTTTTGAAGGAGTTCTAGATTTTAACCTCCAGCCCCACCCCCTGGCCTGGACCCAGGGGTCCGATGCCATGGAATGAAAGCTAACCCTACAGGGTATCTATGGTCCAAGTATGAATGCTTTCTGATGAGTGGTTGTCAAGATATGGACTTCTAGAAAACTTTAACGCAAGTGTGACGCACACGGCCGGGAACGGGAACGTGGACGACCGGGATGACTGCAATAGCTCTATGCACTTCGTGCAGTCAAGCTAAAAATGAATGATAAAAGAGAACCTCGGCGGAGTTGGAATTTCATTCGTTAGGTTTTTGCCAAAAAGCCTCACAAATATCTTTGCAAGCTTTCAGTGATAGGTGTTTATGAGGCTTGTATGTTGGAACCTGTTCTCATCTTTCACTTCAGCCTCGAGAATTTATACGATGCGCACAAACATTCAATGAAACAAAGTATTCAATGAGACGCACGCATATCATCATGAGGAAAACCTGTCTTTGGAATTTTCGACCAAGTCCAACACAAAGTGGCCTGTAAAGTTACAAAAGGTCGCTTGAAGCTTGAAATTTCGGATTTACAAAGCTGAGACATTTTACTATTAATCTGCGAGGCGAAATAGAAGTCATGGATTAGTTGTGCAGCTGATTTGCGGCTTTGTTTTTGCAAATGTATATATCCGGTTTTCTCACGATGCTGCTCATTTATGATATCGGAATTTTCGGTTTTGTGTCGCAATGTTGTTGGATGAAGCGATATGCCTTCTTGCAGTTTGCATCTTTGTCTTGCTCCGGTACAAATTCTTCAAACTGAGCACTTTGTTCTGAAAACAAGTTACAGCATGTAAATGCGCCCTGATCGTGCTTGATACTTGATATCCAAAAATAAGTATTAAACGTATCTTTTAAGTCATTTACAATATTCAGGAGAATATGGTTTGGTAGATCGTGGTCATTTAAATTTCAACAATGTCCCTACAATTTGCCTATTAATTGCTTAATTAATGGTATTATCTTTTTTGTTTTATTATGGCTCTTGTTGTTGATTTACCCCGGGAGCTAATTTGACCTACCTTGCACCCCCCCCCCCCCAGGACAATTTTTCATGGGTGCCAAATCGTTCATTGGGACCCTAGAAATGCAAATACTTTTTGTCCTCAAAGATAAACTCAATTGCACTATGAAAAAATGCATAGTACATTGTGATAAAATTCATTTGATACCTCTTTCAGTATCCTAGGTTTATTAACAGCTGTGGTACAAGTGATTTTTGTACGTATAACCCCTATTTTATCCACGATTTTTCTCCATTTTTTTTCATGTTTTTCATTAATGTTCATGAATAAGCAAATTCAATGATTTAGATATGAAGTATTATGGTTAAATTGTTATGTTCATGCATCACTATCACACCAGTTATAGTATCTTAGAGCATGCTATTGGTGGGCTATGAGTATTTTTATAATAACACCCTATTCTTTAGAATCGCACGAGGGGTGGGTGTGAAAACTATGTAATTTTACATCATACAAAGTAATCATCATTAAGGACAATATTTTATGGCATTTAGGTGGTCCCTCTGACTGCACTGGCAGCCTTGAGAATTTTTCCCAGGGATGCAAGATAGATCTAATAACCTATCCAATACCTTGCAGTGTATATACTTTTCCCCTCATATTTCCTCAATTTTTGACATTTTTATTAATAATCATGTATATGCAAATGAGATAATTTTCAAATAGGCCTTGATCATCAATACAGCTGCTAGATTATATAACTGGTTCAATAACAAAGTGCCACAATGACATTTTGGGCCTGAAATTTATTTATTTATGGATTTTAATGATTTTTCGGTTATTTTTCATGTTTTCATTAAAATTCGTGAATATGTAAATTTGATAATTTGCATTACTTATTAAAGGATGAAAGGGTTATGTCTTAGCTTTAAAATGAGACCAAGATCAGTAGTCTAGGGTAAGTAACAGTGGAGATATGGTCAATTTTGTATGTACACCCCTATGCTCAAGAATCGTGTTAATGGTTGCCATGGAAACCATGCATTTTTCATAGTGCAATTGAGTTTATCTTTGAGCACAAAAATTCTATGCATTTCTGGGGTCCCAATGAACGATCTGGCACCCATGGAAAATTGCCCTGGGGGTGCAAGGTAGGTCAAATTAGCTCCCCAATTAGGGTATTACAGCAGCAACGGCGAGGCCAAAGCTATAGTTCACAGAACTTTCGTTTAAAACCTCTCGGCTAATCAATGCTTGTCTAAGAAGAAGCTAAATTCAGCTTGTACTGCCAACCAACATTTCAAAACCATACCTTCATCAACAACCGTTAGATCTATTTGTTATAACGAAGAACATTTTACCTCCTGTATATATACCACGGCTAAACGGTTGCGGAAATGCTCGCTTGCTCTTGTATATGCAATGACATGCGCCAAGGTTGCAATGACCGTCGATACAACAGGCACATCTACAATCCTCATGACTTGAGCAACCGGTAGTGGACACCATACCCGAGCATGCTGTAAGATACACAACTGAACCAAGCATACTGTAAGATACACAACTGAACAACAGGATGCCGCAAACAGAACTTTTCTATCCCACAAATGACTCGAGTTATGGACTAACATTAACGTGAAAAAATGTTTTGTCGACGATGAAGTACATTCTTTATTTAAAGAGGGTTAAAAACAATCGTCCAATTGATTTTCGTTTTAGTCTGGAGTTATAATCAGGCAATAATCAGGTACTGATTCCGTTCACCCTTTCAAACTATGCACCAGTCAATTGAATCCCCACCCCCCCCCCCACCCCAGGGCCGGGGATAGCGGGGATATAGCGGGGCTTTAGTGTCCATTAAGTATTTAGCTGTATTTTCACATTTGATAATACTTTAATTTCACGAGAACAAGCCACAGTTGTTGTATACTAGTATGCAAAATTTCAAGAGCACGAATTAAGTTCATTTAATGCCAAAGATTCTCTGGTGTGTGTCTGTAGGAAGTGTTCAAATTCTTTTCTGAAACAACTGGGCTAACTTATAAATGCCTAATCTCAGCACCATGCTAGTAAAAGACTATTCACATAGCTCAGGTCAATCATCATTATAGTCAGTCCCCGGAGGGCCGGGGCTTTTAGCAGGGATTTTACCAAAAATTTGGGCCCGCAGGGTGGGGCTTTTACCCGTGCTTTAAAATTCGAAAAAATAAAAGCTCCGCTATCCCCCGGCCCTAGGGGCCGTAGATACAAATGACTGGTGTACAATTTGGCTTTGATTTACTGTGAAGACCTTCGTTACTGTAGAGCAGACGCCCGAGCATATTTTTGCCATATGTTCATCTAGTGGGGCTTCGTCTCAAATGATTTTGTTTGTATTGAGGCTTAACGTCCCTGTTAACAATTTTCAGTCATGTCGGTATGGAGGTTTAACCCATACTACAGGAGTAAATGTCTTGCTCAAGGACACAACACGGTGCCGCCTGTGGGAATTGAACCAAGGACCTCTCGATTCGGAGTCAGATGCTCTACAGCTACGCCACCGCGCTCCCTTTCAAATGATTTGAAATACAACGAATGAAGACGAGTGAACTTTCCAAATTACATAAAGTAATTATAGCAAAAACAAACTTACATAATGTTACGACTACAAATACAACTATCAGTGCCTCCATGTCTTCAGTCAGTCTTTTCCACAAATGCTATTTGATTTTACTCAGTTAGGTGTATTAAAGATTCTTTGTTAAATTCAATAAATTGGTAAACTAGCCTACGTTTTGAAGTCTTTATTGCGCAAGTTGGAAAGCTGCCACCAGATTCTATCTTCACCATTTATTGTGTTTTTTCCGGACATATCGCTAATACAATCTAGAAGACTTTAAAATGAATTTAGGTTGAATGAAGTGCGGCAATAACATACAAATATATATAATTATGATTAGAATAAAATGTGTGGTTGTGCATCCACAGACGACAATAGTAAACATGCGAAATTTGAGTGGGGGGGGGGGAGTATGCGACTGTAGAAGCATTCATTTTCTTAAAACAGCAGTCACACATTAGCGTATATGTGAAACGCGCGCCGGGCGTGTTGAAAACGCAAAATTCACATACGCCAGACGCACGTTGGAGACACGCTCAAAACGCATTGTAATAAACGTGTAGGTTGGGTACGCTTGGTGTACGTCCAGTGCCCGTCGATGTATGTCGCTAAAAATCGGTGCGCGTTTTGTGCGCGTTTGTATGGCAAGCCAAGTGCACATTAATTCTTTAAACTTAGGTTTGAACTTCAAACCATGGTTTGAAAATTTCAAACCTGGGTTTGAAAATTTCAAACCTGGGTTTGAAAACTTTAAACCCGGGTTTAAGACTCAAAGTGCACATTAATTCTTCAAACCGGGGTTTCAACTTTCAAACCAGGGTTTCAACTAGCCAAATGCACATTTATTCTTGAAACCTAGGGTTGAACTTCAAACCAGGGTTTGAAATTCTTAAACTATGGTTTGAAAAAATATTCTCATTGAAAATATTGAAACTATGGTTTGAAATTTCAAACCAGGGTTTCAACTAGCCAAATGCACATTTATTCTTTAAACCTAGGTTTGAACTTCAAACCAGGGTTTGAAATTCTTAAACTATGGTTTGAAAAAATAATCTCATTAAAATATTGAAACTATGGTTTAAAATAAACCAAGGTTTAAAGAATTGATATGCATCTGCCATGATAAAACCCCAGTTTGAAACTTTAAACCAGGGTTTGAACTATTTTTGTATGGCCGTTTAATTTCAAACCCAGGTTTCAAAACTTTAAACTATGGGTTTGAAGTTCAAACCTATGTTTAAATAATTAATGTGCATTTGGCCAGCTGAAACCATGGTTTGAAATTTCAAACCATAGTTTCAATATTTTAATGAGAATATTTTTTCAAACCATAGTTTAAGAATTTCAAACCCTGGTTTGAAATTCAAACCTAGGTTTCAAGAATAAATGTGCATTTGGCTAGTTGAAACCCTGGTTTGAAAGTTGAAACCCCGGTTTGAAGAATTAATGGGCACTTTGAGTCTTAAACCCGGGTTTAAAGTTTTCAAACCCGGGTTTGAAATTTTCAAACCATGGTTTGAAGTTCAAACCTAGGTTTAAAGAATTAATGTGCACTTGGCTTGCCATACGTTTGGGATCAAAATCTTTCCTAGAAGCTCGGCGTGTCCCGGGCGTGTGACTTATACGTTTCGAATAAGTTCCGGCACGCACGTTACAGGCGCACGTTTTAGGCACGCCAGAGTACGTTACAAGTTCCGATTTCATAGTAGCGTGTCCTAAGCGTGTGTGAAACGCGCGTCGAACCTTTGCTGCGCGCCTGTAGCGCGTGCTTAGCGTGTCTGGGACGTTACGCAAACGTACTCTATAACTTTGAGATTTTTTATACGTCCGGCACACGCCTCAGTCATGCGCTAATGTATGATAAAGGTACAAATTATTTTTATACGTCTAAAATCTTCAGTTTGTTGAGATTTTTCATACACTCGGCGCGCATTTGGGTTATACGCTGATGTATGACTGCTGTTTTAGATAGCGTTCAAACCTAGACTGGTGCTACAACTATATCTAGAGTGATGTGCATTTCAAGACGATGGATATTACAATATTATGAAAATTTTCAAATTTTCAGTGGAAAATGAATGTTGATATTTTTCTTATTTTTGCTAAAAACACAAATTGTGGGTACATGTTAGAACCGCCTCGCCGCAATCTATGTTTTGGAGCAAAAATAAGAAAAATAGGTATACCCCTGCATACCCCTGTTTTGCTATATAAAAGTGGGGTAAAATTGGGGTATGTATTACATGGACATGTTAAAATGATTCTCCGATCAAAGCTGACTTGTCATAAGGATGCCTTGGTACAACCTAAAATGAAAAACAAATCTCCATTTCGGGACTTTATTTTCATTTTGTGTTGGAAACTTCGACACAAAATGAAAGAAAACAAATAATTGCATTTTTGCTTTGATGTGCCCCAAATCAGTTTAAAAAATTAATAGACAAAAAAGCGATAGCACTCTAAAATCAGTTGCGAGTTTTAAAAAAAAAAAACAAAAACAAAAGTGGACTCACATAAATGGACAAGTCAGAAATGGTTTATTATCTTATTCAGTTTCCATTTTAATACATGTACTACATGTACCCGGCTCAAGGTCAAAACGACCACCAATTGATAGTAGAACAACCATAGTCATGGTCATATCCTGCAGAGATGGGGACCAGGCTGGGGTTTAAGAAAGCATGTGTCGTCATTTAGCATTTTACTATATGGCAGCAAGCGTTTTTAAAAAGAACATGATTTGCATTCTTACATTCAATTTTAATGGAACAAGAACGCAGCAGGTCGATATCGCACCTGCATCCGGCAAAATAACAAAAAAATATGAAATATAGGTCAAGGGCACTGAGTCAAGGTGTGTGCTTAAAGAGTAAGTCAATGACAAATACTATGCAAGGTTCCACTTTCTCAGTTATCCAAGGTACAGAAAAAAAAATCGACGTTAAGATTAACCAGAGGACCAATGGTCCTGTAAACGCTCACCTGAGATCTGCTGCATATACCAATAAACATGTATGAATATTATGGTATTTTATTCCAGTGCAGGGGCAGATGAAGCCCTTGGGCCATTTTCTTTTTTCTGAATCTTCAATATTCTGTCCATTTGCCAATTTCCTGCTGGCTTTTCCCTTCAAATGACATTTTAACAGTTTTCCCAATTCAAATGCATAGGTAACCCATGTTGACCTTGCCATAAACTTGGTCAAGGTCATCACAGGGTCCTGATTTATATATACATTAAAGTACTTTAGCCATCGATGCTTCATGCCAAGTTTCCTTGAAATCAGTCTATTGGTTTCAGAGAAGAAGGTTTTTGATGGGTTTTTACCATATATGGGCATGGCGGCCATCTTTGTCATGTGACCTAGATTATTTATATACACATTGATTCACCCATTCTATAGATGCTTCACAAAAAAATTGGCTTTGATTGGCCAAGCGGTTTCAGAGGAGAAGACGTTTGAATATTATGGAAATATACATGTATATTGCCGCGGGGTGGGGGCACATGAGCCCCTGGGGTCCAATTTTTTTCAGAATCATTAATATTCAGTCCTACTTCCCATTTCCTGCAAGACTTTCACTTTAAATTACATTTTAAATGTTTTCCCCATTCCAATGCATTGGTGACCTATGTTGACCTTGCCGTAAAATAGGTCAAGGTCATCACAGGGTCATGATTTATATATACATTGTAGTGCTTGAGCAATCAATGCTTCATGCCAAGTTTTGTTGAAATCGGTCCACCGGTTCTGGAGAAGAAGATTTTTGAAGGGTTTTTACCATATATGGGCATGGCGGCCATCTTGGTCATGTGACCTGGATTATTTATATACACATTGGTTCCCCCTTCCCATAGATGCTTCATGTAAAATTTGGCATTGATTGGCCAAGCGGTTTCAGAGAAGATGTTTGAATATTATGATAATATACATGTATATTGCCCCGGGGTGGGGGCGGATGAGCCCCTGGTGCCCAATTTTTTTCAGAATCATTAATATTCAGTCCTACTGCTCATTTTCTGCAAGATTTTTCCTTTAAATGACAATTTAACAATTTTTCCCATTCAAATGCAAAGGCGACCTATGTTGACCTTGCCGTAAAATAGGTCAAGGTCACCGCAAGGTCATGATTTATATACACATTGTAGTGCTTGAGTCATCGATGCTTCATGCCAAGTTTGGTTGAAATCGGTCCAGTGGTTCCGGAGAAGAAGATTTTTGAAGGGTTTTTACCATATATGGGCATGGTGGCCATCTTGGTCATGTGACCTGGATTATTTATATACACATTGGTTCCCCCTTCCCATAGATGCTTCATGTAAAATTTGGCTTTGATTGGCCAAGCGGTTTCAGAGAAGAAGATCTTTGAAAATTGTGGACGACGGACGGACGGACGACGGACGGACGGACGACGGAGCATGGGTATACTATAAGCTCACCTTGTGAGCCTGACGGCTCAGGTGAGCTAAAAAGGTCGATGGACAGTGAAATATAGGTCAAGGGCACTAGGTCAAGGTCAGGTTATGTCAAGGACATTTACCATGCAAGGTTTTTCACTCGCAACTATCAAAAATGAAGAGAAAACCAAACTTCCACTTAAAAATTAAGTTGATGGACCGTAAAATATAGGTCAAGGGCACAAGGTCAAGGTGCATGCTTGAAAGGTATGTCAATGACAATAATTATGCAATGTTTTACACACACAGCTATCATAGGTGCAGAGAAAGCCAAACTTTGACGTAAAACTTATATAAGCAGGTGCCACAAAATTAAAGAGGTTTAAAAATCTATTTGCATATTTTGCCATAAAACAAATATTGTAAGAACACATTAGAGCAGCACCCCATGCATGTTAAAGTTTTAAGTAGAAAAATTGTCATTTCATATGGCTGTAAAACAACATGTATTTGCTACTGTATTGGGTAATTAATTAATAAAGGACACGGAGTGGTCTGGGATTTGTATTATTCACATATCTATGATAACAACTTTGTACAATCAACATCAACACTTCAGGGTTCCCACGGAAAGTATATAATAAAATTCCATGACTTTTCCATGATAATTCCATGATCGGAATTAAATTTCCAGGACTAATTCATCAGGAAAACATGTCCATGTAATGCATACCCCCTTGAACCCCATCTTTATATAGCAAAAGTGGGGTTTGCAGGGGTATACCTATTTTTCTTATATTTGCTCAAAAACATGGATTTTGGGTACTCGTTAGAACCGCCTCGGTGAGGCGGTTCTACCGAGGCGGTTCTATTGAGTTAGAACCGCCTTGGTGAGTCGGTTCTATTGAGTACCCACTATCTATGTTTTGAGCAAAAATAAGATTAATATCAATAATTTTCAGCTGAAAATTTTCAATTTTTAAAGCTAAAAAAATCTCTGTTTATTGCATGGGCAAGTTTTCCTAATGTTTCTGCTTATTTATTTATTTTTTGTCATATCACCCTTTTTAAAGGGCAATAACAGATAATTATATTACAAAAGTACCTTAATTCAAGGTATTATCATGTTTTCTGATGAAGACAAATGAGTTTGAATGCTGTTTTGAAAAACAGAACTTTATTCATCAATGGCGAAGTGAGCGAGGAAAAAAATGAATCCCAAAGACATCCAAACTGGCATTCATAACAAAATTCCATGATTTATCCATGATATTTCATCATTTTTAAAATTCCATGATTTTTCCATGCATGGAATTTTTTTAGCCATTTTCCATGTTTTCAAGGTTTTCCAGTGCCCGTGGGAACCCTGACACTTGATTATCCAATGACAACGAACATGACGAATGCGACTGACAACAACCAATGGATATGTTATCAATGAGCAAAAATAGGGAGTAACTAACTGTCAGCCATGGATTATTCTGATCAATGGCAAGTTGTTCCCAGACAGATATTTGCATCATACAGCCTTATTTTGATTTTAAACAGCATTGTTGTTCTAAGCCACATTGGTTGTTTCTGGATAACCAGTGTGATCAATCAAGGAGTATGGGAGTACTACATTAACCCATATTTGGGTGAGTCCATTTCAATTCATAGGGGCATCAGGAGTGATTTTTAAATTTTATTCAATTTTTCTGCAGCGTCCCATCTGGGGCTAGTATGTTTGCCTTTGTCCCATAAAAGGGACACCAGGCTTAAATGAGTTAATCAACACTTGGTCAAGAACACAAACTCCATATATATCTGTAGCTAAGCCCTGTAATTTGGCACTATGTGTCTAACCTGGTAAAAGAATATGAAAAACTTTAATAAACTGTTCCCATCTATCTCCTATACATATAACTGAACATGTAAAAACATGAAAAATGCCAGAAATGATCACAATAAAAATCATTCATAAATAGAATACATTACATTTTACAATGACTACATAATTACATTCACATAGTGACAAAAATTTGTTCATTTTCAATAATCATACATACTACACTCATTCATTTTTTGTGTACTTTTCGCTGTTAAGGGCATTTACTACAAAATCACATTGACATGGCAATGTAAGTTGCATCATTTTATAGTTTTTGTATTTTTTTCATCCGATTTACATTGTGGGTTGGTTACAAATAACAATCTTTTCTTACTTAATCTTTTTATCAAAACTGCTCTTCTCTAATGTCCCCTAATACATTGTACTAGGCCACTATAATTTTTTGCCTAAGCCATTACAAAGGCGCAGATCAGATGTGCAGTAACTGCACAGTTGATCAACACCTTTGCTTTCGCTACACGGATAGTACAATTCCTCTTCTGAAATTAAAAATTTCAAACTTCTAGCCATCTTCTGTGGCAGCACAGACCGCTTTGCGTCAGACCTGGTCGGCCGGAAGACCGGTTTTCTTGTGTCACGGCTCATTTAATAATTGAATATTAGCATTAAGTGTTAAGTCTTCATCATTTTTCTGGGTAGACAGTACGTAATAAAACTGATATCATCAATTCCTGTTTTGGAAAAAAATAAATTGTCTTTGCTAAGGATGAAGGGGAAACAACTTAATCATCAAACTACCACATCACCTATTATTTTACATTTGAGCCTCATCATGAGAAATCCGGATTTTTGCCTATGTGAAAACAAAGCTGCAGTAACTGCACAGCTCATCAGTACCGTTGTTTTTGCTACACAGCTAGTACAATCCCTAATCTTCTTAGATCCGGAATTTCAAGCTTGAAGCTTGCTTCTGTGACTGTACAGGCAATTTTGGTCAAATCCCAAAGACCGGTTTTCTCACATCGCGGCTCATTTACTTTTGCTGACAAGTATTATGATCACAGCACATTATTTGACCTACTATATGCATTCTGACCTACTATATGCATTCTAATTAGCACACATGCTCCAATAAGTGCACAATCAGTTTTTAACTATCAGTACACATACTTTGCCAGAAAATACCTTGAAAATGTCAGCCCTGTAGTTAACCTCCTAACTACTATTTTCAGCATGAGCAATATGCTTTTGGCCAGATGAGATACATAATTGTTCATTCGTTGCATTCTACTGATCCCATAATCTGTTTTGATAGTTTTTTTCGAGGCTCCTAAAATTTCATAATTTAAGTGCTCTCAAATGTGCACTTATTCGAAAATTAATATTATAGGGATCAACCATGGTTTACAGTGTTCAAACATTCGATGGATCACGAGGAAGGCGTTTGAACACAATAATTAATAATTGAATATTAGCATTAAGTGTTAAGTCTTCATCATTTTTCTGGGTAGACAGTACGTAATAAAACTGATATCATCAATTCCTGTTTTGGAAAAAAATAAATTGTCTTTGCTAAGGATGAAGGGGAAACAACTTAATCATCAAACTACCACATCACCTATTATTTTACATTTGAGCCTCATCATGAGAAATCCGGATTTTTGCCTATGTGAAAACAAAGCTGCAGTAACTGCACAGCTCATCAGTACCGTTGTTTTTGCTACACAGCTAGTACAATCCCTAATCTTCTTAGATCCGGAATTTCAAGCTTGAAGCTTGCTTCTGTGACTGTACAGGCAATTTTGGTCAAATCCCAAAGACCGGTTTTCTCACATCGTGGCTCATTTACTTTTGCTGACAAGTATTATGATCACAGCACATTATTTGACCTACTATATGCATTCTGACCTACTATATGCATTCTAATTAGCACACATGCTCCAATAAGTGCACAATCAGTTTTTAACTATCAGTACACATACTTTGCCAGAAAATACCTTGAAAATGTCAGCCCTGTAGTTAACCTCCTAACTACTATTTTCAGCATGAGCAATATGCTTTTGGCCAGATGAGATACATAATTGTTCATTCGTTGCATTCTACTGATCCCATAATCTGTTTTGATAGTTTTTTTCGAGGCTCCTAAAATTTCATAATTTAAGTGCTCTCAAATGTGCACTTATTCGAAAATTAATATTATAGGGATCAACCATGGTTTACAGTGTTCAAACATTCGATGGATCACGAGGAAGGCATTTGAACACAAGGCCGCAGGCCGCGTGTTCAAACGCCTTCCGAGTGATCCAGCGAATGTTTGAACATGGAAACAAACCATGGTTGATCGCTATTCTTGCATTTTCTCTCTAATCCGCTTAAAACATCTTGAAAATAACATTAACAACGTAAAAACTCACCGAAAACCGCGGAGCTTCTTCAACGTCGGCCATTTTGTTTAGAACGAAACACATGACGTCACGTCACATTGACCAATGACGTTGGCCAAAACCCATGTTCAACCGGCACGTGAATTTCATTATTTGAACATGGGTTTTGCTGTTTGAACACGGCTTTTGACCAATCAAAAACTGCTTCAAACAGCTATGCGCATAGATATCTATGCAAGAAATGAAAATTACATATGTATATCTAAATTTCAAAAACGTTGAGTGCACAATGTACTAAATAGAGTGGAAACAGTACTCCACATTCAGGTCAAAGTTTGTAGATCTTTTATACAAGTATATACAGTAATGCTCATTCTTCTGGTGTAAGGCTTACATCTGCCGTAACTTTGCCAATCTTTGTGATAACTCATCCTGAAAATGGCAGAACATTATAATGTTACATAAAGCCAACTTAGAAAGAACATTTTGTGCAATCAAAAAATAAGCATTTTTAATGTAACTGCAATTTAAAGTGAGTTTGTCATGTTATAAATCTTGATAAAACAAAGCAGCAACTAGCAAGGCCACCAGTGATGAGCAGGGAACAGGTTCCAAGGTTAAAAAAACTCTATTTCATGCTCAACTCAGCTGAGACTGAAATTTCAATTGCTCATAAATACTATAACAGCCTATACTCGTTGAAGTTTCAGGTTAAGATCACCATATCCTGTTATTTATTCTGCTAATAAATGTTAAAGTTTGTGAACAGGATAAAGTCTCAGCAGAGTTGAGCATGAAATAAGTTTTATAACCTCAGAAATCAGATATGGATCACCTTAGCTATTCAGCTAAATACTCATCAGGAAAACATGTCCGTGTAATGTATACCCCTTGAACCCCACTTTTATATAGCAAAACTGGGGTATGCAGGGGTATATCTAATTTTCTTATTTTTGTTCCAAAACATAGATTGTGGGTACTCGTTAGAACTGCCTCGGCAAGGCGGTTCTAACGTGTAGTCACAATCTGTGTTTTGAGCAAAAATAAGAAAAATAACAAAAATTTTCTACAAAAATTTTCATTTTTTGAACTTTAAAAATCTCTGTATATTGCTTGGGCAAATTTTCGTAATGTAACCTTGAAATATCACATTTCAAAGCTTGCAACTGACAAGGTGCTGATCAGAGACATTCTTGTACATATAAAATCACTGTAAAAATAGTTTTAGAAGTTGGGTGGTTACAGTGTGAGACATTTTCACTGTCAAAATATTTTAACAATGTATACACATGGAAATAAGTTAGGGAACACTTTTAGCTCTTGCGGAAAGTTTGAAAAAATCTGTTTTCCTTTTTTTCTGGCAATCTAAAATTTTTATCACATATATTTCATATCTTGGCCTAGCTACAGACCAATTTATGGAAATTCACAACATTTCGTCTTTGTACTACGAAGGAGACAATATGCCATATGTGAAAAACTTCACTTTTACGGAATACAAGTTTGCCTTTTTGCTTCTGCACTCCGCAAAACCCAATTTTTGACAGCAAAACAGGAATAAAATATTGAATCTGATCGTTCTGAATGAATAAACGACTTCGGACCTAAAACTTCATGCATCATCTCTAAACCAGCTAATCATACAAAAACTACTGTTTGCATTGATTTCTATGGAAAGCAAAATTCTTGGATATTTTGCAAATAAAGTCGTAAAAGAATAATTCCGCTAGGACACTATAACCAGAATGTGCATGTTTATAATCCTAAAGGGTCATATCGAATATCTGACCCAACATGTACAACCTGCAAAATGTATACCCAAAGAACAAAACGTGATCAAGAAACCTATCCCCGGGAAAGTATGGACCTACCGCCAACAGTCGGTCAGAAAATAAAGAATTTGTGATCAGAGTTCAACAAGCAATGTCTCAGCTTTATGCTTGCGAAAAATTACAATAATGCGAGGTCAAATAGTGAAGTTATCGCAACGACTAGCAGTGCGTTTCTTGAATTTAACAAAAAAATTTCTGAATCAAAGATGGCCGCTGTCCGCCACAGATAATGTTTGATGCTAACCATTTTTACATAGAAGCAACTTTGGATATTACAGATTCTGACAAGTTGTCAAAACATTCTTCATATTTTTTACAAAGAAGGATATGTACAGTCCAAAGGTGGTAGTCGCATTATTACAGGTGTTCCCTAACTTATTTCCATGTGTATATTTGAGCCTTTGCGCAAGAAAACAAAAATTTGGGGTTCAGACCAGGTCCCACTCTGTGCAGCCACAGAAGATGACTAGAAGCTTAAAATCTCTGATTTAAAAAGAGAAATTATACTGTCAGTGTAGTGAAAACTAAGGCTCACAGCTGATTTGCACAGTTACTTCTGATTTTACCTGTTCTTGTGAGGCTGCAGCTGATGCTGTTGACTGTCCGACTGTGGATTGCTGGGCGGAGGGTAGATCCATGTTTAATTCAAGACTGAAATGTCAAAGAAAACAATGAATGCTGCAATGGATAAATCATGTGTGCAGTTAACTTCTTGACAGACATAAACGTCATGTTTATCTTCATTTCGTTCATACTGATCCTTTTGTGATAACAGATTCTCATATTTTTCCATTATAAGAACTCCAATGTGTTAATGTGCCCTGCATTAAAATGAGGATATTTTCTACGAAAAAATAGGTCCTGTGGACAAGGTAAAGATCTGTTTTTAGACAACAAGAATCTATCCTAAGTTTGTGGATAATCTCCCTAAATATTGTAACTGACCCCACCTACTTTTACATTGTGAATTATCATACATTTGAGGCCCTCCACTCTCCCCAAAACCTGTAACCTACAAAGGTTCATCTGCGACCTGTTGCATTAAACTGTCAACCTTTGGGTTAGATATGGTCAATATTCTAGAGTTACACATTGTGTCCTCTCTATGGTCTATAACCCTTACCCCTGTTACACCTTAGCTAAACCCTGTAACACCTTCCTTTTCCCCTTAAAAACCCTAGCTATACCCTGGTACCTACCCAGCTTCATCTGCGACTTCTTGCATCAGACTGTCGACCTGCGACTGTGGTGTGGTCAGTGTTGAGGAGTTACACATTGTGTTCTCCATCACTTGTGACTGAACATCAAGGTTCTCAAATTGCTGCTCAAATCTGTCCATCAACTGGGATACCTGCCAAATGCATTGCATATAACTACAAAAAGCCATACAATTTGTGCTTGAATAGGGGGTCTCCACCAAATCACTAAATATAAAATTTCAACTATTATTCAATGATTTTCTTTTCCTACGACTGATATTGGTTGAATAGTTTTGGTGTCAGTTATGATGTAGATTCCACTGTGTGCATTTGGCTGGTAGTAAGTTTGGTTTATATAGCTTAGTGGCCACCTTTTGAGAAAGAGCCATTCACTAAGTTTGCAAACATTTTCTGTGTGATACTTGTTTGCAAGTTTGATTGCTTTCAATTTGAGTTTCTTAGGATGGAATTTTGGATTTTATTTTATATCACCTGTATCTGATCATTTCTTGACCTACCTTTTCTAAGTTCATAGACTTCATGGCTGATTCCATTGACTTTACCACACCGGCCATAGACCCTGTTACCTGAAATATGTAAGAAGGGAAAATTGATACAGTCAAAAGTAAATGGTTTTTTGTTCAAAAGTACCTTTTCTTAAAAATGGCAGAGGACCTTCTCTACCTTGCTCTATCAATGATGAGATAGCACTTTTAAGTTTAAACTGACCAGAAAGTATAAGTATTAAATAAATTTCAAACAAATAAAATTATTTATCATTTTAGAGTCTGTACATATTCTAAAGAGTTCTCAAATCAACACTGTATCAATATATCTCTATTTTTTTTTCACTTTTTTTTGGCTTCTTATAAAATTTTTGTTTGTAACAGTGTAAAACTGCCTTTATATTCCAAGAGTCAAAACTGAACATCACGAAAACATGCCCGTGTAATGTATACCCCCTTGAACCCCACTTTTATATAGCAAAACTGGGGTATGCAGGGGTATACCTATTTTTCTTATTTTTGCTCCAAAACATAGGTTGTGGGTACTCGTTAGAACCGCCTTGCCGAGGCGGTTCTAACGTGTACCCACAATCTATGTTTTGAGCAAAAATAAGAAAAATATCAGAATTTTTCTATTGAAAATTTTCATTTTTGACAACTTTAAAAATCTCTGTATATTGCATGGGCATGTTTTCGTAATGAACAAGAACATGCTGGTAATGATCTAAGAGAAGTTTTCTCATCATGACAAGGCTCAACACTCTCATTTACAACGGCATAGATCCACTGATACGGTTGATAAGCACATTATTTTCTCCACAAAATAGCAAATTCTTGCTACTTCCATGTGCAATTGGGTTAATGCTAGACCTGGTGAGTTACAAAGTTTGGTCAAATTCATTTCAGCCATGTCATGAAAAAACAGACAATCTGCATATGCGAAAACAAAGACGCAGATCAGCTTCGCGGTTACCACGAAGCTGATCAGCGCCTTTGTTTTCGCTACATGGATAGTACAATTCCTCTACTTTCTAAATCCAAAATTTCCAGCAACTCGCCATCTTCTGTGACGGTACAGACCAGTTTGTGTCAGACCTGTACAAAAACCACATTGTTGGTTTACTCATGACACGGCTCATTTTCCTCCATGTGGCTTGTTTAAGGACGCTGTACCTGTTTCATGGTAACTGCAGTCTGAACTCTGGCTGACACGGCATCTATTCTGGCACTCATTCTTCTGTAGTTTAAAGCTTGGTTCTTTTGTCGTATAGCATTCTCTGCATGTATCTTGGCCCCTTCCATGTTTCCTTTCTGTATAGCCTGTGGATATAATTAAATGGTACATCAGAGGATGTTATTATACATGTAGTAATGTTCTAATTTCTTTTGCAATGGTTAACATTGGTAAACATTTTTTTTTTTTCTTCTCAATTTTCATTTCCAAATTCAATGATCAAGATTTATTTCATTTCCTTTTTTATTTACAAACAGCTGATAATTTATATAGTATTACAATGTTATTTCAATGCACACATGCTTGGATCCATATAATGATAACCTGCAATGTTGCATGTCCATGAATCATGGGCAAGATAAGTTAAAAGAAAAGTAACCAAAAGACTGCAAAATGAAAGACCCAAAACCTAAAATAAAATTTTATTTGTTTTTAATTTTCTACTTAACTACTCTTTTTTCTGCCTACTCCATTGTTTTTATTTTTTTTACTTTTTTTTTTTTTTTTTTTTTTTTTTTGGGGGGGGGGGGGTGCTTTTCAAAATGATTTATCTTGTTGTTGTTCTTGTTGTTTTGTGCAATACAAAATACTTTGCATAACAATCAATCAACTCTTTAACCCAATGGGTAGGCAATTGCAAACATGTAACAGGGATTTCCCTCGGAGTTTTAAATTAGGTGACCAGTGTCCCACTACTGGCAGCTTCTGGAGGCATTTTGACAACATTATCGAGATATTGGTGGACATTTACTTCAGGAAACAGAAATATTTGAGAATTTTGTGGGACTGACCCCTCTGTGGACAGTTTTAGGGGTAATTGGAGGCAAAAAGAGGTCAAAATGCACATTTTTGTGCACCAGGGAAAACCCTGATTTAATTTTAAGGATAACCCAATATCTGACCTTTTTCAGCTTGACTTTTTCTTCTTTTTCTGATTTCTCTGACCTCTTGGCATTTCTCTCCAGATCCTTTGCAGCAAACTTCAAGTTAAACAAATGTTCTGATAGTGGAGTTAAGGATAATATGGTGTCAGAACATAGTTAAAAATTCAATATACTACAACATATGAGCCTCGACGCGAGAAAACCGGTCTTCGAGGTTTTCAACCAGGTCAGACACAAACCGGCCTGTACTCTCTCAGAAAAAGGCTAGAAGCTTGAAATTTTGGATTTAGGAAGAAGATAAATTGCACTATCCGTACAGCGAAAACTTATGCTCTGAACAGCTGTGCAGTTACTGATCACGCTGAACAGCTATGCAGTTACTGATCACGAAGTGAACAAGGTTTTTTACCCGCCAACGCTGAGCTGTGTAGTAGAATCGCGAGTTATGATCCAGACCTCCATGAATACAGATCGAGCCCTGACTCTCTGCTGACTGGGCTTTGATAAGTAACTCAACCTTTACACCTTTGTTTCAATTGTTAGAAAATCTTACACTCCCGTCCTGCCAATAGTCAATATCTATAACACTGGCTATTTGCATAACTGTCTTGCCAATAACGCCACTTATCACACCACCGTAGTGTGGATAAGCGGCGTTATTGGCAAGACGGTCGTGCTGTAAGGCTCAGGTAGTGATATCATTTCAAAGTAATGGTCAGAAATTTATCGACTTATAACACAGTAAAACAAGAAAAAGCAGCAAAGCTGCGGGAGTTTAAATACTCTGTTTCATCCAGAGTTTAGGCAAAAACGGGTATCAGAAACACCAGTCCTAATGCACCAGTCATTTGTATCCCCCTGGGATAGCGGGGCTAAAGTGCTGGGTTTTAACCTCTAATGAGTCCCGGCCGTGCCAAGGATAAGCCAGGGTTTTAAAATTTCCCGCCAATACAGAGTCGTGAACATAAATTCAAATTAGATAATAGTTGTATTTCAACATTTTATTACTTCTATGGTCCTTATTTAATGTAAATTGAATGACCCTGTACATTTACATGCAGAAATTCAAACTCCTCTCTCATATTCTTTTTCAATAGAACAACTACCAGCTGTTGTTCCACATTTTTGGCAGTCTTTAGGGAGCGGGGGCTTTTAGCAGGGATTTTACCACAAATCTGACCCCTCAATGCCGGGCTTTTAGCCGGGCTTCGAAAACTGAAAAATTAAATGCCTTGCTATTCCCTGGCCCCAGAGGGGCAGTGGATACAAATGACTTGGTGTATAAGAACAATTTCAGTGTTTAAAGCATGAGCAATCAGATTTGGTATGCTCATCACTGATATGAAGGTGTAAGTACACATGGAGTTGGCTATATGCCGGATTGTCCTCAAGGACGCCCGATCATTGCTATACTTAAAGCTCACCCTGTGAGCCTAACGGCTCAGGTGAGCTATTATGGGTGCAGAAAGTCCTAGTCAACAATGTTTCAATCATGTCAGGGCGAAGCCCCGTCTCCCTGGATATTTGCCAGTACTCTTGGGATTTAATGTGTTGCTCAATGACATAAACATGGCACATCAAGTGTGGATCTAACCTAGGACCTCTTGATTCAGAGCCCGATGCTCTACCACTAGGCCACCATGTTTCCCTTTTAAAGTGATCTTATTTTTTTATTATGTAGACAGAACATAGCTTTTTAGTTTGTTTATTTTATATATAACCTGATCTTCATGAAAGAAATGTGCTGTCTGTGGGAATGATTGTCAGGCCCATTTCATTATGAAGCATTTTGTTGGTTTAGTTTTGTATGGCAGAATATCATTATTTTCTGTCATGTGGTGTTAGGACCAGCCATTTCTGAGTATATAACAAATGAGCCGCATCGTGAGAAAACCAGATTTTTGCCTATATGAAAACAAAGGCGCAGATCAGCTTCACAGTAACTGAGAAGCTGATCAGAGCCTTTGTTTTCGCTACACAGATAGTACAATTTCTCTTCTTCCTAAATCCGAAATTTCAAGCTTCTAGCCTGCTTCTGTGACAGTACAGGTTTATGCCATACCTTGTCGGAAACTCCAAAGACCGGTTTTCTCATGCCGGGCTCAAATATTTTTAGAGCTCAAGGACACTGCTCTGCAAATGTATGGAACCCAGAACCTCTAGCTCTGGAATTAGCTACTCTACCACCAGGTCATTGCTGTACCGTAAAATACCAAATTCCATGCATATCCTTTGTGATTTTTATAAAGCCTGTTGTGTGCATCTATTTGGTAGTAAGCCCCTTTGAAAGAGGTCTGGTGTAAAACATAACCATGCACATCAATACTAAATGTGTACATGTAGGGTGTAGCTGTGATGTTTTCACATGAAACAGACAATATTGCACTCTGTTCTTTTATTAATTTCTGTTTTCACAATCACTGACTGTGTCTAGAGAAGATCTTTGCTTTGTGGTTAACATTATAAAACCATTTTCATTCTTAATTCAACTGAGCATAAAAATATCAGCATTAATGTATCAGCAGTACTGTTTATTACATTTATCAGCTAGGACAACTGGCTGGCTTTGGTGATTTACATCTGAAACTGAAAGTCCCACAGACTTTGGCTAGTCCAATATTTATGAAGCAGAAAAATTTAAACTTGGTTGAGCTGTGCTTGTTATGGTGTCCTTCTTCATTTATACAGTTGATAAAGTTTTTCATGATTTATCATCAGAGACCAATAATCCTTCTTTTAAGCTTTCTGGTTTGTGGAGTGAGTCATGGATGATTACATCCCCTGCCTCTGAGCATGGTTATGCTGAAAGACAATAGAAATCATGCATAAGAAAGTGTTTGAGATGAAGGCACATTTTTATATTTATAAATCAATCTTCAAACACAATCTTCATCACTTCATGCAGACTACATCAATTTCACAACTTTTTTTAACATAATCTTCATAAGTTGTATTATTTCATATATATGCAGCCTGGTTTAAATTGTTCTTTGTCGCAAACCTCGAAGACAAAGCTCGAGTAAGCAGCCACTGTGATGATAAAAGTGTGTATTTTGCAGATGCAGAAAACACTGTATCAATACATTTCAACAACAAAGTAACTTCATAGAGCTATGATCAGTGGTACATCACATTTCTACATTTATCAAAATCAAACCCTTGCTACTGAGTTTCAAAGCTTAAAATCATGAAGTTTTGCAGTTTATGGCCAATATAGATAAAAAATGGTACATGTATTATAAATACCAAAGAAAGTGTCTGATTTGGAGTGGTTTCTGTCAATGTGCATGTGTGGTTCTTGGTTTGGAAAATGTAAGTGTAATGGCTGGTCAACACTCTAGCAGCCCATCTATTTATCAAATTCTCACAGCCTGAGGGTGACAGTATGTTTTTCAAAGGTGTTATTTTACAAACTTAACAAAATGATTTAAGTTTTTATTAAACTGCTATAAAAATATTTAGAAACTTGTATACAAAAGTTACATACATACCTAAAATACTGCTCAATGAATCACAAAACTGATGAGCTAGCTGTCCTGAGTACCCCATCAGCTTTGCATCTTTCAACCATCCTTCCCAACCATTGGCCATAATATTAATTTACTGAAAATAAAGACAGGAAACCTTTTTAATAAGAGCCATATCATGAGAAAACATTTTATGCATGCTAAAGTCGAGACTTAGATAAGCTGCAGCAGCAGGATAAACACAGCTACACAATCAATGAAGTCTTGTTTTTAAAAACAAAAAAGATAGTACATTTCCACTGCTTACTGTACTCAATCCTATACTTCAGGCATCTACCCAGTGCCTGTGGTTTTGTCTAACCAGGTTTTCTTTGTATACTGTTATAATGTTGCTTAATGTCCCAGTCAACAGCAAAGCTCATGTCAGAATGCATACATGTGACATCATCCTTAGTATGTGTCTTTTCTATGTATTTGTTTGGCATGTGGCAGAAAAAACAAACAAAGATACTTCGGAGAGAGAATGGGAAAACAAACTGCTGCCCATACACAATCTTTCAGAAACTGTGTTTTTCAGAATCTCACTTTTCTGAAACACCTCAAGAAAAATATCACCATAACATCCTTTTCAATTTGTAACCCAAAAGTCTTGAAAAGAGCCGCAAAAAAAAAGGAAAAGAAAATCGGTCCACTAATAAAAAAAAAAAGAAAATCAATGGGTGATTCCTCTGTATGGTAGACATTGAATAGGGTGGAGCCCTGGTATTGCGGTCTAGCAGATGGCGTATTTAGAAAAGACATAAAACATAGTTTCTGGAAGATGGTGTATGGACAGTAAAGACACAGGCTGGTTGAGCTGCCTGCAGCAGCTGGTGTATTTAGAAAAGACACAAAACACTGGAGGATGGTGTATGGACAGTAAAGACAGGGACCCACCCCAGGGACCCACCAGCCTGTGGTATTTAGAAAAGACACAAAAGATAGTTTCTGGAGAAAGGTGAATCAGTGATTTTTTTCAGCATTTTGGGAACGGTACCAGTATCGGTTCAATTGGGAAAAACGGCCTAATTTTACCATGAATTAAGAAAATCTTAAGACCAGTAAAAATATCATGATAAGTGTTACCATGATTTGTTTTCTAAAAGTAAACATCATATGACTGTGACACATGAAAATTAGCATTATTCCATGTCTAAATATCAGATTAATTGGTGCTTATAACAGTACATGTTTAATTAAATTATGGTTGCAGTTGTAAGCCTGATTGGGAAACTTTCTCAGATTGGGAATTTTTAACCATGCATTTGGGAAAAAAGATAATTTTTGCCATTGGGAACGACTCCTAAAACCGGAGTCTGTTTTATAGCGAAAAAAAATCACTGTGAATGGACAGTAAAGCCAATGACCAGCGACCATGGCTGGTCGAGCTGCCTGCGGCTAGTGTAATTAGAAATTTTAAAAAGATACAAAACATATATATATATAGTTTCTGGAGGATGGTGTTTGGCGATGCACGACATTTCGTCGAAAATGTGTTTTGTAGAAAATGTTGTAACTTCAAAAATATTCACCATAAAATTTTTACATTTATTCCGTAGAAGACTAGCCTATAGTATAGGTTCACATTTTGAGCCACCAACCACTAGGGTTAGGCTAAAGGTCTGGGCTGATGATGGGGACATTTTCGACAAATGTAATTTTCGACGAAATGTCGCGGAGGCGTTGTTTGGGAATCCGCGACATTTCGTCGAAAATTACATTTGTCGAAAATGTCCCCATGCCCAGACAAAACACATTTTCTGAAAGGAAATGTCGTACATCAGGTGTTTGGGCAGTAAAGACACCAAGAGCTGCCTGCTTGATAAAACTTGTGATTCACTGACTGGTGTATTTAGAAGAGCTGGTTTATTTAGAAGAGACACAAAACATAGTTTTTGGAGGATGGTGTATGAACAATCAAGACACCAACCAGCCTGTGGCTGGTGGAGCTGCCTGCGGCAGCTAGTGTTTAAAAACTTTAGAAATTTTCAAAAGACACAAAACATAGTTTTTGGAGGATGGTGTATGGACAGTATTTAAGACACAGACCAGCCACAGGCTGGAGCTGCTGGCTGGTCGAGCTGCCTGCTTGATAAAACTTGAGATTCACTGACTTACAGTCTTTTGGGTTGTGTATTGTCTAGTATGTTAAGCATTTTACTTTGGTCTGAATAGTTTACTGGTGACATGCCAAATGACATTATTTCACCAGGGGGTCTGAGCCTCTGCACAATTATTCATTGACATTTCTACTTTCACTTTCCGAATATCTTTCATTGGTATTTCTGTCAGGCTAAGTCACTTCCTGTTTGACTAATATCCGGACTTCAATGCATAAATTAAAAGGTTCCGAGCTGCTCAATACAGAAAGCTTTGCAAAAAGCTTTATATATAGGCAGTGAGGCCATCAGTCTCAGCAACCGAAAGACACTTTGACAGACAGTGAGGACATCCATCTCAGGAACTGAAAACTGCCTTCTAGTTAGCCATGAGTCTCATGAACCCAAAACTGCCTACCGGTAGTAAAGACACTATGAAAGACAGCATCATTAAGACAGTGAGGCCATTCCTCTTGGGAACAGAAAACTGATAAGACTGACGCCAACCGTCTCAGAGGCAGTGAGGCCATCTGTCTCAGAAACCGAAAACTGCCTACAGGCAGTTAAGAAACTTTGATCTGAATTTGAACGGATCTCATTCTGACTTTGAAACTTAGAACGGAAAACTGCCTACCGGCAGTTTTAAAAGAAACTTTGATAGACATTGATGCCAACCGTCTCAGCAACTGAAAACTGCCTTACGGCAGTTAAAACACTTCAATAGACAGTGAGGCCAACCATCTCAGAAACCGAAAACTGCCTATGGCAGTTAAGACACTTTGATAGACAGTGACGCCAACTTTCTCAGTGAAGCCATCCATCTAAGGAACCGAAAACTGCCTACGGCAGTTAAGACACTTTGATAGGCAGTGATGCCATCCATCTCAGGAACCGAAAACTGCCTACGGCAGTTAAGACACTTTGATAGGCAGTGACGCCAACTGTCTCAGTGAAGCCACCCATCTCGGGAACCGAAAACTGCCGTACGGCAGTTAAGACACTTTGATAGAGAGTGATGCCATCCATCTCAGGAACCGAAAACTGCCTACGGCAGTTAAGACACTTTGATAGACAGTGACGCCAACTGTCTCATTGAAGCCACCCATCTCAGGAACCAAAAACTGCCTACGGCAGTTAAGACACTTTGATAGAGAGTGATGCCATCCATCTCAGAAACCGAAAACTGCCTATGGCAGTTAAGACACTTTGATAGACAGTGACGTTGGTTGGTTTTAAAAGAAACTTTGATAGACATTGATGCCAACCGTCTCAGCAACTGAAAACTGCCTTACGGCAGTTAAAACACTTCAATAGACAGTGAGGCCAACCATCTCAGAAACCGAAAACTGCCTATGGCAGTTAAGACACTTTGATAGACAGTGACGCCAACTTTCTCAGTGAAGCCATCCATCTAAGGAACCGAAAACTGCCTACGGCAGTTAAGACACTTTGATAGGCAGTGATGCCATCCATCTCAGGAACCGAAAACTGCCTACGGCAGTTAAGACACTTTGATAGGCAGTGACGCCAACTGTCTCAGTGAAGCCACCCATCTCAGGAACCGAAAACTGCCGTACGGCAGTTAAGACACTTTGATAGAGAGTGATGCCATCCATCTCAGGAACCGAAAACTGCCTACGGCAGTTAAGACACTTTGATAGACAGTGACGCCAACTGTCTCAGTGAAGCCACCCATCTCAGGAACCGAAAACTGCCGTACGGCAGTTAAGACACTTTGATAGACAGTGACGCCAACCAAAATAGGAACACAATACTTTGGCCGTGCTGGCTGTGGCAGCTAGTGAATGTAGAAAATGTGTTAACTGAAGAGTAAAACTTGTTTGTGTTAAACTTACACCTGTACTTTCACTTTCGAATGACGACTTCCTCCTGAATTTGTTTCACGTTAAAAGTTAAATTCCTGATTTTACAACTTGTTTCTACGTTAGTTATCACTTTAAAGTCTCCGGCATCTGTAATTACAATTGTCCAACAGCGAGCGACTCCAAATAGGTCTTGAAATCGCGAGAAACGTTCATCATTTGCTGCATTGCGTTAGATTTTCAATAATTTTAGAACCTTGTCGTTGCTACGGAGACCCGGAAACGCTATGGTACCCGCGTTTCGCATAACGTGAGATTCGATAAGCTGGTGAAAAAAAAATATGATGGATCCATTCCAAAACAATATGGCCACCCAGTTCGGTCGATTCCGTATTTTATTTAGAAAATCATTTATTGAAAATGTATACATAAATATTTTGAAAAACATATTTTTATGCAATTCATTTTATTTGATCATTTTTTTAAAACACCTTCGGTGTTTTTTTACGAACGCCTACGGCGTTCGTATTTGTTCGGCATGTGGCGGAAACAGCCGAAGACACTTCGGAAGGACAATGTGTTTACATACTAAAGACACCTCGACCGGCCAGCCGTAACCTCGACCGGCCAGCCTACGGCTGGCCGGTCGAAGCTGCCTTCGGCAGCTGGTGTCTTTAGAAAAAAAGGAAATTGAAAGAAGGTCGGTCCAAACATTTGTACTGAGTTCCTCTTTCATTGACATGAAGTTCCTGATCACGAACTGCAGGGGTTATACTGAAAGTGAAAGTAAAAACTACTAAACCTTTCTGGAGTTACACCAAAAGCAAAAGACAGGATAATATCGGTATAGCACCATTGAAAAACAAAGGGAATCTACTCACTGATGCTAAATCTAAAGCTAATATATTATTGAAACAGTTTATTTCCGTCTTTACTCGGTCAACGGACAGTACAAAACCAAAAGTTGGGACTTTTGAAAATATTCCACCTATTTCTCAAATCTCCATAGACAACAATGGTGTCTTAAAACTTTTGAAACGCCTGGATGTACATAAAGCGATGGGTCCAGACTGTATTCCGAATATTGTGTTAAAAAACTGTGCTGATGAAATCTTGCAAGGTCTCTGTACCATATTTCAACATTCTCTAAATACCGGAACATTACCTTCGGACTGGCGTAATGCAAATATTACACCTGTTTTCAAAAAAGGAGATAGACACTTAGCCGAAAATTATCGTCCAGTCTCACTGACGTCGGTGCCTTGTAAAATACTCGAGCATATTATTTGTAGCCATATGTTGAAGCACTTTGAAAAACATAAAATACTGACAACATTGAACCATGGTTTTCGATCTGGGTATTCAACAGAGACTCAGTTGCTCGTAACTATGCACGATCTTCTACAGGCCAACGACGCAAGAGTTCAGGTCGACATCGCCATACTCGATTTTTCCAAGGCCTTTGACACCGTCCCCCATGGAAAGTTACTACACAAGCTAGATGCATATGGAATTAGAGGGAGTTTACACAAGTGGCTCAGCTCCTTCCTCCAAGACAGGCAGATGAGAGTGGTAGTAGAAGGGGAACACTCTGAATCAGCTCCAGTTGAGTCCGGAGTACCGCAGGGGACGGTGTTGGGGCCATTGATGTTCCTTTGCCATATCAACGACCTTCCTGATACAGTTAAGTCTCAAGTTCGACTCTTCGCGGACGATTGTTTACTCTACAGACAGATAAAAAACCAAAATGACCATTTAATATTGCAAAATGACTTGAATGAACTTGAAAAATGGGCTGCCAAGTGGGGCATGCGTTTTAATGCCAAAAAATGTTATATCTTATCTATCCGCCAAAAATCATCAAGGTTCTATCAATTAGACGGTGAAATTCTTCAGGAAGTAAACTCATCTCCATACCTAGGAATTACAATATCAAATGACTTACAGTGGAAAACTCATATTACTAACATTGTGAAAAAAGCAAATTCAACACTGGGATTTTTACGTCGTAATCTTAAGTACTGTCCAATGGAATGTAAAAGACTAGCATACATCGCGTTAGTACGATCAACTTTGGAGTACAGTGCTATAGTTTGGGACCCGTACCAACAACAAGACATTCAGTCACTTGAAAAAATCCAGAGACTTGCCGCAAGATTCATTAAAAATGACTATCACTCAAGATTCGAAGGGTGCGTAAGGGAGATGCTCCAGGACCTGAAGTTACAACCACTACAACAACGCAGACTGGAATCAAGACTGGTTATGCTATATAAAATTGTTAGGGGTATGGTACCGGCAATCAATGCTGACGAGGTATTTATTCCAATTAGGAACAAAAGACAAATCCGAGCAAAAAAACACCAAGACTATTACACATCTAACTTTGTGAATAAATACACACAAAACAACTCAGAGTGTTACAAAGTACCTGAATCAAACTCAGATCAATTCAGAAACTCTTTCTTTGTGAAAACTACCAGTGACTGGAACTGTTTATCAGACGACCACATTCGCGCAGAGACAGTCAACAGCTTTAAGACAGCTGTCCATTCGTATGTAACTAGTCAATAAATGCGCACACCCGCGGTTAAAGTACCAGAATTGGTCCTACCGTCAACAAAATACAGATACAGATACAGATACAGATAAAAAAGTAAAATGAACACTGGAATGAAATTACACAATTCAGTGAATTTACAAAAAGG
This sequence comes from Rugalucina vietnamica, assembly GCA_964017185.1. NCBI lineage: Eukaryota > Metazoa > Mollusca > Bivalvia > Lucinida > Lucinidae > Rugalucina > Rugalucina vietnamica. The sequence goes on along the minus strand of OZ024874.1, from coordinate 59,524,319 downwards.
ATACTATCCATAGACATTTTGATATTACGATTAGATTCACTTGCGTCTGGTGACTTTCTTCAAGCTATCGAATATATTCCGATCTTATTTTCAAACCTTAATTTGATATTAGGCGATTTTTATGCCAACAGAAATGACTCTTCCTCAAGTGACTTGTGTATTTTGATGATGACGTCATCGAATATTGTGTACCAGGAAAAGCCGAACCGACCTGAACAATTAACTGTCCCGGGTCGTTCCGTCCTGTCGGAAGGTCGAACATTGGTTCGACCTCAACTTCAGTATGCAGTTCCACTTTGGCATTCCTATAATGAAACTCAGACTGCTAAGATTGACAAGGTGCAGAGGACTGCAGCCAGGTGGGCCTGCAGGAAATGAATGAACACCAGTAGCGTCGGTGATATGTTAGATGAACTCGAAAACCACATAAATAACAATACTAAAAAAGCAAACCAAACACTTGGATTTCTCAAACGCAACATTAAAGTTCACAATCAAGACCTAAAATCTACAGCATACAAAACACTGGTAAGACCTCAGTTGGAATACGACCCCTCTGTCTGGTCTCCCCACTCCGACTGTGATATATACAAGATAGAATCTGCTCAGCGCAGAGCGGCTAGGTGGGCTACTCATGACTACAGGTCCACCTCTAGCGTAACCCAAATGCTCGAAAAGCTCTGCGGACGTCCATTAGAGCAAAGACGCTTAGACACTCGACTGGCCATGCTATACAAGATCACATATGATCTTGTGGCAATGCCTCTGATTGACTACCTCATACCAAACCGCAGGGAGTCCAGATTCATCCACCCCTGGTTTACAGACAAATTCACACCTCTACCAGTTACTACAAATACAGCTTTCCCAAAGAACTGTAGTACATTGGAACGTTCTACCCACCATCATTGTCATTCTCCCTACTGTGGCACAGTTCAGTCATGCTGTCTGCCATGTGGTGTATGTGTCTCTCTAATCACCAGACAATGTTTTATTCTTTTATCTATACTAATATTCTTCTTTCACTGTACAAACGCATTTCGCCCACTTCACTCTGCTTTTATTTCAACTAACCCCGCTTTAGCACTTGGTATACTGGAATTCCTTCTGAAGTCCTCTAAGGAGGTTAAGAAGTATTGGCAGATACATGTAGATAGTCAAGAAAAGAAAAATAAAGTACAAATTTCCCGACATCTGAAGAGCCCGTCCCGTCGACAAAAATAAGCGTATACTGCCCGGTTTGAACTTTTAGCTATGTGAGTAACTTCCTACATGCATATCCTAAAGCAAACACATGTGTGTTTGCTACAAGATACACTCCGGTACAGTGTCTCTTGACGAAGACAAATACCTGACTCCGGCGCCCAACTTAAGGTATACTCGGGCCATACACAAGACAATTTGCCTATAGCGATACCCTTAAAAACTCATTTTCCCCACAACTATTCTGGTTCTGAATAGCCCCCCTCCCTTCTTCAGTGGTGGTCTCATTCTATTTAAATCATAGGCCCAGAGGCATGCGTTTTAGAATGTCTCTGATCTATATCTTGTAAATAGTTTTAATTGCCCACACCAAATGTTTTTTTTTTTTTTTTTTTTTTTTTTTTTTTTTTGACCATTATACAATTCTGAATTTAGCCACGAACCCCACACCTAAGGTGATGATCAGAAATTGATCGACTCATTATCTATCTCTATCTATCTCTATATACTGCCATACGCCCTCGCGGACCTTCTAGGCAGGTGTGAGCATAGTCTGTTAGTATCAGACAGGTAAAAGAATGAAATTTAAGGAGGATGAAAGGGTGAAAGTGAAGGATAAAAAAGGTGTGTCATGATCTTGTTGGGTTCGAAAACACGTCTTGACGGTTTGGTTGTTTAATCTATTCTAATTCTAACTCACAAAGCATGCATACATGTGATATAAATCTTGTCAGAGGTAATTATAGTAAAGACCTACAGAGTTGTTGCCTTATACCATACACACTCTTATTAGAGCTCTGATACATACATTACATTCCATTCCTTTCTTTAAAATGAAATTAAAATCAAAACTTTAAAATTTAAATTCAAACATTTCATATGTTACAGGTACCTAAATCTAAGGTGTTCTTAACTAGAATCAAGTTGGTAAAATTCATGAGAATGTTATCAAATTATTCTGAATGATAAAACATGAAGTTCTGATAAAATATCCAATTAAGTATGAACAACTGTTCTTTTATTTTAGGATATGGCAATTAAACTGTAATTGAATGAAAACAAATGTCAAGTTGTAAGCACCTTTCTCACAGAACACACATACCAAATGTCACTGATTAGATGATTTGTAATGTCTGATTCATGAATTACATGATACCAAGCCCTGCCTGTTGATAATAAGGTTTTACATGACAGACATGTCTGAAGAAAGTTTGATTGTGTGGGCTTAGCAATCTCAACCGTGGACCAAATTGTCCTGTCACAGTAAAAATGTCTTTCTCCCACTTCGAGTCCAACTTGCCCGGTTGTCTGCGTAGAATTAATACTTTCTGTCCCAGAAGGTAGCGTCTATAATCCTTCGCCAATCGTCTGTCCGCATACTTTTTCATGATCGCCTTTCGTCTCGCGTCTGTTTCTCGTAGATTTCTCGGGGCACTTCCCTTATCAACTGAAGGAAGTTTGGTACGTATTTCCCTTTGGAAATGTAATGAACTCGGGGACTTGTCTGTGGCACAACTAGGGGTTGTTCTAAAAGTTAGGAGGAACTTGTATATTTCAATTTTCCAGTCCTTTCCTGCTAAACATGCTGCTTGAATTGCCTTTTTCAGAGTTTTGTTGAAGTTTTCAACTAGGCCATTTGCACGTGCCCAGTATGGAGTAACTGTACGATGTTTAATCCCGTGTTCTGATAGGAAAGTTTCCATTTCTTTTGACACGAACGCTTTGCCGTTGTCTGAGATAATTTCCTTTACGTAACCATGCGTACTGAAGATTTTTATCAGTTTATTGATGATCGAGGTTGACGTTATGGACTTCAAAATTTCTACTTCTGGGTAACGTGAGTAATAGTCCATTATAACTAAACAATAGTATCCTCCCTTAAAAGGTCCTGTCAAATCAATACCGATTTTCTCCCATGGTCCGTTTGGAAGTTCAGTCGGTAGTACTGGTGGTGGTCTTTCTGGATTTGCTAGTCTCTGGCAGATAGAGCAGTTTGATATCAGTCTTTCGACGTCATTACTTATTCCTGCCCACCATACCTTTTCTCGTAACAAGGCTTTAGAGCGGTAAATTCCTTGATGTGTTTCATGTAATATTGACAATACGCGTGCCTGTAATTTACGAGGTATTACTAGCTTGCTGCCTCTGAGAATCAGATTACCTTGTACAGATAATTCACTTCGTACTTTGAAGTATGGAGTTAACGTTTTGTCACGTTCAGTCCAGTTATCTGTTTCTATGTATTGTCTTATTTTCTTGAACAGTTCATCCTTTGATGATTCATTTTCTATTTCTTCGAGTGTCATCGCTTTTGGCACCGAATTTTCTGCACAATAGTTTATGTACAGTTCTGCATCACTGCTTAAAGTGTCGTTTGTACATGTATCGTCCTGATTTGGAGATCTGGATAAGCAATCGCTTGCATTCTGCGTTCCTGGTTGGTATTCAACTGTGAATTTATATGGTTGCAGCCGTAATAACCATTTTGTCATTCTTGCACTTGGTGACTTGTGATTAGGCTTGAATATGTTTATTAATGGTTTATGGTCTGTTATTACTGTAAAGTCTATACCATACAAGTACACTTGAAATCTTTCTATACCCCATGTAATTCCTAGCGCTTCGCGTTCTATTTGTGAATAACGTCTCTCTACTGCATTCAGTGTTCTGCTTGCATATGCAACTGGTCGAAAGTTGTCTCCGTGTTTCTGTTCTAGTATGCAACCTAATCCTACTGGACTTGCGTCACAAATAATCCTTATCTCTGCATTTTGATCGTAATATGCCATTACTTCTGCACTTATCATTGCATTTTTCAATGTCTCGAACGCGTCTTGCTGTTCTTTTTCCCATTGGAAAGACTGATTTCTCCGTGTTAGTTTACGCAGTGGTTCACTTATTGTAGCGAACTGAGGTACGAACTTTGAACAGTACGATACAAGTCCCAGAAAACTTTTCAGTTCTTTCACATTTGTTGGTCTTTCAGTTTGTAATACAGCCTGAATTTTGCTGTCTTGTGGCTTTAATCCTTCTGATGTCAATGTATGACCCATGAACGATATACTGTCCCTGCTGAAGATACATTTATCAGGGTTTAGAGTCAGATTCTTGTCTCGAAGTCTTTGTAACACTTTTCTCAAGATTTGATCATGTTCTTCCTGTGTCTTGGCATAAATAATTATGTCATCAGATATGTTCTTACAGCCTTCAATGTCCTGTAACGTTTGTTGGATTATCCTTTGATAAATCTCAGGTGCACAGGAAATTCCAAAATTTAGCCTGCAATATCTATATATTCCATCGTATGTCACGAAGTTTGTAATGTCCCTGCTGCTAGGTTCAAGGCCTATTTGATGAAACCCTTGGGCAAGATCTAACTTTGAGAATATCTTTGCTCCATTCATTTCTTCGAGGGTTTGGTCAATGTTTGGTAAGGGAAAGCGTTCCCTTAATACAGCAGTATTTGCTTCTCGCATGTCCACACATATTCGTATGTCATTGTTCTGTTTGGGGACTACAACAAGGGGTGAGAGCCATTCCGTGGGACCCTCCACTTTCTCGATTATCCCTTGGTCGAGGAGGTCATTCAGTTTATTTTTCACCTGTTCTCGCATTTTAAATGGCATTTTCCTCGCTGACTGAGCTACTGGCTGAATATCTCTGTCGATGTGTAGTTTCAGCTCGAAATCCTTCAATTTTCCTAGCCCTTCGTATCGGTCCTTGTATTCATGTAGTATCGAATCGACTTTTCCCGTGACTGAATCAGCTTCCGTAGAATTCACGCATAATTTAAGTAATCCAAGATCTAATGCGCACTTAAGACCAATTATTGACTTACACTGGCCATCAATTATGTGGAAAATTAATTTATGCACTTTTCCATTCACAACAACATTGAATTGTGATACTCCAAGCAATTTTAATGGAATTTTTGAAGCATAAGGGTAGATTTTAGCACTTGATTTTTCTAATTTTGTAGATGCTGTTTTCACTGAATTATATGTATCTTTATCCATGCAATTGACTGATGCACCACTATCGATTATCACCTGTATTGACTTTCCTTCAATTAAGATATCAATATTTGAATTGGAATCACTTACTTGGAACACATGATTAATTCCAGATATTTCCTCATTTTCATCTGCACTAGAATTTACTTCCTGAATTTCTGAATTTTCATCAACATAATTTACTTTTTGCTTTGACTTTGATCTACACATGTGGCTGAAGTGATTTTTCTTATGACACACTGAACACACAACATTACGCGATCTTAAACACTTGTATCCGCTATGACCCTCATATCCACATCGAAAACAAATTAATTTGGGTTTTCTTGGTGCTGTCCTTTGCTGCTGTTGACGTGGTTGATACTGCTTCCTAGGAGGTTTACGTTTCTCTATTCCATATGCGTACCCATTTTCCTGTGTTGCGCCTTTTGTCTGGTCCATTTTTGAAGAGTGCATTTCTGCCAAGTCTGATGCTCGAGATATTTCCTGGATTTTTGTTAGTGTCAGCTCTTTCTCTTTTAGAAACTTTTTTCGTAATTCTGTGGATTGACAGCTGTCCACTATTTGATCTCTTATCATGTCATTGATAGAATCCTCTGGATAGTCACACGAAATAGCCATTTTCTTCAATCTTATAATATAGTTGTCCATTTTCTCATCTTTCTCTTGTTTGCATGATCTGAATGCATGTCTTTCATAATGAATATTCTTTTGTGGTTTGAAGTAATCAGATAGTTTTCCTTTAACCTGACCAAAGTTCATGTCATTGATGTTTCCTAAAGTTTCGAAAATGTCCTGGACTTCCTCTCCAGCCAGGTGGAGTAGCATTGCTTTCTTCTGGTCATCTTTTGTAACACCTGATGCATTCACATAATAGTCAAATCTTTTCAAAAAAAGTTCCCAAGATTTTGCTAAGTTGGTATTTTCTCCTATCACTTTAAATGGTTGTGGAGCCGGCATGTCAATTTTTGAAGCCGCCATTGTCACGAATTTTAGAAGTTCTTGATGTTATCAAACTGTTTCTTAGTCACTAAAATCCGTGGAGAATAGACTAAATTTTGTTCCTTTGAACATGTATATCTTAATTAGTAATGTTCCTTTGAACACTTAAACATAGTTCCTTTGAACTAGATGCATTTTTCTTTATTTATTTATATTTAAAAATCCCATTTTTCGTCGCCAAAATATGTCATGATCTTGTTGGGTTCGAAAACACGTCTTGACGGTTTGGTTGTTTAATCTATTCTAATTCTAACTCACAAAGCATGCATACATGTGATATAAATCTTGTCAGAGGTAATTATAGTAAAGACCTACAGAGTTGTTGTCTTATACCATACACACTCTTATTAGAGCTCTGATACATACATTACAAGGTGATAGGAATTAGCTAAAAGCAGGGTTAAAAACAAGCTTTGTGGGATTATGGTCGAGAATGTTGCAACTTACAGATTATCAGAAGATAGATAAACTCGGCCTGGTACCAACTCAGCCCCTGAGTCAACTCGGCATTGGGTCAACTCCTAGAATATATGTAGTTCATGTATACTGAGAGGAACTAGAAACTTAAGTTTCCAACATTTTTTATTCTTTGCTTATTTTTAGATATAATTTACATATAACTAGTTGGTATATTTTGATTATGACAGTGTGCACTTCTGCTATACATTTTGCATTTTGAAAATTGCATTCCGTCATTTGGAATTGAGTTACGTTATTTTGACGTTTTCATACGAAAAATCATGCACGACCATGACAAGAGGCATTTTCGATGATGTAAGTTAACGAACATAAACATCTGCGATCGAAGTCATTACAATTTGCTCAACATAATGTTAATGTGAAATGTTTAGCTGCAAAACGTTAAGTTTAATTTTTGACGTCAAACATGAAAGTGCATTTTCGACGTTTTCTTATGTCGGTAAAGAATTTTCATGATGAATGATTAAAGTTGGTGTGCATTGAATCTCAGACAAGGCATTTGTCTTCTCGACATCGAAATTTTTAATCCGCTGTCGGTGTTTACAATGTTTACGTTTTTATTGTTAGCGTCACGTCAAAGTTAGGAATTGAGGTACCTTTTTTGCAAACAGGCGTTTCATTAGATCAGCAAATGATATACGCATTAAATAAAAGTTTAAATGGATCAGTTTCCTAGTACAGGAAAGCGTGGTTTACCTACACTTCAAACGTCAATGTGACGTCAAGCATAGTTGAGCGGACGTTTACGTTTATGCAAAAACTGCTTACAGTGCAAAATTGATACCATGTGACAATTTCTAAAAACCTAATGGAAGAAAAAGTCTGCAAACTCGCAATGGAAGCTAAATTATGGCTACGTTTATGACGTTAAGTTGAGAACGTCGGGGCAAACTAACGTGTGATTTTCAATGCATAACATGTACTGGGGACAACTTTCTTAAAGCTCCATTGGTTTGAGACACAAATCATAAAGATTTATGGTTCTTTACAGCATCATACACTTGAGCTTTGGATTAGATAAATGAATTTGAACACTCTGATTTTGACCATTGCGTCAAAAATCTGACCAGAGACAGTCCCCTGGGCAAATTTCTTATTTTATGACGAACCAATATTGTAACAGAAGCGTTACTTTAAGCAATTTTTATAATAGGAAACCATTTTTTGTATTGATTCAAAACAGGGACTCCATAAAGACAAAACTTAAGTTTCTAGTTCCTCTCAGTATAGGAAGAGCCGACTTGAAAATAAAAATCATTTTAGAAGTACTAATTAAGTTAATTAATAGTTATAAAATGCATTCCTCTTATTTGGCTTATTTTGCAAACATAATTATTATTTTAATTGATTCAAAATGCTATTAACGTGATCACAACCATTTCAATAAAGTTAAGAAGCATTCATCTGTAGACGGAATATTTCCATCTGTGTTCCGTTAGACCTCTCCACACCGACGGAAACGGGATGTACTTGGTCCTTGGTCGAAAATGAAAATTCAGCAAAACAGCAAAGAAAAGAAAACTGTGCTATTATACCTTATGTTAGATCTTTTCTGGCATACATGACAAATTATACAATCGATTGCAGACAGGCGCAACGAAAGCCGCTTTTCTTACCTGAGAAAACGCGACTGTCAATGAAATATTTTTAGGTCAGAAGATCTAATTGTACTTGAATGCGGGGTCAAAATTTATACATCAAACAAATTCTATCGATTGAAGTTCGTTCTTTTAACTTCTGCACACCGATGCAGTAAATGGCCATGCCCAGAGAAAAGGAAATTATATCAATTGCATTTATCAATGTTTTATCTTGATTTACATCATTATCATAAGCTTAGAAGCAATCAATTAGATGACGATCAATTATAGGGTGGATTTATTATAGAAAATTGCGATTGAATGAGATTAACTGCCTAGTCAAAAACGGTTATTGGCAAATCAACATCTTTTCGTGTGGCGCAGCTCTGTACTACTAATAGGACAAGTGACCTTTCCATTTTTGGAAAACACGCTCACTGACCTTGGTTTTGTTTCAAAATATTTTGGATTGACGCAACAGGAAACGTCGCGGATAAAGGAAATCCATTGTAAATATTCTACTTGTTAAAGTAGACAGACACATAAAATACTAAATAATTTCAACGGTGTATATAAATAGATCAGGGGAGACTACTTTAAAATCAAAGTCGAAAATCATTTGTGTTGCTGGTTTAATTTAAACTTTGTAGGCAATATTAGGCTTTTACTGGAAGGGTTTTGCTACTGCTACAAATACGTAACAAAATAATGCGATCAACAGCAAATTAACACAGCTACAGGTCACTTACAAAATCTGTAATCAATACGACATTGGTTTAAAGGCAACTAATGCTAAGCCGTCACGGAAGTGGAGCGAGGTCACGAACTGTATCGGAATGCAGGTTAGCCTGCTAGCTAATCTAACTCAGTTGTATGGCTCCATGTTAAAGTCAAGAATGCCTATTAAAGTCATAGTTTAAAGAAGATACAAATACCATAGCCAGAAAATAATATTTATTGTTTCAGTATTGTATAGCTACCAGTAAACCGGACACACATACAATATATACCAGGCCGAGTTGATCCAGTTGATATATCTTCATATACAGTGTCGATTAATTCCTGATCATCTTCTCAGGTGTATGTGGAGTGGGTGGCTAAATTTTGAATTAGCGAAGTCAGAATCAGAGCAGTTAATTCGTGAAATGTCAAACTGACAAAACCACGACAGGGGGTGGGGCTTGGCCGGAAGGAATTAGTCCGAGCTTCTCACAAGAGAAGTAAAATTTAAACACATACTCATCTGACATTTCAGCAGAGGAGATCAATGAATCAGGGCTGTCATTCCCGATAGTCTGTCGAAAAAAAAAACGTTGTAAATATGCATTTGTACTACACTCATTCTAAAATAAGGTGCAAATCCTGGAGAAAAAAAATGAAGAAAAATAAACTTTTAGAATTACACTTTTTCGACATACCATCACTATTGTGGATCATTCAGGCTTCATCCTGTAAAATTTCATCACCTTCCTGATATTCTTGCAATTTCTACATCATTTTGAAACTTGATGGGTATATTCCAATTTGGTAATCAACGTGACGCACTACATATGAACTAAATGTAACCATAACACAAACTCAAAGTATATCTCTGACTAGCAGACTTCAGTTTCTCAAATAAAGAGCAATATTAAGTAGATTAAATCAAACAATAAACGTCATTTCATATCTACTATCGAAAAATGTTATATAATATTAGTATGATGCAGGCTTCTTGATTCAGAATTTTCAGTGTTGTTAACTTGCAACTATAATAACATCTGACCTGCACATCAGAATTATATCAAAACATGTAATGATAATTACATTTGTCCTACATGAGTGGCGGAGCTTATTATTACTTTTCTAAATACATCTTGTTATATGGCAGGTCTTGTTTTATTCAGCGTCACGTAAATTACTTGCAAACCGCAACATAAATTATTTTTGTAATACAGATACACAATGGCATTAAATATTATCTGAAAGACTTTATCTGGATACAATTACTCCAAACAGACAATCTTGTGTGATCCTATTTCATTTTTTAATATTGTTTTACTTTTTGCACAACATTCTATAAAAATGTAATATACGTGACGGAATACTGTAATTTACGTGACGGTAATATTTAAGTCACCTACATTATTTTTAAACTTAGATATGTTTGAGTTTTTGCTAACTTAAAATGAAGCATGGAATTTGAACCAGTCTGCACTAGAAGTAAATCCTTTGTTTAATTAACCACATAATTATTTAGTAAAACAAAACTGTTTTATACTGATAAAATGTATATTAATCTCAGGGCTTATATTTTACTGTTGGTCAGTATTTTGGAATTGACAAATGCGAATAACAAATGTAGTATTGCTATGTCTTTGATTGAAGGAGGTGTGATCCTTTTAGATTCAACTGTTTTCAAGTATAACCGATAAATAGACTTAAACTACCTTTGTATTTTACGTGACGAATGCGTAATTTACGTGACACTGCTTGAAAAAACATCATATTCCGTAAACTTAACTACTGAAAAGTACATAATGGACATTAAAACATTTATTGACGCTGATTCAAAGCACAATCTTACCTATATAATATGTCATATTGGCATTTTGAAAGTAAGTACCGTCACGTAAACTACTGTCACGTTTATTACATTTTCAACTTTAGCATCCGAAAAAAACCACCTTAGGGTCGTTTGATATTAACTTTTTTTTGTGAGATGTATTCATCCTTCATACTTTCATATTCAGATAACGTGGTTTCAAATACAATGTTGGATTTGTAGAAAAATGGTGTCACGTATGATTACATCTTAAAAGGGACGCAATGGTTAAGCATGGGGATTAGATATATTTGACCAAAACAGTAAAGCAAAATGAAAAATCCATATGTTATCCATATAAAAGACATATTCAACTATTTAATTGAAACAGTTTGGTCTGCAATAAGAGAAAGCAGTATTAAGATTTGGACAATCTTCTATAGCGTCACGTAAATTACAGAAACTCTGTGACATGCTTTTTTTCGATTTTTGATTTTCGATATTTTTGTTTGTTTACAAGATATAAAATAGCCATTTCTTTTACCAAAAGATAATGTCCAATTAAGTAAATCGAACGATGTTGTTTCGTGTGAAAATAGAATTTGTTCATTCTATCGCCTTTTGAATGTTTGCATTTCAGTTTGTGACATGCCGTTTTTGGTGGGGTCATGCGTTATTCACTACTACCAGAGATCTTAAAAAACATAACTGGGTATCATACTTTATTCGGTTTAAATGGAGATAGTACCAAATTTTGAAAATACAGCCAACCTTGGTGATATCTTGAACAATGTCACTCCAATTTTTATTTAACACCCCGAGACAGGGGGTGCGCTGCTTATTTTAGAATGAGTGACTAGACAAGACTATTATATAGAAGTATTGTTCAATTATTCCTTTTTTCAAACAAACTTGAATTGTATTTTGTTAATACTTAGCCTACGAGACATAAATATACGTACGACTTAATAAGCATTATGAGCCACCACATGGGAAAACCAACAATCTGCCTAGGCGAAAACAAAGGCGCAGATCAGCTTCGCAGTAACTGCGAAGCTGATCAGCGCCTTTGTTTTCGCTACTCGGATAGTACAGTTCCTCTTCTACTTAAATCCGAAATTTCAAGCTTCTAGCTCTCTTCTGTGACGAAACAGGTCGGTTTGCGTCGGACCACATGGTTGGTTTTCACACAAGGCGGCTCTTATATGACGTTACTTATTATAAAACAGGGGTTCTTAGGTAATATAGTTTTCTTGTCATGGGGTTGGTTGTGGTCGCTCTTTAGAACCGTCTCAATGTGATGGGTGTAGTCGTTTTCTTGGGCATTAAAGAAAAAAAAAAACTAAACTCAATATTTTATTGAAAAAAAAAATGGCGATTTTTTCAACACATTTTGCATGTAGACATATCATACATGTATTAACATACATATAGTTATATTTGGTCCCAGTCCATTTCCAGCCGATAATTAGTGTGTGATGTTTGCGAAGGTGGATCCAATTACTTTTTGTCATGTGGCCATCTGTTTGTATCCTGCCTTGCAGTTGCCCATGGGATGCATAAAGGTATAACAGGGGTTTATGCGGGCCTGCGAATTGGTATGACACTGTTTTAAAGTCGGGTGGTTGGATACACTCGTACATGTACTCTAGTGATATCATTGTATTCATGTTTGTTATTTCATGTCTGTTATGATCCTGTGTTTCGGATTGTTTGCAGATTAAATATTGAATGTTTGCCGAAGGAGAAAGGGCAAGAAAACTGGCATACTAAAACGTTTTCCGAACCCCTGAACTACGTATGTAAATAAGAGCCTTGAATTCTTCAGCAGTCATTGATGAGACCACTGAAGAAGTTAAACTTGTGAAAGGGAGTCAATGAGGTTTTGTTATGTTTTATGTATTTTCTTTCCCACCTGGCGTCTATGTTGGGACTTTAAATTTAATTGCATCGATTGTTAGTCCCACTATTCTAACTTCACTCCGCGATCCTTCATGGATGGCCATTCGAGTTTGTTAGCTACACACCTATTGGTATTGAATCCTTTCACTGGGGAGTGACGACGGTTACTCAACTACGAGGTTGCTTAAGAAAAAGATAACTGAAACTGGATCGCTGCCACACTATGGTTGCTCAACAACATAAAGTGTGTGGCCCGACTTTAATGACGAGTATTTACCCAAAAGCAGATCGGATTAAGCTTTCAGACATTAAAACTATTACCTCTGTAAGATAAATATAAATAAAAGTTATTTGCTTTTTTGAGGTGAATACCGAATATATTTCATCGAGTGAGAAGAAAACATCAGAATTTTCACGAGTGCGCAGCAAGAGTGAAACTTTCGATGTTTTCGTCACACAAGATGAAATATATTTGGCATAATCGAAATAAAAGTAAATATTCTTTTTATCTTAATATCATACAATCCATGGACATTTTCCTTTTGAAGAGGCAGGCGGTGTAAATGCAAAAAGAACAACAAAAATGAAAACACAAATAATCAAGCAAACACACAACATTCAATCGAAATGTAGCTTGGATGCTGGATCCAACCTGAAAGTTTGTTGTTTTACTGCGCCAAGTTTGTGTAAAGCATGTCTTCCTGTGATATGTCTTACAGTTTGTTTCACTCGGACATCTCACAACATGTTATATCCAGTATGGAATATAAGGGCAAGCAATTGAACAAAACTTGTTCAGTCAGCGTCACAGGTTATCTTGTCCTATCTTGGTTCTTAATCTTCATCACAGCATGTCTCTGTACATAGCATTACTGGTCATGTTTACATTTTCTCTCGGACACTTCTAAGGTAATATAAATAGTGTATATACTAGAACCAACGTCTTTCTATTTTGAAGTTTTGACCAGCCTTTTAAGTGTTGTCTGTCACTGATTTGAATGTTTAAAACTTGCGAATTTCACTTTTGATTATACATTTTACCAGGACCAGTAAAAAGGACTTGTGTATGTTATCATATTTTTAGTTAAGTTTAGGTAATTGAGTGGCCACCTATTGGGAAAATAGCTGCTCATTCGGCTTACGATATGTTTTCATGGCATAGTACCTGATTGTTGGTTTTAGTTTTTTTTCCCACCTCGGTTTTTGGAATTTTTTACTGATTGCGCCTTTTCCTGATCGTTGCCTACTTGTACCTTTCAATTAAAATAACTATGTCGCTTGGTTGAATTTGATGGTTACGCACTATAAATGTGAATGGCATTATATTACCTGAAACTTTTTTCTTTTTTAATCAATTTTGTTTGTTAGTATAAATGATCCTGTGAAAAGCTGGAATCCCACCAAAATTTATTTTTACATCTGTATTTTCCAATAAATCAGCATCACTGAGCATGCTCAGATAAATAAGGAGGGGGTATTACATGAATATTTATAAGCAAATTCAAGTCTGACTAAACAACCAAATTTTATTTTCTTTCTGTTGTTAACATATTTTTTATGTATTTCCTGTCTGCAAATGTGAAACTGAAAGAAAAGTTTATTAAAAAAATCGTTATTCAGCAAAGTTTCTGAAGCCAGACTTACATTCCTCACTGTATACTCTTTGTATCAAATAGATATGAGCCGCCTCGTGGGAAAACCAACAATGTGGTTTCCTACCAGGTCCGACACAAACCGACCTGTACAGTCACAAAAAAGAGCCAGAAGCTTTAAATTTCGGATTTAAGTAGAAGAGGAATTTTACTATCCTAGTAGCGAAAGCAAAGGCTCTGCGCCTTTGTTTTCGCCTCTGCAGATTGTTGGTTTTCCCATGTGGTGGCTCATATTAATTGCATAGCATATAGTGCACCTTTCATTCTTTCATTATAATGTGATATAAAGGTTTATCATATATTTACTGTAAAATACGTTCTTTTTACATATGCGATACAGGCGCAAGTCCTATGCACGTATCGGGACACCATATCTCGAAAGCTGTATCAGTTCAAAATTTGTCAAAATCCATATCTCCCTAGGGAGATATGGACTCATATCACACCCCCATATCACACCCCAAATCTCGAAAGCTGTATCAGTTCAAAATTTGTCAAAATCCATATCTCCCTAGGGAGATATGGACTCATATCACACCCCCATATCACACCCCAAACCTCATATCACATCTCACGTGACCCCCACATTCGGAGCGCTCTGTTCTATTCAATAGTACGTTGTAAATTGTTCTCAATTTATAAATCAAATTTTTGTATTTGAATTTTCTGTATTAATGGTTAAATGTTATTGAATAAAATTTGTGACCAGAATTTTTGTTTCATTCTTTCTTTTTTCCACTTGAAATTATGTTGGGAAACATTTTGTGCATTGAACTGTATCAAACACTTTTTTTTTTTCAATAAAAATATATGATAAAGAGATCATGATATGGCAATTTTCAAATTGCCATATGATAATCTCTTAATCTCTTTTTCAACAATAGTGAAGTGGCAGATACTATGTTTAGCCTTAGAACCCTTAGAAGGGAATGGGTAGGGGAGTGCGGATACACAGCATATATTTCTTGGATAATAATGGGGTTAATGGAATTGATATAGGAATGGTTAAGCTTTTATTGTTACTTTACGCAGATGATATTGTTCTTTTTGGGAAAACGCCTGACGAACTGCAAAAATCTCTAGACATATTAGAATCCTACTGCGAACGATGGAAATTGACAGTGAATACTACAAAAACAAAAGTAATGGTTTTCCGAAATGGGGGTCAATTACCACAAAACTTAATGTTTACCTTTAAAGGGAGTAATATTGAAATTGTGAAAAAATTTTGCTACCTTGGCATAGTATTTACTGCGGGTGGTTCGTCCTTTGAAACACAAAAAACTTTAGCAGGTCAAGCACTGAAAGCTATCTTCACATTGAACAAGTATTTGCACAAGTTTACTTCTCTTATGCCTGCGCATATTCTTGACTTATTTGATAAACTTATCTCGCCTATCTTGAATTACGGAAGTGAAGTCTGGGGCTTCAATAAAGCGACAGCGATTGAAACAGTCCATTTGTCTTTTTGTAAAAGAATGTTAGGAATTAAACAAACCACGCAAAATGATTTCGTTTACGGGGAGTTAGGGCGAATGGATTATCAGTCAATTAGATACATAAATATAGTGAAATTCTGGTTAAAGATTATACACACAGAGAATCATAAATATATTAAATGCATTTATCAGATGATGTTAAATGATATGGAAATAAAACCAAACAAAGTAAATTGGGCATCATTATTAAAGCAATTGTTAAGTAGGTTGGGTTTTCTAGAAGTTTGGAATGCACAGGGGGTTGGGAATATAAGTAAGTTCCTATGTATGTTGAAAACAAGAGTTAAAGACATTTTTATACAAGACTGGCATGCAAGACTTGAAGATTCTTCCAGGGCAAGATGTTACATAAATATTGCAAAATTCGAGTTTCAGCAGTACTTAAAAATATTAAAAATACAAAAATATAGGAAAAGCTTATGCAAACTTAGGGTATCTTCACATAGACTTGAAATTGAATCTGGTCGATGGACAAAGCCAAATAAAACTCCACTTAATGAAAGATTATGTATGATTTGTAGTGTACTGGAAGATGAATTTCATTTCACTTTAGAATGTCCTCTTTATAAAGATATAAGAAAAAAATACATTAAAAGGTATTATTGGCAAAGACCAAATATGGTAAAATTTATTGAATTATTTTTATCTGAAAACTGTCAAATAATAAAGAATCTGAGTATGTTTATAAATAAAGCATTTGAAATGAGAAAAGATTTTGGTATTATCTAATGTTTGTAACATGAAATACTTGCTTCCGATATCAGACATGTTGTAGCTTTATACATTGTTTGCGTTAAGTAAGATTTCAGAAGGCGCTTCATATTTCAGTATACATTATACGTCTTATCTAGTCTTTTCATGTATGTATTTACTCTTACGGACTAGAGGTATAAAAGCAAACTTATCTATGTATGTTGATGAGACATGTATTTGTAACAAAAGGTTACGTTCTTCTCTGTTTAGATTGCGCCAGGGTCTCCGACTCATACCAAGAATCGTACAAATGGTACAGCGTGCTTGTTCGCGTGTGATTTCACATTAGTACTATCTACTATACATTGTAGTTACAGGTTTTATATAAATATGTACAAGGAAATAAGGAACTCTTTTGTATTATTCCAGTGTTCGACACATACCAAGAAATCGCACAACCGATACAAAGTGTCTGTCTTTATGTTAGCTGAGTACTATCTACTATATTCGGGCATGTTATATGTATGTATGTATATGTGAAATCAAATATATATCTTTCCAGTTTCGGACACATACCAAGAAACGTACAACTGGTATTCCTTGTTTGTTCTTAGTTAATATTACTTGATACTATCTATACTACAGGTCGAGTGTTTACCTATACGCATTATGAGCAACGTTATCATTTCATTACCGTTTTCATATACAGCGCTTGACATTCTATTCCATATATGAATAATTTGCACCTCTCCCGGAATAGCATGTATGAAACCATATTTTGCTATCCTGCATATTCTGTATATTGTTATATGTTTATGTGCTCATGGGCCTTATGGCTTATTGCATGAATAAATTACTTACTATTACTTACTTGTTTAAGTTAATGTACACACGTCAAGTTTTTTTTTATTTCTGTATCGCAACTAATCTAATCATGCAAGAATGCCTAATCAGTTAACTTCAGGTCGTATGAGAACGCCCAAGCCACACATAATCACCAGAACACCCTCCCAGATATACTTCATCTCCCATTGTGAGATGGATAACTATTGTTCCAGATCCCGAGGGGAAGCCTGCGTCTGAATTATTATTGTTCGCGAATACTCGCAGTTTAGTTGTTTTATTGTGGTATATGTAGCAACGGACTTCATATGTTCCATCCTTTCTAATAATTGTTGCCGTGAAGAGGTACATGCCAGGATGTTGACAGACAAACTTCCCTGTCGCCATATTAAAACCTGACCCCGAGTTGTATACGGACGTTTGAAATATCCTGGGATCGGTATTGTCAGTTGGGGTTTGAACTGTAAAACCCACCCACGCGCCTGAAAAAAAGAAGGAATGTTATTGATGAAAACGCCAACGTAAATATTTTACAGCAAGTCAAGAAAAAGGGAGACACAATCAAGACGCGCGAACCGGGAGTACTAATATACATGTACTTGGACTGAACTAAACTTAACACATTTGTGCACTTGTTGAAACAATAGTTACGCAAAACAGTATAGGTTAAATACCAAGTGCACAATGGGTGTCATCTTTAGTTCTTGCCTTACTGTATTTGTCACGCTTAAGCCCATTAAATAAATCCTTCAGTTCCAAAAGGATTCAATTCTTTCAAACGAATAAGATATAAATCACTTGTTTTGAACATAGTTTTCATTTTTTTTTTCTTCTAACCCTCTAGAAAAGCATCACCGTTTCATCGTGCTTTCCGGTGTTTAATATAAAGTATTTTTTAGCTGTAAGAAGTGATAATGTTCCATTTGCTCAAAACATAGATTGTGTGTACACTTAAGAACCGCCTTGCTGAACGAACATAAGAAAAACAATGTGTACCCCTGTACAATATATAATATAAGGCGTAAAAAATTAGCTGTGTTTCCGCTAACATGCCGAAAATAATCAGGGTCGGTAGGTAGGCAAATCGTTTTATTTTTTCTCTAATTTTTATTTGTTGAAAACAGGTAAAAATTGATAACATCTCAAATACTAGATAATGACAGACACCGAAGTTTGAAACATAAAGAAGGTTAAATAAAGTGATTTTAAATATTATTGTTGCAGTCTTTACATATTTTAAGTCATATGTCCATTTACCTGAAAATTTCAATGGTCGGTAGGGATGGCAATAGAAACTGCAGGGTCGGCAGAAAAAAATCAGGGTCGGTCGGGTTGGCGGAAACACAGCTATTTTTCTCGGCCTAAACAGAATTAGCGTACAAAAATCGGCCGGAAATCGAACCACGGACCTCAGTCCTGCATTCCGGGCAGACGTGCTAACCATTACACCACCTGCATATAAAAGTGGGGTGTAGGTTGTACACATTTCGTGGATATGTTATCCTGACGTGTTGGATCCATTTCTGTTCGAGTGTCAATCAAATTCAATTGTCTGACATTATGCTTGAAATATATTCTCTTTTATATAATTAAACGAAATATTTATGTTTATTACCGTTAAGATAGGATAGTTGTGTTTCCAAGTTTTGCAATAATCTGTCGTTTTCATTTGTTTGGTTTTCAAATTCCGATACCCTTTTGATATTATCTTGTAGTATAGACATGTCGGATTGTCTGCTAGTTTCAAGAACTGCTATTTTGGCGCTGAGGGTTAGGATTAAATCGTGATCCAAATCCATTTCAGACTCTAGGTTCATAATCGTCTGTTTGTTTTTGTAAACAGCTTCCACTTGTAAAGACAAATTCTTTTCAATATGTAAAAGAGTTTCGTTTTGGTTTTCCATTATCGCCAGCATTAAAGATCTCTTCGACTCCAAGTCAGTAAGATTTGTGTGTATGTCGTCAATATCATCTCGAGTTATTGTAAAGTTTAGTTGAAGTTGCGTTATTATTGTCTGTTGAAACTCTATCGTAGCGTTTGTTGACAACATGTCCAAGGTCAGTTGTGCTGAAGTGCTGTTAAGGGACTGAAGGTTGGCTTTAAATATCGTATTATCTTCCTCTAGTTCTAAGACTCTTGCATCTAGAATTTTAATGTTGTCTTCATTTGCAGTAAAATTGTCTTTCATGCGTCCAATATCAATTCGGTTTGTTCTTGTGTCATTTTCAAGCTGTAATATCCTTGTATGTTGCTCTTTGATCTTCTCGTCTGTTGATGAAACATTCACCACAAGCTGTTCTGTCGTGGCGTTGAGCGTTTGAAGATAGTTCCGATAGCTTATACCATATTTTTCGAGCTGGTGAACCCTGTCATCTAGTGTTTTATTATTATCTTCATTTGCTTCCAACTTGTTACTCTGGCCATCTATGAAATGTTAAAGTTTTGTAGATTTTTTCTGTTAAATTAACAATTTGTTCAATTTTCCAATAAGGACACGCCCAGTTTTTCCCCGATTATCATTTGCATAAGCTCATACTGTTAGAAAGGCACACAAGGTGTACAAGGTGCATAAACTAGGTTCTGACTTTCAGAAGTTAGATACATTACACAACTTTCTGTCGGCTACCTTCAGTATTGGATACATTATTTAGCTTAATTATCCGAGTTGCTTTGGCAACCTACATTATTTAGCCACGGCTAAATGTCCTAAATTGCCGCTGTTTTGTTAAATTACCTAAGTTGCTGTCTGTTTCCTCCGGTTTCTTTGTTATATTCATTACGAAAACTTGTCCATGCAATAAACAGGGATTTTTTCACTTGTAAAATTTTAAAATTTCGTTAGAAAAAAATAGATATTTTTCTTATTTTTGCTCAAAACATAGATTGTGGGTACTATATAAAAGCGGGGTTTAAGGGGGTATTCATTGCATGGACATGTTTTCCTGATGTTACCTAAGTTGCTGTCTGCTTCCTCCAGTTTCTTTGTTATATTAACCAATATGATGTCTGTTGCATACAGTCTCTTAGTTACCTCAACCAATTCGCTGTTTGTTCCCTCCAGTTTCTTTGTTACATTAACCAATATGATGTCTGTTGCATCCAGTCTCTTAGTTACCTCAACCAATTCGCTGTTTGTTCCCTCCAGTTTCTTTGTTACATTAACCAATATGATGTCTGTTGCATCCAGTCTCTTAGTTACCTCAACCAATTCGCTGTTTGTTCCCTCCAGTTTCTTTGTTACATTAACCAATATGATGTCTGTTGCATCCAGTCTCTTAGTTACCTCAACCAATTCGCTGTTTGTTCCCTCCAGTTTCTTTGTTACATTAACCAATATGATGTCTGTTGCATCCAGTCTCTTAGTTACCTCAACCAATTCGCTGTTTGTTCCCTCCAGTTTCTTTGTTACATTAACCAATATGATGTCTGTTGCATCCAGTCTCTTAGTTACCTCAACCAATTCGCTGTTTGTTCCCTCCATTTTCTTGACAACATTTTCTGACATTCGTTCCGTGGCCTTCACTCTGTTCATCTGGGAACAGTGGTTTACACAAAAACACGAGGTGATGAAAAAACATGCGGAAATACAGTTAACAGGTTTTGGAGAAAAAGATATCTGCGGTGATGTCACTGAATTGATTGAAATGAAAATGATACAATGGGCATACTATGTGTTAAGAACACTGGCAGTTTTCAAATATGTGCCGCATTATAAGAAGCTTACTAAATTAATGGCGGAAATTAGATTTAAAGTTAATACACATGCAATCATTCTTCTTCATACATTGTCTCTCTAGCCATTATCTGTGGATATTGTGTTGTATTATGGTTAAATTTTACTGATGCATTTATCTTATTTAATATATACTAGTAAATTTTACCCGTCTCGACGTAGCAGTAAGATGATTGCGGCGATGAAGACAAATAACACACACACACACACACACACACACACACACACACACATACACACACACACACACACACACACACACACACACACACACACACACACAATCTCAAATAAGACATACACAGGACCTAGGAGGAGTAGGGGAACAAACAAACAAACAAACAGACAAACGTTGCTCAAATTATTAGTACCCTTGACATTTGACACAATTGAACCCATAAATCTTAATCAGGGATCAACCTGTATACACTCATCAAGTTTCATTCAAATCGGACCAAGGACTGCTGAGATACAGAAATTTGACCTTTGACCTCGATGACCTTGACCTTTAAAAATGAACCCCTCGAGCTTATATCCAGGGCCGCCCTCCACCTTCCCGCCAAGTTTGGTGAAGATCGGCCCAAGGACCTGGGAGAAGTAGGGGAACAAACAGAAAAAAAAATAAATTTGACCTTTGACCTCGATGACCTTTGAAACAGGAAAAAAAGCATAAATTTGACCTTTTACCTCGATGACCTTAACCTTTCCAAAAATGAACCCCTCAAGCTAATATCTGGGGCCGCCCTTCACCTTCCCTCCAAGTTTGGTGATCGGCCCAAGGATCTGGGAGGAACAAACAGAAAAAAAAACAACATAAATTTGACCTTTGACCTCGATGACCTTTGACCCAGTTGGACCCATAAATCTTAATCAGGGATCAACCCGTATACACTCACCAAGTTTCATGCAAATCGGAAAAATACTGCTGAGATACAGAAATTTGACCTTTGACCTCGATGACCTTGACCTTTAAAAAATGAACCCCTCGAGCTAATATCCGGGGCCGCCCTCAACCTTCCCACCAAGTTTGGTGAAGATCGGCCCAAGGACCTGGGAGAAGTAGGGGAGCAAACAGAAAAAAACATTATTTGACCTTTGACCTCGATGACCTTGACCTTTCAAAAAAATGAGCCCCTCAAGCTAATATCCGGGGCCGCCCTCCACCTTCCCTCCAAGTTTGGTGAAGATCGGCCCAAGGACCTGGGAGGAGTAGGGGAACAAACAAACAAACAAACAGACAAACGTTGCTCAAATTATAGTATGATTCGTCAACGTTAACTACAATTTGTTGTTCGTTGTAAAGATTGTTGGACATGCTAGAAATGTTGGTCAAAGACTTATAAAGAAGTTTCCGTGGCACAGTGGTAATGTCACTCGCCTTGTAAACCAGCAGTCTGAGGTTCGATCCCGGGCCTCTACAGACTCTCGGATGAGACCATAAACTAAGGTCCCGTCTCCATACGGCCTTAGCTGTTGGTGGGGCATTAAACACCGAATCAACAACCAACCAACAATGACTTGTTAGATCAATGATATATGACATATATGCATTTGCTTTAGACAGTCAAAAGCTCATTAGAGTTTATGTTTATTGTTATGTACCGTCATGCCGTCTTAAAATAAATTTTCTTATCTTTTTATCTTATCTTACCAAATTGTTTATCAAAACACCGGTTGTGATAGAGCTTGTGATGACCATAGCCAGTAACAACCCCAGCAACAGCTTTAGCTTCACCGGTACATCCATTATGCACAATACTACACAAAAAACAAGGTTTGATAAATGAGCCGTCGCATGGGAAACCAACAATCTGCATATGCGAAAACAAAGGCGCAGATCAGCTTCGCAGTAACTGCGAAGCTGATCAGCGCCTTTGTTTTCGCTACACGGATAGTACAATTCTTCTACTTTCTAAATCCAAACTTCCCAGTCTCTAGCATGCTTCTGTGACTGTACAGGCCGATCTGTGTCGGACCTGGTTGGAAACCCAGATTGTTTGTTTTCTTGTGAGAAGGCTCAAATTAAGTTTGCAAAATACCTCAAAGAATATATAGTTAATAGTTATATTGAACATAATTGAGCCGCTGCATGGGAAAACCAACAATCTGCATAGGCGAAAACAAAGGCGCAGATCAGCTTCACAGTATTTGCGAAGCTGATCAGCGCCTTTGTTTTCACTACATGGATAGTACAATTCCTCTACTTTCTAAATTTAAATTTTCCAGCCTCTAACCATCTTCTGTGACTGTACAGCCTGGTTTGTGTCGGACCTGGTCGGAACCCAAATTGTTGGTTTTCTCACGCATAGGCTCAATTATAAATATTCTTTAATGTAAATCATTTACATGTAATGCGATTAATGGTCTTCATTATTTTTTTATTCGGTAGGGACTTTTTTGGTTATATTGAGGGGGGGGGGTCACTTCTGTGTATGTTTGGCCTAATTTTATGAGTCATTTCTTAACGAAATATGACTATTTTATGGAAATTTCCAATAATTGCTTAGATAAGCTTAAACTACCGGGTATTTTTGCCCGACTAGGTATTTTTTGGGTTCAAAACCGATCCTAGGACCCAGCCTATGCATCAGAAAACACTATATATCAGAGTACCAACCCCTCTGGGTGCTGCACATGATTTCTTTGTCATGGCAAACGTACTCTCACATTTTTGAGGCAGTTAATGTTACTCCCAGCAGGCACATGACGTCATTTTGACGTCATGTGCCCGCTGGGACTGAAACAAAAATATCTGAAAGAAGTAATATTTTTCAAGACTTGCATAGATATCTGGATATCGTACCTGTTCAAAGCCATTTTCAATTGTAATGGGTCGAAAGCCGTGTTCAAACAACAAAACCCATGTTCAAATAACAAAATTCACGTGTCGTTTGAACATGGGTTTAGGCTAAAGTCCTTCGACGTCATTGGTTAATGCGACGTGACGTCATAGGCCTAATATTCTGTAGAAACAAAATGACCGACGTAGAAGAAGCACTGCGCTTTTCGATGAGTTTTTTTTTTTTTTTTTTTTTTTTTTTTTTTTAATTTATTTTCAAGAGATTTTAATTGCAGTCGTGTAAAAGCGATCAACAATGACAATGACAATGACAATGATTTTATTCAACAAAAGCATACAACAATGCTTAACGCCTACAAAACATATATACAATAGAGAGGACATAAACTACACATACATCAGCCGAGGAGCATATATAAATAATATAAATATACGCATCAGCATTTCAAAGCAAAATTTCATAACAAAACAGTGTTATACATTGAACAACTGACATCATATATACATGTTCTAGCACTAAAGAGTTTGTTTTCGTAATTGAGAAGCGAAGTAAATATATTTTGCTAATTTTACAACAACAGTTTTATTATTCGAACTCATGAGTTTGTCAAATTTGTTTAAAGTGGGCCATTGATAATAATAACGTTTCATGTAAAGTTTCCTTAACCATGATTTGTTTCAGTGTTCAAACATTCGCTGGATCACTCGGAAGGGGTTTGAAGGGCCTAAGGCCTTGTGTTCAAACTCCTTCCTCGTGATCCGTCGACTGTTTGAACACAGAAAACCATTGCTTATCCCTATATGAGCCGCATCGTGAGAAAACCGGAATTTTGCCTATGCGAAAACAAAGGCGCAGATCAGCTTCGCGGTAACCGCGAAGCTGATCAGCGCCTTTGTTTTCGCTACACGGATAGTACATTTCCTCTTCTTCTTATATCCAAAATTTCAAGCTTCTAGCCCGCTTCTGTGACTGTACAGGTCGGTTTGTGTCGGACCTGGTCGGAAACCCCGAAGACCGGTTTTCTCACGTCGCGGCTCATATTATCATCAGGATAAAACGTTCGTGTAATGTATACTGAAACGCTTTTGAAACGCACCATTATTTTTCGGGATTTTCTTTCGAATGCTATATTTAAGGATATTGCCTTGTTAGTATATCATAATCGATGCAACTAACAATGATTTGCTGTAAATATGGTTTTCATCACGCTCTTTTTTTTTTTTTTTTTTTTTTTTTTTTTTTTTTTTTTTTTTTTATATTTGAGAATGTCATAATTTTCCGGAAAATAAAATTCAAAAATTTAATGGATTTCATCTTTTTTTTTTTTTTTTTTTTTTTTTTTTTCTCAAGCTTCTCCGAAGGATGAGGTGATATGACAGACAGAAGATGATTAAATGGTGAGATGATGAAATCCATTGTATTTTTTTATATGCATATATTTTAATACATATCATAATTTGTAATACCATTCAATGTACAGATGTATGATGCTTAACATATATATTGAGTTTTTCTAGTGCAGTTATCAGGGTTAAATCGAAATAAATATCGAAATAACATAACATATGATTTTCTGCAAAAATGCTATTTCATTTATAACATATCATTAGCACAGATTCCGGTCACCGCAGTCAAGCCATGGTGGTTCCCAAGTGACTGCAACCCCCGGAAGCTGTGTTAATTCTATAGCGGGAGTTGCCTGCCTTTATTTACTAAGTCAAACTAACTTACTAATATTGTAAGAAGAAAGCTAAGAAACGTGATGCAGTACCCTTGCATAGACACGCGATTCAGGAGAAGGTTTGAAGACTGAATCCCGGTCATTATGTTCGGGTATTTGCATACAATGGTAATGGTAGAGGATAGAAAGAGATACAAGTGTGAGCTAAGATAATGATTCGCATGTATAGCGACAAGTATGATGTATTTTTTAAATGATCAAAACTACATAAAGTACTTAAGCAAACAAATAATATTTCTAAATTTTCTTTCTGTTTTTGTTTGTTCAATAAATAAAGTTGCATTGACGATTTTCAAAATAATTACATCGTATGCACTATTGACAGAAACCCTTTGTTTTTCATGTTTAATGCTATTTCTTATTTTCCAGAGCTCCCACTTTGCGATATGCATCACAAAATTAACGAATATTCTAATAATTTTATTTAGGTGTAAATATCCGATTAAGATGTCATGTGCTTGAAGTGTTATGTTGCAATTTAACTCCCTATTTAAGATGTCGTTCATTTTATTTTCAAGTCTGTAGTTAATTTCTTTGGAAAATGGACATAATACGAAAAGATGTCTAACGTCTTCAGTTTCATCTTGACAGAAGTGACAGAGGCCATCAGAAAAATTCATTAGCTGAAGTTTATGTTCTGTAAAAATGGTGTTATGTATTATTTTCCATTGAAATTGTTTTTCTTTATTACTGCATGGAATTTCCAAAGACGCACTCCATATCAGTTTCCAGTTAAAGTCACGATTAAATATTGTTTCCCATTTTATTTGAGATTTAGGCATAAAAGACTCATCTAACAAGAACTTGTGGACTGTTTTTTGTTTAAGTTTATTGGGTTCAATATACTTTCCATGTGAATAAATCAAAAGGCCAGGTGTGATGCTAAACTGAGTAGATATGTTTTCAGATAGGTTTTCCTTTAAAATATTGATCCATCTTACCGGTATACTGTTTTTAACTTTGTTATATTTCTGGCGCCAATTTGTTTTATCGGTCAACATGTTATATATGTGTGCTTCTTTATGAAAAGAATCAGTTTTACAATCCCAAATATCCCTTACCGTTTTTATATTACAGTTACTAAAATTTGGATAAAATAGAGGTGTACTCCTGCAGCAAATATTTATATTGCCAAAAAGATTTGAGTTCAAAACAGAATTTTTGTCGCCAACTTTCATTTTACCTTGAAATGTTGCCCATGAGTTAATTGCACTTTGATAGAAGTCTGGTAGGTCTGATATATCCAGCCCTTTTAAATTTGAACATTTGCAAAGAAAGAATTCGTCATTATATTGATGATCAAATTTCCTTAACCAATGTTTCCCTATCAAATTCCAATTTTCTGAGTCGGCGTTCAGAATCTTGTAAATCAGTTTAACGCGTTTGGATATCAAAATATTACGGAGGTTCGGCATATTAACTCCACCCTCATCTTTGTCTAAATACATAGTATTTCTGCTGACCAGAGGCTGTTTTCCATCCCACAAAAAATACCACAGAAGTGATTCTATTTCTTTGACCACCAAATTAGGGACATTGAGCGACTCAGCCAAGAAACCAATTTGAGAGAGAATAAGTGTTTTAATTACCAGTACCTTTCCTACGTAGGTTAAATCTCTAGTTTTCCATACTTGGATACAATTTTTGATCTTATTAATTTTCTCCAACCAAATAGCAGCTTCATCAATATTATACCCATGGTGAATGCCTAAAGTTTTCACGTTATTTTTGGTCCATTTTATCTCTTTAAACTCAGGTATTTTGTCTCTCCATGGACCAGTATAAAGGCCGTATGTTTTAGTTTTATTTACTTTCGCTCCTGACGATTTTTCAAAAGAATCTAGAATTTTAAAGCATTCTACAATAGAATCCTCTGTGGAAACAAAAAATTGACTATCGTCTACATTATGCATTAATTTTGACTTCCGTTTCTTCATTTGCCTGAGGGTCTGATATGGGAAGGGGTATACCTTTAATATTATTATTTTTTCGTATTGCGCAAGCTAAAGGTTCCGCTTGTAATATAAATAATAAAGGGCTGACAGGACAACCTTGTCTCATTGAACGACTTATCTTGAAATAGGAACTTCTGTAACCGTTTGTTAAAATTGATGTTTTAGCGTCTCTAAATACCATGTCTATCCAAGAGATAAATTTCCCTCCAAAATTAAATTGACTTAAACATTTTAATACCCAAGACCATTCCACTCTGTCAAAAGCCTTTTCATAGTCAAGAAATATAATAGCGGAATTGAATTCTTGTTTACCTGAGTAGAAAATTAGATCTTGTAACAATCTATTTGCATCATTTATATTTCTGCCTTTTACAAACCCCTTTTGATCGTTATGTATTATTGATGGAAGGACTTTTTTTAGCCTTTCTGCTAAGAGTTTAGTAATAATTTTATAATCAACGTTCAATAATGATATGGGACGCCAATTTCGTATATCTTCCCGTTCACCTTTTTTATATAAAAGAGTAAGTACAGCGTTGTATTGACTTTTGGAAAGTGTATTTGCGTTAAAAATGTACCTTAGAACCGCAGTAAATTTTTCACTTATCAGATACCAGTACTCTTTGTAAAACTCGGAGACAATGCCATCATCGCCTGGTGATTTATTGGTTTTAAGCAATTTAATAATATCAAATATTTCCTGTTCAGTTATTTCCGAATCGCACATCAATTTTTCGTCTTCATTTAAAGCTTGATCGACATTATTAAGAAGAGCGTGAGCTTCCCTTTCGTCAGTATCTTCTGATGTAAAAAGGCTCTTATAAAAGTGTTTTTGTTCATTTAGTATTTCATAAATGTTAGCGCTATAAGAGCCGTCTCGACACTTTATTTTGGTCCAAATTTTATCAGATGCATTTTTTCTTTTCAGTATTGAAAAAATATTTAGAAGATTTTTCCCCTTCTTCATAACATTTTATTCTCGATCTGACTTTCGCGGCCTCTAATTGATTTTCATAATATTGTTTAGTTTTTTGTTTTAGATATTCGAATTCGCGTTTTAACTTGTTATCATCAGAATCCTTAATTTCATTTAATCGTTTTTCTATTTGTATGATTTTATGTTTAGAAACATTTAAGGATTTGCTTATTTCTATCGTTAATTGTTTTATTTTATACTTGATTATTTCCCACCATGCAATTGGATTTTGATAAGAATTTATATCATTAGACCAAATAGGCCAAAGCTTTTCTAGACTTTCCCGAAAAGACTTTGAAAACATAGGTTTTGTGTTCATTTTCCAGATTCCTGGTCCCCTTTTACACTGGAGCACATCAATATCTATGCGAATAGCGTCGTGGTCGCTAAAAGGGAAATGTAATATTGAAGTGTTATTGATTTTGCTATCTAATAGACAAGATGTTAAGAAGTAATCAATTCTAGATTTAGAAGAGCCACGTGTAAATGTAAAGGATTGTTTTGTTAAAAATCTCTTTCGGTATATGTCTTCTAAATTGAAGTTCAGCATGATTTCTACCAACTCTGAAACTCCTGGGTCCCTATTATTGTTTGACGGTTTTCTATCTATATTTCCATCAAGAGCACAGTTAAAATCACCTGCAAAAATTGGAAGATATAAATCATCTAAATGTTCAGACAATCCTTTTATAAACCGTTTGCGCTCTGAAGAATTATTTGGTGCATAAATATTCAAAATCTGTAACTTTTGATCATTGATTTCTACTTTTAATGAAATAAGTCTACCCGTAACAAAAACCTCATAGTCTACTACTTTGAAAGTGGCTTGTTCGTGAATCAAAAAAGCTACCCCTTTAGATAAATTAGTACCATGACTCCAAAAACTTTTCCCTTTCCAATCGGTTTTCCAATCATTTTGAGACTGTTCATTTTCACAATGTGTCTCCTGAATCAACACTAAGTCTACGTTTTGTTTATTAAACCAGTTAAAGATATTTTGTCTCTTTTTGGCATTTCGAAGACCATTCACATTCGCCGATAGTAATCTAAACATGAAAAAAAATCAGTTTATTTTACAGTTTTATTGGTTTTTGACACCTGTTTTTCTGAAGGGGGAGTGTTTGACAGCAAAGGTCAAACATTAAAGACGCCAATCATTACGAAAACATGCCCATGTAAAATACAGAGAAATTTTTTAGTTGTAAAAATGAAAATTTGCAGCAGAAAAATGTTGATATTTTTCTTATTTTTGCCTCGGCGAGGCTGTTCTAACGAGTACCCACAATCTATGTTTTGGAGCAAAAATAAGAAAAATAGGTATACCCCTGCATACCCCAGTTTTTCTATATAAAAGTGGGGTTTAAGGGGGTATATATTGCACGGACATGTTTTCCTGATGTTTTACCAAAATAACGTTCTTGATTTGAGTTTGTCCTTTCTCTTCGGAAACGCATATTCATTGAAAAAAAAACATTATGAAAACATGCCCATGCAATATACAGAGATTTTTTCACCTGTTAAAATTGAAAATTTCATTAGATTTTTTTAGATTATTTTTCTTATTTTTGCTCAAAACATAGATTGTGGGTACACGTTAGAACCGCCTCGCCGAGGCGGTTCTAACGAGTACCCACAATCTATGTTTTGGAGCAAAAATAAGAAAAATAGGTATACCCCTGCATACCCCAGTTTTGCTATATAAAAGTGGGGTTCAAGGGGGTATACATTACACGGACATTTTTTCCTGATGTTTCTCTTCGGAAACGCATATTCATTGAAAAAAAATACTTTTTCGTTCATAATGTAAGGTATAGCAACTCTGTTGTTTTTAAAATGTCGGTTTCCGTGCGATTTTTTTTTTTTTTTTTTTTTTTTTTTTCTCGGTAGTCACAAGTCTCAGTGTTTTAAAATTTGCGCTAAATCGCAGTCAAATTATAGTTTTTTCTACACGCGTCACCGCGATGAAAAGTAATGAGAACCCACAAAGATACAAACATTAATGAGCCGCCTCGTGGGAAAACCAACAATGTGGTTTCCGACCAGGTCCGATACAAACCGGCCTGTGTAGTTCAACAATGTGGTTTCCGACCAGGTCCGATACAAACCGGCCTGTGTAGTCACAGAAGATGGCTAGAGGCTTGAAATTTTGGATTTTGAAAGAAGAGGAATTGTACTATCCGTGTAGCGAAAACAAAGGCGCTGATCAGCTTCGTGGTTACCGCGAAGCTGATCTGCGCCTTTGTTTTCGCCTATGCAGATTGTTGGTTTTCCCATGAGGCGGCTCATTTGTTTCTTAAAAGGTAAAAGGAGGGAATGATCAGGTAATGGCGCAATCAGAAAGAAATTCCCACTCCAGAATCCATGTGGGAAAAACTAAATTGACAACTAAGAGAAAATATCGTTAGCTGAGTGAGCAGCTATTTCCCAATAGGCGGCCACTCAGTTACCCGAACTTAACAAAAAAGTGTTTCAGTGTATATCACATACAATCAATTTGATGATGTAAAAAACATAATGTCGTGTACGGGGGCAAAAACTTAGTGTTGCTCTAAACTACAAAGTATAAATTGTTGGTACTCGACGAGGTGGTTTTAACGCGTACCCAAAATTTATGTTTTAAGCAGAAAGCAAAAGCATACTTACAAATGTGATTTTTTTTATACTAAAACATTGTCATTTATTACAGATTTTGATTGCACAGTACTATATCGCGTAGGCATGATTACGTAATTTGTAACATGTAATACGTACCTCTGCTCTCTGTGGCTTTCTAAAACTGAGTGCGGACACATTGACCTAAAGCATGTATAAATCGTATTTCAAAAATCGTTTTTGGTGAATAATAATATAATTTACATCTGGGTGACGTGTCTCTTATTCATGAATTACGTAACAAATAAAAGATTAATTATTTATTAGGGAAATGTCATGGACATAATTATCTAAAGCACCGGTTATGAATAATATTAATATTATTTACAACGCACACTCAGTGCCATACCAAGTGTGCACTGTTAAACCACACAAGATAG
The DNA here is from genome assembly GCA_964017185.1 of Rugalucina vietnamica. NCBI lineage: Eukaryota > Metazoa > Mollusca > Bivalvia > Lucinida > Lucinidae > Rugalucina > Rugalucina vietnamica. Next base: position 59,492,689 of record OZ024874.1, on the reverse strand, counting down.
CTTAATAAATAAAGAAAATGCTTTGATCTACTGTACAGACGGGGTCATTGAAGAATTAATGACGGTGGATCCGTATCTAGAAAAGTAAAATTAGCCTGGGTAAAAATTGTTATGTTACATGTGGCCACACATGCTACAGATTAACGCTGAAATTTTGAAGCTTTAATCACAGCCGGATTTGACACCGTGCAAATTTGAATGTGACTCCTGAAGTGTCCATGGACGCAAAAAGGTAAAAGTAGGCCATGAACAGGAAATGACACGGTCAGAAAGAAACTCGCACTCCAAAACCCGAGATGGGGAAAAAACTTAATTGACAATCAGGCACTTATACTACGTGGGTGATCCAATAAAGAATGAGACTTTTTTTTAATAATTTCTATGTCAATAAAATTTGCTTGTTATCACTGTGTATAACCGTACAGTGAGCCAAAACGGAAGTGACACCAACTGTACGCAAATATATCACTAGTTCCTAGATAAACAAAGACGCTCACGTTTTACATATTGAGGTAAGTTCACTTTCACACGACGCTTTTAAAAGCAGTTTTCGGTTTTGAATAGCAAACTAAGCATAGTTTTCATTCATGATTTTCAAAACACCCGAACACGATGTGTTTGTCTGCAAATCAGCATTTAATGCACGAAATCACTAAGATTTATTATTTTTCGCCCGTAAGTACGACAATTTTTCTCCGGAAAGGTATGTTCTGATACACAATGTGGAAAGTTTTGCTGCTAGAACAGACATATAATCGATTATCACAAAAACTCTTTACTCAGTTTGGGCACAGAAACTCTAACATGTAAATAATTGTCTTTTGAAAACAACCACCCTGTTTTCAAACAACTGTACGACTAGTTACCTTTTCGTGTCTGTACGAATAGTTCTAAAAAAGATATACATGTTAAACCATCTCCTTCACTGATTCTAAGGAATGATAGTGGTGTGTAGACTACCTGCCCTTAAAATTACTGCTATATCGTATTCAGATTTTGTAATTTGTTTCACCCTACTCAAATTGGACCATAATTGATAGATATTTCAATAAAATACTAGTATCACCCTGGTGTCTTGTATGTTGGCAAAAATACGTCTCGGTTTTGTATTCAGCGTAGGATAAAATGTGAAATACTGGCAACATTCTGTTAAACGAAAATGTGGGGGGAAATCAGTAACACTTGTATGTGGACAGAGACCTGTAACTGTAACGTTACAGGCGATTAGCCCAATGTGTGGGCATACCCAATCTACCGCGGCAAATTTAAGATGTAACACTACCTACGATTTGTCATAAATGCGTACCTATCAAAAGGTACAAGTAGGCAACGATCAGGAAAAGAACAACCAGAAAGAGAATCCCTCTCCAAAAACCGAGATGGGAAAAAACTAAATTAACAATCAGGCACTTATACCAACAAAACATATCGTAAGCCGAATGAGCAGCTATTTTTTCAATAGGTGGCCACTCAGTTACCTAAACTTAACTAAAATATACAAACAGACATAAGGCGCAAACAGCACAAAACATAAACGCCAATACATAAAACAGCAAGAAACACCACAGAACTATTGCCTTGGGACGATCATTAAATTACTGGCGGGCTTAAATCGATTTTACAGGTACCTAACCTCACTCTCAGCTTCTGCAGTGGTTCGCCTAATCTTTTTGTGATAGTCATAGTTGTGAGTTCTGTGTTGATACTGCCAGAAGAAGCGCGACTCTCATACCGGTTATAAATCGTAATGCAAAATCTTTCGAATGAAAGAGAAAGGTATAATAGAAGCCCACATCTCAGGTCCATGTCTAATACAAATCCATGGATAGAAACGTCTTTTGTCACATGGTAGTATACTGAGAGGAACTAGAAACTTAAGTTTTGTCTTTATGGAGTCCCTGTTTTGAATCAATACAAAAAATGGTTTCCTATTATAAAAATTGCTTAAAGTAACGCTTCTGTTACAATATTGGTTCGTCATAAAATAAGAAATTTGCCCAGGGGACTGTCTCTGGTCAGATTTTTGACGCAATGGTCAAAATCAGAGTGTTCAAATTCATTTATCTAATCCAAAGCTCAAGTGTATGATGCTGTAAAGAACCATAAATCTTTATGATTTGTGTCTCAAACCAATGGAGCTTTAAGAAAGTTGTCCCCAGTACATGTTATGCATTGAAAATCACACGTTAGTTTGCCCCGACGTTCTCAACTTAACGTCATAAACGTAGCCATAATTTAGCTTCCATTGCGAGTTTGCAGACTTTTTCTTCCATTAGGTTTTTAGAAATTGTCACATGGTATCAATTTTGCACTGTAAGCAGTTTTTGCATAAACGTAAACGTCCGCTCAACTATGCTTGACGTCACATTGACGTTTGAAGTGTAGGTAAACCACGCTTTCCTGTACTAGGAAACTGATCCATTTAAACTTTTATTTAATGCGTATATCATTTGCTGATCTAATGAAACGCCTGTTTGCAAAAAAGGTACCTCAATTCCTAACTTTGACGTGACGCTAACAATAAAAACGTAAACATTGTAAACACCGACAGCGGATTAAAAATTTCGATGTCGAGAAGACAAATGCCTTGTCTGAGATTCAATGCACACCAACTTTAATCATTCATCATGAAAATTCTTTACCGACATAAGAAAACGTCGAAAATGCACTTTCATGTTTGACGTCAAAAATTAAACTTAACGTTTTGCAGCTAAACATTTCACATTAACATTATGTTGAGCAAATTGTAATGACTTCGATCGCAGATGTTTATGTTCGTTAACTTACATCATCGAAAATGCCTCTTGTCATGGTCGTGCATGATTTTTCGTATGAAAACGTCAAAATAACGTAACTCAATTCCAAATGACGGAATGCAATTTTCAAAATGCAAAATGTATAGCAGAAGTGCACACTGTCATAATCAAAATATACCAACTAGTTATATGTAAATTATATCTAAAAATAAGCAAAGAATAAAAAATGTTGGAAACTTAAGTTTCTAGTTCCTCTCAGTATATAACCTTTCTTGAATATTTTGCTATAGTGTGTGATTTAATCAGCTGCTGTTTTGACATACAATGGCCAAATTGCGGATGTGGTGATTTTTGAATAATTTTTTCATTGTTGAGCGATTTTGGGGTGTCCCTAAACAGTGAAAAATACCACCCTTGGATGCTGGCTGACACCCTATTTTTTGCTGCACTTGTGTTAAGGGCAATCTCACGCCTGCTGAATGTGTTGGGGTCCACTTAGTCTGGCCCCAGACCCTATCTTTTCCTTTTATCCATTTTTTTCTTCTTTGTATGAAGGGACACAAATCTAGAACACCTATAATTTATCTGCTTGCTTACGTTTCCTGATTGCAAAGATAGGCATTATGCCAAAGTTATTGTTGAGCCATGAGTAACAGGTGAGTTTGGATTAAAGAGGCACAGAGGAACTGAAAGGTTTCTTATTTAAATAAAATTTATAATAAAAAACAAAAACAATATTGACTGGGGCCAGTCTAGGGTCCACTATGAGTTGTGAAGCATATACTATGAATGAGTCTTGTTTGGGGGCAAATTACAATGGAAGTCTATGGGAACTATAATTACAGGTCTCTGCCCATGTAAGAAATTCAGTTTGGTGACAAAATTAATATTTTCCAGACTATATTGTTATGGCAACTTGGTATCTTCAATGTTATGTTACATATATACATGTAGTTCAACCATTCGTTTTGCATTCTTGCAAGCATCGGACAAATGCGGCTTGTCAGTACAAAAACTTAGGACATAGGGCGCTACCTGGCGGTGGCAATGTTAGCTTCATTTGTTTGTTTGAAATGATGGCTTGCGTCCCAGTGAACAGCTATGATCATGTCGGGACGTTGCCTCAATTTTCTACACCGTTGAACCTCTTTATTGGGTTACCATGACGTCATAATGGTGTTGTGAAGATTGTGGATTGTGGATTGTGGATGAAAACTTGCTCAAATGTTAAGCCGGGCTCTCAACTGTATGTCTATAATTTTTAATTAATAAAATAAAAAATTTCAACATGAACAATGCTTTTAACGACAGTCATTCTCTCTCTCTCTCTCTCTCTCTCTCTCTCTCTCTCTCTCTCTCTCTCTCTCTCTCTCTCTCTCTCTCTCTCTCTTGGTGATAATACCTTGCCATCAATTATCGATTAAGGTGAAGCGATGGTTTTGGACAAGCATAAAATAGTCAACTATGTCACTGCTGAGAATCACGTGGTATTACATGTATCTACATACAAACCGATAAATGATCGGTGACAGCCATTGCAATTGAGGCCGAAGTTAAGTTTAGATTTTCGAGTTTTCTACTAGAGCGTTTACTCTATTGACTGATAGATACATGTAGGTGCAGGTAATGCAGAAATTGAACATTTAAGCTGCCACTCTGTGACGTTTGGTATGTGGCTATAAACGGTCCATTTGGGCTCAAAAAGTATTCCAATGCAATCTGCACGTGAGATAACGGAATATTCAAAACATATTGTATATAAATACGCACAAAAATGGACGAAATCCGCTAAAAATAAAATTCAATGATGACACTAGTCGTACAGTTTTTTTCTTGATACGTTTTAACTAGTGATACTGTACGCTTGTCAATAGTCGTACAGGCGATCGGAAGGGGGCGTGCAATTCCTCGGTGAATACCCGGGTAAGTTTAATGACTTGGGGAATACCATGGTGCAGGGCTTCAACACAAATGATTTTCTTATCTTTCATCACTGGTTTGATCAAAATATGTGAACTCAGTCACCCATAATAGACTTCGAAACACAGATTTGACGGGTCATAAAAATGAAAAGTCAGTGATTTGCCAATTAATTTACAAGATACGCTGGAAAGCATAAACAAAATCACAATAAGCAACATTAAACGCTTATTAAGTTTTAAATTCTCTTTCCAACACCGAAAAACGCGTTAAGATTTGTTTCCTGAATTTTAATTTACATCGATATAAATGATCGCTTATCTTAAGAAATCCTAAAGGCACTAATGATGTATTTGCGTACAGTATGCGTCACTTCCGTTTTGGCTCACTGTACGGTTATACACAGTGGTTATTGTAGCTCAGTATAATGCAACCACTTCACGCTAAGATATGACATCTAGACAACACTCTGCCGTTGCCTAGCAACCAGAGAATGTTAGTAAACATTCCATGGCCACGTAAGTAATATATACCTAACTTTGGTTGCCATGGCAACCAGTGGCAAAAATTCATTTAAGACGCGTTGTAGTTTATAAAGTGCATTGCTGTCTTTGTACGCTGCAAATATTACATATATACAGCTGAAAATTTAAACAGGGTGAGCATTTTTGCGAGAAAAACTAGGTTTTGTTTGCAAAAAAGTACTATGAAATTGGGGTTATGGGTTGGAAATATTTCATAGCCTGAGTAAAAATGACATAATACATTGTTGTTAACCTTGAAATTATCAGTTATAATGCAAATATTGCAAATGAATTGCAAAAGAGAAAATTGACCTTTTAGATGCGTGTTGCCTAGCAACCACAGAACTCAGAAAATACTATTAGTCAGAATTCATAGAGTAGAATGCGTGCTAGGTAACCAGCTCTTGATCACTATACGCTAGATCCAAATTGACTGTAGGAAAATATTTCATAGATGATAGTTAATGCAGACAATACTCAACTAAGATCAGTTATCTGTCTTAAAATGTAGGGCATAGCTCTATTTTCATAGGCTATTTTAGTTGAAAGAGCAAATGGTGGCCATAGATACTGCACGAGTAGTTCTCAGTTAACCATAGCAACAAAAGTTGTAGGGTAAATCTGATAAAATGTGCTCTATAGTGAGATCAGATGTGTATCTAGTAAATGAAAGTAGTAAAATCCAGTCATTCAATAGGGTTTATGAAATAGGAGAACAGTCCCATTCATCATTGGATCACCCTCGTAAGAGAACATATTGTAAGCCGAGTGAGCAAGATATATATTTTACAATAGGCTGTCAGTCAGTCCCCCGAACTTAACTAAAAATACGAAAACGTAAATAAGGTACAATACCAAAACATAAAGCTAATAGAACCACTACAGACGTATCGCTTTGAAACGATCAGTAATATAAAATTACTGGGGGCTTAAACCGGGTTTACAGGGCCCTATCCTTGCATAATCATGAATGTAAATAAAACATTGAAATGACAGAAAACCTCAAAAATGTAATTATTTAAGCAAAATATATAACTGTTACACGTTTCTGTTTTTGTTCCAATGATACCATTTGACAAATTTACTCATGAATGCCATGACAATTAGCTATTTGCATATTCGTGAATATCAAATAAATCATAAGAAATCATGGAAAATATAAGGGGATAGACATACACAATCACCTGTTTCTGGAATGGTTTAAGTAACAAAGTGCTCAAAATTGTATAAAACGAATACACATGTACTGTTACCCAGTAGTATATAAATCATTAGGGGCCAGTTGTTCAAAACTTGGTAAGCATAATGTCATCTTTAAGACCTCAACTCGTCAAGTAAATACCAACTACGTAAGCACTACGTACACTGTGTATTTGTAATATTCATGTTTGAAATTTTGACGAATCGATAACTAACGATGTCGTTGATTTTGATCAACTTGGCCCAGGTTTATGGTTTCATGGCTATTAATGAAAATTGAATCAATGGGTGAAAGTAATTAAAAAAGAAATAAGGTTGTATTCCAACAATATAACGTGTGCATCTCAGTAACAACTAGGCCTACAAAACTGAAAATGATATCAAATGATAAGTCTGATCTATCATTAATTCCCTTGATTTTTTTGTCATGAATATTTATGAGAATTTAAAACATTGTTAAAAAAAAACAAAGAAAAACTAAGAGTGAAATTATACAAAATCAATTGTATCTCGACAACCAACAGCCATGAAGCGCTGAAAATAGCATTAAATGAATGCCATGATATTGTTCTATTACCAAGTGGTCATGTATTCAAAATTTTAGTTGGAATCTTGCATTTTCGCTTATTTTCTGCGTTTTCTTCCAACATAATGATTAATATTCATGATGCTTATATTCATGCGATCTAAATACAAGTTAATAGTGAATTGACCTTACAATCATTTGATGCTATTTTCAATACTCTTTTGCTAATACGTAACGATTTAATATACATTGCTCTTTATTGTTTTGGTATTTTGCGGCTCCATTTTCTTAAAAGGTACAAGTAGGCAAAGATCAGGAAAAGGCGCAATCAGAAAGAGATTCCCACTCCAAAAAACCGAGGTGGGAAAAAACCAAACTAACAATCAGGCACTTATACCCTGAAACATATCGTAAGCCGAATGAGCAGCTATTTTCCCAATAGGTGGCCACTCAGTTACCTTAACTTAATTAAAAATATGAAAACATACATAATTAAGGCGCCAACAGCACAAAAATTTTTTGAACACCAAGACATAAAACAAAAAGAACCACCACAGAAGTATCGCCTTGGAACGATCAGTAACACAAAGTTACTGGCGGGCTTAAACCGGTTTTACAGGATCCTAACCTCACCCTTAAGTCTGTATATATATTTGTAAAACACAAACTCATATGATTTGTTTATCTGTCCATAGTGAAATAATGCATTATTATAAATGTAAACATGTCGTGGCAAAGGTCACTTTGGTTCCGTGTTCCGTGACAGTTGGTCACGGGGAGGTTTAAGCCACCCAGTAGTTTATATTACTGATCGTTCCAAGGCGATACTTCTGTTGTGGTTCTATTTGTTTGATTTTTGGAGTCGAATTTTTGTGCTGTTTGAACCTTATGTACGTTTTCATAGTTTTATTTAAGTTTGGGTAACTGAGTGGCCGCCTCTTGGGTAATAGCTGCTATGTTCTCTAAGTACCTAATTGTCAAGTTGGGTTTTTCCCACCTCGGTGTGATGTGGGAATTTCTTTCTGATTGCGCTTTTTCCTGATCATTGCCTACTTGTACCTTTTCATTAATATCCATGAAATAAAAAATCTGATGATTTATATATTAGACTGCTGGGCAACAGTGCATTTCTTAGCATTCATTTTATACCGTTTTGAGCACTCTGTGTCTTTTAACAGTCCAGATTTGGTTGGTTTTTGTGTGTATATCCCCTTTCATTGTCAAGCATTCCTTGATTTCTAATGAATTTATTGATATTCATAAATATGCCAAAGAAGCGAACAAAAGTAGGGGGTTTTTTTTTCACAGACTATCAGGGACTGTAATGACCTCCCTGATTCTATTATCTCCTCTGCTGAAGTAATGATGACTGTGAAAGCCAGGGATTGGTTTCCCTGCTGGCGCACCCCCTGGTGAAGCACATGTATTGTTAATTTGGCGTGTCACCAGTAAACCATTCAGATTCAGATTCAGAATAATTTTTCTTGCAAACATGAAAATACGTCAGAATCAGAATCAGAATAGTTAACTGGTGAAACGTCAAACTGACAATACCACACCAGGGGGATGGGGCTTGACCGGATGGGATTAGTCCCGAGCTCTCACAAGAGAAGTAAATTTAGACACACAATCACACGGGTGGTAATCAGGGGAACTAGCTCCAAAAAGAGTCAACGAGATTTTGTTCCCTCGACACATCCGGGAACTCACGAGCTAGTCCTCTCGACGGAAAAACATAAACAAAGGTATGTCTCGAAGCATTTTATCAATATTTATTTCTTTATAAGCCGTATGCTGCAAAATCCGGCAATGGTAGTCTGTGTAGATATGATTTAACTCAACTCGCTGATAGGATTGGTCCTTGGAATATGCACGGTGCGAATATGATTGTAAAAGAGCGTTGAAGACACGAAATGAAAATATGTCAACACGAAGATTTGGGACCACTATTTTTTCATTTTTCGTCAAATATATATCCTTCCAATCGCATGAAACATCATCCTTGATAAAACTAAGCCCCTGAAACCATATAAAAGCAAAATAATCCGGTGGAAACATTGTTTTGGGAGGATATTGACTAAATTACCGTCCGAGCTAGTCCTCTCGACATGGAGCTATAGGTGCCTCGTCAAGGAGATAGCACCCTCGTTGAGGTTTTACTGAGTCAAAAATGTCATTTCATGATAGCTGTCGTTCCTGGTTTTAGCACCATAGATAGGAAATTATCATAAATTGTATACATAATTATCATGGGCCATGATGGTATACTATTTTATAACTTGGACATTATGATTTACAATATAAATATCACGAGAAATGGGATAGTTAACTGCAATTTTACAGATGTTTTACAGATGTTAACCGTTTCATAACTCACAGCAGACCACAATTCATTATGCGACTGTATCTAAAAACATACGAACGAAAACAACACATTACCAAAACACGCCTATACAAAATACAGCGATTTGTCATAAGTAAAAATGAAAGTTTCAGTTGAAAATTAATTCGTATAATGTTTTTACTAGACATCACTGACTCTGAAAAATAAATGTCACAAATGCCTTTATGCTTTTGCACATTCAGAACATATAAGAGGGTCCCATTGGGGTTTACTGATTAGCGATTTTTGGCCATTTATTTTACCGATTAGCGATTTTTTGGCAAACATTTTACTGATTAGCGATTTTTGGGCCAAACTTTTACTGATTAGCGATTTTTGGGCCAAAATTTTACTGATTAGCGATTTCAAAGGTACCCCATTGAAACCCTCATATTTGTATCATATACGAATACATATATATAGATTCAAACAGCTAGAGATCAGCTGGCTAAGCTGCATCCCGTTACACTTCGGTGGCTCGTAAAAACATTTGCACAGAGGCACCACGCACGGAAGACCGACGCGAGGATTCCGTCTAATTCCAACATTAAAACCTCAACGAGGGTGCTATCTCCTTGACGAGGCACCTATAGCTCCATGTCGAGAGGACTAGCTCGGACGGTAATTTAGTCAATATCCTCCCAAAACAATGTTTGCACCGGATTGTTTTGCTTTTATATGGTTTCAGGGGCTTAGTTTTAACAGGGATGCTGTTTCATGCGATCGGAAGGATATATATTTGACGAAAAATGAAAAAATAGTGGTCCCAAATCTTCGTGTTGACATATTTTCATTTCATGTCTTCAACGCTCTTTTACAATCATATTCGCACCGTGCATATTCCAAGGACCAATCCTATCAGCGAGTGGTGTTAAATCATATCTACACAGACTACCATTGCCGGATTTTGCAGCAGACAGCTTATAAAGAAATAAATATTGATAAAATGCTTCGAGACATACCTTTGTTTATGTTTTTTCCGTCGAGAGGACTAGCTCGTGAGTTCCCGGATGTGTCGAGGGAACAAAATCTCGTTGACTCTTTTTGGAGCTAGTTCCCCTGATTACCACCCGTGAATCATCTGACAATTCAGCAGAGGAGATCAGAGAATTAGGGAGTTCATTCCAATCTCTAATGGTCTGGGGGAAGAAATTGTGTAAATAGGCATTTGTACTTGCTGAAGGTATCTGAAATGCCATGGAGTGTTGATTCCTACAACGCCTATTTTTGGGGATAAGGCCATCCGTGGGTATTTTTGCTCTCCCTTTTAGACCTTTGTAAAGCAATATAATTCTATTATCCTTCCTTCTTTTCTGCAGGGATTCCCATTTTAGTTTTTAAGGATGTCAGTCATACTACCTTTTTCATATGTATAGTTCCTAGTTACAAACCTAGCCGCACGCTTTTGCACTTTCTCCAGATCATCTGTAAGACCTTCATAATGAGGGTCCCAAACTGAGCTACCATATTCAAGAATAGGTCTCACCAGACCTTTATAGGCAGCTTCTCTCACATCTTGGGGGCAAGAAAACAGATTCCGTCTAAAAAAAAAAAACAAAAAAACGAGTAGAATATAACGTGGAAGTCTATATATGGAGGCTTTCCAAGGTGGCGAATAATTATGTAGCTACGAAGCGCTCGCTTAGCCTCATGCAACTCGCCGGATCTGGTCCGTGCTTTTCCTGGACCGAATTGTCTATTGTTCCAGTTGTTGCTTTTGTTCGGTTGACTCTGCTCGGTCGAAAGGACTTTACTAGAGTGGGCGCTTGTTATGTTCGTAAACAAAGCCTTCGTGGTTTAACGACAAGCGTTTCAGAGAAAACACGTGTTTACAAACAAACATGTCCCCCTCGAAAAAAGAACACAAAGGCAAAAAGAGGAAAAGTTACAGTATACAAGACATTGAATCAAATAAAGACGTCGAAGAGAAGAAAACAAATAAAATGCAGAAGACTGAACCATTTACAGAGGTAGATTTCAAGGTGGCATTGCGGAATTCAAATGCAATATTCTCAGGTAAATTGACACAAGTTCAAGCTTTTTAGAAACTGTAGTTCTGTACGATTTTTATGCCTTGAGGACTTTGATGTTGGACAAACGTTTCTTGATTTGTGACCTGAGGTGATGATCAGAAAATGATCGACTCAGTATCTGAAGAAAGAAAGAAAAGTGACAGCATATTTTAAGTGATGGGCAGTGACATAACTGAATTACTGTAAGGGGCAGACTGTAGACAGAATATATTTCCATCAGTATTCTGTTAAACCTCTCCATACCGACGGAAATGGGCTATATTCAGCTCTTGGTTGAAAATGAAATTTCAACAAAACTGTGTTATTCTAACTTAAATATGTTACAGGGGTCCAGTTACAGGGCTCAGGTCTGGTCCAAGTCAGGATTGAGGTACTATACTTCAATCGAGGTTTGTAACCTCCATTGAGGTTTGAAATATGGGCTGAGGCTATCCGCACGACGGTCGTGCCGATAAGCGGCGTTATCGGCACGACGGGAGTATAAGATTTTCGAATAAGCATACGTATGCATTGAACTATTAATGTGTCATTAAATAGATTGATTATGTGTTTATCTATTGAAATGTATTCAAAATTAACATTTTTATTCATTATGAATAAGAAAACTAATCCAGCTGATTTAAACTGAATCACAGTAGATTTCTAACAGCGGAGAAAAATATAACCATTTCATTTTTTTTAATTGTGTTTCTGAAATGTTTCCATACTCCATTGTTAAAATGAAAGGCTGTTTATTCTTTTGGATTACCACATTATTTTATTATTTAGTTTATATTATTTAGTTTAAGATAATTACTCTTATTTACACATACGCATGACTGATTATTACAGGTAAATTCACAGGTAAGCTAATTTCAGCAAAATAACAATTTTGTTAACCAAAAAGTAAAATTTCCTGCATGTGTAATATTCTGTTTCAGTTCTGAAGCCAATGTAATATATCTATCAACTTAAAATGTATCCATTTCCAAACATTCTTAACATTTGGATATCGATTTCCCTGTCGTGCGGATAACGCCGCTTATCCGCACGACGGTCGTGCCGATAAGCAGCGTTATCGGCACGACCGTCGTGCGGATAGCCAGTGTCTGAAATATGCATAGACAACTGCAAAATTTCAAAAAATGCAACATAAAGTTGAAAATTGCAAAATTTTGTGTTGATAAATCTGTAAACCTTGGTCATTTACTTATTTTGACACAACTGTTTTGAAAATTCATCAGGGAATATTTTTACAAACATGTTCTTTTACCTAATGTTACCATTGATTTCTGCAATTACCATTTGTAATTTTGTTGAGAAGGTTAAAATCCACCTTCTTACTCGCAGAGGTTGATTCTGTCAGCCATTGATGGGTTTATGACTGACTCAACACTGGCCTCAGTCATTGAAACCAGGTGTAAGTGGTTAGCCTTTTTTAAAAGTTCATACTTGTTTTTATCTTTTGTTTAAGACACTGGCTATCCGCACGACGGTCGTGCCAATAACGCCGCTTATCGGCACGACCTTCGTGTGGATAAGCGACGTTATCCGCACGACAGGAAAATCGATATCCAAATGTTAAATATGTTTAGAAATTGATACATTTTAAGTTGAAAAATATATTACACTGGCTTCAAAACTGAAACAGAATATTACACATGCAGGATTTTTTTACTTTTTAATTAACAAAATTGTTATTTTGCTGAAATTGGTTTACCTGTAAATTTACCTGTAAAAATCAGTCGTGAGACAGTAATTATCGTTACCTAAATAATGTGGTAATCCAAAAGAATAAACAGCCTTTGATTTTAACAATGGAGTATGGAAACATTTCAGTAACACAATAAAAAAAATGCAATGATTATATTTTTATCCGCTGTTACAAATCTACTTTGATTCAGTTTACATCAGCTGGATTAATCAAGTCAAACTAGTACTGTTTTCTTATTCATAATTAACAAAAATGTCAATTTTGAATGTATTTCAATAGCTAAACACATAATTAATTTATTTAATGACAAATTAAAAGTTTAATGCATACGTAAGCATGTTAGAAAATCTTATATTCCCGTCGTGCCGATAGCCAATACCTGTAGCATTGGCTATCCGCACGACAGTTGGGCCGATAACGCCGCTTATCGGCACGACCGTCGTGCGGATAATGCCGCTTATTGGCACGACCGTCGTGCGGATAGCCTCAGCCTTTGTTTAATAGCATTTCAGCAATTTTAAACATCAAATAATCATATTATTAGAAAAAAAAAGTTTAAATATACAGAAATCAGCCGAAATACTGATACAATATTTGAATACAATGTATATGCCATACATTGAAAATTATTGTTTTAAATTTCAAAATCTACCCCTTCAACTAATGAAATTGGAGGAATTTGCAAAAAATTCCCAAACGGATTTTGCTGAAAAATGTTTCATTTGAAAGCTTCACAATTTGCAAACAACTTTTGCTGGGGATGATATTGCAATTTTTGCAAATCTATTTGTTTTTCTTAATATAAGTGATTTCATGTCCATTTTCAAACCTCAATGGAGGTTAAAAACCTCGATGGAGGTATACTACCTTAATCCTGACTTGCACCGCACCTGGGGCTCTAGGGCGAAAAACTTCGCTCAAAGTTAAGAGATTTCGCCGTATATTGCTCTAAAAGAGAAGTCAAATCACTTTGCTTTTTGTGAAAAGCTGATACTTGTATAAACAAAGTACACAGAGGGAACTCATAAACGAGTAGAATATAATCCATACCTCAGTTACCTGTCAGTATTTCACACATCTGACAGTTGTTTGGTTAATCCCTTCAGCATTTTAGGTGATAATTGTGTCAAAACTCAATTGACACGCTTCATTGATCACTCAGCTGTGTCAACAGGTAAATGACCCGGATAATGATATTGCCAAAATTTTAACCGAGATATACCAAATGAGACCAAAAGAGAAAGTGAAACTGAAAGTAGAATTTCTGTTTGATGCGTTTGATTTGGATAAGTATTTTCTTTTCATGGTAATTTTGAGAACAGAATGGGTTTCATTTTATTCTATTTTTAGATTATTTTTTTTTTTATATATAAACAAGATCTGGCTGTTTAAAAACTTTCGACCTCTGTGTAGAAGGCTCATTTAGCTAGTAAATTTCCAAAAAAGATAATGCTCAGTGTTTCTTCAAATGGAGCTCTGATTCTGCATCTGCACATTTTATACACATATTGTCAGAAGTACAAATATTTTAGAGCATAGACATTGTTTTCTACTTACATACATGTATCTTTAATGCAGAACAATAGATAAAGTGAATGATATAGCCAGCATACTAGAACAACAGAATGACTTATCAAATTGTTTATATTTCTAAATGTAGGCTTAAAATCGTCGAAGCAATTTATTTTCCGCCTTGATTGACATTATTTTTATCATTTCTCCCTTGGTACCCAAACTTCTCCCTAACTTTCCTGGAGGGAGAAGTCACTTCTCCCTAATGTTCAGGCCCAGCAGGACCCCTGATGTTAGATCTTTTATTGCATATACAGTGATTTTTTCGCTATAAAACAGACTCCGGTTTTAGGAGTTGTTCCCAATGGCAAAAGTTGGTTCAGAATTCCCAATCTGAATAAGTTTCCCAACTGTCATCTGCAACCATATACATGTATTGTTAAAAGCCCAAATAAGTCAATTAATCTGATATCTGTTACAAGGAATAACACTAATTTTGATGCGTCCCATTCATATGTTGTTTACTTTTTGAAAAACAACACTGTAACATTTATCATGATATTATGCCATTTTTACTGATCTTCAGATAAATGTCGCTGATTTTCCCAATTGGCAGGAGTAATGACGCATTTTTGCCCTATTGAACCGGGTACCTTTCCCAAAATGCTGAAAAAAAATCACTGATATAAGACATGAATTATAAACATTTTAGTTGTTGAAGTACGCAGAATCATAAAATACTTCATTTTTAATATGGAAAAGGATCTCGGAAGAATTAATAGGTTTCCCGCCCAAAGTTTGAGTGTTTCTAGCGGCTTCTGTATTAATTTGTATACACTATCTGTTGCATTCTCTGTAAAATTAAACATTTGTAAGATGCAACAACATGGTGGGAACTTCTTGATGTTACATACCCTCAGCATAAATCAGTGTCAAAGGGGGAGGGGGTCATATTTTTTTCAAAAAAATATTTTGTCAGAAAACACATTTTTTGCCTAAGATAATCAAGAAAATACAACAATATGCTTATTGCAACCTAAATTTTGGGCCAGAAATGATTTATGCATGAATAACGGGTGCATCATCTTTATCAGAATTATCACTCTAAATAAGACTGTCCGTCACTTATGCAAATACCTGTACCTTAAAAATGCTATGCCAAATAAATTAAGCAACTTTTTCTCTGAACAGTGACTCCATACATTTTCAGACACTAGGGAAGTTCTTCTGACAATAACTTGCATGTATCAATTAAGGGTAAAACCAATTGTTGTGTGATGCTGATGTGGTGTTGGATTTAAAGTCCACTGAGGCATATCTCAAATTAAACATAAACCATCAATAATTGATTAACTTACTTTGGACAGTATATTTATATGAATTGTAGTATGTACACTTTGTGTATACCTGTTAAAATAGGACAGATAGTCTGTTCATTCAGGTAGAACATACATATACAGTATATTTCCATAGCCTTGTTACATTACAAATAATGGAGCTGAGCCCATTTATCGGTTTTGGGGCTTTTTGACAGCCTTCCCCCCCTTGCCCAAACATGGCATTTTGATATAATATGTCATTTACAAAAATACAGTTGTGTTCAAAATATTTTGATTGGGCAAGCGGGGGAACATAGACTTATAAAAAAGTATAAACTTCATTTAAGTGCCTGGAACTTGAGATTTTGAATTATTTCTTGGGCATTCTCACTAAAGAAATCTTCCGAGATCCTTTCAAAGATGTATATAAAGAGATTAAAGGACTACTGTAGAATTAGTGACTCACAGTCGAAAATCATTTGTTTTTCTACATTGATTTAACCGGTTTAGGCAATTTTATGTGTTTACTGGAAGATCTTTGGCACTCAGGTACAAATACATAACAAAAATGATATGATTTATAGCAAAATAAATATAACATAGCTGCAAGTTGCTTACAAATTCCGCAATCAGTTCATCATTGGTTTAAATGCAACCTATGGTCAGGGAAGTGGAACGAGGTACCGAAGTGGAGCGGAGTGACAGTAGCCAGCTGATCTAGGCAGACTGGTGCAGTGGATAGCATGGGGGTGCTTTCCTTGACCGGAATGGACCCAATTACCGGAATGGATATTTATCCGTGGCATTGAGTACTTAGAATGTATTTTGTATGCACAAAAATTACGTTTGAAGTCAAATAAGTGGCTTGCATAAAATGTCTCCTCTCAGTATAGCAAAACTTGCTCCTCAGGGTGGCTCAGTAGGAGTGGGATCTGGGGTGCAGTTAATGTTCAGAGCTTTCTTTGATAGAAATAATCTCTATATTATAGAGATCTCAGGGGTAGGTGAGTAGTTCTACATCATAGGTGCAGATAAAAATAGAAATGAGTTAAAAGTGTTGGCACTGTGACATTAACCCAAGCGTATATGGGCATTTGAGCTAGGCTTCTACCCTTGTCCCCATTGTATGGAACACCATTGTGCGGTACCTAAACCATACAATTCTCGAACTAATCGCAGTCTTTGCTGCATATTCTAGGCCATCCTGTCTCCAAAAATATAATAAAAAGCACATCAGGACACATATAAATGTCCATTTCGGTAATCAGGCCCATTCCGGTCCATTCCAGTAAAGGAACGCACCGATAGCATGGCAGACATTGGATTTGGCTGGAGGGGGGGTGTTGAATTACTGTGGGGGGCAGACTGGTGCAGTGGTTAGCATTGCAGACTTGGGACCGAGGAGACAAAACTGAATTACTGTGAGGGGCACACTGGTGCAGTGGATAGTCTCACAGATTTGGGACTAAGGGACATAACTGAATTACTGTGAGGGGCAGACTAGTGCGCAATGGATAGCCTCGCAGACTTGGGACTGAGGGGACAAAACTGAATGTGAGCGGCAGACTTGTGCAGTGGATAGCCTCGCAGACTTGGGACTGAGGGGACAAAACTGAATTACTGTAAGGGGCAGACTGGTGCAGTGGATGGCATCGCAGACTTGGGACCAAGTGGACAAAACTGAATTACTGTGAGGGGCAGACTGGTGCAGTGGATGGTGTGGCAGACTTTTACTATTCTGATTCAAATCATTCTGATTCGGGGATTAATTCACGAGCCACATGTTTCAATCTTTACACCAGGTTACATTCAGTGAAAGACCACAAACCACTGCAAGCCACCCTTTTCAATATATACCTCTATAGGTTTAAGTATCACAGACAATCTGGATTGGGGTCTATGATCTATATATACCGTGACACCCTCATTACTGAGTATTATGCTGCCTGAGGTGGAGGAAAGCCAGGACACATCTCTGATTCCCAGAAAGTGTCTGTGAAACCACAACATTTTGAGGGTGACCGCCAGACCACAAACGTTCATGATTACGTTTCTTGTCATGTTGTGTATTTTTTTATTTTTTTTTAGAAATATATTCCCCATGCCAGGTTGCGAACCCGCAACCTACGGAATTTTCAACATACTTTGTAAATTACATAAGTCAAATAAAATTTTGAGTTTTCTTCGGCGCAATTTGAAATGGCACCTAGGCATACTAATTAAGTTGCAAAAAAAAAACATTGGTTCAACCTCAACTCGAGTATACATATTTGGCTCTCTCTCTTTTGAAGGTTTTGAGAAGTTTGTCACAGCAGCAGAGGCATGGCCAGGTGATGCTCAGTATGACATTGTGGAAGGATTCCTGAGGTCATCGTCAGAATGTTCAGAAATCTTTCACATCCTAGAGGCTGGCAAGAGAAAAGTACAGGAGGTATGAGCAAGTGTAACTGGCTTCTCTCGATATTAGATCTATATAGACGAGAGCGAATTGTATATATGCTGTAACTTTTGTATGTCATAATTTATATCAACAAAAATGTGGAAATCACTCTTAGTAGAAACTAGAAAATCCCATGTACAGAGAAAGGCTTCCTAATCAATAAAACATGATTCTATAAGTTGAAACTCCAATGAGGCTGGTAATTTAAAAGCCGGTTAATATTAGCTGCACATCAGGAATACATGTCAGTGAAATGTATATCCCCTTAAATCCCTCTTTTATATAGAAAACTGGGGTTAACAGGGGAATACCTAAATTTGTTGATTTTGATCCAAAACAAACATTGTACTCGTTAGAATCGCCACGGCAAGGTGGTTCTCAAGTGTACCCACAATGTATGTTTTGAGCAAAAATGTAAAAAAAAAAAATTTTCCAATGAAATTTTTAATTTTTGCTTTTGAAAAAAAATCGCTGTATATTGCATGGGCAAGTTTTCATAATGATAAATAGAGATTATCATATGACAATTTTCATATCGTACCTCGTATCAACCCGAGAATCCCGTATCAGCCCGAGCAGGCTTGGGGTCAATTATTTTGAAAAGTAATTAATTGAATTACAATTACATTGATATTTGTTCAATTAAATTACAATTACAATTACTAGGCATTTCAGTAAAGTAATTCATTACATACAATTACTTAGCCCAATGTAATTCATTACATACAATTACTTTGCACAGACCGTTAAGATGCATGAAATTTCGAAGTCCCAAAATGTTGATAAATTTGACAACACTTGGAGTATTAAGAATTATCTGACAGGAACCTTTAGTACTAAGAGTCTTCCTTTTCTTTTTGTCCCCATTCAAAAGGAATGTTTTAAACTACTGATGTATCTTGAATTAACTATTAAATGATATGGTTATAAAAAGGTACAAGTAGGCAAAGATCAGGAAAAGGCGCAATCAGAAAGAGATTCCCACTCCAAAAACCGAGGTGGGAAAAAACCAAACTAACAATCAGGAACTTATACCATTAAACATATCGTAAGCCGAATGAGCAGCTATTTTCCCAATAGGTGGCCACTCAGTTACCTTAACTTAATTAAAAATATGAAAACCTACATAAGGCGCCAACAGCACAAAAAAAAATTAAACACCAAGACATAAAACAAAAAGAACCTGATATGGTTATAAGGTTGATACGTGTCGCATCAAATGTCAAAATTTTAGTTGCAAATATAACAACTTCTCATATCACTGATTTATTATAAGGAAGCAGTATATCTCCTCTGACATGACTGAAAATTGTTAATTCTCATACTGAAGCACACAATATATACATTTTTTAATTCATCCAAGATCATTTTGCTGACCATGCTGGCTTATTGATAAAAGAGCGAATGATCACTCCTGATTTCTAACAAATGGCAAAAGAATCACAAAAAATAACATTCCAAGTGTTAAACGTCTAAAGGTTTAAATGTCTGCATGTACTGTCCTTAAAACTGAGAAAAGCAGAATGTCAAGAGGCATACCATAACTTAAAAGAGTCCTAACAACAGCTAAACTATCTGACTGCACAGGTATCTTACAATCATAAAAACATGACGGTGAATTCTTTGACCAATAATTTCTGCCTGTTTCCCATTTGGAAAACATGATATTCAAGTTCACTCTTATTAGCAATAGAATGGGACCCTGAAGGAAAACGGTTTAATTTTGTGACCATTTTGGTTTAAATGACTTCAAAATCTTTAAATAGCCTAAAACACATTTCTGTATCCTATTCAATTATGAATCTGTCAGTGGGGTGTGAAAAATTAACAGCAATTGGGGACAATACACCAATCAAGGCACAAAAGAAAAGATAATAATTGAGTTTTCACACTTTCTTTGCTCAATTATTGTTTGGTGTTATTGTAGATTGTACATCATAAATTAGAAAAGGTTTAAAAGTACACAAGACTTAATTTTGTCAGTAGAATGAGAAACAGTTTTATAGATGAATTGACAAATAATTTTTTTCTACTGTTGTAACTGATGTCTATGAGAAAATAATTTTGAGAACTGTATGATTGACCAGATACTAGATTTAGATGTGCAAGAAAAAAATCAACAGAATAATCTGAAGTGCACTTTTACAATATTAATCTTTAAATATATCTTAGAGATATTTTTCTTTAAAGTAATTAAAAGTAATTCAAAAGTAATTGTTAATTACACCCCTTTTTGACATTGTAATTCATTACATTTCAATTATTGTAATTAAAGTAAAGACTGAATTACAATTATTTTCAATTATTTTGAAAAATGTAATTAAATTGCAATTAATTACAATTACAATTTTAATTACCCCAACCCTGAGCCCGAGACTCTCATATCAGCCCGAGGGCTGATGCGAGAGTCGAGGGCTGATACGGGATTCGAGGGTTGATACGTGGGTACGATATGAAAATTGTCATATCGTAATCTTTTTATCATATAAAATATATTATATTTTAATTCATGACCATTTTTCCTTTTCTTTGTTTTATTTATTTATTTATTTTATCTTATTTTATTTTATTTATTTATTTTGAGATACCGCCAAAGCGTGCAGTAGAGCACATATTATTTCCACATTAGCACAAATCAAAAATTTGTCTCGACATGACAAAATACTGTTGCCTGTGACATAAAACCACAATCCAAACAAATCTAAAATGCCTGCGGTACACTACCTAATGAACTCAATACAATAGGAGCCGAGTGCTCCGAATATAATTTTATTAGCCAATCATTTGGTGATACGGCTTTTTCTCCCTAGGGATGATATGGGTCACGTGGGTATGTGAGCCAATCATTTGGTGATATGGCTTTTTCTCCCAAGGGAGTGATATGGGTTTTATCAATTTTGAACGGATACGGCTTTCCAGATACTGTGCCGCGATACGTGAACGTAACTCTTGTCTGTATCGCATATGCAAAAAGAACATATTTTGCAGTAAATATATGATAAATGGATTTATGACAATTTCAGTTGCAGTTGATATTCCGCTGTTTTGAGAAGATTTTGTTGAGGATAGCTGAAGACCTAGAGAAATTCTACACAGCAGGGCAGCACATTGTGAGGAAGCTACTCACCACACAGTTACCCGCTATCTACTTCTCACTCAACACAAAACACAAGTGAGTTGTACAGTACTGTAAATTTGGAAATTTCCCTGAGATTTTTATTTTGTGAATTTTCTCTATTTCCAGATTGTTAGCTATTGGTGCGTTCTTGAATTTGTGAGCGAGTAAACATTCAGTGTATAAAAGCTTATTATAAGCCCTTCCATACTAGTGAGAACTATTAATTCTCGAGGCAACCATTGCTCACCAAACGCTTGAGCTGCCTCGTGGGAAAACCAACAATGTGGTTTCCGAACAGGTCCAACACACACCAGCCTGTACAAGCACAGAAAATAGCTAGAAGCTTGAAATTTCGGATGTAAGTAGAAGAGGAATTGTACTGTCCGAGTAGCAAAAACAAAGGTGCTGATCAGCTTCGCGGTTACCGTGAAGCTGATGTGCGTCTTTGTTTTCGCCTATGCAGATTGTTGGATTTCCCATGAGGCGGCTCACTTTTTGGGGCAGGCTGTTCTGTTTGCTTAAAGGAATTTAATAGAAAATTGAAAAACAAACTTTAAATCTCTCAGAAAAATGAAAGTGGACTAATCCAAATGATTGGTATAAATGATTTGCATGTCCATTCATCGAAAATTGGTTAATCGTCTGTGTAAATGTATGGAAAGAATCTATCTTATGATTTTTAGATCCTCCCAGATCAAGTCAGCTCTGAAGCTATTGGTTGCCATGGTAATGTTGGGGCCCACGGTGGGGAAAACGGTTCTGAACCAGATAGACCTGAACCATGCCAGTATCAAACCTCTCTTCTTCCGGAGGGACTCCAAGGTATGCATTGCAAAAACTTGCCCATGCAATATACAGAGATTTTTTTTTCACTGTAAAAACTGAAAATTTCATTGGAAAAATTTCGATATTTTTCAGGTTATTGCTCAAATCATTGATTGTGGGTACACGTTAGAATCACCTTGGTGAGGCAGTTCTAACGAGTACCCACAATCTATGTTTTGGATCAAAAATGAGGAAAAATACCCCTGCGAACCCCAGTTTTTCTGTATGAAAGTGGGGTTTGAGGGGGTATACATTTTACGGAAACATTTTCCTGATGATCTGTAAATGTTATGACATGATTTTTTGTACCAGGTGTGAAAATTAGTGGCATATTTAGACAAGAACCCTTACTTTCAAACCAAATTATTTCATTACCATGGAGACATTTAAATAAAATCTGTGAAACTATAGAAATTGACCCCTACCCTGGTTTATTTAAACCCCATTTCTAACACAAATCCTGGATCTGCTCCTTATTTAATAGCTCAGCCAGTAGTGTGTCAATAATTATTGAATTTTGTACTGCTTAAGTTTTCAGAAATGAAGCCAATATGTCTAAAAAGTCAGCTCAATTTAATTACATATAACTCAATGAAAATTTGATGTAGCATTATCAAAATTGATGTAGAAAAAATATTTGAATTTTCATTTTGCACAGAAGAGACCATTGGTGAGCACTTTATGGATATTACAGTAAATGAGCCGCCTCGTGGGAAAACCAACAATGTGGTTTCCGAACAGGTCCGACACAAACCGTCCTATACAGTAACAGAAGCAGGCGAGAAGCTTGAAATTTTAGATTTAGGAAGAAGAGGAAGTGTACTATCCGTGTAGCGAAAACAAAGGCGCTGATCAGCTTCGCGGTTACCGCGAAGCTGATCTGCGTCTTTGTTTTCGCCTATGCAGATTGTTGGTTTTCCCATGAGGCGGCTCAAATAGATATGAAAATGATATTTTGGTTTGGTTTTTAGGATGAGGAGGATGTGAGGACATGTCTGTTACATTTTATTGTTGCCTTCTTACTGGTTGGTGACAATGAGTTGATCAGAAGACTTGCTGATACAAAAGGTAAACCACCTATTCTTCACTTGCTTAACATTACGAAAACTTGCCCATGCAATATACAGAGATTTTTAAAGTTGTAAAAAATGAAAATTTTCAGTAGAAATTTTTTAATATTTTTCTCATTTTTGCTCAAAACATAGATTGTGGGTACGGGTCGGTTCTAACGAGTACCCACAATCTATGTTTTGGAGCAAATATAAGAAAAATAGGTATACCCCTGCATACCCCAGTTTTACTATATAAAAGTGGGGTATGAGGGGGTATACATGTCACGGACATGTTTTCATGATTTGATATACCATATTAGTTCTAATAAGCGTACAGTGTGCTTAACTTTCCAAAACAACTAAAAGTTAATGTTACAAAATATTTTTCTAAATAGCGTACACTACGATTGAACAGCTTAGCTGATTAATTTTGTACCTTTGTTTTCGCATATATGCATAATGTACTTTTTCTAATGCAAAGGCTCAATTGATACAGTGACATTGTTTGTTTCCCCAGGATTTCTGGCCAATGTGTTTCAAGGGATGGTGTATGACAGGGTGGCTACTATACAAATAGTGCTCTCAACTTTCCTAGAAAAGGTGAAATAACAATGGGGTTTATGGAGGTCTATATGAGCCTATACTGCTACATATGAGCCGCCTCGTGGGAAAACCAACAATGTGGTTTCCGAACAGGCCCGACACAGATCGATCTGTACAGTCACAGAAAAGAGCTAGAGGCTTGAAATTTTGGATTTAAGTAGAAGAGGAATTGTATAATCCGAGTAGCGAAAACAAAGGCGCTGATCAGCTTCGCGGTTACCGCGAAGCTGATCTGCGCCTTTGTTTTCGCATATGCAGATTGTTGGTTTTCCCACGAGGTGGCTCATATTAAACTACATGTATTCAACTTTATCAAGTCTTTTGGATGAGACTTTAAACCAAGGCTTGTTTGTGGCAGTTTAGATTGTGTTATCTTTCCTCAAAAGTCAACTGAAAACTGTTTTTAAAAATCTTTAAGAACCACTTTTTCTATAGATGCAGATATAACTAGCGCAAGGTCACATGGCACAAAACAGTTAATTGTTTCTTTACATTACATACAGTGATTTATCTACCTCTGCGTCGCGCGTATATTACGCAAGAAAATACGTGATGACGCAAGATTTTTCCTGTTGAGCGTACGTCCGACGCATCGTTTTTTGATCCGGTACCTTTAAGAGTACCGGATTTTATAATGAGTACTGGGTTTTATAACGTCCGTCGAAATTCGGTCTTTTCCGCCGTATTCTTCTGTGCGGTACGTAAAATAGAATCTGATTGGTCGAAAGATCCGCAGCAATCCAATCGTGTGCATCCTAACAAATATTCTTTGGGTAACTCGCCAAGATGGCGTCGGCCGAAAAAAGACCGAAAACTGTCCTACAAAAACTGTTTTTTCGAGAAGGCATCATCTCTATCGGCAGATAAAGATAGATGGAGCTGAAAGGGATGCATTTGATTTTCCTGCAGCACTCCACAATTGGAAGACTTGCAAGGATAGAAGGCTGTATGAAATCAGCTATTTCAAATAAGCAATAGCATATACCTGATCAGAGTGAAATGGGGAGTGGCTGCAATTCTTGTCAAGCTAAGTCCTTGCAATTCTTCCAATTACATGTAAATCAAATGCATCCTTTCAGCTCCATAAAGACTGGAGGTTGTCAGCAACTCACCTTTACTGAAGGTCAGCATGTCTTGATAGTGTTGAGTTTTAGTGTTTGTATTTTGTCTTGATTTGTTCATGGCACTGAGTATTATAAAACTTTTCACACTCAGCTGAGCATGGAATTCATCCAGCTCATAAATGTTAAAATACCAACAAATGATGTCATTTTAACATTTATAAGTAGGATAAATTGTTGCCATTCAATTTCATTGATTTTGACTTTTTTATATTTGTGAACAATCAATTTAATGCTCAACTGAGTTGTGAATAGTTATACTACCTCTTGGCCAGGCATTTTGCTTATGAATTTGAACTCATTGCTTATACCCTGCCTGTTATAATTCAAGGTATATAGTTAAGAATTTTTGTTCAAGAATAAATTATGAAAACAAATAGACTGTTTTTTTTTTATTTCCATTTATTGATCCTGAATACTAAAAAGTGAGTCAAACATAAGAATATCTTAAGTCGGCAAAATTGACTCACTCTTTTGGAATTTGACTCACCATTCCAAACTCAGTGAGTCAATTTGACTCAACCAGATCCAAAGGTAGATTAGTCACTGTACATATTGTTTCGATATCTCTGTTAGGGATATACAAGGGGTATAGGAAAAATGTAAACAAACAATGGATTCTTTTAGCCACAAGAGCCTGTGCTAGCTATAGCACATGATGCATTAATCAGCAAGATATCCAAAGTTCACATTTTCTCCAAGTTTTGACATGAGATAAATAAATTATCGAATAATAAATGAGCCGCCACATGGGAAAACCAACAATCTGCATAGGCGAAAACAAAGGCGCAGATCAGCTTCGCGGTAACCGCCTTTGTCTTCGCTACTCGGATAGTACAGTTCCTCCTCTACTTAACTCCAAAATTTCAAGCTTCTAGCCTGCTTCTATGACTGTACAGGCCGGTTTATGTCAGGCCTCTCCGGAAACCACATTGTTGGTTTTCCCACGAGGTGGCTCAAATTATTGCATTTGGCTGTTCATGGCACCTTGGTGCCTAGCTTTGACTATACACCAAACAGATATGAAATAAATATATATCACTATCTTTATTACAGATTATTATGAATCCAGTAATCAGTAAGACGTCTAAGGTCCATATATTCACCGAGTCGTCACTGAAGCAGCTAGGTCAGCTGTATAACTGGAAGGGACCTGAGAGGTGGAAAGATGCAGACCAGAAGAAAACAGAGGCAGATATAGAGGTCAAGTGTTATTGTCATACATTGTGCCTTGATATAATATGTCGACATATGTGTAAACCAGAAATGTGGTTTACAAGCTGATCTGTCGACACAAACCTAGCTGTACAAGCCCAGACGATGGCTAGAAGATGAAAATTTTGAATTTAGAAAGAAGAGGAAATGTATTATCTGTGTAGTGAAAACAAAGGCGCTTATCAGCTTTGTAGTTACTAAAGGGGCAGGGTTCTGATTGTACAGCCGCAGAACGCAGAAGATGGCTACACAGGCTTCATTTTTCAAATGAAGTTGAGTGGTTGTATTAATTTTGTTTTGGCATACATGACCAGCTGTGAAGTTTGGAGATGATCAGGTCCGTACCATTGCAAAAAGCAGGTATTTGCATGACATGCATGTAATGATAATTTGAATGTTGTGAAGTAATTTCAGATACTGAATGTGTTTTTACTTCATTCCTGATGAAAGTAACATGAAATTAAAATAATAATAATAATAATAATAATAATAATAATAATAATAATAATAATAAAAAAACTTAAAACCTAATGATTCTCTGAGCCATTAAAAAGCCATTAAGAGGATCTATGGATTTGCATTTGCCATGCTAAAACGAAGATTAACGCCAAGTATATATGATAAAAAAAAATGTTCAAGACTCCCGACCAGGTCAGTTACAAATCAGACTGTGCAATCACAGAAGAAAGCTAGAAGCTTGAAATCTTGGATTTAAAAATTAGAGGAATTGTACTATCCGTGTAGCGAAAATAAAGGTGCTGATCAGCTGTGCGGTTACTGCACAGCTGATCTGCGCCTTTGTTTTCGTATATGCAGATAAACAGTTTCCTCATATATTTTGACAGGAATCTGAAGACATTGTAGAGTCTGAGGACAGACAGACAGTTGCACAGACAGTCCACACAGTTCTCCTAGAACTATGCTCCTCATACAAATATGGTATCAGTTTTATGGACAAAACTTATGGCACATCTGGAAGGTAATAATAGCCTTGCTTTGGAAAACTGGGGCTATACTGGATTCACTCTGTCTTTCTGTGATATTGTCTCTCAGTGATTCCGTCATTGAGTGAACATTTGGTTTATGCTCAAATTCTTGAGATTAACTTGAGAGAATATGACCAAATTTTGTATGCACATCAACATCGACAAGACCTAGTTTGGGATTGTAAATCATCATTTTTTTTGCAAAATTTTGACAGAGTTATGGCCATTGATTGACAACAGAATTTCGTTTTCGCTCAGTATTTTAAGACCGAACTGTCGTTTTGGAACTTCTAATCACATCCCTTGAAAGCCTTCATTCGAGATAACCATTAACTTTTAACAGTTGCAAAACAATTACTGCATACAATCAAAATGTCATTTTGTCCTTTACTAGAAGATAATAAAAATGGTGTGCCTCTATGGTTTTGTTTTTACTTTTTGACTTTCCATTTGCATCTTGAAGTTGTCATACAATTGTTGATCCTGTACCTATATTATTGCATTGCTATTAGATCAGTCTCAACTTAAGAAAACCAACAATGGGGTTTCAGAAAAGGTCTGACACAAACTGAACTGTACAAGCACAGTAGATGGTCAGATGGGTTGAAATTTTGGATTTAGAAAGTAGGGGAACTGTACTATCTCTGTAGCGAAAACAAAGGCGCTAATCATCTTCCTAGTTACTGCGAAGGTGATCTGCGTCTTTCTTTTCGCATATGCAAAAAATGTTGATTTTCTCATTACGCGGCTTAGTTTTGATTTCCTCTGGCTTACAGGAACCAGAATCACATGCTGACCAGCATCCTGAGTTACCTTAGCAACCTATCCCACAATGCCTTGGTACAAGAATTGATCGTGGCAATCCTAGAGGCATCCCCTGATCAACTGAAGCACTTCCTGCCGCACATGGCTCACTCCCTGTCGCCAAGGGCAACCAAGAAATGGGTTGATGCTGTCAGATTTCTCTCCAAGGTAAACATAGTCATCCGAAAAGTTGGTTTTGATCTATAATGTTTTATGTTCACATTATCAGATAAGAAAATCCCTCTAAGGTCATACTCCATATACATGTATGCTAGACAAATAGAATCCATCATGGGTGGTCAGTGGAGATAGGAAAATCTCAACCCCAGGGTCCATCCGTTCCAGTGAGAAACGAGGCTCGCCGAGTTTCCCACTGGAACAATGGACCCGAGGGTTGAGATTTTCCTTTCTCCACTGAACACCACTGATGGATTCTTTTTCTTACATACCCCGATCAGGCCTAAATTCATTTTACCGGTAAAGTAACCTGGTTCCGTGCTTTAACTCTGATGACATAGTGTTTATTACGGATATGACGTCTAATGTAAATAAATCGTTGTCAAAGTCAAAAAAGATGCAGTTTTGGTTTGTTTTTCGTTGAAAACGAGCGTGAATCAAGATTATACACAATGAATTCACACCAATTTAGTCTAGTTTTGTTGAACATTATTGCTGCAAGCAGCTGCTTTGGGCTAGAAACGATCGAATTTAGTCGTGTGCTTTTCTTATCTTGTATGAGCAACCAAGACAGCAGTGTAAGATCGATTTATCTACCACCACTAAAATACCGGAATTTTTCTGTCTTTATGACAGAGGTATGTAAGAAAGTATGTGATTTTATGTTAAGTTTTCAAATGAGTTGTTCCATATTCTGACAAGCATCAAACATAATTAAACTTTTGCATATCAAAATTTAGCTTAGTCTTAGAATTTCAGAAACTAACCAAAGATATTGTGCCATCTTAGTAGCAAATAACACATATACATTTTGTACTTTACCTAAACTAAATGTGTTTTATATCCAACATAAAATGGTGATAACTTCATTATCGTATAGATCCTATTTAAGCATCTGGAAAACATGTCCATGAAATGTATAACCCCTTAAACCTACATAGTAAAACTTGGTCCTACAAGGGTATACCTAGTTTCCTAATTTTTGATCCCAAAACATAGATTGTGGGTATTCGTTAGAACTGCCTTGCAAAGGCGTGTATCCACAATCAATGTTTTGAGCAAAAATTAAAAAAAAAAAATAAGTTAATAAACAAAAAAAAAAAAAAAAAAAAAAAAAAACCAAAATTTTATCCAGTGAAAATTTTCATTTTTACAACCAAAAAATCTCTGTATATTGCATGGGCATATTTTCTTAATGTGTATTGTAGAATAATTGTTTTAATTTTCAAGATCTATGAAGGCCAGCCTGATACGCCACACATCTTGAAGACCAAAGACCATGTTGCAGGGAGCAGAATTGTGGATATTCTGCTGGTTCATACCCTCCCACCCACTGCGATACTCAATACTGTGTTACCTGGGGTTAAGGTAGGTTTCTTGATTGATGAAGTAGACAATAATCCATCTGAGGTGCCTCATGAGAAAGCCAACATTTTTCATATGCGAAACCAAAGGCGCAGTTCAGCTTCACAGTAACTGTGACGCTGATCAGTGCCTCTGTTTTCACTACTCTAAAACTTTAAGCCTCAAACCATCTTCTAAGCTTCTATAGGTCAATTTCTGTCGGACCTGGTCGGAAACCACTATTTTTGAAAATTCATAAAGTTGTTTTCTAAGCTTGCTAAAAAAATAGATTGTATAAAAAATTTTCTTCGTATA
This sequence comes from Rugalucina vietnamica, assembly GCA_964017185.1. Taxonomy (NCBI): domain Eukaryota; kingdom Metazoa; phylum Mollusca; class Bivalvia; order Lucinida; family Lucinidae; genus Rugalucina; species Rugalucina vietnamica. The sequence goes on along the minus strand of OZ024874.1, from coordinate 59,462,823 downwards.
TGTGCTGTAGAAAAATGATCTTAAATAAGCATGTACAGGTTAATCATTCCATAAACATATGAAGCTGAAAGAAAGTACTGTCTAGAAAAGAAGAGAGTAAAAAGCCAGGGTCCTTTGGATCTTTGACGGATTAGAGCTAAGATTTGTCTAGTCAACCATCAAACGACTCCCATCACACATGAACAACTAATATAAACTTGCATAGGCAAAAACAAAGTTGCAGATCAGCTGTGCAGTTACTTGCGTCTTTGTTTTCGCTACACAGATAGTAAACAATTTTTTCCACTTTTCAAATCCGAAATTTAACTTTTAGCCCACAAATCTGGCTGAACAGCCTGGTTTGTGTCAGACCTGGTCAGAAACTCAGATTGTTGGTTTTCTCATGCGATGGCTGATATAAGAAAATACGATCTTGTTTTTGATGCCATCTAGACACTTGACAAAAAAAAATTTCAATGAAAAAAAAAAGTTTCACATTAAATTTCCAATAAGCACCCAGGCGGCCCCCGTGGCCGAGTGGTTAAGGTCGCTGACTTCAGTGCTCTTGATCATTCGATCATCTCACCGATGTGGGTTCACGCCTCGCACGGGGCACAAATTCATATGTGAGACAAGCCATGTTCTGCTTGCGGGTGTGTCAGGTGGTTTTTCCCCGGGTACTCCGGTTTTCGCCCCACCTACCGATTGAGTCGTCTCAATATGAGTGAAAAAGCTTGAAAGGGACGTAAAACTGAATCAAAAAAAAAAATAAGCACCCACCTGGGTAAAAAAAATCATGTGCATAAATGCACAGTTCTCGACTAAGATAGTGGTATTTTATACACATTTTATACCTAAATTCCATATAAACTGCATTAAAACTTAACAGTAGCTGATCAAACACTATTTTGCATCAACGGAACACATCATTTTCGGTATTTTTGACATGAAAATTTCAGCAGTTTATGTGTTGTTTTCGTTCCTAGTGTGCGCTTATTAGAACAATATTTTGTTACCTTAACTTTAAGTTATTTTGAAAAGTTAAGCGCACTGTGCGCTAAAGAGAATGAATACGGTAATTATGAATTGACCAAATATGTTTCTGTCTTATATTACAGAATAAATCCCTCCCTATCTGTCACAGTAGCCTTGGCATTGTGAAGGTGGTCTGTCAGAAATGTGTGGCTATACTACAGTATTTGTCTAGTCCTGACTGTGGGCTGAGGAAAATTTACAATGGAGAGGAGTTGTCTGATATAACTACAGCTTACAAAGAGGCAGTGATGAAGGTAACAATAGTATTTGATTGAGAAGATAAAATGTTCTTTGTTATTTTGGCTCTCTGATCTGGATAGTGCAGTTGGTAGCATGTCTTGGCTTGTAATGAGGGGTTCTGGGATGCTGCACTTTCGTTAATCACTTTACAGTTACCGCCAACTTACTGGTATAAAAATAAACATGTTGGATAACATAATGTCTGAGTAATATTTAACTGTGATTTGCTAGGACATTTTATCCATATTTTCCCTGAAATTTTGCTTACGAATATTTCTTAGAGATTAGTCTAATTAGCTGTTATGAGCTTAAATATGAGCCTATGCATGAGAAAACCAATAATTTGGGGTTCCGACCAGGTCTGACACAAATGGGGCTGTACAGTCACAGAAGATGGTTAGAGGCTGGAAATTTTGGATTTAGAAAGTAGAGGAATTGTACTATCCTTGTAGCAAAAACAAAGGTGCTGATCAGCTTGGCAGTTACTGTGAAGCAGAGATGCGCCTTTGTTTTGCCTATGCAGATTGTTGGTTTTCCCGTGCAACGGCTCATATATCTTTGTTATGAGGTTGTAGTTTTCATCACTTTTGGTAAGGTTTGATGTTCTTTTGCAGAGGTTGCCTACCAGCATAGAGATATTTCAGTGTTTAGACAAAGTACAGACCGAGGGACAATCTCAGGCTAATGAATTGGCGGGTATGTCATATACATCACAGCCTCTTTATAACATCATTGTTGGGATTCATGCCAATTTCTGTTTTAGCTGTCCAATTTGTGTAATAATGAGGTTACAATGTATAAATAGATATCAGAAATATCCTATTCGGATATACATACATGCCTCTAACCACCGGTTGTTCTGCTATGTATAAGCTCCACTAGGATATTCAAACATTTGACATAAACTCTTTTAATATTTATAATAAACTTTATTGTCACCTGGTCCAAAGTTTCCTTCACAAATGGTGGCAAATCCAACGGAAACTACCTCTATCCAGAGTAAAAACAATGCCGATCTGACGTTTAGACCATTCTAATGGCATTCCAGTTGGACACGGTGATATAAGTTTTAGTAATTTCTTGTAAATTGACCAAGGTTTTAGTAATTTCTTGTAACTGACCAAGTTTATGTATCAATCAATTCTAGAGCTATGTCAAGCAACACCATTTGATGTTATGGTGAGAATAGAGCAGGTCTTAAGCTTGTATCAAGAACTCTATCCTACACTGCTACTGGACCACCCACAGGGCATGGTCAAACTGCTGGAAGGTGTTGCTATGGACACTGGCAGCCATCTTGATTCTGGAGCTGAGGCTGGTGATGATGGTTGCACTACTATAAATATTTACTCATTATGCAAGCGCCGCCTCTTTTGGGGAGAGCATTCTGTCACACAATGAAACTTTTCTGGCTGCTGATTATTATTATTGGTAAAAGTGAAATATTTCTGGGAAAGCTATTCAAAGTATTTCATAAAATAAATAAAATTATTTTCTAACACCATTTTCAACCTCTCCAGTGAGAAAAATATATTGCATATGGCCCAATAAAATCTCAGCTCGGAATTTACTGCGGACCAGCATTGTTTACATTGGATGACAGTTTGCTCAAAAAAATGCCGCATAACCCCATAGTTTTTTGACTGCTACTGGTAAGTAATGTTCTTGTCCGCTGAATGTTACAGTTCATAATAGTGAATTTAGCCCAGACAAAATTTGACAGGTTGGTGAAATGACCTGATTTTGCATTAGTAGCAATGGGATTTTTTTTATAGTAGTACTACCTAAACTGAAAGTAGGATGTACCTTCATTTTGCCAGAAGGACTGATTTTTTCTGCTTACAGCATTCCCTTCCACTCAGTGTTGAAGAAAACATTTGGTTCTGCATGGAAATTCATTTCAAACCCTGACACTTGGCTTAAATTTGCTTTTTCTGTGACTTTGGGTATTTTCCATGTATTTTGTGGGGGGTGGGGTAACATTTTCTTCTGATACACCTTTACAAGTGCAATGGGACAAAGAAATTGGTTGAATAGTACTCCAACTTGATGAAAGCATAGTAACGCATTAAATTTTATCCGGCCAGACTGTTTGAATAATGAAGAAAATGTCTTTTAACAGCGTCATTCTCCTAGACATCGGGTTCTGAACGGACAAATTTATACACGGCAGGGGTTTAATTTGCTGAAATAGCCACAAGAAATGTTCCAAGTGCTTCTTTTTAGTTAAAACAATTGATTGCTGTGGTCTTGTGAATAGAAAAAGCAGATTTTGTCTCTAGATGGTTGAGAATTTTCCATAAAAGGCCTAAATTATCATATTCTAGCTAATTTTGGGGGTATAGATAGGAGAAATTGAATAGCTTCAAGTAGAATTGCTACTTGTCATTGGTTATACTCATTTTGTAAGGTAAATAGACTGTAGTTAGCTCCTCAGTACCTCTGGATTCATTCAATACTTGTGTTTTCCTATAATAGGAGGTCAAATAAATGACTTTTCTTCAAATCGCGACAAAATCAGATTTGGCCGCAGAAAGCCTTTGTGGCTCATTTTCGCAAAGATAAAGAAGGCCAAGCTTACTCAGCATCAATGTATGTCTTGAATATTGTTTGATGTAGATTTAAATTTGTACTTGAAAGAATAGGAGTTTAAAAAGACAAGAAAAAGGGGCTGGTATAGGTTGCACTACTATAAATATTTACTCATTATGCAAGCGCCGCCTCTTTTGGGGAGAGCATTCTGTCACACAATGAAACTTTTCTGGCTGCTGATTATTGTTATTGGTAAAAGTGAAATATTTCTGGGAAAGCTATTCAAAGTATTTCATAAAATAAATAAAATTATTTTCTAACACCATTTTCAACCTCTCCAGTGAGAAAAATATATTGCATATGGCCCAATAAAATCTCAGCTCGGAATTTACTGCGGACCAGCATTGTTTACATTGGATGACAGTTTGCTCAAAAAAATGCCGCATAACCCCATAGTTTTTTGACTGCTACTGGTAAGTAATGTTCTTGTCCGCTGAATGTTACAGTTCATAATAGTGAATTTAGCCCAGACAAAATTTGACAGGTTGGTGAAATGACCTGATTTTGCATTAGTAGCAATGGGATTTTTTTTATAGTAGTACTACCTAAACTGAAAGTAGGATGTACCTTCATTTTGCCAGAAGGACTGATTTTTTCTGCTTACAGCATTCCCTTCCACTCAGTGTTGAAGAAAACATTTGGTTCTGCATGGAAATTCATTTCAAACCCTGACACTTGGCTTAAATTTGCTTTTTCTGTGACTTTGGGTATTTTCCATGTATTTTGTGGGGGGTGGGGTAACATTTTCTTCTGATACACCTTTACAAGTGCAATGGGACAAAGAAATTGGTTGAATAGTACTCCAACTTGATGAAAGCATAGTAACGCATTAAATTTTATCCGGCCAGACTGTTTGAATAATGAAGAAAATGTCTTTTAACAGCGTCATTCTCCTAGACATCGGGTTCTGAACGGACAAATTTATACACGGCAGGGGTTTAATTTGCTGAAATAGCCACAAGAAATGTTCCAAGTGCTTCTTTTTAGTTAAAACAATTGATTGCTGTGGTCTTGTGAATAGAAAAAGCAGATTTTGTCTCTAGATGGTTGAGAATTTTCCATAAAAGGCCTAAATTATCATATTCTAGCTAATTTTGGGGGTATAGATAGGAGAAATTGAATAGCTTCAAGTAGAATTGCTACTTGTCATTGGTTATACTCATTTTTTAAGGTAAATAGACTGTAGTTAGCTCCTCAGTACCTCTGGATTCATTCAATACTTGTGTTTTCCTATAATAGGAGGTCAAATAAATGACTTTTCTTCAAATCGCGACAAAATCAGATTTGGCCGCAGAAAGCCTTTGTGGCTCATTTTCGCAAAGATAAAGAAGGCCAAGCTTACTCAGCATCAATGTATGTCTTGAATATTGTTTGATGTAGATTTAAATTTGTACTTGAAAGAATAGGAGTTTAAAAAGACAAGAAAAAGGGGCTGGTATAGGTTGCACTACTATAAATATTTACTCATTATGCAAGCGCCGCCTCTTTTGGGGAGAGCATTCTGTCACACAATGAAACTTTTCTGGCTGCTGATTATTGTTATTGGTAAAAGTGAAATATTTCTGGGAAAGCTATTCAAAGTATTTCATAAAATAAATAAAATTATTTTCTAACACCATTTTCAACCTCTCCAGTGAGAAAAATATATTGCATATGGCCCAATAAAATCTCAGCTCGGAATTTACTGCGGACCAGCATTGTTTACATTGGATGACAGTTTGCTCAAAAAAATGCCGCATAACCCCATAGTTTTTTGACTGCTACTGGTAAGTAATGTTCTTGTCCGCTGAATGTTACAGTTCATAATAGTGAATTTAGCCCAGACAAAATTTGACAGGTTGGTGAAATGACCTGATTTTGCATTAGTAGCAATGGGATTTTTTTTATAGTAGTACTACCTAAACTGAAAGTAGGATGTACCTTCATTTTGCCAGAAGGACTGATTTTTTCTGCTTACAGCATTCCCTTCCACTCAGTGTTGAAGAAAACATTTGGTTCTGCATGGAAATTCATTTCAAACCCTGACACTTGGCTTAAATTTGCTTTTTCTGTGACTTTGGGTATTTTCCATGTATTTTGTGGGGGGTGGGGTAACATTTTCTTCTGATACACCTTTACAAGTGCAATGGGACAAAGAAATTGGTTGAATAGTACTCCAACTTGATGAAAGCATAGTAACGCATTAAATTTTATCCGGCCAGACTGTTTGAATAATGAAGAAAATGTCTTTTAACAGCGTCATTCTCCTAGACATCGGGTTCTGAACGGACAAATTTATACACGGCAGGGGTTTAATTTGCTGAAATAGCCACAAGAAATGTTCCAAGTGCTTCTTTTTAGTTAAAACAATTGATTGCTGTGGTCTTGTGAATAGAAAAAGCAGATTTTGTCTCTAGATGGTTGAGAATTTTCCATAAAAGGCCTAAATTATCATATTCTAGCTAATTTTGGGGGTATAGATAGGAGAAATTGAATAGCTTCAAGTAGAATTGCTACTTGTCATTGGTTATACTCATTTTGTAAGGTAAATAGACTGTAGTTAGCTCCTCAGTACCTCTGGATTCATTCAATACTTGTGTTTTCCTATAATAGGAGGTCAAATAAATGACTTTTCTTCAAATCGCGACAAAATCAGATTTGGCCGCAGAAAGCCTTTGTGGCTCATTTTCGCAAAGATAAAGAAGGCCAAGCTTACTCAGCATCAATGTATGTCTTGAATATTGTTTGATGTAGATTTAAATTTGTACTTGAAAGAATAGGAGTTTAAAAAGACAAGAAAAAGGGGCTGGTATAGGTTGCACTACTATAAATATTTACTCATTATGCAAGCGCCGCCTCTTTTGGGGAGAGCATTCTGTCACACAATGAAACTTTTCTGGCTGCTGATTATTGTTATTGGTAAAAGTGAAATATTTCTGGGAAAGCTATTCAAAGTATTTCATAAAATAAATAAAATTATTTTCTAACACCATTTTCAACCTCTCCAGTGAGAAAAATATATTGCATATGGCCCAATAAAATCTCAGCTCGGAATTTACTGCGGACCAGCATTGTTTACATTGGATGACAGTTTGCTCAAAAAAATGCCGCATAACCCCATAGTTTTTTGACTGCTACTGGTAAGTAATGTTCTTGTCCGCTGAATGTTACAGTTCATAATAGTGAATTTAGCCCAGACAAAATTTGACAGGTTGGTGAAATGACCTGATTTTGCATTAGTAGCAATGGGATTTTTTTTATAGTAGTACTACCTGATGAAAATGAGGCTGAGATTGAGAATGAGGCTGGAAGGGAGATCACTGACACTGCATTGTTACCACAGTTGTATCTGTTGAAGCTACTGTCAGGAACTGATGCCAGGAGGCTGCCATGGGGGAAAGAGGTGAGATCATAAATTGCTATATTAGGGTCTTGTCGTAAGAAATTATGTTTATGGTGTTTCATACCAAGTCCATTGCAAACTAAGTTGAAGGTGTCAAAAAGAAGCTTTGGATTTTGGATTAAAAAAGATTTTTTTTCTAGCAAAAAACAAAGAGATCTGTTCAGTAGTTTGTAGATTCTCAAGTGCATTGCTTCAGCTACGTTCAAGCTCAAGTTGATTTTTGGTCAAGCTTTAAAGTTTCATTCATGAATCCCGACCTAATCTTTAGGAAAACCTTGATATGTATCTATGATATATGTATAATTGTAGGGCCAGTCAGGACACACATTGATGTATCAACTTCTCAGCATGGTAACTATGGTGAAACAAAGCAGGAGGATCAAAGAGATAGCACTACAGCTGATCTGCAAGGTAAGATAAACTGATTTGTGATTGCTCCTCATGTCTCGTACATTCCTTTCATGAACAATTGGGAAGTATTTCTGCAGTCGTTTTCCTCCTTCTGTTGATTCAATAAGAGCACTTTTCAGTTGGTGGAAAAAAAAAAAAACTGCACTAACCTGCCCCCAGGTTGGCTTGCAAAAGGACAGTGTGGCTAGGAAAACTGACCATCCCAACATGACCTGAGCTGTTCATCATGGATGTAAAATTTCAAACAATTAAACAAACATTCAAACAATCAATTTCTGTCTAGAACTTAAAAAAAATCAGAAATCGGCTTCTTACAAAAAGTTTCTATTTTCAATCTTTTTCAAAGATCTTGTTAACGTTAGCTTAAATCTTCGTGGTTTGTGTGCTTTCTCTCCTAGAAAGCATGTTTTCAATTTCTTGATACATGTATTTAAAAACACATATTGATATGCAGTAAATACATTGAGCCGTGTCCTGAGAAAAACGGATTTTTGCCTATGCGAAAACAAAGGTGCAGATCAGCTGTGCAGTAACTGAACAGCTGATCAGCACCTTTGTTTTTGCTACTCGGGTAGTACAAATTCCTCTTCTGAAGCCTCACAGGCCAGTTTGTTTCAGACCAAGTCGAAAACCCCAAAGACCAATTTTCTTGTGTTGCGGCTTCATTTATGGGAGCTTGGTGACCTAGAGGTAGAGTTAAGGACTCCGGAGCGAGTAATCCTTTGTTTGATGCCTATCTTTGCCATAAAGTGTCTTAGAGTAGGACTTTTTAAGCTCCCTATAGTAAAGGTATATAACCAGGAAGCAGTGGCTCTGTTCAGACATGATGAATGAAAATTTATTGACAGCAGTGTTAAGCCATAACCAAAATCAGCCCTAAATTTTAAGAATGAAGTGCATATGACAGACTAAAACTTGCCTGTATGAATATATTTTCAGCTTCTAGGCAGCACAGGCCTATTCGACTCATTCACTGATGAACTCTATATCTGGATGCGGCATCTTCAAGATTTCGTCTCTACCAGCAACCACCAAGCGGACCTCTTGACCTTTGTCTCCAAGGTGATGATGACCTACATGACCAACCCATATCCATATATGGACAGAGTAGCTGACCTGGTATCAGAAGCTGTTGCCATGACAACAGGGGAAGTAACTGGCAGGACTGGGAAAGAGAAACTGGACATGAAAATTGAAGGTAAATGCCACCTGTCACTCAAAATACAGGTATACTCTGACCTGTAAATTTTCATCAAAAATTTAGGACAGACAAATGTCCATTGCCAATTGTGAATACATATCACAGTAAATAGCATGTAAAATGAATGCAGCTTAATCTTTGTCCTAGATTTCAGTGAAAGACAGAGCAATAGTACGAATCATGTTTAGTTAATTGTTTTATCAGTTCATCCTTAAATGGCTTACCACTACAACATAATGGCCTGCATGTTTGTTTGTTTCTTGAAGCTTCATGTCTTAATTTACTATTTTGATAATCATTTTGATTTGATCCATTGTTTCCTGGTTATTAACCAATATTGTTGCATAAATACCCATGTCACTCATTATTAATTAACTTAATAGTATATAGTACTTATACAGAGATTTTGGTCTGTGTCATACTGGTGGTGTTTCTTTTTTCGTATAGTCTATACTGGATTTCACCTCGACCTAATACAGCTGACCTCGCACTAATACGGTTGACCTCGTATCTATATGGATTGACCTGCTATCTATATGGAAATCCCTACACCTGATTGGTCAAAATTCACGTGCAAGGTCACGCGTCGCGTTGAATGTGTTGAAACAAAAACAATGGCGGCGATTCAACCGATCGAGTAAAATAGTGAGCAAACAAGCAAAAATCATGTCAGCATCTTTGAAAAGAATGTCAGACATGGGCGCTAAGAATGGCGAAGGTATGCTTGAGGTGCTAGCGGACGATATGGGTCGATATGGACTTTTGACAGTTAATTAATAAAAATCTCATTAATCAAGTTATTTCGTATTGGACCAGTTACAGGTCCTCGGTCAGCTGTATTGGACCTGTAACTGGTCCAATACGAAATAACTTGATTAATAACATTATAATATTAACAGCCGTTTATTAATGAAGAGAAAGCCATGCATTAATATTGCAATTTACATGCTGTTAATACATGCAGGCTGTCAACCAATTCCTATATTCCTATTAAACTCCTATATTTTGGGTCCAAATCCTATATTTTTAAGCACCTCCTATATTCCTATAAATTCTCCTATATTTTGAAAATATTTCCTATATTTTTAGGACAATTTGTTGCCGATGAATGATCATATATAATAAATAGTAGTGCTCTGAAACTGCCTAATGCTTCTTTTAAATCATATTCATAACTGTATATTTATTATATATAGTGCATAAATGTTCATTATGTCACTCCTTAGTCAGGGTTACTTTTAAGTCCAAAGCATGTCCCATTTTCATAACAATTATATACGCTAGGTTCCATCAAAGTTGTCATGTTTTTTTATATTGTGCCTTTTTTGTCTATTTTCTTTCTTCCTATGCCTTAATTTTGTTGTAAATTGATGCAACTGTATAGTGTACTATTGATCCCAGGAAAGGCTGAGATCACAGGAGACAAAGTTATGTACCCTAGAGCTTCTGGGGGCCCCAGACCCCCGCCTAATTTAAAGAAATTATTGCATACAATGCATGTATTATATAAATCAGCATTCTGTTCTATGCTATGGACTTCGGAATTTCAGCTGAGATTTGGAGTTGTGGATTTATTTCCCTTTGAGAAAGAATATGATAACTCACTCTGTCACTATGATTTTTTTTATATATATATTTTCTACTCAGTTTAATAAACGATCAGTGAAAAATAAAAGTAGGTCGAAGTTTAAAAGTTGAAAAAAGTTGGCCTTAATTTTCTCTTATTCTTTGTATATATTTTTTCAATGAAAAAGCCTTTATTTTGCCAAAAGAATGCCTTTATACTGTGAGAGTCAGCTAATGGGCCTGTGTAGGATCACCCTCTTGCATAATGCTTAAGCACACTATCATATGAATGGTCACCTGTCTGGATTGTGATGCTGTTGAACAGAATGGTTACTTTATCTAGATATTTTAGAAATTAATTTGTGTAAAAAAAGTGAGTGTGGAGGTAAGGATTGTTAGTATAAGAGCATAGAATGAAGCGATTTTCACAAGAAAACTCCTATATTTTTCCTCAAAAAGAGCTAGAACCTCCTATATTTCTTAGAAAAAAAATCCTATATAAACTCCTATATTTTTTAGAAGACTTGGTTGACAGCCTGTACATGGCTTTTACTTATGCTCCTTACCGAGCGCCACGCAAAGCACGTGCTAATAATGAGAAACTGAAGTCCGCCCGGAATGAGCATAATTTAAAAAACAAAAGCTTTTACGCATATGAAAATGTGATGAGGATGTAAAATATAGTGTACCATTATTTCTTTCGTTTCTGCAGGATTTATGCAATAACAGCGATAAAAATTGATTTTGTCATTCATTAACATTCGCAGGTCCCGAGGGGAGTGTTGAAAACTTGGGCTACGCCCTCGGTTTTCAACAGTCCCTTCAGGACCTAGCGATTGTTAATGAATGGAAAATCATGTTTGATCCCTACCCTTAGTATGGGGTTGAAAAGTCTGGCTCGAAGACAAGATACCGACCAGTGGGTTTCAAATTGTAAAACCTCATAATACCATTCACAGAAAATTATCAAGAAGCCATAACTCAGCCTCATACACAGCATTACTTGATTAACAAGTCTTCAGAGACTTATGATCTGCGTCTAGAGACTGTATGAGCTGCCTCATGAGAAAACAAACAATGTGGATTTTGAACAGGTTTGACACAAACCTGTCTGTACAGTCACAGAAGAAGGCTAGAGGCTGGAAATTTTGGATTTAGAAAAACGATGAATTGTACTACCCATGTAGCGAAAACAAAGGTGCTGATCAGCTTCGCTGTTACTGGGAAGCTGATCTGCACCTTTGTTTTCGCATATGCCGATTGTTGGTTTTCCCATGAGGTGGCTCACATATTTTGTTCAGATGAATGTAGTCAAATAAAATAGAGCAAGTCAGAGAAAACAATATTCTTTAAAACTTTGCTAACAAAGACCCCAATACAGTTTCCATATTCCTGCATCTTTGTTATTTCAGAAATTTTATCAATGGACCTCAGCTGTCTTGAAGATGATAGCAGAAATGACAATGTTGTCACCTCTGAGTTGGTTGCTAGGAGACAGCCATTCTGTCCCTTGTTACTGGTTGCTATGGACCAAATCTCAGTGGTAGATAATAGTGAGCGAACAGGTACTATAGATTGGGAAATTTTTTATGTGACTTTCATTTCTAGAATTTTCTTTTTCCAAATTATAAGCAAGCTCTTGAATTCGAGGGCGGGTATATGTTCGTTCTTAAAAGCTTAAATGTTGGCTTTTATTAGCTTGACTTTGAATTTGCGATGCACAAATTTCACAAGAAAAAGTGAAAACTAATTTCTTGCAAACTATTTGCCCTAACAGTAATTTATAGTTATCATTCAGATCTTCTATTATATGAAAAAATCTGCATTTCAAATTACCGTGCAACTAATGCCAAATATAAATCTTACAAAAAATGTATTAAAGAATTTACAGCTTGTGTTTTCATTCACAAAACTCATATTTTTAAGTTGGAAAAAATGTTACAACCATTATAATAAAGTCACAGGGGATTTTCGTTTGATGTTTCAGGCATAAAAACCTACATTTCCTCGATAATCTTGGACATATTCCACAGCCAGACTGGCCCCAAGGCATTGTGTCTTGCTGTGAAGAATGTGCCTGTTGCCATGGTAACCCCTGGTCTCCATGACTACCTGAAAACATGGCTACCACCATACAAGGTAACTTTATGTCAATGTATCTTTCATATCAGGTAAAAGTTTTAAGGGGCCTCAGCAGAAAATAATCTTAGAAAGCTACACTTTTTCTGGTACATGTGCATGCAAGCAGTTCTGTATCTGTTCTGTTGTATGTAAGAATAGAGCAAAGAGCTTCTGATAAATTTCTGGTATGTGCATTTAGAATTAGAATTGTAAACTATTGTGAAAAAAGAAAAACAATGTACATACCTGTATGACTATGCAGTTTACTTGCTATTTCTCAACGTGTCTTTTTTAGCTCACCTGAGCCGAAGGCTCACAAGGTGAGCTTATAGGATGGCCATGATCCGGCGTCCGTCCGTCCGTCGTCCGTCCGTCGTCCACAATTTCAAAGATCTTCTTCTCTGAAACCGCTTGGCCGATCTAGTTGAAATTTTATGTGGAGCCTCCTTGGGTAGTGGCATTTCAAGTTTGATCGCGAAATCCAGGTCACATGACCAAGATGGCCGCCATGCCCATATATGTTAAAAACTGCTCAAAAATCTTCTTCTCCAGAACCGGTGGGCCGATTTCCACGAAACTTGGTATGTAGCATCGGGGACTTCAGCCCATCATAGTTTGATAAAATGATGACCCTTGGATGACCTTGACCTATTTTACGGCAAGGTCAAATTTGGAAACATAGGCTTTTACATGGGAAAAAGTGAAAACTATGGATTTTTTGAAAACTATTGCAGCCTGAGGCCTGAAAAGTGGTAGATGCAAACAACTAATGGAGTAGATGAAGGTATGTGATTAATTTAGGTCAATGTCATCTCTTGACCTTGGCCAGTCTGTCGTCCATACACACTTTTCAAAGATCTTCTTCTCTGAAACTGCTGGGCCAATCAAAGTGAAATTTTATGTGGAGCATCCATGGGTAGGGGAGACGAAAGTTTGATCGTGAAATCCAGGTCACATGACCAAGATGGCCGCCACGCCCATATATGGTAAAAACCACTCAAAAATCTTCTTCTCCAGAACCGGCAGGCCGATTTTCATGAAACTTGGTATGTAGCATTTGGGACTCCAGCCCATCATAGTTTGATAAAATGATGACCCTAGGATAACCTTGACCTATTTTACGGCAAGGTCAATTTTGGAAACATAGGCTTTTACATGGGAAAAAGTGAAAACTATGGATTTTTTGAAAACTATTGCAGCCTGATGCCTGAAAAGTGGTGGATGCAAACAACTAATGGAGTAGATGAAGGTATGTGATTAATTTAGGTCAAGGTCATCTCTTGACCTTGGCCAGTCTGTCGTCCATACACACTTTTCACAGATCTTCTTCTCTGAAACTGCTGGGCCAATCAAAGTGAAATTTTATGTGGAGCATCCATGGGTAGGGGAGACGAAAGTTTGATCGTGAAATCCAGGTCACATGACCAAGATGGCTGCCACGCCCATATATGGTAAAAACCACTAAAAAATTTTTTTTTTCCAAAACCGGCAGGCCAATTTTCGCGAAACTTGGTATGTAGCATTTGGGACTCCAGCCCATCATAGTTTGATCAAATGATGACCATAGGATGACCTTGACCTATTTTACGGCAAGGTCAATTTTAGAAACATAGGCTTTTACATGGGAAAAGGCGAAAACAATGGATATTTTGGAAACTGTTGCAGTCTGAGACCTGAAAGTTGCTAGATGCAGACAACCGATGGAGTCAATGAAGGTAAGTAATTAATGAAGGCCAAGGTCATTTCTTGACCTTGACCCAAGGTCATTTGAATATCAAAATTAAAATTATAGTTTTCTCAGAAATCACTGGGTTTGGAAACTATTGCAGCCTGAGACCTGAATCTTTGCAGATGCAGACAACTTATGAATTCAATAAAGGTGTGTGAGTATTCAAGGTCAAGGTCATTTCATGATGACTAAATACTCCAGGATCAGGCTTCAGGTGAGCGTTCTCAGGACCATTGGTCCTCTGGTTACAGATAAAGAAACCGAAGCCATCTTCACTGTCAATAGCTGATAAAGATCAAGGTCACCTGATGCAGTATTTCCTGGGGAGTGAGTGTGGCAAGGTGAAGGTCACAGAGCTGGGTGACCTTGACTTGACCTTGAAACAATGTTTGCTGTATGTACAGGTCTTGCTAGAACAGGTAATCATTTTACTATCTCTACATTATACTGCAATTTTCTTTGCTTTTATATTGAGAATTCCAATGAACTATTGCATTGTGATATTCTTTTTTTTTCATTTATAGTCATATCATGTATTTTAGGTGCCATTTTTAAAGTGTCTGAGTCTGTAACATTCTTCAGTGAAAAAGATTAATGTTGAATTTGAACACCTTACTTGCTAATCTTGGTAAAAGTGAATATCTTAAGTCTGTTTCGTAGCGTATGATAATTGGTTTTCGCAGATATTTCACAACTGTTCAAATGTATAAGAAATATTTTCATGACACAATGAAGCATTTAGTTTGTCGCAAAATGTGCAGCAAAAATTTTGAAAATCGGTTGACATATAAAAAAGTTCTGGTCAAAAACATTTTTGAATAGGGATTTCCTGTACATACAAAAATCTCATGGAAGGGAGGTGAATATTTTCCCGCAAAAATTTTAAATTCTAACTATTTAATTATGATTGCTTCAAATTATTATAAATTCACACAAATGACATACACAAGACAAAATCTTCATGATCAGGTAAAACATTTTGAAAAATATGCACTTTCAAAATCATCGATTATCTCCCTTGCTAATGCAAAATCCCTATGCAAAATTCATTTTGGCCATAAAAACGTTACTTTTTCACCGATTTTCAAAATTTTTGCAGGTCCTTCTAGGACAAACTAAGATCAAGATTTTGACATGAAAATAATTTTTTCTGTCGTCCCCCATACAAAAATTTTCTGCGAAAAACCATTATCAGAGGCAAGTTTTCAGACTTTAGTATCTTTGGGATGTGAAAGACTGCATTAGATTTTGGGGTCTTGTTTTGGCAAAGTACTTTCACGGCAACCAAAGAACGCCTCTGTAGCATAGTGGTAAAACCATTGACCTTGTAGACCAAGATTAGTGAGTTAGATTAAGGCCCTGAGGTTATAAAACATTTTTCATGCTCAGCTCAGCTGAGGCTAAAATTTATCCTGCTCATAACTGTTAAAATGCCAACAATTGTTACAATTGTTGGCATTTTAACAGCACTTTTGTATTCGCTACATGGATAGTACAATTCCTCTACTTTCTACGTCCAAAATTTCCAGCCTCTAACCATCTTCTGTGACTGTACGGCCCGGTTTGTGTCAGACCTGGTCGGAACCCAAATTGTTGGTTTTTTCACGCACAGGCTCAATTGTTGTGTTGCCCTTGCAGGAACCAACAGAAACTATGACATCAAAGCTGACCAATATTTTGGCATTCCTGACCAATGTTATATCACCAGAGATTGTCAGAGATTCTCGCACAGACTCTGACATCACTCCACTGCCTACAGAGTTCTCAGAACTGGAAGTAAAGAAACCTACAGGAAAACAGAAACTGAAAGATATTTATAGAATTATCCTGGAAAACCCTACTATACAGAGCTGGTTCTTAGCTCCTGCTAAAGGCAGTGCTGGAAAGCGGAGGAAGAGTGCTCTGTCAGCTGAGATTACAAACTTTGTCAAGAAAATTTTGCTATTTATAAATGACCTTGACCTTGGAATATGTTTGGAGGAGGACCTGAGATTTTATGTTGACAGGATTCTAAACTGTGTGACGAGACATGATGACAGTTTGGCAGAAAATGATGATGTTCCTGTAGAATTGCTGTCATATGTTCTGAAGTTTCTTGTCACAACTAAATCCATTAATGTCCTGGAGTCAATCCTAGAGAAGGCACCATTGGGGAAATCCAGGGAAAATTCTAGTCAGGATGGAAGCTTGGTGCTTGTTACTAAGCATATTGTAGATAGTTTGTTTTCACAGAGTGTGCTGTCAATTAGGCTGACTGATCATTGTGTGAATAATCTCCTGAAATTAACATTCTGTTCTGATGATACAGACTTCTTGCTGTCTGTGATAGCATTATTCAAGAAATTTCCAAGCCTAGCTGTTCTGTGTACTGAAGGCACAGTGATTGAATTACTGCAGAATCTTACAGAAACATTATTGGTAGAAATCCTAATATGTAACAACTTTAAGCTAAGAACGCACATTGAGGCATGGCTTGTGAAGAAAACTAAGTGGGTGAAAGAGAACAAAAGTATTAAACTCCTGTCATTAGTTGAGAAGCTGCTGTGTTTCCACTCCAAGAAGTCAGGTACTGTTTAGTCACCTACCCTTCATACGGTCATAATCAACCTTAAACTTGAAAAGTTGAGAAAAATTCTTAACAGCATTTGATCTGCTGGAACATAGTTCACTGGAGTGCAATGCAAACATTGGTGTAAGACATTTCTGCTTCCAAAAAACACACACACGTGCACTGTGCTCTATCTAATCTAGAGGCAGGATTTTTATGCCATGTACCATTAGAGACACATCATGATAAACCCTTTCTTCCAGTGTTTCACACTGGTTTCGATCTAAACTGGCCTGTACAGGTACAGATTATTGCTATAAGGTTGAAATTAGGGATTTAAGAAGTGGGATTGTACTTTCCATGAACTTACTGCACAGCTGACCTGCATCTATGTTTTTGTCTATGCAAAAACCTTGTTGTCACTTGACACTGCTCATTTCTTCCATATTCCATGTGTTGAATTTTTGTGCTGTTTGCACCTTATGTACATTTTCATATAGATAAAGTTTGGGTAACTGAGTGGCCGCCTGTTGGGAAATAGCTACTCACTCAGCTTACAATATGTTCTCTTGGTGTAAGTACCTGATTGTCAATTCAGTTGTTTTTTTCTACCTCAGTTTCTGGAGTGGGAATTTCTTTCAGATTGCCCCATTTCCTGATAATTGCCTACTTTTACCCCTTTACATGTATATCCTCCCTTTGATTTCAGAGATTGCTAACAACCTAATGACAGTCTATATGGCAGATATATTGACAATGTGTGAGGCTGGTGGCTCTATACCAGAGTCAGAAAATGATCTTTTGGTGAGAGTACTACAGCACTTCATTAGACTTGGAGTTGTAGGTATGAAGTATTACTTAAGTCTTAGATGTTACAGAAGTCATTTACAAATGGAATTAACAATGGTTCCTATAAGTTACAAAGGTAAAGCTCTAATTATAGGGGGTTTTCAAAAAAATAAGTTGTGATTTAAATTTTTGTTTCCCATAATTCCCTTTAAAAACTTGAACAGTCTGATAGAAACATCAATAAGTTTCTTGTCTTGTAAACCAGGGATGATATGGTGGAAACCAGGCTTCTCAGGTCTTCCAGAAGAGGCTCCTTATCACCATAGCTGTTGGGTGGAAAATCAGAACAATTCAGTAAATTAAATTAAATATGCTACATTTATGCTAGAATCACCTCTTTTACACCACAAAAATCTTTTGAAAAAATTAATGTTGTCCTGTTGATTTGTGTGTGTATGAAAATAGCTTTGTATTTTTTTCAAAATTCATGTTTCAGAGAAGAAAATACTCAAAAAGCTAGAGAGGAAGCTAGACTCAGTCCTTGTGTCTGACAGTCCTCTACAACTCCACCACATCAGAGTTATCCAAATGATACATGGTTGCCAGGCAACAGGTGCTGAATCACGTGACCAAGATGGCCACCAGAAATTATTGAGATTCTGTGTACAAGGATTGGTAAAACTTGTTAAGCAGAAAGATAAAAGAAATCAGGTGGTTGTTAAGAAGATCATGGAGATTCTACATGAGTATACAAAGGTATGTTCTTGGAGAAGTGGTTTCAACAAGATGTTTAATGCACAAAGTGTATGAAATTTAAAACAAAAATAATTAATATAAAGAACAAGCAAATAAACCAAGACTGTGTAATGACTGTTTCAGCCGAGAATCTGTTAACAGGGTTCCCACAGGCTCTGAAAAGCCTGGAAAACATGGAAAATGGCTATAAAAATTCCATGCATGGAAAATTCATGGAAAAAATTATGAAATATCATGGAAAAATCATGAAACTTTGTTATTAAATGCCAGTTTGTATGTCTGGCATTTTTTTTTCTCGCTCGCTTCGCTCATCAGAAGTGATAAGCTAGTAAGGGTATGTTTTCAAACAGGGCATTCAAACTAACTTTTTGTCTTCAGAAAACAAGATAATACCTTGAAGTAAGTTACTTGTGCCATATAATTGTCTGTTCTTGCCTTTTATACAGTGTAACATGACAAAAGAAAAAATAGTCCTGGAAGTTGGACTTTGATCATGGAATTATCATGGAAAATTCATAGAATTATATTTCATACTGTCCATGGGAACCCTGTGTTAAATATAGCTTTATTATGCTGTTTGACTGCTCTTGACACATACATGTGATGAGTTGAAAAGGAGCTTCATGGAGATTTTTCTTTCATTTCAGGGAGGTTTTTGAAAAATGTATAGAATATGGTATATAGGATTTCAGGGGACTTTGAATTTTGTATGAAAAATAGGTATATTTTAGAAGAATTTTGATCAATTTTATGGCTCATTTCCTGGAGTCTCCCGTATCACATGTATGTTGACATAGTATGATCAGACCAGCCCTTGAAAAGTTTTTGTGACGTTCAAATAAATGAGCCGCCTCGTGGGAAAACCAACAATGTGGTTTCCGAATAGGTCCGACACAAACTGGGCTGTACAAGCACTGAAGATGGCTAGAGACTGGGAATTTTGGATTTAGAAAGTACAGGAATTGTACTATCTGTGTAGCGAAAACCAAAGGCGCTGATCAGCTTCGCAGTTACTGCAAAGCTGATCTGCGCCTTTGTTTTTGCATATGCAGATTGTTGGTTTTCTCATGAGGAGGCTCAAATATGATATTAAAAAGCAAATTATGAAAAGGTATTGCTGTGATTTGTTTTTAGGTTGCCCATTTACTTTCATCTATCTATCTTTTGTGCTCATCATTTTTATTTTTGGTCAATGCTGGCCGGATGGGTAAGATGCATTGTTTAAAAATTTTGAGTCGTGACGTGAGAAAACCTGTATTTGGGGTTTCCGACCAGATGCAACACAAGTCGGCCTGTACAGATACAGAGCAGGCTAGAGGCTTAAAATTTTGGCTATAAGTATAAGAGCAGTTGTACTATCTGAGTAGCGAAAACAAAGGCTCTGATCAGCTTTGCAGTTACTCACAGCTGATCTGCGTCTTTGTTTTCGCTTAAGCAAAATTCTGGTTTTCTCACGACACGGCTCATTAGTGGTTTCTTATTTTGTTCTAAAATTGTTTTGCACCTCGTGTATTTGGATTTTGATTCTAAATTTGATTGTATCTATTCCTAGACCTTAATTTCTACCTAGTCTGTTTCATAATGTCATATCATTAAGAAAATGTGTTACAAAAAATGACATCCGTCAATAAAAATGGACATATTTTATGTTTCAGGCAGATATTAAGGCAGTAGCATGTGCATGGAATTGGTTGATAGAAAACTGGCCTCACCTCCTCAAAGGCTGTTTGAAGTAAGTTAATCATATCTTGTATTTTGTCTTTTTATATACTGTATGTAAGGAAGTATGTTCGGCAGAACTTATTTTTTATGTCTCAGATGCACAGTTCTCACTGAGAAAGAATTACCATATTAAGCTGTACAGACTGTAAGAGTACTGATCAGTACTCACTTGTGAGTTCAAGATCTCGCTCATTATTATAAATTCAATAAAAGATTCTCTAAAAAAAATCGCAATAATTACTGAAAGCTTGCCTCACCTGCTTAAAGGATGTTTGAAGTAAGTTCATCATGTGCATTTAGTTTTATTTTGTCTTTTTATAAACTGTTTGTTAGGAAATATATTCACAGGAACTTAATTTTTGCCTCTCAAATGCATAGTTCTCACTGAGAAAGAATTACCATATTAAGCTGTATAGACTGAAAGAGTGCTCACTTCTGAATTCAAGATCTCACTAATACAGTACAGCTTTCGTGACTTTCCTAAATGTCTCGCTGCACGGTGTGCGTGACAACTGCGTGGCAGGCGTGACAGCCACGGTGCCAAGCGTGTTGTCCCTTTTCCACTACAAGCGTGTTCAAAATTCACGGCGTGTACATTGTGTTAGCCGTGGCACACCGCGAATTTTATTTGCCTCAAACGCAGAGCTTAATTATGTTTCTCGGCACTGCTAATCGAAACCGTGAATCACGGTGTTCGCCGTGGCAGATAATGATTTGTAATAATTCTATCAAAATGCATTCATGCTTTTGGCTACTATCGATGAGTTGAGGTGGTACATTGTATTATTACAAATTCATTTTTCGTTGGAAGAAATGCTTGTGAATCTAAAATTATCGTAATTTGCACTGAATGATCTGCATGCATACATACATGTATATACAATTATTTTTTACTGTCAAAATATACTGAACAAACGTGAAATCGCAACACATTATTCTATGGTATTCTTACACAAATGTTCACACCAGATTTCATTTTGATGCACACATTTTATCACACATAAAAATTTTATCATTTTGACTATAATGTGCGCCCATAATATGATTCGTTTCCGTTGAAACGAAATACGCCATGTTACACGCATTTTAAGAAGTAGGACGTCAGAAAAATAATAATAAAGAAAAGAAAAGAAAGAAAAAAAAAAAACATGTCAATTCAGTATCAAGTGTAACAGAAGTAGCCAAAATAAGAGCATGAAATCGTCTTTGGTTGGTCTCTTGCACTGCCAATATTGTCAGTAAGTTCGGTTTCACGATCTCTAAAACTTGCATGGTTATTTATCTGACCCATTACTTGTTAAAATGCATGTGGCACGTCTCTGATTACATTCACGGAATCGATTCAAAGTGCAAAGGACCTCTGACGGTGGTAATGGGAGCCATAATGTATAGCTGCCTCAGATTTTGATAAAAATAAATCTTGGTCAAATGCTTCTGTTTTTGTATACATGTTTGCTGGTAGTCCATAGTTTATGATATTGGATTGAGGTTCTTGTTTCAAAAGAAGTACTGCTTTATTTTTGGGTTAAAATGGGCATATTTTGTATGAAACATATAGAAAAATAGAAAAGTATTTATTTAACATTGTTCCCCCCCGAGTCCCAAGAAATCCCTTTGCATATGAATGTATTGTCATATCATACGTAATATATGTGAATGGCGTTCTGGGACTCGGGGGGGAACAGTACCCCACAGCCCAAAATGTTATCTCAGTACTAGAGCCCAAGTATGTAAAATTGTTTTTAACTTCAAATTAAAAAGAAAACAAAACAGCAGTTAAGTTGTATGCCATATATAAAGTACAAAAAATGGATATATACATTGGTTTCCAAAATTAACCCAAATCTGCTTGATTTTTAACCACTTTTTATGTTCCATTCCCCAGAAAATGAGGGTACTGTACATTCTGTGGAACAAACTTTTGTAATCATTCTGTACTAATATTGTCCACTTGTTTACACGGCCAATAACCTCTTGCACCACAAACAGTAATATTGGTGGGCTGTTTTCCTTTTTTATTTTAAATGTACTAACTTCCAAATCAACAACTTTTCAGTCAGGTCGGTACGATGCCACCACTGTCTAGGTATTAGCCAGTACCATGGGAACTTAAAATGTCTGTCATTGGTACAATACAGCGACGTAAAGTTTCAAATCACCAACTTTAATTTTCCATTCACTTGCAAAAAACTATTTGCTTATTATATCACGTTAGGCATAAAAACAAGAATCTTTCAGTTCCATAATGAAAGTGATTCTAAATAGAGGCCCTGGGTTTGATCCAATCGTGGGGAGCCGTGCTGTGCCTGAGACACACTAACCCCCCCCCCCCCCAGAGTACTGGGTACAAGAAGTAATACGTGGCTCAATCCCAAAATGACTGAAAAACTGTTCGTATTAAAGGATGCTCTGCCATAATCTAATCAAAAATAACTTTTATGATTATAATCACTTCGACACAACCATAATACTGAAACGAGACACATGTAAGACAAGCCAAGTTCTGTTTGCGGGTGTGCCTGGAGTTTTTTTCTTTGGGTTCTCATGTTTTCGTCCACCTACTGATTGGTCAATCTCATACGAGCTGAAATAATCTTGAAAGGGACATTAAAGTGAATCAGAAAAATAAATATATTGAAGACCGTGTTGTAACAGGTTTATACAGGTAAATAAATACTCATGCAAGGTTGCTCAGTGTGACCAAGTTTTGTCACAATGAGCCGTGTCTGGAGAAAATGTTTTTGGTTAAGATCGAACTCTAATCAAGCTGTGCAAGACATAGAAGATGGATTGAAGTTTTGTTAATTAATGACACAATTCTGAGTAGCTGGTTGGCCATCGCTGATCTGGGTATAAGGTTTTGCATATAACAGATGGCAGATTTTCTTATGAGTTAACAGTGCCTTGTATAATGTTTGGTAGTACTTAGACAATAATATCATACAGGCAACTGCTAAAGGTTTGTACCCAAAATGTTGACGTTGTAATATTTCAATTTTATTTCAATGGCATTATGCATGTTTATCACACTTTACACGGTGTTGCATGCACAAAATATGATACAATAGTGGAATTAAAGGACTACAAGCAAGGAAAAGCGAAAATTTAAAATTTTCTCACATATGAAATTTTGACCCCCACCCCCGCTAAAATCGCCTTTTTTACACTGTATGGAGGAAATAGTCAAAACTTTTAATAGTAATAGGTTCAGAATACATTGGGCTTTTGCCCTAATCATGAAATATCACCACCAGAACCTTTGTGACAGTGTTATGGTATTTTGAAAACGAGGCATAAAACCCCCAAGAATGTCACAGATTCTTATAGCAGTGTACTTTTCCTGGGCTGTCTCATACCTGAGCGGTATTATTATCAATTCTTAGATTTATAGAATCGTATGTGCCTCTTTCCAGTAATGCATTTTAATTATGAGCCGCGACGCGAGGAAACTGGTCTTCGGTTCCCGACCAGGTCCGACATAAACCGGTCTGTACAGTCACAGAAAACGGCTATAGCTATAAATTATGGATTTAAAAAAGGAGAGTTTGTACTATCCTTGTAGCGAAAACAAAGGCGCTGATCTGCTGTGCAGTTACTGCAAAACTGATCTGCGTCTTTGTTTTCACATATGCAAATATCCGGTTTTTCTCATGACGCGGCTCTGATGATGAATGCATTAATCAACATGCTTGCATTCATTTTTGATTGAGCTCTTTACAGGTTCAGTTTTGCATTTTAAACCGCATTTTAAACATGAAAACTTGGATAAATTTCTGTCGTATATTTTTCTTTTGGACAAGTAGACCACAAGTCATGCTGAGTTTATACATGTTTTTTTTTTCAAACACAAATACATAAGACAGTTGGAACCATTCATCTTAATGAATCATTGAGCTTGATTTTCAGCGTTGTATGGCTCAGCATATCGGGGACTTACATGTAGCTGGTTGAACTCTGCTAACAAACTACTTTAAAATGTCACATAATGATTCAGGAAGCGATATTCAGTTATTACATTCCTAGGAACTTCGAAAAGCTCCGAAAAGAAAAAACAAATGTACAGTTGTACACGGCATATTTCGTGGTAATTTGAACACTTACAGTTCGTAAGCAACTTAGCAAACATAATATAAATTCCAGTAACAAACCCGAGTGTATGCATATAGTTAAATACGAGTACGACTTCACATGCACACTGCTCTAAATAGTTTTTTTTTATTTTAAATAAAAAAGAACTGTTTCCATATACTGCAATGTAAACTACATGTACCCCATTTGGCAGACATAAGGTGTAATCCATTAAAATAAGAAAATCGACACTTTTTTTACGAAACAAAACGAAAACGGTCAAACTGTATAGATGTAAATGTGTAGTTTATGATAAATGTCGTTGCTATGCGAAACAATATTCGGCTACACTAGCAATATTTTTGCCATTGACCAATACTAGTAAGCGTTTTACTTCCGGCGTGTAACCGATCAAAACTGGTGGGATTATTTTTTATTATAACTAGTCATTATAGAAATAATTATGCAAATGGTTTAGTAAATTAATTACATTGCCATTCCTTATCACTAAGGGTCTAATTATCAAGCTGTTCTCGCAGAATTATTTTATAGCACCAATAAATGCGCATTGATAGAACGCTTTGCCTACAGAGCGACAAGGGTCTAGTTGCACTAGATACTAATATACAGATCGTTGCTAGCAGGTTATAGACAAATCTTTTCTTGAAAATTTAATAATTTGAATACAAATGAACCGCTGCATAAGAAAACCAGCACTCTGCATATGCGAAAACAAAGATGCGTATCGGCTGTGCAGTAACTGCGCAGCTGATCAGTGCCTTTGTTTTCGCTTCACGGATAGTACAGTACAATTCCTCTACTTTCTAAATCCAAAATGTCCAGACTCTAGCCTTCTTCTGTGCTTGTATAGTTTGGCTTGTGTCGGACCTTGTTGCTTTTCTCATGACGTGGCTTATAAATTTTGCAATCACCATTTTTCCTTCGCTGATTTAAGATGCAAATGACAGATTAATATGCACTAAGTACCAGTAATGTGCCACAGAATCTCGTGGTAAAACAGTGCAGTATGAAAAGCTGAGCGCGCTCGATACGATCATTAAATCCAGTCAGTCTATCGCAACAAAATAACTGTTCTATTGAAGGGTGGCTTGGTTGGATAATTGGTCCCCACCCATTGGGTCAAGAGAAATAGATGGACTGGTTTTGCCTCTTACTACTGACTGATTAATCGCTAAGAAGGCCGGGGCCTGCTTAAAAGCGGTACAGGTACAATACAGTGGTTTTCTTTGGGTGATTATAATTTTTTTCCAGCACATTTTGGAGGTGTTGGGTTGATGTACAATAAAATAGAGCAAAGGCCCAGACATGACAATAGCTGTTTGCTGAGACAGTACGAAACAAGTCAAACAAACAGTAATTGCAAAAACACTAGCACTAAAATTGGCAATCAGCACTCGCAAGAATAGTCCTCCTGTCATGGCGTCCGCAGAAAATCATAAAAGGCGCAAAAGCACCGGCCACAAGTACAACAACCGATCAGGCGAATGACAGACAATAAAAATACAACTGAGATCCTTTAAGAGCAGTGAGCATATTTTCGAGAACGGTGATGGGCCATACCGCGGTTTCGGCTATTCAAGCCTCGTCAGTGACCCTTTAGATTTGGCAACATGGAGCCAAGAAGTGTTACAGTAATTTTTCAACTTTCAGCGGGCTAGTCGATACAAACTGTATAAGTTTAACGGACAGAATTTCAAACTCGCGCAGCCACTCATATCTACATTGTACAATGACACTGGGGAACAAAGTCTCTGCTCGAACTGCATATGCCAATATGGATATTCCGTGCAATGAATGATTTAAGGATCATATATCAATTGCTGCTCCGAGATGACCTGGATGAGGTGCATTATGCGATCTCATCGTTGAAGAGCTCTTATACGTTTATTCGTTCTACGTAACGGTTAGTAAGTGAGAGCGCTTTTTAAAATTGCGACACCGAAAACTTGTAGAATACACTGTATTATCCTTTTTAGAAGCATAGCACAAACACTCCTGTCGTGACTAATACAGTATGTTTATCGTCACAAAAATATCAGAGAGGCTCCGTAACATGTAATAACTAGTTTTCTATGAGAGATACTTTTGGAGCAGACCAGCTATTCATGCATTCGTTGAGTTGATGACTTCTACAAATGCAATATAATCCGTTATTTTGAAACGTACATGTGTATATTTATGAAAACGACGGCCATATACTAGTTAGTCTTATGATTTAGTGATGAGATTATTATTTTCTGCCGTGGTTTTATTACATTTTTAATGCAGGCTATCTCGAGACACGTCGCATGTATATAGGAGAACACTTTCAATCTCACCAGTAACACCCGCAGAGAACAGGTTTCACATGTAACTAATACCATTATATGATAGCCGGCTTTATGATTAGGCTCATATGGAGCCACCAATTGGAAACAAAGAGCGAGATTATGCATACAAAAATATAAAATATCCTTAAGACCCATGCGAAATGCCTTTTAACCAGAATGAAAATTCATCAGGAAAACATTTCCGTGTAATATATATACGCCCTTATATCCCACTTTTATATAGCAAAACTGGGGTACGCAGGGCTATACATGTACCTATTTTTTTCTTATTTTTGCTCAAAAACATAGATTGTGCGTAATCGTTAGAACCGCCTCGGCGTGTGAGAAGAATGATTTTTTACAACTTTGGAAAAAGTCTGTACATTACATGGGTGTGTTTTTGTAATATCGTCGACAACATGGCGGGTGTGTTTTAGTGCTTGCCTTAGATAACGACTTTGGAAAACATTTTTAAAAAATTTGCATACGCAGTCTTATCAATTAACTTATTATGAGACAATCGTACGATTGCTTACGATTCAGTGGGACCGGTACTTATTTCGTAGTCATTAGCTTGGACGTACTGGTCATAAACTTATTAGCACAAATTAGCTCTCCGCTGATCAGTTAATTAATAGAAGCACACACGAAACTTTCCTACCTTCGTTGTCTGATAACATGAGAAAATGCTTCTTCAACAGCCAGTAAACATATAAATTTTACAAATGTGTATGGATAGTTGAATGCATGGTGTCACTATTGTTAAGGGACTGGTCAGACTGTACGTAGTCATGTAAGTTTATCTGCGACTTAGCTCATCGCATGTTTCCGTCACCATGTAGTTAACTGTGTGTATGCAGTTGCGACAGTGCTCGCTTATAACATGTATAACATTCTGTATTTAAAAAGTTAAACAAAAACAGTCACATGTATCAGGAAACAAGTCCAACCCGACGTGTCGGACCTGTTCGGAAACAACACTGTTGTGTTTCTCATGAAAATTCTCAAAATTCTATCGACAAAAAAAAAAAAAAAAAAAAAAAAAAAAAAAAAAAAAAAAAAAAAAAAAAAATTATTTTTCGGCGCAACTTGGCGTTTACTCTCTAATGAACAGTAGTTGAAATGTTGAGAGGCGCAATTATGTTTTTTACAATAGAAAAGGTAAAAAAAAAAAAAATAACAATGTTTTAATTTTTCGGCGCAACTTGGCGTTTACTCTCTAATGAACACTAGTACTCTCTAATGAACAGTAGTTGAAATGTTGAAAGGCGCAATTATGTTTTTTACAATAGAAAAGGTGCAAAAATTGTCGCAAACTGTATTACAGTGTATACGAACGGCTATAATGCGTCTCATAGTGTACACAAGGCTAACCGAAAATTCTTGAGCGTTATTCATTACTTCCCATAACCATACCATTGGGGAATTTATGGGTCTAACTATAAACTAATAAAGTGCTGCTGATGTTACAGCTCACTGCAGGGCAGTCAGCTGACCATACCAGATAAATGCTTGTTTTCATCAAGGTGTAAAATCGCTAATATTATACGTAGAAAAACAATAAAACAACGCAACTTGATTTGATGTCATAAATATTATGTTTTACTTTGTTTAATTAATTGTAATCATGTAAAATGTGCGAACAACTATTTAGAATTTTCATACAGGTATGACAATTAATCGCAAGCTAACCAAACCAATTTTGAATAAATGACCACAGTAGCACAGAGGAAGGTAGTTTTATTACGCGTAATTTGCACAATCTGTTCCCAAGTTACTTTCATTTCCACGGGGATGATTCAAATGATACCACCTGTGCTGTCATCCGAGACGTTACTGCATATATTGCTGTCGTCCGAGTATTCCGGTTTCCATCCGAGTACTACGGCTGTCGTTACACAAACAGTACACACGTAAAAGCGGCTCGTGATTGTATTTGAAGGTATTATTTATCCTTTTTTCTGCTAGAATGTGTTGTTAGATATTTGTCTATCGTGCAATATGTTTGTACGGGTTTTTGGGTCGCTAGTTTGCATACAACCATGTGTTTAATCGTAAAAAAGCAAAAATCACATAAATATGCAAATACTTTAATAATCAGCATCTCTCAGTTCTAACCATTTATTGAACAACATGGAAACATAACTGCAAAGATAAAACCTTTTACAGTTATAAAAAATCCAAAGCAGAAAGGGTTTGAAGGGGCGTTTAACTTTTGGTGTTCTGCTGTCGATCAGTTGTAAATATGTGTGATATGGCTGTCGGTTAAACTCGTGGCAATTTAGAACAGGTAATAATTGAAAATATATGGGTAAAACTAAGTTTAAGGCATCCTAGATTTCAGAAATATGAATGAAATAACATCTATTTCACTTTGTTCATATTTCTAACGATAAACCACGGTGGGTTGGTTACATGAAGTGAGATATTTACATGACACACCGCCGCACTTTCAAATATGAATATTGAACGTCGTCTATACAGTGACCGGTTGCCTTGCTTTCTCATTTTCGCATGCATTATCCAAATCAGAAAGTGTAATGTATACAATTTAAACTTTGATGAGCGTCACGATTGTCTTACAGCGGAAAAAGACACACTGTGGCGAAATTGACTGATTGATCATTTGTGTAATGCACTTTAGCCATTTGTAACCACGCCCGTCCGCCCCCATCCCCGGGGAGGGCGGGGGCAGCCGTGGAAATGAGCAGGGCTTCGACCAACGTTTTGCTACGGTAGTGCGTGGGAAACGGGCAGCCTGTGGAGAAAACAGCAGTGGTTTTACCAACAAGCAGTCCTCACAGGGTGGGTGTTTTAGCGAGGATTGCTTTTAGCGATGATTTGCTGGACCAAAAGTCAAAATTCCCGCTATTCTCCGTGGGTGGGGGCCCGTTGTTACAAATGACTAGTACATAATACCTTATAATATTGCATTCATGTGTATATTTTCTTGTAGTCGCTCTCGAATGTCATTAAATGGCGCGAAGTGTAATATTCTGCTCTGCGATACAAAGGTTCACGTGTGTTGGTTGTGCTATGTGATACATTGTGTTGTTCTTTCTGTCCCGCTTGGGATGTCTTTGGGTTGGGAGCCAGTCGAATACAATGATTTCATATTTTTATTTGACTCCCCCCCCCCTTTTCTTGGTTTCGCGAATTTACTTTTTGGTGAACTAGTAAAGTTGATCTCCTATCCGCCTAGTATCTTCTGGTTTTGGCTTTACTGCATCGGTATTTTGTATATTCATATCTTTTAGCCAGCTTAGCACGTTGTTTAATTTAATCATACCGTTTTTCCTTTTCGCAGTCCTCGTAGAAATGGTGGTTTCGCTTTCCTAGGAAAAATGGTTTTGTTGATTATAATAATAATCTCTAAATTTCTGGTTTGGATTTTAACTTAATTACATCAATTTTTTTTGTTACATATGTTCGCCAGTTGAACACTATGTTTATTTTCTTTCTTTATAAGATGTCCCCAGGAGAAATGGTCTTCGCTGTTTTTCCCAGTAAATAAGCTAATCGGCATCCCAGGACAAGTGGTTTATCTTCATGATACGATTGCTAATTGTGCCTACCTCTATGTGCCCAGGAAAAATGGTTTTCGGCGTTGTCCCTAGTAAATACGCTCATCGGCGTCCCACGAAAGGTGGTTTATCTTCATGATACGACTGCTTATTTTGCCTTCCTCTCTGTTGTGTTCGTTGCCTTTGGTTTTGGTTGCGACATAGCCGGATGACTACCTCGTTGGGAAAGAGCTAGTTATTCTGCTATTCGAGTGCGTTGTCCGACCTTAGTTCGGAAAATTTGTGATGCCGTTTGCATGAGTCATTTGTGAAATATTTTAGATATACTATCATATGACTGTATATGAAACTGTAAAAAAAATCATATACTTTCATCTGGTCGTCGATGCGTGATTTCCGACAGTATGTGCAGTACGAACGCGCTCTCTAACGTATGCACAAAATATAACATACACGGAGTTTGTTTCCCGACACTGTGTCAGCTTATAAATCGTTTTCATTTCCAGAAAACATGTTATGCAAAGTTTGTTCTTTGAGACTCATTGTTCATTCATGTGACTTCACTAATTATCTCATATGACATTACAGAAGAGACTATTTGTAGCATTTGTGTTTTTCGAGGTTACTGTTATGCTTTCTAGCGATCTGTATAGTCGTCCTTTTATGAGTAGCATACTAAAATTATTCAGAAACTACAAAATAAATGCATAAAATATGTTGAATTTGATTTCAATGGACAATATGCCATTAAAGTCATAAAAAACGGAAAAAGGCAAAAAAAAAAAAAAAAAAAAAAAAAAGTTAATGACTTTTGATAGATCATTATTCATTGCGTCATTGTGCAAGAACACATGTACAAAATGCTTCCGACCATGCCATTCGATGGATTATTAAAACGAGACTGCGGGCGAAACAGTATGCATTTCTTCTGCGTAAAGAATACACAATTTACAATATTCATCATAGAAATAAAGATAACATATCATATACTGGAAAGTACATGTAAGTGTTGTGAATGTTAAATTAACGGATTAACGGAAGCCGTCTGTATATCTGATAAATGTACTACATTAAATATATGAGTTTCGTCGTGATTATTATTATTATTATTATTATTATTATTATTATTATTATTATTATTATTATTACAATTATTATTATTATTTGATATGCAAATAAGTCAAATAAAGATGCTAGTATACATCATGGAAAAAGCCAAAAACATCGAAATTGTGCATCAAAATTGCAGTTACGTACAGTATAATATTATATATCCGACCAGGTCGGACACAAACATGCCTGTGCAGTCACAGAAAATATCTAGAAGCTTGAAAGGTCGGTTTTAAGAAGAGGGAGTGTACTGTCTGTGTAGCAAAACCAAATGCGCTGAACAGCTGTGCAATTACTGAACAGCTGATCTGTGTCCATTACGAAAACACGCCCATGTTAAATATAGATTTTTCTTAAGTTGTAAAAATTGAAAATTTTCAGTAGAAAATTTTTGATATTTTTCTTATCATTGCTCAAAACATAGATTGTGGGTACACGTTAGAACCGCCTCGCCGAGGCGGTTCTAACGAGTACCCACAATATATGTTTTTGAGCAAAAATAAGAAAAAAATAGGTATACCCCTGCATACCCCAGTTTTTCTATATAAAAGTGGGGTATAGGGGGGTATACATTTCACGGACATGTTTTCCTGATGTTTGTTTTCGCGTAGGCAAAAACCCAGTTTTCTCATGATAATTATGTTTAACCAGAATGACATAGAAAATTTGAATAACAGAGTGATTTTGAAAAAAAAAATAATAATATGCACAAGTATGTAAACTATGCGAATAAAGTTTATTAATTTTTGCATTAAGAAAAAATAAAAAAAAGGAAGTACATGTATGACTAACTCAATCGCAGAACACTTTCATACTACATTTCTAAGACAGTAATCAAAAATGTTTTGCCACGCTCGCCACGAAACACCACCGTGGATAACCCTACCTGTGCGAACGGCCATAAAACCCACGGTGTCGGTCACGAAAGCAATAAAACAGAAAGTCGTTCACGTGGCCACGCTATTGCCACGCGAGTGTACACGCTAGCTTACCTGTGACACGTCGTGAACGCCTCGCTAGTCACGGCGACGGCCACCATGACCAAGCGTGTCCATGCTTTTTCAGCACGGTGACGAGCGTGAAAATTTCGAAATCCACGAAAGCTGTACTGTAATTCGATAAAAAAAAATTCAAGAGAAAAAAAACAACAAAAAAACACACACACACACACACAAAAATTACTGAAAGCTAGCAGTAGAATTCTGCCTCCTGCAGTTAAGCTAGGTGGCTTACAAAATACAACATGTTGGGCACCCTCAGAATGCCGAGAACAATCTGTTAGGATCTAGAGACATATATACAAAATTTGTTATGGAAATGACTCATTTTGCTGTGCTTAAGACAGATAATGAGATTTCCTTAAAAATACAACCATGCAAATACCAGCTTAGCAATTCACAAGTTTCAGACATCTCAAAATCAGTTGTCAAAGACAAGAAACTGACAGTACATAACAGTCATCCAGGTGCAATTTAAATACAGAAAAAGTTGTCATTTCTTTAAAATAGTCAAAAGCTGTCAAACAATCACCTTGGTCTGTTTCATTATTTTCAAACAACCAATGAAATTTTTGGAAAGAGAAATCAACATCTGTCAATTCCATCTTGCTGTGACCAATCAGAGATAAATAAGGTGATGATGTACATTTCGAGGTTGATACAAATATTGGACAGGAACTGTCAATTTCATGTTTTTGACAACTTGTTAGGAGATGTTTGAAACACCTGGATTGCTAAGCTGATATTAACAGCCGTTTATTAATGAAGAGAAAGCCATGTATTAATATTGCAATTCACACGCGCACATGCTGTTAATGCATGGCTCTTACTTATGCTCGTTACCGGGCGCCACGCAAAGCATGTGCTAGTAATGAGAAACTGAAGTCCGCCCAGAACGAGCATAAAAACGAAAGCTTCTACGCGTATGAAAATGTGATGAGGCTGTAAAATATAGTGCACCATCTGCACCTTATTTCTGCAATAATAGCAATCAAAAATGATTTTGTCATTCTTTAACATTCGCTAAATCCCTCGGGAAGTGTTGAAAACCGAGGGCTGCACCCTCGGTTTTCAACACTCCCCTCGGGACCTAGCGAATGTTAATGAATGGAAAATCATATTGAAGCATTTGGTTCAAACTATGTTACAGGTACTTCTATACAGAGCCTGGAGTATTAAGATTGTTGAAATTCCTGCTACAAACATTGTATCAGACAGAGCAGGAAGGTTCATCTGTCTCCATAGAAACCATTGTTGCCATGGTAACCAGTCACTCTTCATTCCTACCAGTGATGTTGAATGAGGAAAGTCCAGAGACCAAAGGTTTGTAATGCAAGAGTCATTTTAGCCCTGTCACGGGAAAACAACATTGTGGTTTCCGAACAGGTCTGGCACAAACCAGGCTGTACAAGCACAGAAGATAGCTAGAGGCTAGAAATTTTGGATTTAGAAAGTAGACGAACTGTGCTATCTGTGTAGCGAAAACAAAGGTGCTGATCAGCTGAGCCTTTGTTTTCACATGTGCAAAATGTTGGTTTTCTCATGAGGTGGCACATTTACATGGTAACAAGTAATTGAATTTCTGTGAATCTAGAAGCCAACACGTCTTGTTTGGAGCTCAGTTAGAATAATTTCATACTCAATTGTGTTTTGATCTGAAACTTATTAATGTTCTTGACAAATAATGCAAGTTTTGCAAATAATGCAAGCAATAAGATACAAAAAGCTCATTTAACAGTGGCCACATTGTTACTTGTCGCCTCCCCATGACCAGCATTGTCCCGTTTTGACTGTTAACGGCACACGGAACCAAAATGACCTTTGCCAAGACATGTTTACAAAATACCATTATAGTCTATAGTGTAATTTCATATTCTGTGACCCCGTTATTGTAGAGCCTCTCCTGGATCTCCTGTTAGAACTGCTGACACTGAGTCCAGAGTGCTGTGAGAAAGATCATGTTGGAGTTTATCTGGGATCATATGGGGCAACATTGTCTATTTCGGGTAAGAAAAAATGTCTGATGTTTCTTCAGATTTGTGTTTTGGAATAGAAATAGTTTTATTGTAGTGAAAAATATATCTGAAGTGTAAAATGTATTGTTTATTAGCTTTTAATTTAAAGAAATATTTGAGCCACGTCATGAGAAAACCAACAATGTGGATTTTGAACAGGTCTGAAACAAACCAAGCTGTACAAGATGGCAAGAAGCTTGAAATTTTGGATTTAGTGAGAAGAGATATTGTACTATGGGACTAGCAAAATGTTTTTCATTTAGCCCTTTCTTAAGTTGTTTTTTTTTTAATTGAGTTTTACATCCCTTTCAATATTATTTCAGCTCATATGAGACAGGCCAATCAGTAGGTGGGTGAAAGCAGGAGAACCCAGAGAAAAACCACCTGGCACACCCCCAAGCAGAACTTGGCTTGTCCTTTCTTAAGTGGTCATGATCTTTTCAGATTTGATTTTGTTTCCATATTGTTGTGATACACAAGAAAGGCCTGTGTGTTATTGTGTGGAAGCCTCTTTCCTTTTAGGCTAGGCTTTATTAGTTTGAGCATGTGCTTCTTTTGGATGATAAATTAATTGAGCGGCGACGCGAGAAAACTGGTCTTTGGGGTTTCCGATCAGTTCTGACGCAAACTGGCTTGTGCAGCTACAGAATATGGCTACAAGCTTGAAATTTCGGATGTAAGAGGAAGACTTATTTTACTATCAATGTAGCAAAAACAAAGGCACTGATCAGCTTCGCAATAACTGTGAAGTTGATCTGCCGCTTTGTTTTCGCATAAGCAAAAATCCGGTTTTCTCATGACATGGCGCAATGGAGGTCCCATCTCCATATGACTGTAGCTGTTGAGTGAAACATTAAACACAAACGCCATCCAACATGCACAAGAACTTCCTTCTTATAAAACATCTGAGCCACGTCATGAGAAAACCAACATTTTGCATATGCAAAAACAAAGGCACAGATCAGCTTCACTTTGCAGTAACTGCCAAGCTGATCGGTGCCTTTGTTTTCGATAGAACAATTTCTCTATAAATGTAAAATTTGGAGCCTCTAGCCATCTTCTGTGCATGTACTGCAGCTCGGTTTGTGTCAGACCTGGTCAGAAACCATATTGTTGGTTTTCTCATGGCTTATTTTGTTGCGTTTCCAGATCAGAAGATTCTCAGATTGCTACAGTTATATGAGACCAGTGGTGTGGAGCTATCAGATTTCAAGTAAGTCAGCCTTCAGAGCATGAGGAAACCAACAATTTAGGTTTCCGACCAGATCGGACACAAACCGGTCTGTACAAGCTTGGAATTTCGGATCTAAGAAGAAAAGGAATTGTACTATGTGTGTAGAGAAAACAAAGATGCTGATCAGCTGTGCAGTTACTGCACAGTTGATCTGCATCTGTGGTTTCGCATATGAGATTGTTGGTTTTCTGATGTGAGGGCTCAAGTCAGAAGCTGGTAGTACCAAGTGGCATAGCTTGATCAGTTGTATGTCTGATTTGTAAAAGGGCTTCTTACCCACTCCCAATACTCACAGTTTCACATTTCTTTCATGAAGATTGGTCATTAAAATATTGCTACAGCCACTCTTTCTCTTCCACTGATACAAGAAGAGCATTTGAGCCGCGACGTGAGAAAACCGGTCTTCGGGGTTTCCGACCAGGTCTGACACAAGCTCAGAAAAGAGCTAGAAGCTTGAAATTTCGGATTTAAGTAGAAGAGGAACTGTACTATCCGAGTAGCGAAAACAAAGGCGCTGATCAGCTTCGCGGTTACCGCGAAGCTGATCTGCGCCTTTGTTTTCGCATAGGCAATAATCCGGTTTTCTCACGATGCGGCTCATTTGTCTGTACATGTATGTGTATGTGTAAAAACATGCACTAAGTAATTATAAGCCCCAGCATGAACTTGGCTGTTGACCATGTACACGGTAGGTAACCAAAACGGATCCTTTCAGAGGAAATATGCGTTTCCCGTTCCTTTCGGAGGAAGGGACGGTTCCTTTCAGAGGAAATTGGTAGACGAAGACGTTTAGACGCTAGAAACATAAACAACCCTTGGGTGATATCCTCAGATAAATAGTCCACGTAATGCACAACAGATTGAATTTGGTAGCTGAAGCGAAAATTCGCAATTTTCTTTGTTTTCGCCGTTTTAAATGAAATAAGTACCATTTTTAGCTCACCTGAGCCGAAGGCTGACAAGGTGAGCTTATAGGATGGCCATGATCCGGCGTCCGTCCGTCCGTCCGTCCGTCGTCCGTCGTCCGTCCGTCGTCCACAATTTCAAAGATCTTCTTCTCTGAAACCGCTTGGCCGATCTAGTAGAAATTTTATGTGGAGCCTCCTTGGGTAGTGGCATTTCAAGTTTGATCGCGAAATCCAGGTCCCATGACCAAGATGGCCGCCACGCCCATATATGGTAAAAACCCTTCAAAAATCTTCTTCTCCAGAACCGGTGGGCCGATTTCCAGGAAACTTGGTACGTAGCATTGGGGACTTCAGCCCATCATAGTTTGATAAAATGATGACCCTTGGATGACCTTGACCTATTTTACGGCAAGGTCAAATTTGGAAACATAGGCTTTTACATGGGAAAAAGTGAAAACTATGGATTTTTTGAAAACTGTTGCAGCCTGAGGCCTGAAAAGTGGTAGATGCAAACAACTAATGGAGTAGATGAAGGTATATGATTAATTTAGGTCAAGGTCATCTCTTGACCTTGGCCAGTATGTCATCCATATACACTTTTCAAAGATCTTCTTCTCTGAAACTGCTCGGCCAATCAAAGTGAAATTTTATGTGGAGCATCCATAAGTAGGAGAGACAAAAGTTTGATCGCGAAATCCAGGTCACATGACCAAGATGGCCGCCACACCCATATATGGTAAAAACCACTCAAAAATCTTCTTCTCCAGAACCCGCTGGCCGATTTCCTCGAAACTTGGTATGTAGCATTTGGGGCTCCAGCCCATCATAGTTTGATCAAATGATGACCATAGGATGACCTTGACCTATTTTATGGCGAGGTCAATTTTGGAAACATAGGCTTTTACATGGGAAAAAGTGAAAACTATGGATTGTTTGAAAACTATTGCAGCCTGAGGCCTGAAAAGTGGTAGATGCAAACAACCAATGGAGTAGATGAAGGTATGTGATTAATTTAGGTCAAGGTCATCTCTTGACCTTGGCCAG
This sequence comes from Rugalucina vietnamica, assembly GCA_964017185.1. Taxonomy (NCBI): domain Eukaryota; kingdom Metazoa; phylum Mollusca; class Bivalvia; order Lucinida; family Lucinidae; genus Rugalucina; species Rugalucina vietnamica. The sequence goes on along the minus strand of OZ024874.1, from coordinate 59,425,521 downwards.
TCTGTCGTCCATACACACTTTTCAAAGATCTTCTTCTCTGAAACTGCTCGGCCAATCAAAGTGAAATTTTATGTGGAGCATCCATAAGTAGGAGAGACAAAAGTTTGATCGCGAAATCCAGGTCACATGACCAAGATGGCCGCCGCGCCCATATATGGTAAAAACCACTCAAAAATCTTCTTCTCCAGAACCGGTGGGCTGATTTCCACGAAACTTGGTATGTAGCATCGGGGACTTCAGCCCATCATAGTTTGATAAAATGATGACCCTTGGATGACCTTGACCTATTTTACGGCAAGGTCAAATTTGGAAATATAGGCTTTTACATGGGAAAAAGTGAAAACTATGGATTTTTTGAAGGTCATCACTTGACCTTGGCCAGTCTGTTGTCCATACACACTTTTCAAAGATCTTCTTCTCTGAAACTGCTCGGCCAATCAAAGTGAAATTTTATGTGCAGCGTCTATGGATAGGGGGAACGAAAGTTTGAACATGAAATTCGGGTCACATGACCAAGATGGCTGCCATGCCCAACTATGGTAAAAACCACTCAAATATCTTCTTCTCCAGAACCGGCTGGCCGATTTTCGCGAAACTTGGTATGAAGCATGACTCCAGCCCATCATAGTTTGTTGAAATAATGACCCTAGGATGACCTTGACCTATTTTACGGCAAAGTCAATTTTGGAAACATAGGCTTTTACATGGGAAAAGGCGAAAACAGTGGATATTTTGGAAACTGGTGCAGCCTGAGACCTGAAAGTTGCTAGATGCAGACAACTAATGGAGTCAATGAAGGTAAGTAATTAATGAAGGCCAAGGTCATTTCTTGACCTTGACCCCAGGTCATTTAAATATCAAAATTTAAATTATTGTTTTCTCAGAAATCACTGGGTTTGGAAACTATTGCAGCCTGAGACCTGAAACTTTGCAGATGCAGACAACTTATGAAGTCAATAAAGGTGTGTGAGTAATCAAGGTCAAGGTCATTTCATGATGACTTAATACTCCAAGATCAGGCTTCAGGTGAGCGTTCTCAGGACCAATGGTCCTCTGGTTTAAGAATGCGACAGTACAGGCTGCACTCAAAACCGCTTGTTTAATCGCAAATGAAGATATTCGCAACGAAATATCTTCGAAATACAATATAAAATATATTTCTTGTACTAGTACACAGTAAAACTCAATCAAAATACACTAATTCGCTTACAAAAAGTAAAATATTAACCATCACCAGAAAGTCATGTAGAAACGGATCCTTTCGGAGCACGCCTGAAGTTGTGATTTTTTGGCACCGGCTGTGATCAGAGTATCTGGCACCGGATCCTTTAGGAGAAATTTTACTACTAAGGCATATCTGAATGGCATATTCACTAGCTCTACTTTTTTATAGCCACTGATACTGTCATTTCATTCAAGTCGCCGCAGTCCTAAATGCGCTAATCAAGGAGAAAACAAATCATTTGTCTGTAGACACTTACAATCCAGCAATACCGTCCAGTGGTTCCCTAATATAAGACATGCTCCAGGAAAGGCTTGATCAAAAACATGTGTACCGAAAAATAAACATTTAAGGGGCTGTACGTGTCAAAGTCTTATTGCCATATTTTCTATTTGCACTGTCTAACAAACCTGCGCTTCGTGACCTCGCTCCATTTCCGTGACAGCATTAGTTGCATTTAAACAAAGGGCTAAGTGATTGTGGATTTTGTAATTCACCGATGTACATGTAGCTGCATTATTTGATGTTAATCGTGTGATTCTTTTTTATTTTAGCGAGCAGCAAAAAACTTCCAGTAAAAACATAAAATAGCCTACAAAACTAGTAAAATCAAACGATTTTCAGCTTTGAGTCGCTAATTCTACTATTGTTTCCCCTGATCTATTTATAGACATCTGCAATTCCTGGACCTTCTTTACTTACTTCCTGTCCTTAAAGTTTATAAATAAAAACTCTTTTGTTACAGTGCGGAATGTCTACGTATTAAAAAGAATTTTGGAGTAATGAAAATATCACAAAGATTTTTCTTTTCCGACCTTATTTTTGACAAAGTATCCGAAATACTCTTAATTTTACACGTCTAAGTTATTTACAGTGCGTACGTGTAGTACCAAACATTTTGTTACCCGTCATCATTTTCAGTGATTGAAAGAATAACTCGGAAGTGATATCATCATGTAAAGGTAATGCCTTTAAGCACATTTCCTCCTGAAGGATCCATAGCCTCAGCTCCGAAAGGATCCTGTGCCCGTCTCCTTGAGGAACCGTTACCGCCAACAAAGGTTGTTTTTCATGTTTATTTATCAAGTACAAGTATACTTCCACTTTATTTATTTAATTTCAGATTGGCAAATACAATATCTAGTGACAATAAGTGCTAAAACGTTTTGATCAATGACATTTTCCCAATTTTCAAGGGTTTTCACCTGGCTGTCGTCACAAAATGCAGTTGTCGGCCAACATATTTATCTCGTAAACAACAACGAAATGTTTGTGCACATAAAGAAAGCGCTGAGATTGTACCTTGATTACCACGTCATTACGTGCGCATACGTTTTGTACTTACTTTTCACGGTAAAACCTCAAAAAATCGTTTCTCTTTACACAACCACGACGATACTGGCGTTTTCCTCCGAAAGGAACCGTCCCTTCATCCGAAAGGAACGGGCAACGCACATTTCCTCTGAAAGGATCCGTTTTGGTTACCTACCGTGATGTAGGTAGAACAGTACACCAAACAAACAAACAAGAAACTAGTATGGTAAGGACCTTCATAAATTTCATCTTTGGTTAGCCTTTCCGGTATGTATTTCTGACCTGCAAAAATCTATGGGTTACACCTTGCTTGATCAGCCAACCATGGTGCAGATAGTATAGTGGATAAACTACTTGCCTTGCAGTCAAGAGGTTGTGAGCTCTATCCCTGACCGGTACACACATTTCATCAGGTTCATCCTGACTTAATAAAGGCAAATCCCCCATAGTTGTTAGCTAATGCTCAACATGACAAATTTTAAAACTAATGAATTTGTTATGTCTCCCCCCGACAGGGTCGGGAGACATATTGTTTTTCCCCGTGTGTCTGTCCGTCTGTCCGTCACAAATCGTGTCCGCTCTATAACTTGAAAACCGTTGAAGATTTTTCAATTAAACTTGGTACACTTGTAAACCACGACGAGACGATGTGTCATGAACAAGAACCATAACTCTAGCTTGAGTATTTTTGGAGTTATTTCCCTTTGATTATTTTTGATACAATTTCGTGTCCGCTGTATAACTTGAAAACCCTTAAAGATTTTTCAATGAAACTTGGTACACTTGTAGACCACGACGAGACGATGTGTCATGCACAAGAACCATAACTCTGGCTTGAGTATTTTTGGAGTTATTTCCCTTTGATTATTTTCTATACAATTTCGTGTCCGCTGTATAACTTGAAAACTGTTTAAGATTTTTCAATAAAACTTGGTGCACTTATTGAGCATGATCAGACGATGTGTCATGCACAAGAACCATAACTCTGGCTTGAGTATTTTTGGAGTTATTTCCCTTTGATTATTTTCGATACAATTTCGTGTCTGCTGTATAACTTGAAAACCGTTTAAGATTTTTCAATAAAACTTGGTACACTTGTAGACCACGACAAGACAATGTGTCATGCATAAGAACCATAACTCTGGCTTAAGTATTTTTGGAGTTATCTCCCTTTGATTATTTTCGATACAATTTCGTGTCCGCTGTATAACTTTGAAAACCGTTTAAGATTTTTCGATAAAACTTGGTGCACTTATTGAGCATGATCAGACGATGTGTCACGCACAAGAACCATAACTCTGGCTTGAGTATTTTATGAGTTATTTCCCTTTGATTATTTTCCATACAATTTCGTGTCCGCTTTATAACTCAAAAATCGTAAGAGTTATTTCAATGAAACTTGGTACACTTATAAAGCACGATGAGATTACGTGTCATGCTAAAGAACCATAACTCTTGCTTGCATATCTTTGGAGTAATTTCCCTTTGATTATTTTCCATACAATTTCGTGTCCACCCTATAACTTGAAAACCGTAAGAGAAATTTCAATGAAACTTGGTACACTTATAAAGCATGCTGAGACGATGTGTCATGCACAAGAATTATAACTCTTGCTTTCATATCTTTGGAGTTATTTTCCTTTGATTATTTTTCCATACAATTTCATGTCCACTCTATAACTTGAAAACCATAAGAAATATTTCAATGAAACTTGGTACACTTATAAAGCACGATGAGATGATGTGTCATGCTAAAGAACCATAACTCTTGCTTGCATATCTTTGGAGTTATTTCCCTTTGATTATTTTTCATTCAATTTCGTGTCTGCTCTATAACTCAAAAACCATTAGAGATTTTTCAATGAAACATGGTACACTTACAAAGCATGATGCACAAGAATCATTACTCTTGCTTTCATATCTTTGGAGTTATTTCCCTTTGATTATTTTCCAAACACTTTCGTGCCCCCTCTATAACTTGAAAACCGTAAGAGATATATCAATGAAACTTGGTACACTTATAAAACAGAATGACAGGATATGTGATGCACAAGAACTATAACTCTTGCTTGCATATTTTGGACATGCACGTAGAAAGGGGGGAGACATCAGTTTTCACATAGAAAACAAATTCTAGTTACACTTTAGACCATTCTATGTGGTGAAAAAGCAATAGAACTTGTTACTTCTCATACTGAGAAAATCTATGGGTGACTCATAAGCCCCTGTCAGACACTCACAAGTTGGACCTAAGAGTTAAGCTCCGCCCACTTTTTTTGTGAACTCGTAGCAACTTGTAGAGAACTTGCCCTATGTCAGCGGTTGTCGTACAGAACTCTTCCCAACTCGTAGCAACTCGTAGCATGTCGTGGAAAGGCTACGAGAATTTTAAACAGTTTAAAATTCTTGTAGCAAGTCGTAGCAACTCGCCATCTTAAAGTGGGAGGGGCATGGGTGGATCATAACTCGTACAGATCTCATAGCTTGTCGTACAGAACTCGTAGTAATGTCGTGGAATGTCGTGCATTCTTGGTGTCTTGTCAAATATGGCCAGTTGCCTACGAGTTGCTACGAGATACCTATGAGTTGCTACGATTTTAAAGGAGACTTCTCACGAGTTCCTACGACATCTCACGAGTTTACTACGACATTGCTACGAGTATCCGCGAGTTCCAATGACTTATATCGTAGGAATGTCGTGTAGAACTTGTAGGGCATTACAACTCGTAGCTACTCGCGCGACTAGCGGCGAGTTATGATTTGCGCTAACTTGTAGCTTCAACTCATGAGTGTGTGACAGCTTTTAAACTCGTGGCAACTCGCGCGACAAGCGGTGACTTATAACTCTTACCAACTTGTTAACAGGCTGTCAACCAATTCCTATATTCCTATTAAACTCCTATATTTTGGGTCCAAATCCTATATTTTTAAGCACCTCCTATATTCCTATAAATACTCCTATATTTTGAAAATATTTCCTATATTTTTAGTAAAATTTGTTGCCGATGAATGATTATATATAGTAAATATTTATTTTTTAAATAAAATCATATTCATACTGTATATTATATAGTGCATAAATGGTCATAATGTCACTCCTTAGTCAGGGTTACTTTTAAGTCAAAAGCTTGTCCCATTTTCATAACAATTAATAAATAATATATCCTAGTTGTCATATTTTTTATATTGTGTCTTTTTTATATATATTTTCTTTCTTTCTATGCCTTAATTTTGATGTAAATTGATGCAACTGTACAGTGTATAATTGATCCCAGCAAAAGCTGAGATCACAGGAGACAAAGGTAAGTACCCTAGAGCTTCTGGGGGCCACCTAGGCCCCCAGACCCCCGCCTAATTTCAAGAGATTATTACATACAGAACATGTATTAATAAACATTAGGTTTTATATTATGGACTTTCAAATTCCAGCTGAGATTCGGAGTTGTGGATTTATTTTATCTTTAAGAAAGATTATGATAACTCACTTCTATTAGTGAAAAATAAAAGTAGATCTAAGTTAAGAAGTAGAAAAGATGTTGACCTAAATTTTCTATCTTTTCTTTATAAATATATATTTTCAATGAAAAAGTCTTTATTTTGCCAAACGAATGCCTTTATATAACCTTTAATTCTGTGAGAGTCTGCTAATGGGCCTGTGTAGAATTAACCATTCTGCATAATGCTTCAGCACACTTCATCATCACATGAATGGTTACCTGTCTGGATTGTAATGCTGTGGAACTGAATGGTTATTTTATCTAGATATTTTAGACATATGTTAATGTAGAAAAAGTGGGTGTGGAGGTAAGGATTGTTAGTATAAGGGCATAGAATGAAGTGATTTTCAGGAGAAAACTCCTATATTTCTTCCTCAAAATGAGCTAAAACCTCCTATATTTCTTAGAAAAAATTCCTATATAAACTCCTATATTTTTTAGAAGACTTGGTTGATAGCCTGCTTGTAGCATGTCGGAGCTTCAACTCTTGAGTGTGTGACAGGCCCTTTAGCTAAAACAGTTCACCATTGTGAAGATGTTGGCTAAGGCTAATATTACTTATTTGAGCCGCCACATGGGAAAACCAACAATATGCGAAACCAAAAGCGCAGATCAGCTGTGCAGTAACTACACAGCTGATCAGCGCCTTTGTTTTCCCTACTCAGTACAATAACTCCTCTACTAAAATCCAAAATTTCAGGCTTTTAGCCTGTGCCTGTGCTTGTACAGCTTGGTTGTTTTTCTCATGAGGCGGCTCATTTATCAACAGAACTCTTAACTTTTTATTGCGCTACTCTTTAGACCATTCCTATGGGGTGAAAAGGCAATAGAGCATCATACTCTGCAGAAGTCTATGGGTGACACCTTGCTCAAACAGCCCACCATGGTACAAGTGTTGGCTAATCTTCAAGCTGAGATAGTGACCAGAACTTTACTCCACTTTCCTCTCAGGAGGAAATTACAGGTAATGGCCTTTTGTTTTTGTTGTGAAGTTATAAAACTTTTTCCATGCTCAGCTCAGCTGAGACTAAAGTTTATCTTGCTCATAAATGTTGAAATGCCAACAATTATTGGCATTTTAATATTTATTAGCAGGATAAATTACAGCCTTGGGCAATCTTAACCTGAAATTTCAACCAATTTTTGTTATTTCAATAATTATGAGCAGTTTAAGTTTCATGCTCAGCTGAGTTGAGCATGAAAAAAGTTTTATAACCCCAGGATCGATTGGTTATTTTGTTATTTCCCACATAAAGAAATTCTCAAACAGAAAACAGTTAGTCAAGCTTATTCTGGACTGCTCCAGTTATCCTGAACTTAGAGACAGTGAAAACTATGTTAAACTTCAAAGAATGTCAACAAACCTATGCCACAGGCTCCACCTGGTACGGCTTAATAAACTGGCATTGTGAGTGCGGCATTAGAAAAGACTTCCAAGTGTAGATATATGTATAGAATATGTGTAAATAATTCCCTACGCCTCGAACAACAAACCTATTATGAACTTTTAATGTATATATGCGCTCAAGATGATCAGAAGCAAATACACCACCTACATTCTTAAGACCTCGTCTTGGTGTCCCTCAACAGGGAGTTTATAAAGAAAGAAAGAAAGAAAGAAAGAAAGAAAGAAAGACTGGTGTTTGTTTATGCCTCATGATTGTTTATTTTTTAATTTTTGTATTTTGACCAAAATACATTTTCAACTAATACACTGAAAAAAAGTTATAAGAGGCTGCCTTATAATTTTTCCTTCTACTTTAGGAAGTTAAAGCCGATCAATTACAATTCATGATCATATGAATAAACCAATGTCTAACAGTGGCTCTGTGAGTTTCTGCATTCAATTTCACACAGACGAAGCATGAGTAAAGGTACCCTTATTTCATAAATCATTTCAAAAATCACACTTTATTAACACCAAATTCAATGTCATATTACGACGTTGTGCTTTACATTTTAATTTATTTGAAAGTGCTATTGACTGCTATGATGTATAATAAAATCATGTTAAATGTGTTGCTGCAATAAGAATTTTTGTTTCAGTTTTGTAAATGCAAGAAGACAGCAACATGAATAACAGTTGTATGCAATTTGCATACAAACTTTGTTCTTCTCTAGTTGCATTATTAGCAGCAGCACGGCATTGAAATTTTCAGCGATCGTTTATGTTTAATACTTGACTCTGATAGATTTTGAGAATTTTAAAAATCGTCCACAGATTTTGTTATTTTGAACGTTAAAATTTGGCATTGAAACCGGAAGTGTACGGCAGTCATGACCTGTTTGTACTCCAAAAACGTATAATACAGCTTTTTCGAGGTATATTTCTCATTTCCATGCCTCATAAAATGAATTTAACAGGGATTAACATGTTTAAGAGGCACATTGTTGATTTTTCCAAAAATTTCGAAAATAGCGAATTTTTTGAAATGCGTAAAAAACCTACAAATTGAGAAAATTTGAATGTTTGATGTTTTTCCAAACTGGAATGGCCCCTTCGATGACATCCGTTCCTCATTTCAATAAAATTTGCGCTTTACCCAATTTTTTTTTCAAAAACATTGATTTTTGCACTTTTACACGAAAAACGTTTTTTGTGAAAGTAAATTATTTCTGAACACTTTGCAACTTTACTTCCTTGAAAGACACGTTTTTAGGCAAAAAATCATTCGATTTTGAACATGGCTTATAAATTTAAAATGAGTTTGAAAAGTGGCCTCTTATAACTTTTTTTCAGTGTAGATTCAAAACTAATAGGTTCAAAATGTTAAAAAAACTAATTCTGTTGTCTACTAATGTGCATATGGCCTATAATATTTGAGCCATGTCATGAGAAAACTGGATTTTGCCTAGGTGAAAACAAAGGTGCAGATTGGTGCCTTTGTTTTCACTACAAGGATAGTACAATTCCTCTTCTTCCTAATTTTGAATTTCAAGCTTCTAGCCATCTTCTATAGCGGCACATGCAGGCTTGTGTCGGGCCTGGTCAGAAACCCCATAGACAGAGGCTTATTTGTTTGCTTACATTAATATGATCTTTCCTATTCCTCAGAGCTTAGAGACCCAGTCAGCTGTAGATTACAAGTCGTCACCAGACTGCTATGATCCCTGTTTTCTCATTCCATTGTTCAGCCATCTACTTGCACCAGGTATTGTATACTGCACTAAAAATAATTAAAGTCTTTGTATGAAAACAAAAACAACAATTTGGGTTTCCGACCAGGTCCGATACAAACCAGGCTGTACAGCCAAACGAAACAAGCTAGAATCTTGAAATTATGGATATACATAGAGGAGGAATATTACTATCCATGTAGTGAAAATAAAGGCGTTGATGGGCTATGCAATTACTGCAGTGCTGATCCGCACCTTTCTTCTTTACACATATGCAAAATGTTGGCTTGAGGCTTCACTTGAGAAAACCAACAATAAGGGTTTCCAACCAGGTCCGACACATACCAGGCTGTACAGCCACACAAGATAGCTAGAAGCTTGAAATTTTAGATTTAGAAAGAAGAGGCATCATACTACCTATAGTTACAGGTTTTCTCATGATGCGGCACAAAATTTGATTATTGACTTGAAATTTTTTTAACAACAGAATTACAATAAAAAGTTTACAGTAATCACATTAACCAGAATGGCATTGTAACACTTTATTCTTATACACAGAGGCCTGCATAGTGGTAAATCATGTGCTTTCCACAGTTTTGTCTGGGTTTCACGCATGTATTAAGATGTTTTTAAGTTTGTTGAGCATTTTTATTATTATAAATTTAATGAAGAATGTTAAATTTATGCACAGCTGCCATAGTGGACTGCAGAAAGTTCATAGAAACTGGCTGTCTTGGCCTGGTCTTCACCGCACTGTCCAGCCACGACCTGGCCATGAGGCGGGCAGCCTGTCACCTGATTGAGCGCTACCAAGACCACCTGGAGGGGGCCAGGTTCATGGAGATGGATCAGATCAAGTATATCCTGGAACTGGTGAAGAATAGTATGTCAGGGTCAAAGGTCAAGTTGGCCTGCATAGTGACAGCATTCCTGGCTAGAGCTGTTAAGGTCATGCTGAAACCAGGTAAGGGTCAAGATCATTCTGAACCAGGCTCGGAGGTTATAAAATGTTTTTCATGCTCAGCTCATCTGAGACTAAAATTTATCCTGCTCATAAATGTTAAAATGCCAACAATTGTTGGCATTTTAACATTTATAAGCAGGATAAATAACATGCTTCTGGTAATCTAAATCTGAAATTTCACTTTATCAGGACTATTTTGTCATTTATGACCATTTTAATTGTTATGCTCAGCTGAACAGAGCTTGAAGAAAGTTTTATAACATTTTGATTGGATATGGTTCAAAGGTAAAACTGAAACCAGGTATGTGTTAAGATCAAAATGATTTTAGGTTACTCTATTCCTAGCTAGAGACATCAAGGTCATGCTAATATTGAGGAAAATGAAAAATCAGTCTTTTTAAGTGATTTCTGTCTTGATCAGAGCTGTCAAATATTATGATGTAAGACGTGTAAAGTTTATCAGAATAAGATTTCAGAATGATTTGGGATTGAAAATGTGCATACATGTGATATCTCCCTATTCCAGAGGGATGTCCCTATTTTGAGCAAATCTCCCTATTTGGAATTTCAAAATTTCCCTACAACTTGTACATCTCCCTATTTCAAATTTCAGATCTCCCTATTTGAAATCAAGAATCTCTTTCTTTGTTTAATCATTCTCCCTATTTTGAAAGGTAAATCTCCCTATTTGGCTTCTCAGATGTATCACATGTATGAATGTGTTTTGGATAATCATTTAATCATCATGCATAGAATTTACTTTTTTGTTCTGTATCTTCAGATGACCATATGTACGGCCTGATCAATATCTTCTTGTTATTGAAGCCAAGTCTAGATGTTGGAAATATTCCTGAGTTCTATAAACTCTTCAACAGTTCAGCTCTAGAGGTAGAGATTTATTGATTTCAATTTCTATATTACATACAAAAACAAATAAGTACAGTGTATAATAACTGGTTCCAATAAGTGAAATGGTAAGAGTGTTGGCTTTGTGAGCAGGAGTTTGGGTTCAGTTCCAGTCTGCATCATACCAAAGGTGTTAAAATTGTATCAGTGGCTTCCATGCTTGGCGCTCAGCATTATAGGGCTAGCACTGCGACATGTCTGTCCTATTGCTGACTTTATAATGGCAAACCATCCATAACAGGGGGAACATATGTTTTTCATATAATTTTGATAACCATATTATGTATGTTTAAGTCTTCTAAAAAATGAATACCTGTTTATATTATCACTAGATGCTTTGTCAAAATTCTGGAGAAGGATAGTCACACAAAAAAGGTAATGCAGCTATAGTATTCAGGTTGATGCTTGATATAGTTTGAGCCTTTGCATGAGAAAACCAACAATTTGGAGTTCTGACCAGGTCCGACACAAACCAGCCTGTAGAGTCACAGTAGCAGGCTAGATTCTTGAAATTTTGGATTTAAGAATAAGGGGAATTTTAATATCCGTGTAGCCAAAACAAAGGCGCTTATCAGCTTAGCGGTTACCACGAAGCTGGTCTGCGCCTTTGTTTTCGCATATGCAAATTTAGGACATAAAATTATGAGGTGTTAGTTGACAGTTACAAGCAAAGCTTTTGATGTACATAAAACATATATTTTATCCTTTACAGTACAAGCTTGAGAGACAATGGATCCTATCGCTGTTACATGATGGTCTTCGTGAGACAGCAGATTACCGAATCTTTGAGAAGAGATACACCTTCAAACTTCTACAGAGCTTCTATGATTCTGACCTCTCAGACAACGCTACACAGGTATGGGGGAGGGGCTGGTGTACATGGGTCATGTTAGTTCACTCAGTGTTCCCCAAATCTCGTCGGACCGCCGGACATGACCGATAAAAAACGCCCTGGGCTGACAAATAATTTCTGAATGCATGACTCTGTGACCTATGCCATTTTTGGTCGAAATGGCCCTGAATTTGTTTGGAGCGTAACGTCCCGAAACTGACCGTTTCGGTTCATTTTTTTCGATTCGGTATTATCACGGGGACCTAACTGTTAATCGTGATTATTGATGCGACGTGGAATATTAATGCATGCTATTATGAAGTTTCGTATGCGTCGGAGAGATCGTTACGAATGCGACATTCCACATCCTCTGCCCTTGGACCGTAAGTAGCACATGTTTTGCTCTCGTGAAAATAAACAATGCCGAGTTTGCAAAATCGGCGTCCACTATAATCTGCAAAATTCTTCTATGTTCCCACTTGAAGTCAGTTGGAATACTTACGGCACTTGTGTTTTTCAGCTAATGGTTTATAAAGCTGACATGTAGATACAATTTTTCCACGGAAACTCATTACATACTTAAATTCCTTTTATTTTTCTTTGTCTTGGTCGTAAACTAAGAAGTATAACACAGTCCTGTGGGTGTCTTTATTGAAATTTGTATCCAAACGGCTTTGTAAATGCCCATTTATTTACTGAGCGTGAAAAACAGCAAGATAAGCATCTTTTGTATGCATCGAAGACGAAGGTATATACGTACTACGAGAATGAGTCATGGAAGAATTAGCATTTTTGTTGTGCTCTTTCAAAAGTCATTTACGTACATGCAGAAGCATTTCGAGTGCCTTTATCAAGCGAAATATTGCATGACGTTTTTTCCTTGGACTGCATGCACTTCGTTGAGCGAGCTTCAAAGCATATATACCACTTCTATTTTGAATGAAGTCACAGAGTGGGGTTTCTGATTCAGCTTCGTCAGCATTTGAGTGACACAACTGATTTCTTGCCTCGAAACAGCAAATCATTTTCGGACATATCAGTGACATGGCTTATATGTTTCCTTACATTAAATGAGTCTAAAGCTAAACCAAATAATTTATGATCATTGAATATGGGTGGCTCCATGCATTTCTGATAAGCAAGGGGGGGGGGACAACACAATTAAAGGGGTTTATGCGGTATTTAGGTGCGGTTGCGAGGCAGTTTTCCATTAGAATGGTGTGTTATACAAGAACAACGATCAAATATGGTTATTTCATTGCATTAATATTAGAAGAGTCTTCGGGAGCACTTTGAACCCTCGGCCTCGGGCTCAAACAACTTTCTCCAGCCTCTGCAAGTAATAATACAGTATAAAAGCCATGGTTGGCCCCTTTAACGTGAATCTAAAATAATTATTGAAGAAAATGCATCACTGTCTCCATATCGCAACATTTGCTATTTTATTTTACTGAATAATCGGTCTCATTCTTCCACGATGCATTTCTGTGTCGCATATTAAATTTTAACAACGTCTTCAATGCATACAAAAGATGCTTATCTTACTGTTTTTCACGCTCTGTAGATAAATGTGCATTTACAAAGCCGTCTGGATACATATTTAAATAAAGACACCCACAGGACTGTGTTATACTTCTTAGTTTACGACCAAGACAAAGAAAAACAAAATGAATTTAAGAATGTAATGAGTTTCCGTGGCAAAATTCTATCTACAGGTCATCTTTATAAACCATTAGCTGAAAAACACAAGTGCCGTGAGTATTCCAATTGACTTCAAGTGGGAACATAGAAGAATTTTGCAGATCATAGTGGACGCCGATTTTGTAAACTCGGCTTTATTTATTTTCGCGAGAGCAAAACATGTAATACTTACCGTTCAAGGGCAGAGGATGTGGAACGTCGCATTCATAACAATATCGCCGACGCATACGAAACTTCATATTAGCATGCATTAACAGTCCACGTCGCATCAATAATCACGATTAACAGTTGGGTCCCCGTGATTATTAGCTCACCTGAGCCGAAGGCTCACAAGGTGAGCTAATAGGATGGCCATGATCCGCCGTCCGTCCGTCCGTCCGTCGTCCACAATTTCAAAGAACCGCTTGGCCGATCTAGTTCAAATTTTATGTGGAGCCTCCTTGGGTAGTGGCATTTCAAGTTTGATTGCGAAATCCAGGTCACATGACCAAGATGGCCGCCACGCCCATATATGGTAAAAACCCTTCAAAAATCTTCTTCTCCAGAACCAGTGGGCGGATTTCCACGAAACTTGGTATGTAGCATTGGGGACTTCAGCCCATCATAGTTTGATAAAATGATGACCCTTGGATGACCTTGACCTATTTTACGGCAAGGTCAAATTTGGAAACATAGGCTTTTACATGGGAAAAAGTGAAAACTATGGATTTTTTGAAAACTATTGCAGCCTGAGGCCTGAAAAGTGGTATATGCAAACAACTAATGGAGTAGATGAAGTTATGTGATTAATTTAGGTCAAGGTCATCTCTTGACCTTGGCCAGTCTGTCGTCCATACACACTTTTCAAAGATCTTCTTCTCTGAAACTGCTCAGCCAATCAAAGTGAAATTTTATGTGGAGCATCCATGGGTAGGGGAGACGAAAGTTTGGTTGCAAAATCCAGGTCACATGACCAAGATGGCCGCCACGCCCATATATGGTACAAACCACTCAAAAATCTTCTTCTCCAGAACCGGTGGGCCGATTTCCACGAAACTTGGTATGTAGCATTTGGGACTTCAGCCCATCATAGTTTGATCAAATGATGACCATAGGATGACCTTGACCTATTTTACGGCAATGTCAATTTTGGAAACAAAGGCTTTTACATGGGGAAAAAGTGAAAACTATGGATTTTTTGAAAACTATTGCAGCCTGAGGCCTGAAAAGTGGTAGATGCAAACAACCAATGGAGTAGATGAAGGTATGTGATTAATTTGGGTCAAGGTCATCTCTTGACCTTGGCCTGTCTGTTGTCCATACACACTTTTCAAAGATCTTCTTCTCTGAAACTGCTTGGCCAATCAAAGTGAAATTTTATGTGGAGCATCCATGGGTAGGGGAGACGAAAGTTTGATCGTAAAATCCAGGTCACATGACCAAGATGGCCGCCACGCCCATATATGGTAAGAAACACTCAAAAATCTTCTTCTCCAGAACCGTCAAGCTGATTTTCATGAAACTTGGTATGTAGCATTTGGGACTCCAGCCCATCATAGTTTGATCAAATGATGACCCTAAGATGACCTTGACCTATTTTACGGCAATTTCAATTTTGGAAACATAGGCTTTTACATGGGAAAAGTGAAAACTATGGGTTTTTTGAAAACTGTTGCAGCCTGAGACCTGCAAACAACTAATGGAGTAGATGAAGGTATGTGATTAACTTAGGTCAAGGTCATCTCTTGACCTTGGCTAGTCTGTCGTCCATACACACTTTTCAAAGATCTTCTTCTCTGAAACTGCTTGGCCAATCAAAGTGAAATTTTATGTGGAGCGTCCATGGGTAGGGGGAACGAAAGTGTGATCGCGAAATTTGGGTCACATGACCAAGATGGCCGCCATGCCCAACTTTGATAAAAACCACTCAAAAATAATCTTCTCCAGAACCGGCTGGCCGATTTACGCGAAACTTGGTATGTAGCATTTGGGACTCCAGCCCATCATAGTTTGTTGAAATGATGATCCTAGGATGACCTTGACCTATTTTACGATAAGGTCAGTTTTGGAAACATAGGCTTTTACATGGGAAAAGGCGAAAACAGTGGATATTTTGGAAACTGTTGCAGCCTGAGACCTGAAAGTTGCTAGATGCAGACAACTAATGGAGTCAATGAAGGTAAGTAATTAATGAAGGCCAAGGTCATTTAGATATCAAAATTAAAATAGTGGTTTTCTCAGAAATCACTGGGTTTGGAAACTATTGCAGCCTGAGACCTGAAACTTTGCAGATGCAGACAACTTGTAAAGTCAATAAAGGTGTGTGAGTATTCAAGGTCAAGGTCATTTCATGATGACTTAATACTCCAAGATCAGGCTTCAGGTGAGCGTTCTCAGGACCAATGGTCCTCTGGTTTTGACTTGTTTTCAATGTCGCAAAATATTAAAAGCTTAAAA
This sequence comes from Rugalucina vietnamica, assembly GCA_964017185.1. Taxonomy (NCBI): domain Eukaryota; kingdom Metazoa; phylum Mollusca; class Bivalvia; order Lucinida; family Lucinidae; genus Rugalucina; species Rugalucina vietnamica. The sequence goes on along the minus strand of OZ024874.1, from coordinate 59,409,532 downwards.
TCTATCGATTTGCATGACCCAAGGCAAGCTGAATCTTACAAGTTTAAGAATTTCACAAAAACGTAAAATACAATAAAAATGGCGACCAAAACACTCTTTTCATGAGATCCTTGGTCAGGGCAATGCCAAACAAACAGTTTCTTAGGGCTGAGCTAGTGTTGCCTTCCAGATGAACTGAGTCTCTCTTAATGACTTGAAATAGGAGAAATGAGAGACCAAATAAGAGAAATGAAATCAAACAAAGACCATAGTTTTAACCCATTCAACATGTACCCATGCCATGCACCTTTATATTGCTGAAAGGGTCTTAACTTGAATTTGATAATTTTTTCAGTGCTTTTCAGATCTTGACCCACCTCGAGGGTCGAGAACGCGAATTAGGGAAATCACCTATTTTTCCGGTCAGACAGAAACTGGATCCGTCAGACAGAAAATCTGACTCTGTCCGACCGAGTGTCCTGCAAGGTCTCACAAACTTTGGCGAACACTGTACACCTCAACCTCTTTAAAACAGTACTGTTGGGGTCCAAGACAGTTTCTGTGTTAGCTATCCAATCCGTGTTATAATGAGAGTAAAATATATAGATTTATTATATAGCTATAAATATAAAATGATTAAAATGTAGGGATAAAAGCTTAGTAACAAGTGTGCAGATATCAGACAATATCTGCACACTTACTTGATATTGCACATTTTGTTAAAAGCGAAAATTTCTTTTTATAAAACATTGCCAAATGCTTGACTCGAAGGTCATTGTGCAAAATTGTAAAATTGGGACGTCAACTCTAATGACGTCATCTTCATCTGACGTCGCGTGGAAAATGACGTCATACTGGACCGATAAGTAAGCTGAAGTTTGTCACTTTCAGATTTAAGTAATTTAAGCCGAAAAAAGTAAACAAAATGTCAGCAATATTGATTCAATTGCAAAATATGCTTCCAAAAAGTAACAGTGCAAAAATGATATCATTTGATATTGCACTAGTGCAAAAATGATATCACTTATGAATATTATCGCGGCCTTTGTGTAGATATTTCAATTTTGAAACGCTAACTCTCAACAAAACATTAAATATGAGAAGCAGATATTTATAGCTATATAATAAAAGGGTTATCGCACTGATATCGGTGAATATTGTCCCTTGGTGGGATATCTACGGACGCTCGCAAGCTCGCGTCCTTCGATATCCCAACTCAGGACAATATTCACCGATATCAGTGCAATAACCCTATAATATAGCAAAATAAGACCAGTTGGGGTACATGAATTGTCCATGTTATATCCAAAAACGTGCTGTAATAAACTTTATAAAGAGGTCTGGGTGTATTGCATTTTGGGAAGCTTTTTAACTATTGACTAGCCATCTGATTACTGGTTAACTGCTCAGAAGGTCTTAGCCTGCCCAGGAAAAGTGGTTGAAGTCAAACCATCCGTACATATAAGCCTTTTTGGTTTACATGAGTGGTTAATTTTTTCAAGGACATTTTGGGTATTATGACATCCTAATGTTTGGTAGAAGTTCCAAATGGAGGCAACGTCCTGACATGACCATAGCAGATGGCTGGGACACTAGGCCACAACTCAAACAAAAAAAATGCTGTGTGAAAATTTGTGTAGAAAATGGTATCAAAGTCTGCATTGTAAATTTAATCATGTTGGTTGAAAAACTGTTTTGCACGAGAAAACCAACAATATATGTTTCCAACCAGGTATCATGAGGTTTGACATAAGCCGGCCTGTACAGTCACAGAAGAAGTCTAGAAGCCTGAAATTTCGGATTTACGTAGGAGACAGATTGTACTATCCAAGAAGCGAAAACAAAGGGGCTGATAAGCTGTGCAGTTACTGCACAGCTAATCTGTGTCTTTGTTTTCGCATATGCAGATTGTTGGTTTTCTGATGTAGCTTTGGATACTGTTTCAGCTGAAAGTTCTACAGATCCTGACCTCGGCTTGTCAAGAGAGAAGTATTGTCATAGACCTTGTACGCTACCACAGTTTATTAACCTGGCTAGTTGGTGCAGTACATGCAGCGTAAGTCTCAAATATTAGACAGAATTCTTCAGATTTGATTATTGACGTCATTAGAGCATTGCTTTATTACTCATTTTAGAGGAGTGTGGTGGCCTAGCGGTAGACTACTGGCCAGAGGTTATAAAACTTTTTTTCATGCTTAACTCAGCTGAGACTACAATTTATCCTGCTCATCAGTGTTAAAATGCTAACAATTGTTTATGAGAATGATAAATTACTAAATTTTGGGTTTTGAACCAGAATTTTCCACTAATTTTGACAATTTTAACATTGATGAGCAGATGAAATTTCATGCTCAGCTGAGCTGAGCATGAAAAAAGTTTTATAACCTCAAGGACTGGACTGTGGAGTGAGAGGTCCTGGGTTTGTTGCCTACCTCAGCCATGTAGTGTCCTTGAGCAAGACCCTTTATAATCCCCATAGTATAATGCATTGGTTGCTTTCAACCCGGCATGACTGAATATGGATGATGGGGGTATTTAGCAACAAAAAAATAAATTAAAAATTTTCTACAAATGTTTACTGTTAACTTTTAATTGCTTCCAATATTATTGTCAATTTCTTATAACATTTTAACATTTGCATAGTGCAAGAGGAGGTGCTTGTAAATGATTTGTCAATCACTGGTTAAAAGATAAGCACTGCATACCAGTTATTGGCTTATGTCTGAGTGAGGTAAGGACAAATGACTGTCTCAAAAGGCATGTGAAGCAAGAAGTCAACTGGTAAGAAAACATTTTGTATTCTATGCTGCTGATGTATGTTTGAAAAATATTTGCAGAAAACCTGAAGCAGTAGGCATTGTGAGTCATCTTGTTGACCTGATGAGCTCCCTTTGGCTGACTCTCTCAGAGAAGAAGAGTTACCTCCCCATAGATAATAGAGAGGACAAGAATACAGCAGAGGTTGAGATGGAGGATAGTGAAATGACAAAACCCAAGTCATTCTTTGTACAGCCACCTGTCACCATCCAAGTGCTGATGGTACTGCAAGGTTTACTGTGGAAAGTCAGGTAAATACAATCCTGCTTGTTTCGGGCCTTAAAGTTAGTCTGCCCTAATGCATAAGCTAAAATTATTTTAAAGTTAAGTCTGTCTGACTGTATCAGCTAAAAATTGCTTTAAAAGTAGTCTTCCAACTGCATAAGCTAAGAATTTTCTTATGATTCAATTTGCATAAAGCAAAGAAGTTTCTAATATGCCTGTCACAATTCTCTATTTTGAATATAAGGTCTCCCAACAAATATAAAGAAACATTCTCTTCTTTTGTTAAATCATTCTCCCTATCTGGAAATGAGATGTAAAACATACTGGGTCCATTCTGTTTGCTTAGAGGAATTTCTTCGGAAAATTAAGTAAAAATTCAATATCACTCCTGATGTCCCTTAAAAAGAAAAGTGGACTCACCCAAGTGATTATAACAGGAAAGTCCATTTATCACAAATGGGTAATTTTTCTTTCAGAGATGTGGAGACAGATGCCCTTCAAAAGTTGGTAGACACCATCTCCTCTGTGGTAGACCATCTCAAGCATACATCAAGCTGTCTAAAGGAGAATGGAGACAAGCTCACACTACCAATCATATCTCTAGTAGACATACTTTTGCTCCTACTCCACAGTCTGAAATTCATCCCATCTCAGACAAATTCCTCTGTTCTCCTGAAACTTCTAACTAACTTAGGCTATGATGTATCCCTGCTGAGAGCAGATAAAGGACATAAAGTCACAGTGAAAGACAATGCATTAACCAAGAGTAGGGATGATATTGAAACAATGACAACCGAGCCAGATTCTGTGAATGAGGAGAAACATGTTGAACAGGACAGTAAAACAGGTGACAAATTGAGTGATAAAGATGAAGCAGAGGCTGTTGAACATGATGAAAGCCAGGGAAATAAAGAAGCAATTGATGCAGATGAAGGTAAATTACAGGTAGAAAAAGATGCCAAATCAACTAAAGAAACAGAGGAAGAAAAACCAGAAGGATGTCTCCAAACTGATGGAACTTATGTAAGAAAAATTGTGTCAGTAATAACACATTGCAAACCAGAAGCAGTCTCTGACTCCGGAAAATATGCACAAACAGCTGGAATTGTATCAGTTATATCTTGGTGTTTACAACAGTTGCAGAACATTGACGATGTTATGGTGATCAGATCATTTATTGAATGGTTAAATGATCATTGTGAAAAAGACAGGCTCATTACACAAGTGATAGCTTCTGAATCTGATTTAGGAAAGGATATTCTAGAAAGGCTTCTAAATATGTATCCAAAAGTTGACAGTTTGATAGTTACTGGTGGTGATGAAAGCAATAAAAAGACAAGAGAAGAATTACTTAGACAGTTAAACACAATACTTGAGCAAGTAGCCGGTTTAAAGACAAAGTGTGAGCCAGGACAACTTGATGGTGATACAATTGAAGAAAAATCTTTGTTGCTTAGAAAGTGTATCATGCAGCCAGATATTACAAAGAGTGGAACAACAATGAATGGAACAACAGTGAGTGGTACAACAACTACTGATAGCATATCAAGAGTGACCTCAGATAAATCTGATGCAGACAAAACTCTGAAATCAGATGAACAGGAAAGTAGCTCAGATGAAAGATCAGAAATCATAGAATACCAGGATTTTAAAGTCACTCCAGAGATGAAAAGGTATTTTAAGGACCAGAGGGTCACTGCTCAATCAAAATCTATAGGAGGTAGCAGGAAATCTTCAAAGAGAAGCAATGACATCTCACTAGATACAAGTCATAGTGTGAAAAAGAAGCAAAAACAATCTGTAGATAGGGGAATAAACAAAAAGGGAAAACAGTAGCAATGGTTTAAAAGAACACATAAGAACTGAAACCAAACTTATTTGATTAAATGAGAAACTGTGATAGCATAAGACTAGAACTTGACATAGGCAACAAAGTGCAGTTTAACTTAACCCATATTTGATGAATGGATTTTCCCATCATTATCATTAGGGTGAGTCCACTTTCATTTTTAGGGACGTCAGGAGTGATTTTTAAATTTTATTCAATTTTTCGATGAAAATTCTCTAAGCAAACAGAATAGCCCCAGATGGGACGCCGCGTTCAGAATAGCCCCAGATGGGACGCCGCGTTCTGCGGCGTCACATCTGGGGCTATTCTGTTTGCCCATGTCCCATAAAAGGGACCATATCCTACAAAAGGGACGACTGGCTTAAATGAGTTAACTGTTCAAGGAAAATGAATAAGCCAATCTTGCATTTTACTACTACTGGGGTATTCTTGATCATGTTGTTAGATATGCTCTCTTTAAAGATTAAAGTACAGTATTTGAGTTATACATGTAATGTTCTTTTCGTTTTGGCTCACCTGCACTGTTGTTTATCTGTCTGTCTGCTCATCTGTTCACAATATCAAAGCTATTCCCTTAAACACTCTGCTATCCGTAGTTAAATTTTATGTGGAGCCTCCTTGGCAGGGCACAAAATGAGCCACAGCGCGAGAAAACCGGTTTTGGGGGTTTCCAACCAGGTCTGACACAAACCATTCTCTACAGTTTCAGAAAAAGGCTAGAAGCTTAATATTTTGGATTAGGAAGAAGATGTTTTGTACTGTCCATGTAGTTACTGCACAGCTGATCTGTGCCTTTGTTTTCGCATAGGCAATAATCCTGTTTTCTCACGACGCAGCTCAAATGGGCTAGGCCACATCACCAAGATTGTTGTCAGAAATTTCACTAATAAATGGACAAACATTTTTCACAAACCTAATTGTTAGCATCAAAGACTTTGGACCAGTTATAGTTTGAAAACTCTGAATAAATAATGATTGAACTCCGATAATGGTTTAGCTGCTTAGTTTAATGAATCATTAAGAGTTATATTGGTTTATGAGCTCAACCTGTTAAATCAGCCTTCGCAATTGCTCTATCAGTAGTACTAGTGTTACCATAAGCAGACCCACTATCATTCCTCACATCTACTGTTAACAGCATTTGTCAGAGGTGAAAGAAATGTGCACTAAGTACTGATAACTTGCCTCTTTTGTGGGGGGGGGGGGGGTATCTAGGAGAAGTGTGGCTAGAATAACTTACCATCCCAACATGACCTTAGCTGTTGACCATGTAGGTAAAAAGGTACAAGTTGGCAATGATCAGGAAAAGGCGCAATCAGAAAGAGACTACCCCTCCAAAAACCAAGGTGGGAAAGAACCAAACTAACAATCAGGTACTTATACCATGAAAACACATCGTAAGCCGAATGAGCAGCTATTTTCCCAGTAGGTGGCCACTCAGTTAAAAATATAAAAACATACAGAAGGCGCAAACAGCACAAAAAGTCCTAACACCAACACACAAAACAATAAGAACCACCACAGAAGTATCGCCTTGGAACAATTCAAGCATCTATACAAACAAAAAACATTCAGTATATCCAAGATAGATATCGATGTTAAAACCACAAGGGTGACTTGCATCAAATAAAAATATTTTTACACCACCTGTAAGACGTGGAATTAGAACTGAGCATGTGCATGAGAAAACAAACAATTCGGGTTCCGACCAGGTCCGACACAAACCGGGCTGTACAGTCACAGAAGATAGCTAGAGGCTGGAAATTTTGGATTTAGAAAGTAGACGAATTGTAAGTTATCCGTGTAGCGAAAACAAAGGTGAGATCAGCTTCACAGTAACTGTGAAGCTGATGTGCACCTTTGTGTTTGCTTATCCAGATTGTTTATTTTCCCATGTGGTGGCTCAATTAAGAATGCAATGAATTGAAGCAATGAGAACCTTAGGATGTAGTCTCACTCTGAGAGTATAGCTCGTAGAAGTATGATTATTATTGACGTGGTACGAAATTACATGTATCAGGCCCTTGAATGGTGCATACGTTACACACCAAGCAGTGCAGTAGGGAGTTCGGTACAAAATCATGATGTGTGTGCATATCGCTTACTCTGCTTGTCAGCTATGGTTGACAGATGTGGCCATAATGCTCTTAATGCGAACTGCGTTCATGTAGCAATTGTGACATTTCCAGAGAGAACCAGGATGTTTTAAAAATATCCTCAATATTGATTCATTACATGTTCTTTGCTTTTGCTAATAATATCCAAGTGTAATGGATGGTTCAGATGTTAAAGAAATGGTGCGTGTTTGGCTTAACTTGGACATGTTGGAAGTTGAAAATGCAAAGACAAGCTGGCTGTGATCAACAAGTGGAACCCTAACCCAACTGGCTTATTTATGTGTGCAGTTTGGCAGAGTTTGGCCATTAGAAAATTATCAATGTCACATGCATGGTGAATTGCAACTGGAAGACGCTGAGTCAGATATGCTTCATTGATCTACATTCTCCCTATAGAACCTTGTGTTCCGGTTTGTCTCATTGGCGGTTGCCACAGTTATACCTCGACACCCCATGCAACAAATATGCAGTAGAATCTGCTACATGTCAACAAATACGAGCCGCCGCGTGGGAAAAATGACAATCTGCATGTGCGAAAACAAAGACGCAGATCAGCTTCGCGGTAACCGCGAAGCTGATCAGCGCCTTTGTTTTCGCTACACGGATAGCACAATTCATCTACTTTCTAAATCCAAAATTTCAAGCCTCTAATATACAGCCCGAGGAGTTTATGTCGGACCTGGTCGGAAAGCCAAATTTTTGGTTTTCTCACGCACAGGCTCATACAATATGTGCATGTTCCGCTGGTTCGGCCTGGTGATATTGCAGAAGAAACGTAATAAACATGGCAGTCGTATATGAGACTTGGAGAAAGTGTGGTGGACATAGTGAGAACCTGTCGTTGACACAGTTACAAGTAGCACTTTCAAACCAGGGCGGGATGGATAAAGCTAAAATTGTTTCATCTTTTTCGCGCCTTTTGATTTTCTCAGGGACTTGTGCGAACTTAGAATTTAGATAAATTCATGTATAAAGAATCCGGAAGGCTACATATGTTCTCTGTTTAAATAAGCACATTAAGGCCCCGTCACACATAAGCGAAAGTCCATCAACGCGAAAATGATTTTTTTTTTTTTTTTTTTTTTTTTTTTTTTTTTTTTTTTTGCTTGTATAGTTATTGCTTTACGGCCCTGTCAACCTCTAACGCCCCGACATGTCCATAGCTGCTCAATGGGACGTAAAGCAACTTATAACCAACAAAGAATCATTGTTTCTCCTTTTCTCAATTAAATACTTTCGCTTATATGTGACGAAGCCTTTATCACGAAAACGGACCGTGAGTAGGATAGTTTATTTGCTTTCTCTGTCGTTCCTAAATATAAAACCTCTCATAAAGTCACCACGCTTTTAAAGCAATGCCGGTTTCAGTAGGTTTTAACATAATTACAATACAGATAAACCTTTTATTTCGAGATCATATAACACGACGATGAACAAAAAAGCAGTTTATCGCGATCAACCACCATGTCAGAAGTTACCACCGCCAGTGAGCATAGTGGCCTCCGTGGCGTAGTGGTTTGGGTGAGACTGCCCCGATATCTTAGCTGCTTTGTGGGACGTTAAACACGAAATACAGCTAACCAACATTACCTTCAGCAAAAGTAAATGAATCATAGGCTTTTGCCTTCAGGCAGCAGACAAGCGGCAGGATCCAATAGAAACAATCGTTTGATCAAACGTAAAATGGAAGTTTGTGTCATCACTGATTTGCTGGAGAAAATTAAAGGTGTCAGGAAATGGCATCCTCGTCCGAGGAACATGCACTGTCTTGAGGCTCATAATTTTGGTCCATATCTGAGAGATCTGTCTCGCCGTCTTCTGTAGTCTCGCTCTTTACGTCGACACAAATATCGTCACCGCGAGAACTCCCGAGAGTTTCAACAAAATTTTTATTTCCGCCATTTTGATTTAGCAGAGTCTGCAGGTGCTTGATATACTGTATTGCAGTTCGTAATGTCTCAACTTTACTGATTCGTTTCTGCTTGTTTTTCAATGGCAAGTGTCGCTTTAATTTGTTGTAGCCCTCGTTCACACAGCGAACCCTGTCTCTTTCCCTCTCGTTTCTCTTTCGAATGAAAGTCGTCTCAAATATTCCAAACCCATATTGTCCTGGCACTGGAATCATACACATCGGTGAGAAAGGATCCTTTTTCCGGGCGCTTTCATCACTTTGTCCGTCTGGAGACAGCGAAACATTCCGGAAACACTTTGTCGTCTGCGTTTTTTGGGGGATGTCATCTCGCGGGATACCGAGATCTTCACACGTGGGAGATGACAGACCAGATGACGTCAGCAACTCGAACGACCGTGTTTTTAAATCTGGGAACATGCCCCTGCTCTGAAAAATAGTGCATTTCTTATATTATGGTTAGAACATTGTTGTATTACAAAATACATCTTTCACATTTATGGGTGGATTTTATCCGGTTAAAGCAACGTGCTTCCTGCAAACTAGATTATCATATTGCATCGATGTTAATGAGATCTACTGAAGTGTTTCATAGTTTCTGATAATGATTTTTCGCAGATATGTTGCAACTTTTTAAATGTCTTATTAGCACAATTGAGCATTTAGTTTTATCGCAAAATGAGCGGCAAAAAAAAAAATAAATAAAAAAAGGTTGACAAATAAACAAAAGTTACGGCCAAAAACATTTATGAATTGGGATTTTGTGTACCAAAAAACTCATCATGGAAGGTGGATAAACAACTTTACTATGGTCTTCAACACAAACATTTTCTGTGAAAAACCATTATCAGATGCAAGGTTTGAAACTATAGTATATATATAATTTTTTGTGTGAGTTGCTAACGTCTGTGACGAAGGCTCGATAAAAATAAATGTCGTATGAAATGTCCTCTCGCGCAAGATCCTCAATTTACCTTTGCCTTGAATCTCTCCTACTGATACGGTACAGCAAATAGGAAAAGTACAAGACTTATAAGTTACTTTTTTTCTTTTCAAAATTTTAAAATAACTAAAAAAGAAATGATAGATAAATAAATGTTATTATTTGTAATCACTTTCCATACGGTGTAAAATAATACTGAAGTTTTTTTACGGAATATAAGTTTAATGCAAATAAAATTTTCATAAAGTATAAAATATTAACATTTACCTGAATTTCGAAGCAAAATCCGACTGTTGTTCTCTCTGGGAGAAATGTCCAGCCCAGTTTGCTATCTAGCTTCAAATCTCCTTTTTAAATGGCAATTAACCAATATTCTAAATACTCCATGACGTCACGCATTAAAGACGAGTTGTCCTTTTTTTCTGAGATTGTTGAGCATGTTGAGAGAGATAAAATTTTCAGTAAATTAATCACCATTAGCTGATTGGTAGAACAGTCTCGTGCCGTATAATCCTTTTACCACTGCGCACCGCTATCAACAAAGTTTCGCGGATTTTTGAGCTCATTCAATTTGAGTTAGTGCTTTACATCCACGGTCAACAGCTTAGGCCATTTGGGACGGTTAGATATTCTAGCCACATTATTCTTAGACACGCCTTGCTGTGGCAGGTTATCGTTATTGAGTGTAGATTTCTTTCAACACAAAATTAAGCTTACAACTCAGTGCTCTTCTCTGATAATTAGAAGAGGTAAATGACTGTAGAATATTTTCATGATCAAACCTACAAAGCTTCATGAATGTGTACCGAACGTGAGGTTCGATAGTGGAACGTGAGGTTCGATAGTGGAACATGAGGTTCGATAGTGGAACGTGAGGTTCGATAGTGGGCCCGCATCTTTGCGAATCGGATACGCTACTGTTCGAGCTACAGCTTCAGAAGTGCATTTTGCATCAGTGTAATGTATACCCCCTTAAACCCCACTTTTATATAGTAAAAATGGGGAATACAGGGGTATACCTATTTTTCTTATTTTTGCTCCAAAACATAGATTGTGGGTACTCGTTAGAACCGCCTCGCGGAGGCGGTTCTAACGTGTACCCACAATCTATGTTTTGAGCAAAAATAAGAAAAATATCAAAATTTTTCCACTGAAAATTTTCATTTTTTACAACTTTAAAAATCTCTGTATATTGCATGGGCATGTTTTCGTAATGGGTTTAATGACTGCAGGCTTGGTTGGTGGTTCAATGTTCCAGTCAACAGTTTTTCAGTCATTTCAGGACGGAACCCCCACTCTTTGTGCGTTCATCGGTGCTATGGGTTGTGGGGTCGAAAAATCATATGAAATGGTATATTGTTATGCTGAGCCTGTATTTTTAAGGTTTGAGCCTGTAGGCAAGACTCATGAAAACCTCGGGCTATCGAATTTTTAATGTGCAACCTTAAATTTTGTCTTTTATTTTTCTCTTTTTACTACTTTTATCGGATTCTTAATCCATTAAAACTTTAGATAAACAGTGTCACTTTTCACAAGACAGTGGCATACTTGAGATTATCAAGTCTGTAATATGATTGGAACTCAATAGCCGCTATTAGATTAATATAGTTTATTAGGGCCGCATCGTGAGAAAACCGGATTTTTGCCTATGCGAAAACAAAGGCGCAGATCAGCTTCGCAGTAACTACGAAGCTGATCAGCGCCTTTGTTTTCACTACACAGATAGTACAATTCCTCCTACTTATACCCAGAATTTTAAGATTCTAGCTTCCTTCTGTGGGTGTACGGGCTGGTTTGTGTCGCACATGGTCGGAATCCCGAAGACCGGGTTTCTCGCGACGCGGCTCATTAATTTAGATTGTCATTAGAGCCGTGTCACGAGAAAATGTGACGCTTCATACTGGGCCCCCGCCCATTGGGACCTAAAGAAAAAAGATGAGCTGTTTGTGCCTCCAGGCAAAGCCTATATGCTACTGACTGGCCATCTGATTACTTGTTAACCGCTCAGGTCTGAGCCTGCCAAGAAAAGTGGTTCAAGTCAAACCATTCATAAGTATAAGCCTTGTGTCGCTTGCATGTAGTTGGATGGTTATATTATTTCAAGCACTTGTTGGATGTCATGACATCCTCATTTTGGGTAAAAGTCCCATAAAGTGGAGGCGACGGCCTGGCATGACCTTAGCTGTTGTCTTGGGCGTAAAGCTGCAATTAAAGCAAGCAAAAGCTTCATAATGGTTATCCAATGTCCAACGCAACTGAGAAAAACCCATGCAGATAAAATCAAAATGAGGCAACGTGTAAACATGCAGGTCTGGGAACAAATTTTCACGTATAGAGCTCTAGGTATGATCCATAGACATCAGAAAAACATGTCCGTGAATTGTATACCCCCTCAAACCCCACTTATATAGCAAAACTGGGGTATGCAGGGGTATACGTATTTTTGCTCCAAAACATAGATTGTGGGTACTCGTTAGAACCGCCTCGGCGAGGCGGTTCTAACGTGTTCCCACAATCTATGTTTTGAGCAAAAATAAGAAAAATATCAAAAGTTTTAGTTAAAAAATTTTCAATTTCTAAAGCTCAAAAAATCTCTGTTTTGCATGGACAAGTTTTCGTAATGATATTGTTCCACGAAAGTTGTTTCCAGTCAGGTATTTGAATACTACCACCTTATCATGACTGAATCTAGATTTCATCCGCGTTTGTTGTTCTCAGTCGCTCTGGTTGTTTCGGAATAACCGGTGTGCGACTCATAGATTCTGAAAGGATAAAAATGCGAGACTTCACTCGATGCGAAGGCTAGTTCAACTTTTTGTGGTTAAGCAGAGACGGGATTGAAAGAATTTATGACTAAAACAGCCTGTGTAATGAAGATAGTTTTTTGTGGTAAATTTGAATGAATACTTTTCACGGACAGATTTATGTTTGCTAAAACATTGGTTGTTGGTACATGTTAGAACCTCTTCGGCGTGGCGGTTCTAACGCGTACCCACAATCAATATTTTGAGCAAGAATTAATAAACAATAATACCTATAATAAACTGGAAATCGTTTTTACAGCTGTATGAATAATAATAATAATAATAATAATAATAATAATAAAAAAAAAAAAAAAACGAAATCGTGCAATAAAGTTCTGTTGATTTTTAAAGGTGTCGAATCGCCATCATAACTTGAGCTTTCGTTTTCCTTTAAAAGCAAACGACACACTTTCTCACGATAAAGCTCATGTATTAATAGTATAATCTTTTTACTAAATTATAATATTGTTATATTGCACAGTTTTCTTAAAAGTTTTATATAAAAATATTACAATACACAAATTATCCACCGGTTCATCAACTTGTTAAGATTATGAAGATCAAAGCACCGCGGTATGACGCCGTCCTAAATAATATTTGATTGTCCCTTTTCACAACAAGTTTATGGAACCAAAAGCACGGAAATTCTATTTGAAAATTGCATTTTTTACTTCTTTCTGCTAAGGGAGCATGACAGCATATTCGTTTGCCGCCTTTTCACTCTTCAACCACCAAGTGTTAAAACAGCTCATTTGTATGTTCTCAAACAGAAATTCGATTTGTACCCCGGTGTGGGGAGGGGAACTGCCCGTGTTTTGCATTATATTTGCAAATATAATGAAAACATAGCGTACTGCGGGGAAATTAGCAGGGGTTTTACCAAATGTGTGTCCAAGCAGTACAGAGCTTTTACTGGTTGTTTGCAGGATGAAAAGTCAGCCCTCACTATTCCCGGGACTAGGGGAGGGCTCGTGGTTGCAAATGATTAGTGCGTTAAAGACAAACTAGAAAATGTGTTTATGAAACACTATGCCCCCAACTGGTAAGTCACTTTCAAGATGTAAAATGTCCAAAAAATGACTAAGTTCAAATTGTAAAAAATAGTGACAAAAATTAATCTGAGGAGTATATCCCAACCACATGCATATCTTCAAAGCATGGTCACAATGTCTGCAAAGTTTCAAAAGTATCGGTATTAAATTGTAGGAGGAGTTGCACACACAAGGTACCCTCTATCCATTCACTAAAATGCCCGAAAAAATGACTAAGTTCAAATCGTGAAAAAAAACGACAAAAAATAAACCAAGGATTATATCCAAACCTCATGCATATCTTCAGACCATGCCCATAACACATGTAAAGTTTTAATTGAATCGGCATGAAACTGTAGGAGGAGTTGGCGCACACAAGTTACCCAATGCCCATTCACTTTAATTGTGAAAATGCCCGAAAAATGGCTAAGTTCAAATTGCGAAAAAAGTGACAAAAATTAATCTGAGGATTATATCCAAACCACATGCATATCTTCAAAGTATGGTCACAAAATCTGTAAAGTTTCAAGAGAATCGGAATAAAGCTGTAGGGGGAGTTGCGCACACAAGGTAGCCACTATCTATTCACTTAATCAAGAATTAAAAAGGGAAATAACTCTCACAGAATGGGCCCCTAGCCCCTTGAATTTATCTGAAAGAAAAAATACGGGTCCTCTTAATTTTCATATACAAACTACATACCAAATTTCAAGATCCTAGCTCTAACGGTTCCTGACCGAGTGCTCACGCATCACAGACTGACTGACTGCACTCACTCACTGCACTGCACTGCACGGACAGACCCAAACCAATATGCCCCCTCAACTTCTTCGAAGTTGGTGGCATAAAAATAGCAAAAGAAAAGATTGCTGATTTTTGTCTACTCGCATTTTATACGATTATTACTTATTTGGTTTTAACCTAAACTTAAGTAATAACAATAATCATTTTATTGTGACAATAAAACTTGACAGTATACAAACATTTTCGCCAGGTCTTCGGTCAGATTGTATTATATGAGCCGCCTCGTGGGAAAACCAACAATGTGGTTTCCGAACAGGTCTTACACAAACCGGCCTGTACAGCTTCAGAAGCAGGCTAGAAGCTTGATTTAAGAAGAAGAGGAAGTGTACTATCCGGGTAGCGAAAACAAAGACGCTGATCAGCTTCGCGGTTACCACGAAGCTGATCTGCGTCTTTGTTTTCGCATTTGCAGATTGTTGGTTTTCCCATGAGGCGGCTCATATTACAGCCAGTTGAACAATGTTATGTCTTAAACTTGAAAAGAAAAAATATCTTGAAAATCATGGTCGATACTTAAAAGCCTACCTGAGACGCAAGTGGCTGAAGAGCCACCCATCTCTTTAACATTTTGTTTGTGAATGTCAATCTGTATGTACGAGGCCTGCTCAACATGTCAATGCAGTGTACACCCCTTTAGACCCCCACTAGTATGGAGTAAATTGGGTTATACAGGGTATACAATTTTTCTTTTTTTTTTCTTCTTCAAAACATAGATTGTGTATACCCAAAATCAACATTTTAATCAAATATATTAAAGATATTTTTATTTTTCAAATAAAATTTTAAATCTTAACAGGTGAAAAAGTTCGCTGCATCTTGTAATGTGTCCAAATAATCTTTGTTAATTTGGACTGCATTATCTTATTACTTGTGCTATTATTGCTATTATTTTATGGTTATGGTACATTAGCTAAAAAAAAAAAAAAAAAAAAAAAAAAAAAAAAAAAAAAAAAAAAAAAAGGGGAAGGGGTTATAACCCCTTCCCCTTCTACACTGGAACAGACCGTATATATTTCTCACGCATCATACAAAATCTAAGTATTTTTTGTGTGTTTCATGTTCATGGTGCTATCGTTTTGGATAAGATAGAATTCGATAGAAACTGAGGCTGTTTAATTACTAGTAAAAGTTTTTAGTCGCCGATGTGTTTGAACAGATTGTATGATGAGCTTGAGCTGATTAGTTTTCAAGTAGGAGGATTACCTACTCCAGATTTCATCGTATTTCTATTTAAAAAAATGATTACATCTCCGCGCTCTGAGAAAGTGATAGAAGAAAGCCATATGCCGGTCTCAAAATAGCATGTTTACCGCCATGATCATCGGCCAGTGAAAAACAATGAAATGCAGCTTTATAGCAGTCTATAAATAGCATACTTTGTAAGAATAGAGCTGTTTTTCACGACAGTTTTGTAAGAAAATCGCACAACGTGCTGATTTTTTTTTCACAACGTGAAAAAATAAACAATGCGGTTTCCGAATAGATTCGACACAAACCGAGCAATCAAAAAATATGGCTAGAGGCTGGACATTTTGGATTTAGAAAGTAGAAGAATTTAGCGAAAACAGAGGCGCTGATCACTAGTGATCAGCTTTGCAGTTACTCACCGAAGGCTCGTTTATTTAAATTCATATGAAATGACCACGAGTGTAAGATTCTCTATGTACCACATGTTACTCTGCATATTACATTGTAAAAGAGAACGAAAATGTTATCATCAAACCCCTAATGACTCTATAGTAAATATGTAAGACACCTTTCACTGTCAAGTTAAACAACAGGGGTCATTATGACTCCATAGTAAATATGTAAGAAACCTTTCACCGTCAAGTTAAACAACAGGGGTCATTATGACTTCATAGTAAATATATAAGACACCTTTCACTGTCAAGTTAAACAACAGGGGTCATTATGACTCCATAGTAAATATGTAAGAAATCTTTCACCGTCAAGTTAAACAACAGGGGTCATTATGACTCCATAGTAAATATGGAAGACACCTTTCACCGTCAAGTTAAACAACAGGGGTCATTATGACTCCATAGTAAATATGTAAGACACCTTTCACCGTCAAGTTAAACAACAGAGGTCATTAAGACTTCATAGTAAATATGTAAGAAAAGGTACAAGTAGGCAAAGATCAGGAAAAGGCGCAATCAGAAAGAGATTCCCACTCCAAAAACCGAGGTGGGAAAAAACCAAACTAAAAATCAGGTACTTATACCATGATACATATCGTAAGCCGAATGAGCAGCTATTTTCCCAATAGGTGGCCACTCAGTTACCTTAACTTAATTAAAAATTTGAAAACATACATAAAGCGCCAACAGCACAAAAAATTTTTAAACACCAAGACATAAAACAAAAAGAACCACCACAGAAGTATCGCCTTGGAACGATCAGTAACACAAAGTTACTGGCGGGCTTAAACCGGTTTTACAGGATCCTAACCTCACCCTCAGCTTCTGCAGTGGTTCATAACATTTAGTAAGTTCTTCGGTCCTCGTGGTGAATCTCTAACTAGTCAATGAATCATCAAGAACAAACAAATAAATCTTGATAAACATCCTGATGAATCAAAAACAAGGACTCACAGATTGAGTAAGCTGCCCGACGATGGAGATCCCTGGGCGCCGAATAACCTACTAACTCCGGAGCAAAAGAAAAACACCAGTTGGACCCCGGTGGGCCAAGCAACAGACAAGAAGCTCCGGCCCCAACCAACTAAAATGAATAGCTTTAAGTCGGGGCCATCATAGAGTCTGACGCCCGACCCACCGGCGTGCAATTAAAGAAGGCAGCATAGTTATCAACCATGATTGGGTTAAAAACTAAGCATGCAGACTGTCGCATAACATTCAAGTTATAACCTATACGTCTGTAACGTGTTATGATTTTTCTGAACTGAAAAGAAAAATCATTAATTCCTATAAGTTTCTTAAATTTGTAAACTAAGTCACCATAAAATTCAGGTTCCGAAAGGCCCTCACTTAAAAGCGTCTTTAACCCAACATTATATTTGGAAATCAATTCATAGTGTCTATTGTTATGTATGACAGTTACTTGTTGAAAGATGTGCATTCAGTACTGGTAAACTTCCCAAGGGAGTATGCCCAGGAAAGTATGATGTTATACATATGATGTGTACTTGTTGTCCTTAGCAATTATTTACTTTTAGTGTCCCAGATATTGGACATAAACAGGTTGTTTACTTCAGAATTTTCTAGAAATTTCAAATTGTTCTTTGACAGAAAAGTCCGGAAAAATCTGGAAGAACCTGGAAAGATGTAGAATCTTCTAGAAAAATCTTTTTTATGTCAAAAGAATATTGTGGAAGGATAATGGCCTCTCTAGAATATTCCAGAAGATTAAATTTTGGTAAACAACTTGTTATTTTTAGTATATGATATCATAGAATTTGCTGGAAGAATCCTGAATGTTCCTCAGTGCTATATAAGGGCTACAAATTTTCATAAGGACAATCTTTGGGTACTGTTACTATTAAGAAGTCAAAATCTATCTTACTGGAATTTAAATTTATTCTTGGATTACTTTGTGATATTCTATTCTGGATTGGGACATAGTGCTATTTTGAAACAAACTTTAATTCTTGGGATCAGAAACTGATACAGACTTGTGTTAAAAAATTCTGAGGGACATTCAGACATTCTTTAAGGGAATTAACATCTTGAAAGGTATTGTACTTTCATTTTTGTTTGATTGTATATATGCTTTTGATTGTTTCACATGTAATTACTGGTTAAATCACTTCTAAATAGATTTGTTAAATTTTAAACAAAGCTTGTTGCTGGCTAACCAACTTGTTGGTTTCCTTAATCTTCTAGTTACGCCTGGCACGTAACAGAATTGGGGGCTCGAGTCCGGGATTGAAATTTCTTGTGCACCAAATTTATTTAAAATTCTAAAGTATCTTCACTGTTTGCTGTTTAAATAGCTAAAGCCAGCAAAAAGCAACCATGTCATTCAAACTAAGTGACTTTATTGCTGCGCCTTCTCAGGAGCTGTTAGATAAGGCCAAAAAGAGTGACCTCTTAGACATAGCTGATCATTATGGGTTGTCAAATATCAAGACTTCCATGTTAAAACATGAAATTAAGAACATTTTGATTCAGTTTTTTGTTGACGAGGAAATTTTTGATTCCTCGGCTACTTCTCAGATTCTAGTCACTCAGACTGACTTGCAGTTGAGGGAACTAGAAATCAAAAGACAAATTGAGATGGAAAAACTAAAATTTGAGTATGAAGAAAGAATAAGGTTGGAAACTTTAGAACGGGATGAAAGAATAAGGGCAGAAAAGGCCGAAAGGGAAGAAAGAATAAGATTGGAAACTTTAGAACGGGAAGAAAGAATGCATAAACAAAAGTTAGAAATGGAAGAACGAGAGAAGGAAAAACAAAGAGAATTAGAACGAGAAAAAATTGAGTTAGAAAAAGAAAAATTAGAAAGAGAAGAAAGGCTTGAAAAAGAAAAATTAGAACGAGAAGAACGGCTCGAAATTGAAAAAGAAAAATTGAGATTTGAAAATGAAGAAAAAGAAAGAGAAAGGCTATTTCAGTTAAGAATCAAAGAAATTGAATTTAATGAAAAATCAAAATCAAAATCTTTATCTTCAGACACAAGCAAAATATTTGATGTAACAAAACATATCCGACTCGTTCCTCCATTTCAAGAAAAAGAGGTTGATAAATATTTTCTACATTTTGAGAAGGTAGCAGAAAACTTGAAATGGCCAAAAGAGCATTGGACCTTGCTTTTGCAAAGTGTTGTAATTGGTAAAGCTCGAGAAATTTACACTCAGCTTTCTCTTGAGCAAAGCTCAGATTATGATACAGTAAAGGAATTTATTCTTAAGGCTTATGAGTTGGTCCCTGAGGCATACAGGCAGAAATTTAGAGACTGTAGAAAAGAACATGACCAGACTCATGTTGAGTTTGCTAGAACAAAAGAGCAACTATTTGATAGATGGTGTTCTTCAAAGAAAGTAGGTTCTGATCATGCAAAGCTAAGGCAGCTCATGCTTGTTGAGGAATTCAAAAGGTGCATAAATTCTGATGTTAAGGCTTTCTTGAACGAAAGAGAAGTTGAAAACTTGGAAACAGCAGCACGTTTAGCTGATGACTATGCTTTGACTCATAAGGCTTCATTTGTCAACAAGCCATATCCTAGGAAACCATATAACCCTCAATCAAAGCAAATTACCCCTCAGTCAAAACCATATTCCCCTCAGTCCGGTCCCAAAGCCAATCCCAGTAATCCAACTGACAATTCCAGTCCAAAACCCAAATTTTCTAGTGAAAACAAAGGACAAAATCCCTTATCCCAGCCAATTTGTAATTATTGTAAGAAAACTGGCCACATTATTTCTGAATGTTTGGCACTGAAACGAAAGAAAGAAAGAGAAAATATAGATAGTGCTAAACCGACAGGCCTCACCTCCTTAAAGGCTAAACCACAGTCTTGTATCCAGGAAGAAAACCCTATACTGACCAGAACTTGTAAAGAGTCAGTCTCTGAGGATTCTATTATGGAGATTTATGAACCATTCTTATCAGATGGTTTTGTGTCACTTAACAGTGACTCTGCCCAGTCTACCCCTATCAAAATCTTACGAGATACCGGAGCTTCTCAATCCCTTATCTTGGCAGATACCTTGCCATTTTCCGAGAAGTCTTCTTCTGGGACAAGTGTCCTTATCCAGGGTGTAGAGTGTGGATTTGTTAATGTACCGCTCCATAATATCTATTTGTCCTCAGACTTAGTTAAAGGTCCCGTGGCTGTAGGTATTAGACCTTCCTTACCTTTTAAAGGTATTCATTTGCTGTTAGGCAATGATTTGGCAGGAGATAAGGTTGTGGTAAACCCACTTTTGACCAGCACACCATGTGTTGATCAACCGCCTGATCCCATTGAGCAGGAAATTCCTGATCTTTACCCTTCTTGTGCTGTCACTAGGGCAATGGCAAAGAAAGCTAAATTGAATCATGGGATGCAGGACATAGATTTAACTGACACTTTGATAGGTCAGTCCTTTAATAAAGAGATTTCAACATCTCTTTCCCCTAGTCAGTCTGATATTCAGACTGACCCTAGCAATCCAAGGTCAGGGTCAGAAAATGACCTTTCACCTTCCAACTCAAATGACCAAGGTCATGACCAGATGTCAAGGTCACAGCTTTGTAAAGAACAACACAGTGATCCTGAGATCTCACCTTTATTTGAAAGGGCTTTAGATGAAAAAGAAATATCCCAGGTCCCTGTTTGCTATTATGTCAAAAATGGCATATTAATGAGAAAATGGCGTCCTCCAGATGTCTCCGCAGCAGATGAGTGGACTGTTAACCACCAAATTGTGGTTCCTAGGGTTTATCGCCCTGAAATCTTAAACTTGGCTCATGAAACACCCATGTCAGGCCATTTAGGTGTAAATAAGACCTATCACAAGATTCTAAATCATTTCTACTGGCCAGGATTAAAATCTGATGTTTCACAGCATTGCAAATCCTGCCACACTTGTCAAATGGTAGGAAAGCCCAATCAGACCATTCCAAAAGCTCAATTGCAGCCCATTCCTGCCTTTGATGAACCTTTCAGCAGAGTGATTATTGATTGTGTAGGTCCCTTACCCAAAACAAAGAAAGGTTGTGAATATCTTCTGACCATAATGTGTGCTTCAACTCGCTTTCCTGAAGCTATCCCACTCAGAAATATCAAGGCTAAAACAATAGTTAATGCACTTGTGAAGTTCTTCACATTTGTAGGCCTCCCAAAATCTATCCAGTCAGACCAGGGCTCAAATTTTATGTCAGGAATTTTTCAGCAAGTCATGTACAAACTAGGAATTAAGCAATACAAGTCATCGGCTTACCACCCTGAAAGCCAAGGTGCCTTAGAAAGATTCCATCAAACTTTGAAAAACATGATCAGATCTTACTGCTTTGACACTGAAAAAGATTGGGATGAAGGCATACACTTGCTTCTATTTGCTGTAAGAGAATCTGTACAAGAGTCTCTGGGGCTCAGCCCATTTGAGCTTGTTTTTGGGCACACTGTACGTGGACCGTTAAAACTTCTAAAAGAGAAATTTCTCTCAGATGATGACAGTTCTTTGAACTTACTTCAGTATGTGTCTGATTTCAAAAACAGACTATCAAAGGCCTGTGATGCAGCTCGGTCCAATCTCAAATCTGCTCAAAGCAAAATGAAGATTCGTTATGATGAAAATGCTAAAGACAGAAATTTTGAACCTGGAGACAAGGTACTTGCTCTCTTGCCCATTCCTGGCAGACCTTTACAAGCTAGATATTATGGCCCGTATACTGTTGATAAAAAGTTAAGTGACGCGAATTACATTGTTAACACTCCTGGGAGGCGCAAGCAAAAACAGCTATGTCACATTAATATGCTCAAGAAGTATATTGATAGGGATAGTTCTGTTATTTCATCAGTAAATATAGTTAATTCTGTCCCTCATGAACAAAATCAAATGGACTCTGAGGACTTCAACTTGGAGAAATCTGATCCCTCGTCATCGAAACTCCAGAATTCTGACATACTACAGAATCTTGATCAGAAACTGTCTCACGTTGATTCAGACAAAAGACTTGAACTGAAACAGTTAGTTCTCAAATATGAGCACTTATTTCCGGACATTCCATCCAGAACTGACAAAATCTATCATGATGTTGACATTATTGAAGGTTCAAAACCTGTAAAGCAACATCCTTACAGAATGAACCCTGTAAAACAGCAATATCTCAGGGAAGAAGTTCAATATTTGCTGGACAATGATTTCATTGAACCCAGCCAAAGTGAATGGAGTTCTCCTTGTATTCTTGTACCAAAGCCAGACAGGACATTTAGAATGTGCACAGACTATCGAAAAGTCAATTCTGTCACTAAAACAGACACTTTTCCCATCCCACGAATCGATGACTGCATTGATAATATTGGACATGCCAAGTATGTTACAAAGTTCGATCTGCTAAAGGGATTTTGGCAGATACCCCTCACGGACAGAGCAAAGGAGATCTCGGCATTTGTTACACCAGATGGACTGTACCAGTATAAAGTCATGCCATTTGGAATGAAGAATTCGCCTGCGACTTTTCAGCGGCTGGTCAACAGTTTGATTTCCAATCTGGATGGCTGTAAAGCCTATATCGACGACGCTATTATCTTCAGTGAGGAGTGGCAACAACACTTGCAGACAATCAGAACATTCTTTGACCGGCTAAGTGATGCTAAACTAACTGTGAACTTGGCAAAAAAGGAATTTTGCCATGCAAACTTGACATTTCTTGGACACATTGTAGGTCAAGGTCAGGTAAAACCTGTAGAAGCTAAAGTTGAGGCTATCTCAGATTTTTCTGTACCTACTAGCAAAAGACAACTGATGCGCTTTCTGGGTATGGCTGGATATTACAGGAAATTCTGCAACAACTTCTCGGCTATAGCTGAGCCTCTGACAAACTTGCTTGGTAAGAAGGCCAAGTATGTTTGGACAGATGACTGCCAGAAGTCATTTGATAAGCTCAAGGCCATACTTAGAAGTGCTCCGGTTCTCTTAGCACCAAGTTTTGACAAAGAGTTCAAGTCGGCTGTAGATGCCAGTGATGTTGGTGCAGGCAGTGTATTGTTGCAAGAAGATGACAATGGTGTTGACCATCCTGTTTGTTATTTTTCCAAAAAGTTTAACAAGCATCAGAGAAATTACTCTACCATAGAGAAAGAATGCCTATCTCTAATCCTTGCACTTCAGCACTTTGAAGTTTACTTAGCTTCTTCACATGCACCAATTGTTGTCTTCAGTGACCACAATCCACTGACTTTTATACATAAAATGAAAAACAAGAACCAGCGTTTACTCAGGTGGAGTCTCATGTTGCAAGAGCACAATCTTGACATCAGACATATCCGAGGAAGAGATAATATCATTCCAGACACCCTAAGCAGATCTTAAGTGCCTCTAAAATGCTGATGTCCAGCTTTGTGCTGTTGTATTTGATTAGTTTTGCACAAATTTTGCTAAACATATTGTATAAAATTATCCAGTATTGCAAAAGAAAGCTTTATTTTATAAAACTTTCTTTTCTTTGAAGAGGGGAAGTGTTATGTATGACAGTTACTTGTTGAAAGATGTGCATTCAGTACTGGTAAACTTCCCAAGGGAGTATGCCCAGGAAAGTATGATGTTATACATATGATGTGTACTTGTTGTCCTTAGCAATTATTTACTTTTAGTGTCCCAGATATTGGACATAAACAGGTTGTTTACTTCAGAATTTTCTAGAAATTTCAAATTGTTCTTTGACAGAAAAGTCCGGAAAAATCTGGAAGAACCTGGAAAGATGTAGAATCTTCTAGAAAAATCTTTTTTATGTCAAAAGAATATTGTGGAAGGATAATGGCCTCTCTAGAATATTCCAGAAGATTAAATTTTGGTAAACAACTTGTTATTTTTAGTATATGATATCATAGAATTTGCTGGAAAAAGTACAAGCAGGCAAAGATCAGGAAAAGGCGCAATCAGAAAAAGACTCCCACTCCAAAAACCAAGGTGGGAAAAAACCAAACTAACAATCAGGTACTTATACCATGAAAACATTTCGTAAGCCGAATGAGCAGCTATTTTCCCAATAGGTGGCCACTCAGTTACCTTAACTTAACTAAAATATGCAAACATACATAAGGCGCCAACAGCACAAAAATATTTTAAACACCAAGACATAAAACAAAAAGAACCACCACAGAAGTATCGACTTGGAACGATCAGTAACACAAAGTTACTGGCGGGTTTAAATCGATTTTACACGGCCGTAACCTCACCCTCAGCTTCTGCAGTGGTTCATAACATTTAGTTAGTTCTTCGGTCCTCGTGGTGAATCTCTAACTAGTAAATGAATCATCAAGAACAAACAAATAAATCATGATAAACATCCTGATGAATCAAAAACCAGGACTCACAGATTGAGTAAGCTGCCTGAATGTTATCCTGAATGTTCCTCAGTGCTATATAAGGGCTACAAATTTTCATAAGGACAATCTTTGGGTACTGTTACTATTAAGAAGTCAAAATCTATCTTACTGGAATTTAAATTTATTCTTGGATTACTTTGTGATATTCTATTCTGGATTGGGACATAGTGCTATTTTGAAACAAACTTTAATTCTTGGGATCAGAAACTGATACAGACTTGTGTTAAAAAATTCTGAGGGACATTCAGACATTCTTTAAGGGAATTAACATCTTGAAAGGTATTGTACTTTCATTTTTGTTTGATTGTATATATGCTTTTGATTGTTTCACATGTAATTACTGGTTAAATCACTTCTAAATAGATTTGTTAAATTTTAAACAAAGCTTGTTGCTGGCTAACCAACTTGTTGGTTTCCTTAATCTTCTAGTTACGCCTGGCACGTAACACTATAACCCTGTTGGAGAAGTTTTGCCGTTAAACATTTATTTCGGGCGTTGAAGTCTGTAACATGATTGCAGACTCTAGCATACCTAATAAGTTGCGAAATGTAAACACCATAAGAAGCACGACGAGGAACGTCACCATCCAAAAAAGGAAAATTTACTATATCAAAATCAAAGTCATCGCGCTTATCATAAATTTTAAATGAAACAAATCCATTTGCAACAGAAAGATGTAGATCTAAAAAGGGGGTTTCGGTATCTGAGATATTGGCTTTGTTCAACTGAAGTTCGGGTGGATAAATTTGATTGACCATACCTTCAAAATAAGGGTTGTCAATGTTCAAAAGGTCATCGAGGTACCTAGATGTGGAATTAAAAGCCTCGATAACATCAGCTTGATTATCATGGTTAAGAGAATCCATGAAATCTCTTTCGTAGCAGTATAAAAATAAATCAGCCACGAGAGGTGCGCAATTTGTACCCATCGGAATTCCAACAATTTGTCTGTATAACTTGGTCCCAAATCTAATATAAATATTATCAAGGAGATAGGACAAGGCGTCGCAAACATTCTGACATGACCAAAGTGTATACCGACTTTGGTCAGAGGAAGTGAAAAAAGCCTTTCTGTCATTACATGCCAAATAAAGTGAACCATAGTTTTTAATGCCCTTTTGAAGGTCCACTCTATCAAATCCAGAAGTTTTTCTTTTATTAGATTATGTGGTAATGTTGTATACAGAGTAGAAAAATCATACGTGGACAAGCTTGTCGCACGGAACCCTCTACACTTCAATTTACTGAGCACCTCACCATGATTTTTTATTGACCAAAAGCAATTTTTATTTGAAGTTTCATACACTGTCTCACAGTATCTTATAACATGAGATTTGATAGCAGTAAGACAGGAAGGTAATGATTTAGAAAGTTCAGTGGTAGTACAAGAGCTAGAATTTGCAATAAATCTAGCTTTGTATGGTCTTTTGTGAAGCTTAGGTAACCAATACATCGTAGGAAGTTTGTCTTGGCCTTCATTGACACAAACAGAAAACTTAACAGGTAAATCGTTTAAGTGGGCATTAACTACAGACACTTCATCAGTATCTGTCTCCAGATAAGCCCTGGTACCATCAAGCTCCTGTTTTAAGGTGTTAACGTAGTGAAGCCTACAAACGACAACAACATTGTTTGCGGCTTTGTCTGCCGGAACCAAGACATACTTTCTATGAAATTCTTGGATACCCTGCTTCAAATGCCTAAATGACGATTTGGGTTGAGGAGGTAAAATATTAGTACGTATTTTGTGAATAAAACTTAATACGTTTATCCACGATAGTGAAGATACTTCTTTTCCATTCTTTAAGAGCATTATCCTCAACACCCTCTCGTTTACACCATCGATTACTGAAATCATTTAATGCAGATGCAATCTCCTCTCTACATTTGTCGAAATTAATGTAGGAAAGGAATCTATATTTCGGACCTTTAGAAACAATTTTGCGAATTCTAGAATCCGAAATTATTTTTAAATTTCCAGTAACTATATGTCCGGCTGGTTGATAAACATATTTTGAATCTTTACAATCTCAAGACTTGGGAGTATTAGCATGGATATCAAGATCAGAAACAAGTTTATTGAAATTAAAAATAGTATTTCTGATTTGTTTGTTATATTTGTAACAAATATTAGGAGGTTCTGAATTTTGGAAGTAGGTAGGTATAGACTGTATCACTGATTTATCTTGGAATATGCTTGATAAATCAATAAAGTCAATTCCTTTATTAATGAAAGGAATTTTTATAAAACTTCTAATGTGATTAGCTTCGGAATCGATAAATGGACGAAGAGCATGCTGAGTATAACATCTTGTTAACAGTGCAGCGTCATACATTTGATGATTTCTATCGTAAAATCTATTAGCCTCTGTGTCCAAGGAACGTAATGCAGCAATAGGTAGAGAACTAAGATAAGACAGCATTGGATGTCGACCGTGAATCCTTCGTTTAACAGCTAAATCATTAAGGGAAATGTTCAATTTCAATGCAGCGCACCGTTTACGTTTGTCATTACCCTTTTTCCGTATACCATGAGATCTAGATTTACGTTTACGGGACTCTGAAAGTGTAAGTACATCAAAATCGGGCATTTTGGAAATGTTGCCTTCATGGTAAATGTTGTCGTTAAATCCCAGTGGAAAGGGTGTTTGCAGTAATTTTATCCATTTAAGTTCAGTTTCAAATCGTTTGATGTCTTTGAATCTAACTGAAGAATTTTCATCATTTCATCATATGAGATTTTCTCCACTGGCTGAACTATAACATCATTGGGAGAATGACCAGTGCGCTTAAAATGCTGGTACAGAAAGGTATCATTATTTTGGGCTTTCTGATTCTACGATAGTGCTCACCAAATCGTTTTTGCAAAGTTCGACAAGTTTGTCCAACATATTGCATCCTACAATTATTTGTATTTCAAGTAAGAACATATACAAATTCCATTGATTTTAAGTCTAAATCAGAATCATTAACCACTGAAAATGTCCTACCATTCACAGATGAAGTGATAGTGAACCTTTCACCGTCAAGTTAAACAACAAGGGTCATTATGACTTCACAGTAAATATGTAAGACACCTTTCACCGTCAAGTTAAACAACAGGGGTCATTATGACTCCATAGTAAATATGTAAGACACGTTTCATCGTCAAGTGAAACAACAGGGGTCATTATGACTTTATAGTAAATATGTAAGACACCTTTCACCGTCAAGTTAAACAACAGGGGTCATTATGACTCCATAGTAAATATGTAAGACACCTTTCATCGTCAAGTGAAACAACAGGGGTCATTATGACTTTATAGTAAATATGTAAGAAACCTTTCACCGTCAAGTTAAACAACAGAGGTCATTATGACTTCATAGTAAATATGTAAGACACCTTTCACCGTCAAGTTAAACAACAGGGGTCATTATGACTTCATAGTAAATATGTAAGACACCTTTCACTGTCAATTTAAACAACAGGGGTCATTATGACTTCATAGTAAACATGTAAGACACCTTTCACCGTCAAGTTAAACAACTGGGATCATTATGACTTCATATTAAACATGTAAGACACATTTCACTGTCAAGTTAAACAACAGGGGTCATAATGACTTCATAGTAAACACGTAAGACACCTTTCACCATCAAGTTAAACAACAGGGGTCATTATGACTTCATAGTAAATATGTAAGACACCTTTCACTGTCAAGTTAAACAACAGGGGTCATTATGACTTCATAGTAAATATGTAATACACCTTTCACCGTCAAGTTAAACAACAGGGGTCATTATGACTTCATAGTAAATATGTAAGACACCTTTCACCGTCAAGTTAAACAACAGGGGTCATTATGACTTCATAGTAAATATGTAAGACACCTTTCATCGTCAAGTTAAACAACAGGGGTCATTATGACTTCATAGTAAATATGTAAGACACCTTTCACTGTCAAATTAAACAACAGGGGTCATTATGACTTTATAGTAAATATGTTAGAAACCTTTCACCGTCAAGTTAAACAACAGGGGTCATTATGACTTCATAGTAAATATGTAAGACACCTTTCACTGTCAAGTTAAACAACAGGGGTCATTATGACTTCATAGTAAATATGTAAGACACCGTTCACCGTCAAGTTAAACAACAGGGGTCATTATGACTTCATGGTAAATATGTAAGACACCGTTCACCGTTAAGTTAAATAACAGGGGTCATTATGACTTCATAGTAAATATGTAAGACACCTTTCACCGTCAAGTTAAACAACAGGGGTCATTATGACTTCATAGTAAATATGTAAGACACCTTTCATCGTCAAGTTAAACAACAGGGGTCATTATGACTTCATAGTAAATATGTAAGACACCTTTCACTGTCAAGTTAAACAACAGGGGTCATTATGACTTCATAGTAAATATGTAAGACACCGTTCACCGTTAAGTTAAACAACAAGGGTCATTATGACTTCATAGTAAATATGTAAGAAACCTTTCACCGTCAAGTTAAACAACAGGGGTCATTATGACTTCATAGTAAATATGTAAGACACCCTTTCACTGTCAAGTTAAACAACAGGGGTCATTATGACTTTATAGTAAATATGTAAGACACCTTTCACCGTCAAGTTAAACAACAGGGATCATTATGACTTCATATCAAACATGTAAGACACCTTTCACTGTCAAGTTAAACAACAGGGGTCATAATGACTTCATAGTAAACACGTAAGACACCTTTCACCATCAAGTTAAACAACAGGGGTCATTATGACTTCATAGTAAATATGTAAGACACCTTTCACTGTCAAGTTAAACAACAGGGTTTATTATCAAATCTCATGTTATAAGATACTGTGAGACAGTGTATGAAACTTCAAATAAAAATCGGTTTTGGTCAATTAAAAATTCTGGTGAGGTGCTCAGTAAATTGAAGTGTAGAGGGTTCCGTGCGACAAGCTTGTCCACATATGATTTTTCTACTCTGTATACAACATTACCACATAATCTAATTAAAGAAAAACTTCTGGATTTGATAGAGTGGACCTTCAAAAGGGCATTAAAATACTATGGTTCACTTTATTTGGCATGTAATGACAGAAAGGCTTTTTTCACTTCCTCTGACCAAAGTCGGTATACACTTTGGTCATGTCAGAATGTATGCGACGCCTTATCCTATCTCCTTGATAATATTTATATTAGATTTGGGACCAAGTTATACAGACAAATTGTTGGAATTCCGATGGGTACAAATTGCGCACCTCTCGTAGCTGATTTATTTTTATACTGCTACGAAAGAGATTTCATGGATTCTCTTAACCATGATAATCAAGCTGATGTTATCGAGGCTTTTAATTCCACATCTAGGTACCTCGATGACCTATTGAACATTGACAACCCTTATTTTGAAGGTATGGTCAATCAAATTTATCCACCTGAACTTCAGTTGAACAAAGCCAATATCTCAGATACTGAAGCCCCCTTTTTAGATCTACATCTTTCTGTTGCAAATGGATTTGTTTCTTCTAAAATTTATGATAAGCGCGATGACTTTGATTTTGATATAGTAAATTTTCCTTTTTTGGATGGTGACGTTCCTCGTCGTGCTTCTTATGGTGTATACATTTCGCAACTTATTAGGTTTGCTAGAGTCTGCAATCATGTTACAGACTTCAACGCTCGAAATAAATGTTTAACGGCAAAACTTCTCCAACAGGGCTATCGGTATCATAAACTTCGAAAAACATTTTCTAAATTTTATCGTAGACACTATGAATTGATTTCCAAATATAATGTTGGGTTAAAGACGCTTTTAAGTGAGGGCCTTTCGGAACCTGAATTTTATGGTGACTTGGTTTACAAATTTAAGAAACTTAAAGGAATTAATGATTTTTCTTTTCAGTTCAGAAAAATCATAACACGTTACAAACGTATAGGTTATAACTTGAATGTCATGCGACAGTCTGCATGCTTAGTTTTTAACCCAATCATGGTTGATAACTATGCTGCCTTCTTTAATTGCACGCCGGTGGGTCGGGCGTCAGACTCTATGATGGCCCCGACATAAAGCTATTCATTTTAGTTGGTTGGGGCCGGAGCTTCTTGTCTGTTGCTTGGCCCACCGGGGTCCAACTGGTGTTTTTCTTTTGCTCCGGAGTTAGTAGGTTATTCGGCGCCCAGGGATCTCCATCGTCGGGCAGCTTACTCAGTCTGTGAGTCCTGGTTTTTGATTCATCAGGATGTTTATCATGATTTATTTGTTTGTTCTTGATGATTCATTGACTAGTTAGAGATTCACCACGAGGACCGAATAACTAACTAAATGTTATGAACCACTGCAGAAGCTGAGGGTGAGGTTATGGCCATGTAAAACCGGTTTAAGCCCGCCAGTAACTTTGTGTTACTGATCGTTCCAAGTCGATACTTCTGTGGTGGTTCTTTTTGTTTTATGTCTTGGTGTTTAAATTTTTTTTGTGCTGTTGGCGCCTTATGTATGTTTTCATATTTTTAGTTAAGTTAAGGTAACTGAGTGGCCACCTATTGGGAAAATAGCTGCCCATTCGGCTTACGATTGTTTCATGGTATAAGTACCTGATTGTTAGTTTGGTTTTTTCCCATCTCGGTTTTTGAAGTGGGAATCTTTTTCTGATTGCGCCTTTTCCTGATCTGTGCCTACTTGTACCTTATTATGTCTTCATAGGAAATATGTAAGACACCTTTCACCGTCAAGTTAAACAACAGGGGTCATTATGTCTTCATAGTAAATATGTAAGAAACCTTTCACCGTCAAGTTAAACAACAGAGGTCATTATGACTTCATAGTAAATATGTAATACACCTTTCACCGTCAAGTTAAACAACAGGGGTCATTATGACTTCATAGTAAATATGTAAGACACCTTTCACCGTCAAGTTAAACAACAAGGGTCATTATGACTTCATAGTAAATAAGTAAGACACCTTTCATCGTCAAGTTAAACAACAGGGGGAATTATGACTTCATAGTAAATATGTAAGACACCTTTCACTGTCAAAGTAAACAACAGGGGTCATTATGACTTTATAGTAAATATGTTAGAAACCTTTCACCGTCAAGTTAAACAACAGGGGTCATTATGACTTCATAGTAAATATGTAAGACACCTTTCACTGTCAAGTTAAACAACAGGGGTCATTATGACTTCATAGTAAATATGTAAGACACCGTTCACCGTCAAGTTAAACAACAGGGGTCATTATGACTTCATGGTAAATATGTAAGACACCGTTCACCGTCAAGTTAAATAACAGGGGTCATTATGACTTCATAGTAAATATGTAAGACACCTTTCACCGTCAAGTTAAACAACAGGGGCCATTATGACTTCATAGTAAATATGTAAGACACCTTTCATCGTCAAGTTAAACAACAGGGGTCATTATGACTTCATAGTAAATATGTAAGACACCTTTCACTGTCAAGTTAAACAACAGGGGTCATTATGACTTCATAGTAAATATGTAAGACACCTTTCATGCTCAAGTTAAACAACAGGGGTCATTATGACTTCATAGTAAATATGTAAGACACCTTTCACTGTCAAGTTAAACAACAGGGGTCATTATGACTTCATAGTAAATGTGTAAGACACCTTTCATCGTCAAGTTAAACAACAAGGGTCATTATGACTTCATAGTAAATATGTAAGAAATCTTTCACCGTCAAGTTAAACAACAGGGGTCATTATGACTTCATAGTAAATATGTAAGACACCCTTTCACTGTCAAGTTAAACAACAGGGGTTATTATGACTTCATAGTAAATATGTAAGACACCTTTCATCGTCAAGTTAAACAACAGGGGTCATTATGACTTCATAGTTAATATGTAAGACACCTTTCATCGTCAAGTTAAACAACAGGGGTCATTATGACTTCATAGTAAATATGTAAGACACCTTTCACTGTCAAGTTAAACAACAGGGGTAATTATGACTTCATGGTAAATATGTAAGACACCTTTCATCGTCAAGTTAAACAACAGGGGTCATTATGACTTCATAGTAAATATGTAAGACACCTTTCACTGTCAAGTTAAACAACAGGGGTCATTATGACTTCATAGTAAATATGTAAGACACCTTTCACCGTCAAGTTTTAACAACATGGACCAGTTGTTCAAAATTAATGACATCGTTTGTTAATGATTCGTCAAAATTTCAAATATGTATATTACAAATACACAGTATAAAAATAACAGTGTATTTGCTTATGTTGTCGGCATTTACTTTATGAGTTGAGGTCTGAACGATCACGTTTTGAACAACTTGCCCCAGTTATGCGAAAAAGGTATTTATGCATTGTCAATCATTAAATCTACTTTATGTAGAATAAAGCAAAATCTATAGCATATGAGCATTACTTTCTCTTCGTTCTCCTCGAAATAAATCTTGGAGTGTAGTCAGAGTCGGAGTCACTATCGGGCTCCTTGACTGGAGGAGCAGTCAACTTATCTAAGCTTATATGCGACATATATGCCTGCTCTTGTCTCTCACGTCTCTTCCTTTCTTCTCTTTCTTTTTCTTCATTCTCTAATCGATTCTTCAAATCTATTAAACTTTTGCAAAAGTCTTTAACCCTTACATTGATTTTAGTTTTGTCCTGCTCATTCAACATTTTAAAGTTCTGCTTTCTCAGTGTGTTTCTACTCGGACCTCTGTCCGGTACTTTATTTACATTTGTTATTTCCATGAGCTTTCTTCGCGACATTACAATGGGCTTCACCGGTTGATCACAAACTAAAGGCATCTTTTTCGGCTCTTCGTCTTCACCTACGAAGTCTTTAAATACCACTTCGTGCTTGGTACTCTGTTGTTTTATTCTTTTATAACTTTCTATCTTTCGTTTCGTTTCTTCCCGGTCCCTCAGCATAGAGAGAAACGTAAATACAGGTGGCGCTGATTTCCCTCGCTTTTTCCTTCTAGAATTGTAGATCGCTGCATCTGAAGCTTCCAGACACCGGACATACCACTCAGCAGGGAACTTGTTCTGCTCTTTAAAGCTTTGCGCGCCAATGTTTTTGTACTTTCTAAGTGTAACAGGATTTCTTAAGGATGAATCCGACCAGGCCGGGCTTGGTGATCTTGCCGGAGGTTCTGTGAAGGTGACTTTGGGCCAAGCTGATTTCACACGTTGCCTGCCTGCTGATGCGGGTATGCCTGAAGGCGTCGGTCCTCTCACCGATGTTCCTACAAGATAATTGAGCCGCGACGTAAGAAAAAACGGTCTTGGGGGTTTCCGAAACCGATTTGTACAGTCTCTGAAAATGGCTAAAAGCTTGAAATTTTGGATTTAGGAAGAAGAGGGATTGTACTATTCGTGTGTGTAGCGAAAACAAAGACGCGTGTTTTGAATTCGCGAAACATCAAAACTGTAAAAGATTAGTGAACATAACATTCTGAAGCGCATCTTAAAGCAACAAACCTTACAAATTCAAAAACAAAAACATTGGTGAACATTTGTATTCTTGAAAAGGATACAGGAAGAGTAAAAATTCTGTTGAAAGATCAAATCCATACCTGTCACCGTGTGCGGTCGAGAGAGTTTAAGCGTATCCTCTTTCTCGTCGTCGTCTTCGTCGTCGATTTCGTTCTTTAGTAAACTAAGTGTCCGATATTCTTTTCTCAGTTCAAATATTTCAGTCTCGTACTCTAAATCGTGTCGGTATTTCTCTCTCTTAAGTTCGTCTATTTTTACCAGTAGTTGATCGTTTAACTTGTCGTTATCAAAGTAGACGTCGCTATGATCTTGGCGTAGAAGTTTCTCTAATTTACTTCTCTTTTTTGTAGACTTATACCGGCTCATAATCTTAAAGGCTGTTTACCGTTACCCTTTGAAAAGAAACATAAATCAGTCACAAAAAGTTTTATTTGGCATTTATTTGTTTGTAAAGTGTTCATTAGCTTTTTAAATTACTTATTATGTGTTTATATTTGTTTAAACTTATAGTGAAAAGATTTATGCAAAAGCGGGCATTCCTGTGATCAGATTTTTTATGAAAACGAAATAATAATAAACATAACATACGGCTACAGTTCGTTTAAATTTGCCTTAAAATGCAAATACATGTATGCATGGCCATTTAAACATTCAAATTCTTTACTATCAAAGTAAGCATTTTCGACACTTTTCAATTAAAGACTTTTAGAAAATTGTTCCATTTTTTATTTTTATTTTACATGAATTTCAGAAATAGTGCTTGCGTGTCAGAAGATAAGTATCAAACGTTATTTTTGGTACGAGACCATTATCAGAACTTATTGGATGACCCTCGTATATGAAGATGCACGGTGTAACTGCATTAAGAAGACCAAGTGAGATTAACAGAAAATGTTCAAATATTTATTAACGTTACTGTGATAAATCTCACCATTTTCTGCTTTAATTCCATTTCGTTTAAACATTACGGCTGCCATACAATCAAACATTTCATCTTTTGTTTCACCAATACAACCTATTGATGTCGGGTGTTTTTTCTTTGTGTACGTTATCATTTTGATGAATCACTATGATCAATTCAAATATGGCATATTGTTTTATTTAAGGCTGGCAAATTGGCATACAATTAGGAGAGATAATATATTTGACCCGCATCATGAGAAAACTATGCGAAAACAAAGGCGCAGATCAGCTTCGCAGTAACTGCGAAGCTGATCAGCGCCTTTGTGTTCCCCACACGGATAGTACAATTCCTCTTCTGCTTAAAACCGAACTTTAAAGATTCTAGCTTTCTGCTGAGACTGTGCAGGCCATTTTGTGTCAGACCTGGACGGATACCCCGATCACCGGTTTTCTCGCGTCTTGGCTCATTTTATTATATTGATCTTGTATTCTTTCCTATGACCGGTGCAGAGAACAAAAGTCAATTAACAAATGAAACTTGCCTATGCAATATTCAAGGATTTTTACTAATTCAAAAATTTAATAATTTTCAGATGAAAATGTTCGACATTTTTCTTCTGTTTGCTAAAAATATTGCCTAACAACGATACATTTTTACTATTCAATCTAGTGCCGTATTACATGTAAAAGTGGTGCATCTGATCTATACTGAGCCAAACATATAACGCAACATCTGTTTATTTTTAATGTTATGCTCCGGAACATTATCAAATAAACGTTGTCTCTATTGAATTAGATTGCCGGATGATCGACTCATCTCACATCATCTTAGTTGTAACATTCGGCGTTACGCGTTTCGAGAAATTAATCATTTTTCGGAGGTAGGGTCTTGGCAAAAAAAAAAAAAAAAAAAAAAAAAAAAAAAATGTATTGTGATTTTCCAGAACGCGACATGTGACGTGTATTCGTACCCTAGAAATTAATTTCGGTTTTCAGGATTACCCCTGCTCCTCTTTTGACAATGGATAATTTAACTGTCAAAAGAGCAATTTTGCTTAGTTTTGAGCTGAGTTGAAGACTCATTTTCGCCCCCAATCATTCAAGATCACTCACATTTTAACATTTGTTACAGACGTTCTTGACCCAACAATTGGATGCTATTATGTTTTCTCACAATGCTGAATGACGGAATGAACATGTTTACATAAAGGCTTCATTAAAAACATTCGCCGTTAGAATTTTTCACCATTTCCATTTTCTTTTATGTTCAATGGAATGCTCAGTATTAAACGTTCAATTTTCAATGATGCAAACTTTGATTTAAAATTTTGGGTAGAAATGGAAGGCAGTTTGCAATCACCTCATCGAGCCTCACTGGACGATCCATAAAGAAACAATTTGTGTTAAAACTGACTTCCAGAATCTCTCAGGAGGCGCATGCCACCCAAATAATCGTTTTGACGAATCAGATTCGAGCTCAGTGACCCATGCTCTGAAAATCAAAATTTTTGTAACCAATTTATTTATTGGCAATTGCTTACCAGCATATGTCTGGTAGACCGTCTTGCGTTACATTAAAATGCTAAAAATTGCCATAACCGTGTTGCGTTATTAGTTTGGCTCAGTATATATACAAGGGACATGTGCAATAATCTTGGATTTGAAACTTGTATATTGCATGGACAAGTTTTCGTAATGTCGAATCAGGATAACATCAGTCTCCTAATTAAAAACGAAGTCAAAGTCCAGTATTTTATGATACATGTTAACACAAACGTCACGTTTACGCCAAGCTTAACAGCGAAAGCCATTACGAAAACTAATCCAATTTTTTTTTTTTTTTTTTTTTTTTTTTTTTTTTTTTTTTTTTTTTTTTTTCACATGGAAAATTTGAAAATTTAATTGGAAATGTTTTGATATTTTTCAAACAAATAGGTGTAGGCCCCCAGTTTTTCTTTATAGAAGTGTGGTTCAAGGGGGTATACTTTTCATGGACATGTTTTTTTCTGATAGCAAAGCAAACTGTCAGCAAAACATTGTTCGTTGTATTTGAACAAAGTATTACCACGAAAATATTTTCAAATTTATCAGTTAAACCGCTGTCACACTATCGCGTATCGACTCACGTATCTACGACGTATCAAGATACAAAGGTACGTCACGCGTACGTCGTACATACGTGAGCATACGTAGCTGATACTCCTCGATACGTAGCTGATACTCCTCATACGCCTAGGTGCTACGTTTTTTATGTGGCTAAACCATTCATTTTAAGGTCACTGGTGACGCGTTGTTTTTTGTGGTTCAGTATACTTTTTATTCTAGGTTTAACTGATTTAATTTGACTGAGTCATTTACTTTATCTCGCGTGAAAGGCAAGTTGAATAATTTCATTATAAATAAGTGTATAAAAAATATTTAAGAAAATTCATTGTCACTGGTCCTATAAAACAGAATCGAAGCTGATATAGGAAAAGCACTACTTACTTATATTCTTTCTCCCCGATGTAATTTCGTAATCATCTTTACTTAAATACATGGCCAATCAAGGATTTCAATTAAAATTTCAGGCGCATTAAGTATGAAGGGCCTTTTACCAAGATACAATAACAATACTGGCCCTAGTTATATACTTGTAATATTGTCTAAGAATCAAATTTTTATAAGAGTTTGACTCGCATTCTATATCATTATCTAGATGGAAGTGACTTTATTTTCATTATTAAAAAGAACATCTTCCAGAGCATACATAATCTTTTGTCTGCTTTCCTCTGATGCACCATGGCATTTCGATAAAATAAAAGGATATATATTACACCAAACTTTGTTTAATACTTGAATTTATCTGATCCTGTCTATAGTCGCCTATCGATTATCACATAATCTCTCTTATTTCATTTTGTTTAAAACAAAGACAACCTACTAAAATCCGAAGCCATTATTTCTATTGTTAGCGTTAAGATTGCAGTTTGACAGATCATTCTCAACATCTTATGTCAGCCCCGTCATAAAAAAATCATTCTCAGATCAATTTTTCAAGTTATATACAAAACAGAACAGAATTAACTCAGACTGAGCTTTTACAGTGGCCGCATTGTTTATTGTCACCCCCCCCCCCCTCCATGACCAGCTGTGTGCCGTTTTAACTGTATAGTTACCGGAACACGGAACCAACATGACCTTTGCACGACATGTTTACAAAATGGCATTCTTGTGGTTGTGCCGTGTGGCGGCCCTAAAAAGTCTCCCCGTACATCCATTTAATGCTCTTATTTTTCCTATCCTCAGGGATTGCTTGCAATCAGTTTGTTTTTTTTCCTATCTCTAACTACCACAGTGGTGGTTCTTTTTGTTTTATGTCTTGGTGTTTGAATTTTTGTGCTGTTTGTGCCTTATGTGTGTTTTCATATTTTTAGTTAAGTTTAGGTAAGTGAGTGGCCACCTATTGGGAAAAATAGCTGCTCATTCGGCTTACGAAATGTTTTCTTGGTATCAGTACCTGATTGTTGGTTTGGTTTTTTCCCACCGCGGTTTTTGGAGTGGGAATCTTTTTCTGATCGCACCTTTTCCTGATCTTTGCCTACTTGTACCTTTTTAGCTCACCTGAGCCGAAGGCTCACAGGTGAGCTTATAGGATAGGCAGGCATCCGTCGTCCGTCGTCGTCGTCGTCCGTCGTCGTCGTCGTCCGTCGTCCGTCTTCGTCCGTCCACAATTTCAAAGAAGAATATTTCTGAAGCTAGTAGGCCGATCTTGATCAAATTTAAAGTGAACCATAATTGGGTTGGGGGATTGATGGCATTAGGTTTTGGAGCAGATTGTATCAAAATTGTGGTTTCCATGGCAACAGATAGGTCCCATAGACTTACAAAGGGAAAAACTAAAAAAATCTTCTTCTCTGAAACCACTAGGCCCACAGCTTTGATATTTGGTATGTAGCAATGGCTAATGGTCCTCTACATAAATTGTGCCATTCATGCCCCTGGGGTCAAATTTGGCCACGCCCCGGGGGGTCGATAGTCTCCATAGACTTACTATGGGAAAAAAATAAAAAAAATCTTCTTCTCTGAAACCACAGGGCCCACAGCTTTGATATTTGGTTTGTGGCAATGGCTAATGGTCCTCTACATAAATTGTGCCAGCCATGCCCCTGGGGTCAAATTTGGCCACGCCCCGGGGGTGGATAGTTTCCATAGACTTACAATTGGAAAAACTAAAAAAATCTTCTTCTCTGAAACCACTAGGCCCACAGCTTTGATATTTGGTATGTAGCAATGGCTAATGGTCCTCTACATAAATTGTGCCATTCATGCCCCTGGGGTCAAATTTGGCCACGCCCCAGGTGTTGATAGTCTCCACAGACTTACTATGGAAAAAAAATTAAAAAATCTTCTTCTCTGAAACCACAGGGCCCACAGCTTTGATATTTTGTATATGGCAATGGCTAATGGTCCTCTACATAAATTGTGCCAATCATGCCCCTGGGGTCAAATTTTGCCACGCCCCGGGGGTCGATAGTCTCCATAGACCTACAATAGGAAAAAACTAAAAAAATCTTCTTCTCTGAAACCACTAGGCCAACAGCTTTGATATTTGGTATGTAGCAATGGCTAATGGTCCTCTACATAAATTGTGCCATTCATGCCCCTGGGGCCAAATTTGGCCACGCCCCGGGGGTTGATAGTCTCCATAGACTTACTATGGGAAAAAAAATTAAAAAATCTTCTTCTCTGAAACCACAGGGCCCACAGCTTTGATATTTTGTATGTGGCAATGCCTAATGGTCCTCTACATAAATTGTGCCAATCATGTCCCCGGGGTCAAAATTGGCCACGCCCTGGGGGTCGATAGTCTCCATAGACCTACAATAGGAAAAACTAAAAAAATCTTCTTCTCTGAAACCACTAGGCCCACAGCTTTGATATTTGGTATGTAGCAATGGCTAATGGTCCTCTACATAAATTGTGCCATTCATGCCCCTGGGGTCAAATTTGGCCAGGCCCCGGAGGTTGATAGTCTCAATAGACTTGCTATGGGAAAAAATTAAAAAATCTTCTTCTCTGAAACCACAGGGCACACAGCTTTGATATTTTGTATGTGGCAATGGCTAATGGTCCTCTACATAAATTGCCACATACACATAAAACTTTGAAATTTGGACTTGAAAATAAACGCCGAAGACACAAAAAGCCCTGGTGGAATGATAGTCTTGCAGACAAATGGAACCAAGTTTGCCAAGCAGAGCGTAACTGGCTTAAAACAAAAGATAAGAACCGAAATGAGCTGAAAAATGTCTTTATACGGATACGTAAAGATTTTGATAGAGAAGTACAGCGTGCAAAAAGAAGATATTGGGTCCAGTTACAAAATGAAATGGTCAGTAGCTTAGACACAAATCCTCGAGAGTTTTGGAAAACAATAGGTCGCACTGGTGTAGCTGATAATAGGAACCAAAAAATTCCTTTCGAAGTCAATACGGAGGAAGGCTCCGTTAGTTCAGATCCAAATACTGTATTACAAAAGTGGAAGCAGGATTTTGAGAAAATGTATAATGTACAGTCATCATCTAGCATATTGAATGATTTTGAGATAGATGCTCAAGGTTTTGATAATGTACATGGTAATCAGACTTTTTCTGATGTAAGCGATTTCTGCTGTCCAATCACTCTCGAGGAAGTTTGTCGAGCTATCTTGCAGTTGAAGGCAAATAAAGCCTCTGGGGTGGATGAGATTCCTGGTGAGGTCTTGAAAAATGCCAAAGTAATTGAATTTTTGCATAAGTTTTTTAACACATGTTTTAATACAAGAAAAATTCCAGAGGCATGGTCGAAAGGTATTATAAATCCAATTCCAAAAGCCTCTACCAGTGATTCTAGGGATCCACTCTCATATAGAGGTATTACTCTAGCACCTGTGACATATAAAGTATATTGTTCAATTTTGAATGAAAGGTTAATTAGCTGGAATGAACAGCATAATATTATTGTTGATGAACAGAATGGATTTAGGAAAAAAAAGGAGTACATTAGATCATTTGAGTACTTTAACCAGCATTATTGAAACCAGGAAAAAAGCAAGAAAGCAAACTTATTGTGCCTTCATAGATTTTCAAAAGGCATTTGATACTGTGAATAGAGATATTTTGTGGCATAAATTACAAAGTATTGGTCTGAAAGATAAATTATTTGCAGCCATTAAAGGGCTTTATGATAAGGTTATTTGCTCAGTAAGAGTAAATGGTTTCAGTACTGACTGGTTTGCAGTAAAATGTGGTTTGAAGCAAGGTTGTCCATTATCTCCAGTCCTATTCAGCTTTTTTATCAATGATCTTGCCTTGAAAATGAGAAATACAGGTATAGGTGTGACTTGCGGAGAGGATAAGGTAAACATTTTATTATTTGCTGATGACATTGTACTTTTGGCCGAAAACCCGGAAGATTTGCAAGTGCTACTGAACACATTGAGTATATGGTGTAAGCTGAATGGAATGGTGATAAATGGATCAAAATCAAACATAGTTCACTTCCGAACACCATCAATTTCCCGTTCAGATGTAGTTTTTAAAGTTGGTGATATAACCCTGGATGTGGTAGAGTCTTATAAATATTTAGGTCTCATTTTAACTGAATTTTTAGACTTCTCAAAAACAGCAGCAGCAGTAGCTAAATCTGCAAATAGAGCATTAGGTCTCATTATAGCTAAAGCAAAGTCATTTGGTGGGTTACCATATAATGTCTTTTATAAGTTATATGAGAGTATTGTCTGTCCAGTAATTATGTATGGCGCCCCAATATGGGGTACAGAATCTTTTAGTTGTATTCAGGCGGTGCAAAATAGAGCTGCTAGATATTTCCTAAATGTTGGTAAATACACTCCAGTGGCTGCTGTGAATGGCGACACTGCATGGTACCCAATGGAGTGCAGGTTATGGAAGTCTGTTTTAAATCATTGGTGCCGTTTGGTGAATATGGATGATAATCGATTAAACAAGAAAGTATTTAAGTGGTGTGATCTAAAAAGTTCCAACTCTTGCAAAAATTGGAATTTTAAAGTAAAGAAGCAATTCCAAAAGTATAATGCTCAGGATAGCTACCAAATTACATATCCTGTAGAGTCAAGTTCCATATGTTCTTTGATTGTCAATAGAGTGTATGAAAACTTTGTTGAGAAATGGCACGGCGATTTAAATCGGACCTCTTCTCGTAGAGGCACTGGTGGAAACAAACTTCGTACATATAGACAGATGAAAAGTGATTTTCATGTTGAATCTTATTGTCTAGACATATTGTCTAGAAAGCATAGAGGATCTCTAGCTAAGTTTCGGTCAGGAACAGCCCCTATCAAAGTTGAAACAGGCCGCTACCAAAATTTAGACTTGAGCGAACGGGTTTGCTTCCATTGTGCCTCTTGCATCGAAGATGAGGAACATGTTTTGATGGTATGCCCTATATATGAGGATTTAAGGCTGAGTTTAATACGCGAAGCTGTATTGATCAACCCTGATTTTGAGGGCCTCAGTGATATTCAAAAGATGTGTTTTCTTTTGTCTGATTCACAAATAGTTAGATCGAGTGCTAAGGTTTGTACACTGATACTCGAACGAAGAAGGAATTTTCTAAGTCGTACTAGTATGTGAAGC
Organism: Rugalucina vietnamica; assembly: GCA_964017185.1. Taxonomy (NCBI): domain Eukaryota; kingdom Metazoa; phylum Mollusca; class Bivalvia; order Lucinida; family Lucinidae; genus Rugalucina; species Rugalucina vietnamica. The sequence goes on along the minus strand of OZ024874.1, from coordinate 59,367,051 downwards.
TTATTCCAGAAAATTATTTTCAACTTTTTGTATAGTCTCCTGCCAAAACCCTTCTGCATTACTGCTTTTTATGTAAAAAGTTGAAGCCAAATAGTCTTTGTGTGTGGTGCGTGTGTACATGTAGTTTCATACCCACCAGCACAAACTTAAGAGATTTTTTATTTCTTTTGTGTTTTATGAGTCTGTGTTTTTAATGTTCTGTGTGCATATGTGCTATGACTTGAGAAGGTCTGTCTTGGCATTCCACCAGTGGTGTGTGCTGGTGATGATCAAAATTTAGTAAAGGCTTAGTCCTAAGACAGTTTTTCTCTGGGCTGGGCCCATATGTTTATATGTCATTTCATGTGTATATAGCTTTTAAACTGTATATACTTGAAATCTGTAACTCTTATTGTCTCTCGCAATTCTTTTAGAATGGCAGTCGTATATGTATATGTGAGTTTTATATGTAAGATATGTTTTAATGTATACACTGGTGAGACACAAATAAACGATACTTGACTTGACTTGACTTAAATTGTGCCAGCCATGCCCCTGGGGTCAAATTTGGCCACGCCCCGGGGGTAGATAGTCTCCATAGACTTACAATGGGAAAAACTAAAAAAAATTTCTTCTCTGAAACCAAAAGGCCCAGAGCTTCTATATTTTGTATGTAGCAATGTTTGGTAGTCCCCATTATAAATTGTGCCAGTCATGCCTGGGGTCAAATTTGGCCATGCCCCGGGGGTCAATAGTGTCCATGCATAGACTTTCATTGGTCGATTCTCATGAGCTTACAATGTGATAATCTCTCAGGTGAGCTACAGGACCAATGGTCCTCTAGTTATACATATTCCTTGTTACTGTATTTCTAATTGAGTCCTCCGTCAAACCACCCATCATTAATATTCATTTTACATTGACCATTCAAATCAGCACATTAGCTAACGGTCAATGACGGTTAGACAACACGTGGATTAGACAAACAAACCAACACGTGCTTTTTACAGGTAAATGTAGGTGCAAAAACACAATGTTTGTCTAAGGAAATAGGGGTGGGCGTGGCTATACCTTACTGGCGGAGGAGTCAATTTCAATGAGAAACGCTATCCCAAATGCTAGATACCGACACCAATAATTATAACGTTGCATGTGATTGGTCCGAAGTGGGGGCAGATCTGCCGCGGTGAGTTTAAGATGTTACGCTACCTACGATTGGTCTTTTCGTCTTTTGTCACATGATAGTATAACCTTTCTCGAATATTTTGCTATATTGTGTGATTTAATCAACTGCTGTTTTGTCATACAATGGCCAAATTGCGGATGTAGTGATTTTTGAATAGTTGAGCGATTTTGGGGTGTCCCTAAGCAGCGAAAAATACCGTCGTCTGCTGAATGTGTTGGGGTCCACTATAAGTTGTGACGCATATGAATGAGTCTTGTTTGGGGGCAAATTACAATGGGAGTCTATGGGAACTATAATTATAGGTCTCAGCCCGGTACTGATTACATTTATTTATCGTTATTTACCTGTCCGTGCTAACAATGGATCATGATTTAAAAACACATTGTAGTGATCTAGTCCCAAATGCTACATGTCAAGTTTCGTTGCAACGATGTTTGAAGGTTTTTTACTATATATGGGCATGGTAGCCATCTTGGTCATGTGACCTGGATTATTTATAAACACATTTGTTCCCCTTCATTAGTCATATAATTTTATCCTATAAAATTTGACTTTGATTGGCCAAGTGGTTTCAGAGAAGATCTTTGAATATTCTGGTTATATACGTACATGTGAATATTTCCCCGGGGTGGAGGCAGACCAATCCCTGGGTCCAAATTATTTCAGAACCTTAAATTGTCAGTTCATTCGCCACTTTCCTCCAAATTTTGTTCTTTAAATGACAGTTTAACAATAGTTTCCCCATTCAAATGCATGGGTGACCTATGTTGACATTGCCTTAAAATAGGTCAAGGTCATTACAGGGAAATGATTTATAAAACATTGTAGTACTTTAGGCCCAGATACTACATGTCAAGTTTCATTGAAATTGGTTCTGGAGCAGAAGAGTTGTGTAAAGTTTTTTTCATATATGAGCATGGCGGCCATTTTAGTCAAGTGAGATGGTTTATTTATAAACACATTTGGTTCCCTCTTCATATAGATGCTTCCTATAAAATTTGACCGTGATTGGCCAAGCGGTTTCAGAGAAGAAGACCTTTGAATATTATGGTTATATACATAACATTTTCTCCATTCAAATGCATTGGCGACATATCTTGACCTTGTCGTTAAATAGGTCAAGGTCATCCCAGGATCATGATTTATAGTAACTTTGTAGAGCTCCTCTCACTGATTCAAAATCATAGGCCTTCTGGTTTTGGAGAAGATTTTTATTGGATTTTGCTATTTATAGCCATGGCGGCCAGCTTGGTCATGTGACCTGGACCATTTATATAAACTTTCGTTCCCCTTTCCTAAGCATGCTCCGTATGAAGTTTGGCTTCGATTGGCCAAGCGGTTTCAGAGGAGAAGATCTTTGAAATTGTGGACGACGGACGACGGAGCATGATCATACTATAAGCTAATCTATTAAAACAGATCTATTATGCAGGGGGAATCTATCCTGGCTTATCAACCTTATAAGGTTCGTGAAGTCTACCAATCGCCCAGCACTTTGGAGTTTATCCAGCACGGAGGGCATCAAACGGGACATTTCTTGTACAAGTATTTCCCTAGTTATATGATCAAATAGGCGTTTCCTGCTCGGCTGCTCACGGGTGGGTTTTTCCTTTTTCGGCGCGTGCCGAAGATCACTGTCTGTTGGTTTGACAGTTAGTTTAGGGGGACAAATGGGTGTTGTTGGGTCTTGCTGTTCAGATGTTTCTTTAAGTTTTCTCCTTTTTGGGGCGTGGAGCCAAAGTGCACTTTTTCTTTTGCGGACCCTGAAAGAATAGGCATATATTTTAAGTGAAATAGTGGTCAGTGTGCAAAATAACCGCCAGGCTAACAATCATATACTATTTATATTTCTGATGCAAAGTCTTAAATGAATATATAGAATTGCAATGTGGTTCATAGTTCCATGAACAACATCGTGTCACGCGACGTCACATGATCAAACGACGTCATGAAAAACCATGGCTCTCACCAATGTGATTGGACGTTGTATATATAAACGTCATGACGTCGTCGACGCCGTTCCACTGTTTTAACACATACTGAGTGTAAATTCTCTATTTGCTTATAAATGTGATTGGCCTTGATAATTTTTCAAGAAGCGATAGAGAGAAAATCTGTGAGTTGAATCTTTTTACTGTATACCTTTAGCTTTTACCTATATTAAAATAAGTATAGGTCTGATAAAGTGTTCATGAGGTGTTGCCCATACAGTAATCAACTTGCCGAATAAAATACTTTTGCTCAAAAACCTAGGTGCATACTGAACAAAAGTGAAAATGGCACACTCATATTCTTACTCGAATTTCTACCTCTGCAAACAGAGCCGCGCTACATGCAATTTAACAAGTAAGAAATCGTCTCCTAGATCAGCTTGCTAACTCACTCCGCTCCACATCGGTATCTCGTTCCACACATTGAGCACTCGACAGCGTCAGTGCATGGAGACGATTCCATGCGCTCATTTTGGTGATTTCTGTTTCACGTGTTACTGAATTAACAACTGAATTAACATGATATTTTTCTTACCTCCTTAAAATGCGTGTAGCACGGCGTATTGTGCGTCAATATAAACGAATCAAAGTACGGAAACGTATATGCGCCACCACTTGCTAAATAAAAGCCGTCAGAAATTTATTTTTTTTTACCGCTTTTACATTTATCTTTTGTGTCATTCATATCTGCCATTGCTATATATTTTACTTGCTAACGGTGATATATTTACCAACATTAAGCGTAAAGATTAAACAATCAGTCATAAATATGTCGCAGTGCGAGTCCATTTTTGTTTATTGTTACATTATTTACTAACCATTCTAGAAATTTTAAACGAAATTTACAAAGAAAACGCTGCTACACAATTATTTAACAGTTGTTGTGGCAAAAATTTTCAACACTCGTCCGCCATTTCTTTCGGTATCAGCCGCCATTGCTTTCGATACCTGCGGACGGTTGATAATTCAAAAGATAAGGCCTTGTGATGGATACCACCACCGGTTTTCTGTTGATGGTAAAAGTAAAATACTTAATAATTGTTTTAATATGTATATTATACTGCTTTAAATTTTGAAGAAACTGTCTTTAAATGTTCATTTTAGTTAGTCCGTAGAAGGAAATGGTGGTAGAAAGGTTTAATCTTCTCTGATTCCTGAATTTTAATCACCTTGCAATTAATGAACAATTTTCAAACAATTAATTAATTAGTTTTGTAATAAGGGCACTGCATTTCTCACGACGCCCTAGAATTATTTAAAATTGTTTCCTGAAGCACCCTCCCCTATCCTACCCCGACACTTGTTCCTACTAAATATACGATAACCCACAGGTATTTATAGAATTTGTTAATTAGATAATCAGGACCGAAACGGATCCGCAGCCGAAACTTACCAAGATCTAAACGACCTGGAACCGAAACGACTACCTGGACCAAAATGACACGCGACTTACACGACCGTCCGAAAAGATCTAGGAACGAAATAACCAGGGACAGAAAGAAACCCGTGGTATCAAAATTGTGGTTTCCATGGCAACAGATAGATCCCATAGACTTACAATGGGAAAAACTAAATTTATCTTCTTCTCTGAAACCATGAGGCCCAGAGCTTCTATATTTTGTAGGTAGCAATGTTTGGTAGTCCCCATTATAAATTGTGCCAATCATGGCCCTGGGGTCAAATTTGGCAACGCGGCGTTTAGTGGCGGATTTAGAGGGGGTTCAAGGGGTTCGCTCGAAGCCCCCCCCCCCCCCCTCTGGAGCCAAAATATTTCATTTTCATGGGGAATTTCAATAAATTTCGTGTATAATTTGGCAATCGAATCCCCCCTTTTCAACATTTGAACCCCCTCATCAGAAATCCTGCATCAGTTCAGCCCCAAGAGCCCAAATAAGCCTCAAGTAACTAGCACAGCTGACTCTACAGGACCTACATGACTCCGGTACAACCCAACCTTTGCGACCAAGCCCACACCCCAAAATGCCTAATATTCATGTGTCTTAACCAGGCATAGAAAATGCTTAAAGGACAAAACTCCCATAAAGCTGCTAATCCAGACTATCTCCTTCATACTCTGCATAATGAACTTGCCCCCATTCTACAGCTAATCTACTTCATTTGAAGGGAAAAACTTACAGGAAATGGCAAAGGCTGAAAATTTATGATTCTGAAAAAAAAAATGAACCCAATGAGCTGGTCTGCCCCCTCCACGGGGCAATATTTATAGGTTATTGAATGAATATCGTAAGATATTCGGAACGAGTTCATATGGCGAGGACGCACGAGCTTGCGAGTGCCTCTCCGCCATTTGAACGAGTTCCGAATATTTTATGATATTCATTCAATAACTTTTTATTATATACCCTTTAATAAGCAATGGAATGATTTCAAATGCTTATTCATGCCATCTCCTGGCCCGGCTTTAAATTGGCCATAGTTTATGTAAAAAGTATCGTTTCTAACGACTGATCACCATATTACTACATACGCGAAACTCCGCCTTTGACGGGAAATGTTAGCCAACGTTAACGCGAGAAATGTGACGTTGCATAAAAATTGATGACGTTGACGTAACTTTTGGACAACGTTGCGGTCGATCATTTAATGAAAATCGGAGTGTCAGCATTTTATTTTTTGTTCAGAATTACAGGTATTTGTCTGTAGATGATATTTTGTGTATTTACTATGCGACGCCTTTTGTAAATTTTCTAAAATCGCCATTTGTTCAGTTGAAGTAGAAAAGGAATAGAATAGAATAGAATAGAATAGAATATATTTTATTGCTCAATTATACCCATAAAGGGTTAAAGGCAAATATATAATACAAACAATAACACACACACACACACACACACACACACACACACACACACACACACACACATTGGCAAAGATCAAGTTCTACGAGTTCTAAGAGCCATGCTATGTAATACCTGCATTATGAATAAATGAACCAACAGCTTTTAACATATCGGGTAGATTCCAGTTTAGCGGTCCCCAGAATGACTGACATTTTTAATCTGTCTCAAATTCTGAATTTTACGGGGGTGTGGGGGCGGTAGCCCCCATTTGGAACTTCGATATACGTGTTGCACATCTACCAGCATAGCAACTCGCTAAATACCTACTGACCATGTATTATGTGTGTTCTGGGGACCGCTATTCTGGAAGTGTTCCAAAATATCAATATCTGTACTTGTTAACGTATCTATAAAAATCTCATTTTCAGGTTTGCATATATTCAATTTCTTTTTAATTATAAGATACATTTGTTGTCTGAAAGTATCGAACTTTTTACATTTACATAGAGCGTGTACTTCATCCTCAACTACATCACAAATATCAAAGTTGCACAGTCTATCTTCCACCTTAGATTTAAATATCTACCTCGTTCAATATTTAGTTTATGTGAACTTATTCTTAAAGCACATAAGGCTTTTCTATACTTTCTTTCATTTAATTCTAAGTATGTCTCTATCCCAAATGTTTTCTTTATAAGTTTATATGTTCTTAATTTGGACATTTTATCACCGGATTTCATTTGCAACGCCCAAAAGTTTTGATATCTTTCTTTCAATTTATTTTTAAAAGGAAAATGGCTGCCAATGATTTTTCTGTGGTGACCAACTAGCAAAAGTAGTCCTGTCGGAAACGCGCTTCCTTGGACACATGCAATATGACAGAACGTTCCTTGGACGCTTGCAATATGACATAAGTTTCCATGGAAAACATTCTACAACATTGAACATGGAAATCTATGCACTGTTTTTAGCAATGTAAATTGAACGGAGCAATTTCTTGGGTATATAATAAACATGTATATTACCATAATGATCAAAGATAAATAGAATCCATCATGGGTGTCCAGTGGAGATAGGAAAATCCCAACCCGAGGGTCCACCCGTTCCAGTGGGAAACGAGGCTCGCCGGAAGCATCATCAAAGGGGGTGGGGTAACATAATTGCCTGTAGAATTTTTTTCGTTCCGGTAACCATTCGTTTTTTAGCTCACCTGAGCCGAAGGCTCACAAGGTGAGCTTATAGGATGGCCATGATCCGGCGTCCGTCCGTCGTCCGTCGTCCGTCCGTCCGTCCGTCCGTCGGCGTCGTCCACAATTTCAAAGATCTTCTTCTCTGAAACCGCTTTGCTGATCTAGTTGAAATTTTATGTGGAGCCTCTTTGGGTAGTGGCATTTCAAGTTTGATCCCGAAATGCAGGTCACATGACCAGGATGGCTGCCACGCCCATATATGGTAAAAACCCTTCAAAAATCTTCTTCTCCAGAACTGGTGGGCCGATTACCACGAAACTTGGTATGTAGCATTGGGGACTTCAGCCCATCATAATTTGATAAAATGATGACTCTTGGATGACCTTGACCTATTTTACGGCAAGGTCAAATTTGGAAACATGGGCTTTTACATGGGAAAAAGTGAAAACTATGGATTTTTTGAAAACTATTGCAGCCTGAGGCCTGAAAAGTGGTAGATGCAAACAACTAATGGAGTAGATGAAGGTATGTGATTAATTTAGGTCAAGGTCATCTCTTGACCTTGGCCAGTCTGTCGTCCATACACACTTTTCAAAGATCTTCTTCTCTGAAACTGCTTGGCCAATCAAAGTGAAATTTTATGTGGAGCATCCATGGGTAGGGAAGATGAAAGTTTGGTTGCGAAATCCAGGTCACATGACCAAAATGGCCGCCACGCCCATATATGGTAAAAACCACTCAAAAATCTTCTTCTCCAGAACCGGCTGGCTGATTTTCATGAAACTTGGTATGTAGCATTTGGGACTCCAGCCCATCATAGTTTGATCAAATGATGACCCTAGGATGACCTTGACCTATTTTACGGCAATTTCAATTTTGGATACATAGGCTTTTACATGGGAAAAGTGAAAACTATGGATTTTTTGAAAACTGTTGCAGCCTGAGACCTGCAAACAACTAATGGAGTAGATGAAGGTATGTGATTAATTTAGGTCAAGGTCATCTCTTGACCTTGGCCAGTCTGTCGTCCATACACACTTTTCAAAGATCTTCTTCTCTGAAACTGCTTGGCCAATCAAAGTGAAATTTTATGTGGAGCGTCCATTGGTAGGGGTAACGAAAGTGTGATCGCGAAATTCGGGTCACATGACCAAGATGGCCGCCATGCCCAACTATGGTAAAAAACACTCAAAAATCTTCTTCGCCAGAACCGGCTGGCCGATTTACACGAAACTTGGTATGTAGCATTTATGACCCCCAGCCCATCATAGTTTGTTGAAATGATGACCCTAGGATGACCTTGACCTATTTTACGGCAAGGTCAATTTTGGAAACATAGGCTTTTACATGGGAAAAGACGAAAACAATGGATATTTTGGAAACTGTTGCAGCCTGAGACCTGAAAGTTGCTAGATGCAGACAACTAATGGAGTCATTGAAGGTAAGTAATTGATGAAGGCCAAGGTCATTTGTTGACCTTGACCCAAGGTCATTTAAATATCAAAATTAAAATTATGGTTTTCTCAGAAATCACTGGGTTTAAAAACTATTGCAGCCTGAGACCTGAAACTTTGCAGATGCAGACAACTTGTGAAGTCAATAAAGGTGTGTGAGTATTCAAGGTCAAGGTCATTTCATGATGACTTAATACTCCAAGATCAGGCTTCAGGTGAGCGTTCTCAGGACCAATGGTCCTCTGGTATTTCTCATCAAATTACTTGTTATAAGATGGTCTGTCACTGAAAAGTTTTTCGCGGAAATTTATCGGAGGGTTCTAGAATAATATTGGATTTGCTAAGTAAACGAGGATTAAAACAAAATGACCAAAACAGCGCAAATATACCAAATATCCGTCAGTAATACCACTTTTAGGCAAAGCTCACGCTTGATAATGGTCATATACATTGAACAACGTCTAGTCTTATTGAAATATATGGTATTTGGACAATGCTACTTGTACTTTGCCAGATACTAGTAAAAATGGCATTTTCGGCACACGCAATTGGCGTTCTTTCAACCCGTATAACTTAAAATTGAATTGGGTGACCCCCAATTTTTATTTGCTCAGTATAAAGAAAACACTCTAAAATAGCTTTAAAATGACAAGAAAATTTTATCGAGCCGTTAAATTCGCCGTTGTGGTCGGTATCATCCTTAAGAAAACAACGTCAAATCCCCATGCCAGATATCTATTTTTATAGCCTCAACCCTTCAATGTATTATTCTATAACTGTAATGGAAAAGGCCCATATAGATATCCATCCGAGAAAAAAAGAAGTCCGGTTTTAAAAGATTGTTTATTCGTCAATATGATTATTTTAGGATGTAAAGCTGTAGACATACAAAAGGTAAATCGATTGTTTTGTCAACGTTTGAAAGTTACTAACGTTTCAAATTAAAAAGAATGCTTAGAGGCCATGGGTAGTGATTCGGTCGGCGGTCATCAGTCTGCGGTCTTTGCAAGCCTTAGGCATATTCGTCCCGAATTATTTCGATACAAATTGTTATTTCGGTTTCTAATCTATAAACGACATGTTTAAGACATGATTTCTATTGATCATTGATTATGCCTGTAGTGCCTGTCTGTTCTTCATAATAATAATAGTTCATCGACGTTTGTATTTAGCGCTACACTGCCGTGGTCACTTCAATAGTTTTTTATGATAACCTCGAAGGTACGAATGAAGCCGAGATAGCCTGATTCTCTTACTCTTGAAGTAATCCTCAAGGGCTGGAAAATGATTCGGTATCAATTAAGCATGGCACTGGTTTCTATTCCGAATATATTTACATATAACATAAACCTGATAACGGGAAACCAGCAGATAATGGCAACTATTTTTAGAATATTATTTATAGACCATAAATATTAATAATAACATGAGTAATGCCGTTAAAAGCCTGTTGGCCCCATTAGCCCAGTGTGTTCAGCATTCGCTATTCATTTTTTTTCTTTTTTTTATCATAATAAGTTTCTTTTCTTTCTTCATTCGTTTTTATTCTTCCTTATTTATGGAGTCTATTTAGCAGTACGCTGAAAAATATTGTTCAGTACTGGCGATAACTGGTAGGCTCTGACAGATGAATGTTGCATTATCAAATGAGCCGCGTCACAAGAAAACCGGATTTTTGCCTATGCGAAAACAAAGGCGCAGATCAGCTTCGCAGTAACTGCACAGCTGATCAGCGCCTTTGTTTTCGCTACACGGATAGTACACTTTCTCTTCTTATTAAATCCGATATTTCAAGCTTCCATGCTGCTTCTGGGACTGTACATGTCGGTTTGTGTCAGACCTGGTTGGAAACCCCGAAGACCGGTTTTCTCGCGTCGCGGCTCATTAATATTGAATTTTGAAATGATGTTTAACCGTATCTTCAATGGCAAAGAAGATCAGTGTATTACATAGTTGTAAATTATGTAAAGTGTATGTTGAGATATCTGATGATTTTCACAAGTGATTGATATCAGCCGATATTTTAACTGTAAACTTTCTGATAACTTCTGACGTTTCCATTCACTTGACGTCATTAAAAAGTGTTTCACGCCAGAAATTCTAACGCCTTTAACTCAATTATTTAAGAAATAATATAAAGTATTGGTGTTCATGTTCTTAAATTTTTATATAGAACGTAAGGAAGAGTGTGTTTTCAATATTTTTTTTGTTTTGCATTTTCACCGCCTGCCTCTTCAATGGGAAAATGTACAAAATCAACACACTCGATTAAATATATTTGGTATTCAATTCAAAAAAGTTAAATATCCTCTAAGTATATACACATACCCATACATACACGTCAATCTTGAAAAGTCAGTCGCACATTAACGTACAAGACAAACGCGACCCTGGCTTATGAAAACATCTCAACACGCTGAACAAGAAAATTTGCTTCTTAAACTTTAATTACCTATAGTATAGGACTTACTGCTAATCAATTACTAGAATCTAGTAAAACCACAACATGGAAGTATGGAGACATCTCCGACCACTTTTGCAACCTCTTGGCGTGATTTGTTTGTTGGAATTGATGCTTTACGTCCCAGTCAACAGCTAAGGTCATGTTGGGATGTTGCATCCATTTTACAGGACTTATACTCAAAATGAGGATGTCATCACATGCAACAAGTGCTTGAAATATAACTATCCAACTAAGACCCAAAGGATGTTTTGACTTGAAATGTTTCCTCGGCAGGCTCAGACAAGCGCGGTTAACCAGTAATCAGACGGTCAGTCAGCAGTGTATTTATCTTTACCTGGAGGCACAAGTAGCCTAATATCTATTTCTTTAGGACCCAATGGGAGGGGGGGGGGGCATAGTCTCTATGGTGAAATTAGCAGTCACAAATGATTAGCGTGTGTCTAAGGTGTGTACAGGTCGTATAATAATCTCAGCATGCTGAAAATTTTGGTTTGCATGGACTTTTGTACAGTTATGTTAAGCACACAATACAGTATAGGCGCGTATCAAACGTTTAATGTAACGCGTGTTGAACTTATTCACGAGTATAAGACACATACCCGAGACACGTCGAGCTTTAAGCATGCTGCATGCTTAAAATACTGTAACGTACACCAAGCGTACAGAACGCACTTGTACGAGGTTTGTGGACACCTAGGCTAGCAGGAAAAGTAAAGTGCTGTTGTTTATTTTTTTTTTTTTTTTTTTTGTATAAATATAAGCAGCAATATCTTATGAGCATAAGGTATCTCTATGTCTATGGAAATACATTGGTTGAATTTGCAGCATATTTTTCCACACGCTCGGTGCGCGGTTTGTCTTATACGTTATTGACTGCATAGAAAATTGAGGCTATTGATATGACACTTGTGTCATATCTTTTCTTGTTCTGATTATCACCTAAGGCCTAGGTAATCTGGGCAGTTGCTAAGCTCACATAATACTTCCATAACAACAGGATGCCATATTTGTATTAATTATAAAGGTACAAATTGATAAAGGCTTTGAAAATTTACTTTTGTCATGAAACCAGTTAGCCAGTAATGAAATTCTGTTGTGCATCTAATATTACTTGTATTATGTTAAGGTTTTAGTGGTGCCTTCATGGCATATTACATGCATTTCTTAGAATCGGTAATTGCTTGTCGTCACTCGATTTTTGTTTTTTTTCTTTTACAGGTGATTACCTTCCTATGCACTATTTTTAGTGTGGATGCTGCGTTGACAGATGATTCAAGCATTTCCGATCTCGTTAGATATTACTTTGCGCAAGGCTACCAAAATAGAGACATCCTAGGGTTTTTACTTACTGTTCACCATATTTCAATCAGTTTGAGGTCATTACAACGAATATTAACAAGACATAACTTGCACCGTCGACATTGTGAAAGCCCCATCAGAGTAGTTATATCTGAAATAAGAAAACTATACAGACTTGGTTACAATGGTTATGGATATAAATCTTTATGGAAGGTTTTAAATACAATGTGTGGTCTGCGAGTAACACAGGAAACTGTAAGACTTGTTTTAAAGGTAATAGATCCTGAAGGTGTGCGACTTCGTAGTATTCACAGACTTAGAAGGCGTTTATACTTTAACCATGGTCCTAATTTCTTGGTACATATAGATGGGTATGACAAACTCCTTCCTTATGGATTTCCAATTCACGGTGCAATAGATGGTTTCTCAAGGAAAATACTATGGCTCAGACTTATGCCATCGAGCAAAAATCCAAGATACGTGGCAAGACTCTATTTTGACTACATAAAGAAAATCAAGAGAATCCCAAGGATGATAAGAGCTGATGCTGGTACAGAAAATTCTATGGTGAAAGACTTTCAAACTCTGTTTAGATATCATCATAATGATGCAGTTGCAGGACCAAGAAGCTTTTCTACTGGTCGATCTACAGCTAACCAGCGAATAGAAGCATTGTGGAGTTGTTTAATGCGCATTTTTACCCAGTATTGGAGAAACCTTTTCAAAGATCTTATTGATAATAACACATTCAATAATGCAAGTTATGTCCATGTTCAGTGCATAAGGTTTTGTTTCTCAAACCTAATACAAAATCACTTAAACCAGTTTTGTAGTTACTGGAACTGTCATAGAATAAGGGCGCAGAACACCAGGGACGTTCCATCTGGAATACCAGATGTTATGTATTATCAGTCAGTTTTATTTGGCTCTAGAGACTACTCATTTCCTATGCCATGTACAATGACTGAATTGGACAGTTTTGCTGATCAATATTCCTGTTCCCTCCCATATAATAATTGTGATGAACAGTTTTTAGAGTGTATTGCAGAAGTTACTGGAATGAGCCCATGGGATGTTCCTCTTCCAGAGTCAATAGAGGATGCTGTGTTACTGTTTAAAGCATTAATAGCACACCTCTAGAAGATGTTTGAATATCATGGCAATATACATGTATATTGCCCCGGGGTGGGGCCAGATGAGCCCCTGGTGTCCATTTTTTTTCAGAATCATTAATATTCAGTCCTACTGCTCATTTCCTGCAAGATGTTTCCTTAAAATGACAATTCAATAATTTTCTCCATTCAAATGCATCTACAGACGACCTATGTTGACGTTGCCATAAAATAGGTCAAGGTCATCGCAGGGTCATAATTTATATATAAATCGTAGTACTTGAGTCATCGATGCATAATGCTAAGTTTCGTTGAAATCAGTCGAGTGGTTCCGGAGAAGATTTTTGAAGGGGTTTTACCATATATGGGCATGGCGGCCATCTTGGTCATATGACCTGGATTATTTATATATACATTAATTCCCCCTTCTTATAGATGCTTCATATAAAATTTGGCTTTGTTTGGCCATGCGATTTCAGAGAAGATGTTTAAATATTATGGTAATATACATGTATATTGCCCCCGCGGTGGGGCCAGATGAGCCCCTGGGGTCTAATGATTTCAGAATCATTAATATTCAGTCCTACTGCTCATTTCCTGCAAGATTTTTCCTTTAAATGACAATGCAACAATTTTCCGCATTTAAATGCATAGGCGACATATGTTGACGTTGCCGTAAAATAGGTCAAGGTCATCACAGGGTCATAATCTATACATACATCTTAGTACTTGAGTCATCGATGCTTCATGCCAAGTTTCGTTGAAATCCGTCCAGTGGTTCCGGAGAAGATTTTTGAAGGGTTTTACCATATATGGGCATGGCAGCCATATTGGTCATGTGACCTGCATTATTTATATACACATTGGTTCCCCTTCTCATAGATGCTTCATGTTTAATTTGGCTTTGATTGGCCAAGCGGGTTGATTTTACAATCTGATTGTGCCTTTTCCTGATCTTTGCCTAAAGAAGAAGATCTTTGAAAAGTGTGGACGATGACGGGCGGACGGACGCCGGATGCCTGCCTATCCTATAAGCTCACATGCGAGTCTTCGGCTCAGGTGAGCTAAAAATTGAACCCTCCATTGTAAAGGCTTTTAGGGGCTTTTCTCATCTTAGGCATAGATCTCCTTTGATAAACATCAACATTGTACGCTGATTTTTCAAACAATCAAGGGCAGCTTACAACATGTAGTCGCTGATCATACCTGGCCAAGTCAGAGAAACCAATTTACTCAGAATCTGTCAAATTTACGAATAGTTGAATTTATGATCAATTGATCTTGTTACAATATAGTCTATACATATAGGTATTTTCTACGTGCCAGTATCAGATAATGTCAGATCTGGTCTTATTTCAAAAAGACATTCATGCTTTTATGGTAGTTCTATATATCATTGTAATAGTTTCAATCATGTGATTGTTTACATGTTCAAGATGAACATGACTGATATATGTTTTACCCTGATACGAACACAAACCTGCACAGGCCAATAAAATTTACATCATGTGCCTGTTGTCTGAAATACGATTATGTCTGAAATACGATTATACTAATGCACCTGCAAGGTGCACATATTTTGACTATTTACAGACGGTGGACAAAATATTTGTCACTTTTGAAAACTCCATAGACTTCAATGTATTTTCATGTTGACATGAAAAATTATCCTGCCTCTTCCAGTCAACATGTCTTAATGTTTTTGGTATCATTTGAAAGTGAAATGAATAAAGCAATAAATAAAGTTTATTTGATGAAATTCTGACATTGCATTTATCATATACAGCATTTTGAAATTTTAGTTAATGTTAAAAGGTCACTTTCACACTGAGGTCACCATTAACGTTGTCCAAACATTTCTCACATTTTAGCTCACCTGCAATAAAGTCAATTCCTTTATTAATGAAAGGAATTTTAATAAAATGCCTAATATGATTGGATTCGGAATCGATAAATGGACGAAGAGCATGTTGAGTATAACATCTTGTCAGCAGTGCAGCATCATACATTTGATGATTTCTATCGTAAAATTTTTAGCCCCTGTGTCCAAGGATACATAATACAGCAATAGGCAGCGAACTAAGATAAGAAAGCAAAAGAAAACTTTTTTATCTGCTGACCTATTTTCAATTTTTTTGCAGGACCTATAAAGACAAAGCAAGATATATATTTTGACATCAAAAGGATTTTCCTATGCTACTCTACACTAAAATCTTATGCGAAAAACTATTATCAGAGGATTTTTGTTTACTTTAGTATATTTGCAGTACCACATTAACATTGCTGTAGCCATTTTGCGCAAAACTATAATGCACGTCACCACCTCTGTTACCATGTGTAAATATGTTTATGTTGTAATTCCTTAATACGTCATTTTTTGACTTTATGAGAATAAAGTTATGACTGTCTGGCTACTTTTATGGTAGTTTTATTTACCCGAAAGAATCGAGAAGACTCCGTTGAAAATAAAGCTGCATGAGTATTTACAACAACATTTTCCCCAATATATCTCTATGGAAGCTTTTAGTGACCATGGAAACTAGAGTTCCAAATATTGGGTTTCCAAACAGGTCCGACACAAACCGAGCTGTACAAGCACAGAAGAATGGCTTTTGGATAAAGAGTAGAAGAATCGTACTATCCGTGTAGCGAAAACAAAGATGCTGATAAGCTGTGCAGTTACTGCAAAACTGATCTGCCTCTTTGTTTTCGTGCATGCTTATTGTTGGTTTTCTTATGACCCGACTCATATAGTGACATGAAGTCGGACATTGATTGTGATGCCTTTAGCATGCCCGAAGAGCTATTGTAATCACCCGACATTGCTCAAATGTTAGTTTTGGGTTAAAGTTTTTATAAGTCTATATCTCTTGAACATATCGATGGATCTAATTGACACTTTGTATGTTGTTAGATATTGGTCTGAAGTTTTATACTGTACCATCGTGACCCACCTGAGTGCCCTTGGAGGTCAGGTCACAGACTTAAAAATTTTATGCTAAAGTTTTTAGAAGTCTAGATCTCTTGAACATGCTGATAGATCTAGTTGATACTATGCCTGTTGCTAGATATTGGTTTGATGTTATGCTGTACCATCCTAACTTTTTGTGTTAAAATTTTTATAAGTCTATATCTGTTGAATATGATGATGGATAGAGTTGATACCTTGCATGTTGGTAGATATTGGTCTGAAGCTTTATGCTGTACCATCACGACCTACCTGGGTGACTTTGAGGTCAAGGTCATGGACAGGACTTAGAATTTTTTTGTTAAAGTTTTGTTTAAAGTTTTTGCAAGTCTATATCACTTGAAGTCTATATCTCTAGTATGTTGCTGTATCAAGTTGATACATCGCATGTTGGTAGTTATTGGTCTGAAGTTTTATACTGTACAATCATAAACTATGAAAGCTCTGGGTCTTGTGGTTTTGGGGAAAATTGTTTTTAATGTTTTCCCATTGTAAGTGTATGGGAGTATGGAAACCAGAGTTCTGATCCGACCTGGACCACCGTAACCCAGGATTTTCGGGCGGACGGGCGCCGGCTGGACTACCATTCCTAGAAGTTAACCTTGTGGTGCTAAAATGTCGCCATAGAATTCTTGTTGACGCTTCATCAACCTTAGACAGGCTTTCTAGTGCCTTTATGCAAAGAAGTAGGCAAAAAGGAGGGACACTCTTTATAAACTAGAGGACCAATGGTCCTGTAAACGCTCACCTGATGTCTGCTGTATACACCAATAAATATGTTGGAATATTATGGAAAATAGCCCCAGTAAAGGAGCAGTGAATTAAACCCTGGGGCCATTTTTTCAGAATAATCAAGATCGACCTATGTTGACCTTGCTTAAAAATAGGTCAAGGTCATCAAAGGGTCATGATTTATAAACACACTGTAGTACTTAAGACATTGATGCTTCATCCCAAGCTTGGTTGAAATCGGTCTTCTGGAGAAGAAGATTTTTGAAGGGTTTTTACCATATATGGGCATGGCAGCCATCTTGATCATGTGACCTAGATTATTTATATATACATTGATTCCCCCTTCCTACAGATGCTTCATATAAAATTTGGCTTTGATTGGCCAAGCGGTTTCAGAGAAGAAGATGTTTGAAAATTATGGTATTATGCATGTATATTGCCCCGGGTTGGGGGCAGATGAGCCCCTGGGGTCCATTTGTTTTCAGAATCATTAATATTCAGTCCTACTGCTCATTTCCTGCAAGACTTTTCCTTAAAATGACAATTCAACAATTTCCCCATTTAAATGCATAGGCGACCTAAGCCGACGTTGCCGTAAATTAGGTCAAGGTCATCCCAGGGTCATGATTTATATACACATTGTAGAACTTGAGTCCCTAATGCTACTTGCAAAGTTTCAAAATCCTAGGTCTTATGGCTCTGGAGAAGATTTTTAAATGTTTTTACTATTTATAACCATGGCGGCCATCTTGGTCATGTGACCTGGATTATTTATAAACACATAAATTCCCCCTTCCCATAGATGCTTCCTATAAAATTTGGCTTTGATTGGCCAAGCGGTTTCAGAGAAGATCTTTGAAATTGTGGACGACGGACGACGACTGACGGCGGAGCATGGGTATACTATAAGCTCACCTGAGAGCCTTCGGCTCAGGTGAGCCTTCGGCTCAGGTGAGCTAAAAAGTAGTGAAAAAGCAGGGCAAACTATGAAGAAAAAGTAGGGATAGTAGGGCAAAATTTTAGAAAAATTTGCCGTATACATCCGTCACAATTCTAAAGAACTAACAATTTTTGTAATACCTCAGGTACCCCCTTTTTTCAGGTAGAATTCAGGACATAACAATATGAACAACCTTGGACATCAAAGTACAGTCCAAATCCCCCTACCACCACCACCAAGGGGCATCACTGGGCTTTGGACACGAGTTAATGGTCATCGAAATCATATGGCTTTTCCCCCAAAGGCATGAGTTTGGGGCAGAGTTTGAGAAGTTGTATGCTTCCTCTTAAGTGGGGTTTGGGGGACCTCCCCCGAGAAAATTTTGTAATTATGGAGACCTGTAGTAGCTGTTTTAATGCACTTTTGAGCTCATTCCCTATTCTACAGTCAGTATTTTTATTTCAAATGCTAAAATACACTTTTGGGTGAATTGAAAACTGCAGTCACAAAGGATAATTGGGTACGAGTCCAGTTATCCATGACATAAAAATAACAAATGACCTAAGTTGATCTTGCCGTTAAAAGGTCAATATCATGACAGGGTCATGATGTATATATACATTGTAGTACTCGAGTCATCGATGCTTCATACCAACTTCCGTTGAAATCCGTCCACCAGTTCCGGAGATTTTTGAAGGTTTTTACCTTATATGAGCATGGAGGCCATCTTGGTCATGTGACTGGCATTATTTCTATATACATTGGTATATGCTTAACGTAAAATTTGGCCAAGTGGTTTCAGAGGAGAAGTCCTTAGAAATTGTGGATGGACGACGGACGGATCAGGTCTTTTTCATAAGCTCACCTTGTGAGCCTAACGGCGGCTCAGGTGAGCTGTAAGTCGGTCTATGTGAGGTCCGAAATCTTTCAAGGCTCAACATATCCACGAGTGTTTTCAACACACCCGTAAAAATTTCGACACAGACCTGTTTCACAATCTGTCTGTTTGTAATGTATATTTGTCCAAGAAGACCGACATGTAAATGTGAACATCTGTAAAATCGGTTGGTGAGGTTATGGCCATGTAAAACCGGTTTAAGCCCTCAGTAATTTTATATTACTGATCGTTCCAATGCAATATTTCTGTTGTGGCTCTAATTGTTACATGTTTTGGTGTTGATTTTTTTGAGTTTGCATCTTATGTACGTCTTCATATTTAATACAGTTAGTTATGTTTGGGTAACTGATTGGCTGCCTTCTGGGAAATAGCTGCTGATTCAGCTTACGATATGTTCTCATAGAATAATTATCTGATCGTCAATTTATTTGTTCCCACCTCCGTTTTTGGATTGGGAATTTCAGATTGCACCATTTCCTGATCATTGCCTACTTTTACCTTTTTGTCAGTAAAACTCTTTTAAAAATATCAGCAACCCGCAAAATGCTATGAATGGCAATTACACGCGATGAAGAATCCAGATCAGCTATAAAGAACAACAGTCATTCTGATGCAAAATGTTTGAATATCTAGTATATTTAGACAGTCATTAATATTCATTTCAACCAATGTCACACTATAGAAGTGTTCATTCATCGAGGATCCACTATGAGCTTGTCAGTTGTCTTCCACTCAAGTCCCGCCGCTACTAACCACCAACCAATATCCAGACAAGTAGTCAATGTGGAGTTGCGTCGGCGATTGTATGCATATTTCATTGTACAATCCCCTTGACAAGTTCACAGCTCTTCTTTATACCACAACCTGTTTTCTTCATAGCTTGTTCCCTTTCCACATCGCTAATCTCGCCACTTCATAGCTTATTAATATTCAAATCAATCGTAAATGAATATCATTTATAATCAAAAATATTTAATACAAGTCATTGTGGTATGACTTAAGTGTTGTTTTTTGTATTTTTTTTCCTTTGAAGTTTCTGTGACATTCAATTAGGAACGTCCCATTAATCAGGACATTCTAAAACTGGTGAAAAATAACAAGAACACTCAAATTAGTCATTCTTTGATCAAAAAATGAAAATAAATCCGGTACAAAACAATCACATGAATCAATCACATGAATCATTAATAAAAGAAATGGAACATCATGATTATTTCAGCATATCACATTGCAATCGCATAAGGGCTCTCCAATGTCATAAGGCATATAATATGCTGGTATCAAAATTTACCTATCTATAGGAAAATGGTGATGTAACCACGGAAACTGATTAGTACAAAGTTTGATAGGGATAACCCCTCTTCCCTCACCCCACAAAAGCCAGGGATCTGGGAAGCAAACATTTTTTTTTTTTTTTTTTTTTTGGTTTTAGAGAGCAGTGAGTTGAAATCTGGGGAGAAAGGTCAAAACATTTTGGAGTTACAAATGTGCCAGTAAGAAGGGTTTAATGACAGAATTGGATACAATAGGAAGCAGTGACAACTTTAATTTTAGGGGTGGTGGTCCGTTGTTCACAAGAAAATAAATTCATCTCTCTCCAGCCCTGGTCCACATGTTTTTTTTTCCTTTTTGGTTTATAGAATCACCATTTTTCTTTCTATTGGTTAATTTCAATACATAATTTTTATTTTAACATTGCTAAACTTTTAAAATAATAAAAAACAAAAAACAACAGCAACAACAATACAGGCACAAACCAACAAAACACATCTTCATGAGCACGGCAAGATTTTGGGGCCAGACAAAAAAAACAAGAACTCCGCGGAGGTCGATATCGCACCTGCATCAGGCAAAATAACTAAAAACGTGAAATATAGGTCAAGGTGTGTTCAGAAAGGGTATATGAAGGACATTTACTATCTTGCAGCTATCACTGATGCAGAAAAAAAAACTTTGACGTAAAAATTAACGAAGTCAATGGACCGTGAAATAAAGGTCAAGGTGAGCGGGCCAAGGTGCGTGCTTGAAGGGTATGTCAAGGACAATTACTATGCAAGGTTTCACACTCACAGCTATCACTGATGCAGAGAAAACCAAACTTTGACGTAAAAATTAACAAAGTCAATGGACCGTGAAATATAGGTCAAGGTCAGCGGGTCAAGGTGCGTGCTTGAAGGGTATGTCAAGGACAATTACTATGCAAGGTTTCACACTCACAGCTATCACTGATACAGAGAAAACGGAACTTCGACCTAAAAATTAACAAAGTCAATGGACCGTGAAATATAGGTCAAGGTCAACGGGTCAAGGTGTATGCTTGAAGGGTATGTCAAGGACAATTGCTATGCAAGGTTTCACAATCCTAGCTATCACAGATGCAGAGAAAACGGAACTTCGACGTAAAAATTAACAAAGTCAATGGACCGTGAAATATAGGTCAAGGGCACCGGGTCAAGGTGCGAGCTTGAAGGGTATGTCAAGGACAATTACTATGCAAGGTTTCACAATCCTAGCTATCACTGATGCAGAGAAAACCAAACTTCGACGTAAAAATTAACAAAGTCAATGGACCGTAAAATATAGGTCAAGGTCAGCGGGTCAAGGTGTGTGCTTGAAGGGTATGTCAATGACAATTACTATGCAAGGTTTCACACTCACAGCTATCACTGATACAGAGAAAACGGAACTTCGACGTAAAAATTAACAAAGTCAATGGACCGTGAAATATAGGTCAAGGGCACCGGGTCAAGGTGCGTGCTTGAAGGGTATGTCAAGGACAATTACTATGCAAGGTTTCACAATCCTAGCTATCACTTATGTAGAGAAAACCAAACTTCGACGTAAATGTTGACGGACGGACGAACGAACGAACGGACGGACGGACGGACGGACGGAAATTTGGACTCCTATATCGCACCCTGCTATAAGCAGGTGCGATAAAAACACTGTCCATGTTGCAAGATTATTGACACACAGACATTGATAGAACCTAAGATAGTTTTTGGTGGACACTTTTTTTCCATATTTTTGAAATAACAAAATTTGTTTTGCTTTACTGTTTCCATGAGTGTCCTAGTACATGATGTGAAGGTTATATTTTACTTTTCTGAAATGCTATCAATGCTTGAAAGTCTTTTATGAAATAGGAGTGGGACCGTATAATATCATTTTGCATTTAAAGGTATCAAAGCTAAAAATGCATTCACCATGAATTGACATGACAGATTGACAGATTGAGGGAAATTTGAATTCCTTTAGCACCTCCAGCCATGCAGGTGCCAAAAAAAAAAAAATAAAAATTATGTAACACAAGCATAAACATATCATTAACAAAATATCATAAACAATTATCCACACTATGGCTTGGCCAATACAAAATCTTGGGCCTCAAGTCACTACAGCTGCGTTCAGGAATTAATATACTCCGCAATATTCAGATAATTGACAATTCTTCTTGTTTTTGAACAATTGTTACTGGGAAGAAAAGGACAAATGGGGGAATTTGTTTATAAAATTTGTTAAGTATGACAGCAAATATTTGCTCTGTATACTTATGATGTTGTATGCCTCAAATGATAACATAATATATTGAGCCCATCTTTTTAACAAAAAGAAATCGCTGATATTGAATAAAAATAAAACTGAGATCCTTTAGGAGCAGTGAAAATATTAATGAGAAAGGGGATGGGCCATACCGCGGTTTCGGCTACTTAAGCCTCTTTAAGTTACCCTATAGATTTGGCAACATGGAGCCAAAGAGAATTACTGTAATTTTGCATCTTTCAACAGGATAGTCGATACAAAGACTAGAATTGTCCACAGATACACCCCCAATTTTCATTCAGACTTAGTACAAAAATGTTTAATCTTTCTTAAAGGGGTCGTCACACCTATGCAAATTTCTATAACGCAGACTTGCGAAAATGGAAAAACTGTTATGTTTTGCGTTTTCTTGACGGTAACGAATCATGACTTAAATAAGCGAAATATGTTGGGCTGCGCAAGTGGTATTTGTTTAATCCACTTGCGATAAGATGTGCTAAGGAGCGATTAAGAAGGCAGATATACAAACTTCAGCGAATTGTTGCGTTTACATTTAATTTGATATGCAAATTAGCCTAATGGCGTGGTGCAATTTTACAGTTAGTTCCGAATTCTTACGCACACTTACGCACGATTACGAATTCTTTGCGAAGACTTGCGATTGATGAACGCAGTGAAACGCACACAAGCGAAAATTTGATTTCAGCACACCTGTTTGAAATTTTCTGGCAGGTAAGACTCATCTTGAAGAATGCTGACGCAGGCAAACATATTCATGCGAACACATTCAATGCTCTACAAAGCATTGAACCGCAGACAAAATAATTGAAACGCAGACAAACGAATTGAAACGAATGTTGTTGACCTCCAGTTCGCAACTTAACGCAAGACTGCGTCTGGGGACTTTCGCATAGGTGTGACGACCCCTTTAATAACAAATAAAATTACAAACCATTAACCATGATCCCTTGTGAAATCTTTATAACTCGATTATCAACAATCTTTTTTTGTTAAAAAAAATGGACTCTATATAACTTATGTAATCAATTTAGGCATTCAACATCACACAATGTGGAAGCTTAAAATACAGAGTAATATATTCATTTATACACAGCAATATATAAATAAAGTCCTCCAGAGGTGTGCTATTAATGCTTTAAACAGTAACACAGCATCCTCTATTGACTCTGGAAGAGGAACATCCCATGGGCTCATTCCAGTAACTTCTGCAATACACTCTAAAAACTGATCATCACAATTATTATATGGGAGGGAACAGGAATATTGATCAGCAAAACTGTCCAATTCAGTCATTGTACATGGCATAGGAAATGAGTAGTCTCTAGAGCCAAATAAAACTGACTGATAATACATAACATCTGGTATTCCAGATGGAACGTCCCTGGTGTTCTGCGCCCTTATTCTATGACAGTTCCAGTAACTACAAAACTGGTTTAAGTGATTTTGTATTAGGTTTGAGAAACAAAACCTTATGCACTGAACATGGACATAACTTGCATTATTGAATGTGTTATTATCAATAAGATCTTTGAAAAGGTTTCTCCAATACTGGGTAAAAATGCGCATTAAACAACTCCACAATGCTTCTATTCGCTGGTTAGCTGTAGATCGACCAGTAGAAAAGCTTGTTGGTCCTGCAACTGCATCATTATGATGATATCTAAACAGAGTTTGAAAGTCTTTCACCGTAGAATTTTCTGTACCAGCATCAGCTCTTATCATCCTTGGGATTCTCTTGATTTTCTTTATGTAGTCAAAATAGAGTCTTGCCACTTATCTTGAATTTTTGCTTGATGGCATAAGTCTGAGCCATAGTATTTTCCTTGAGAAACCATCTATTGCACCGTGAATTGGAAATCCATATTAAGGAAGGAGTTTGTCATAACCATCTATATGTACCAAGAAATTAGGACCATGGTTAAAGTATAAACGCCTTCTAAGTCTGTGAATACTACGAAGTCGCACACCTTCAGGATATATTACCTTTAAAACAAGTCTTACAGTTTCCTGTGTTACTCGCAGACCACACATTGTATTTAAAACCTTCCATAAAGATTTATATCCATAACCATTGTAACCAAGTCTGTATAGTTTTCTTATTTCAGATATAACTACTCTAATGGGGCTCTCACAATGTCGACAGCACAAGTAATGTCTGTTAATATTCCACAAACTGATTGAAATATGGTGAACATGTATCAAGTCTAAGCAAACACCTTATAATATGACATTGAGTTGATCACTGGTGGTAAATATTGGAACCAGCTCAAAAAAGAGCAAGCGTAATTTTGTTCCAATGGTTCATCCGGGAACTCTAGAGGTCGTACAAATGGTTAAAACAAAGTTACCAAGGTAGGTGCCAGTGGATTTTATATTGTTATTTAAGAATAATTTTCCAACAAAGTCGCGTTTGGGCACATAATGTTGCTTTGGGTGAAGAATACAGCCAAAATACGCTAGCCAAAACAAAAACAGGAAGCATTGTTGACACAAATAATTGAGAAAATTCATTGCGAGACCGTTCCAATGGTGTAGAGCTTGTTCCAATTTGACTGAGGTCGTTCCCGGTGCTTTCCCTTATAACGAGACAAAATTAAATATATTAGGCGTGAAACGACCAACCCAACATCGTGCATATGTGAAAACATTGACGTAGATGAGCTTCGTGATAACCATTATCACGAAACTGAACTGCTTCTTTTGGGTGAAGAAACTTGGATGACTTGTAAGATCACTGTGGCGAAAGCAAAGACACAGTTAAGTTTCATGATAACGGTTATCACGAAGCTCATATACGTTATTGTTTTCACATTATACACAACGTTGGTTTGGTCCATTCACGTCTAATATAATTTATTTCGTCTCATTATAAGGGATAGCACTTGGAACGATCTCAATCAAATTGGAACAAGCTCTAAACCTTTGGAACTGTCTCGCAGTGAATTTTCTCAATCATTTGTGTAAACAATGCTTCCA
The DNA here is from genome assembly GCA_964017185.1 of Rugalucina vietnamica. Lineage (NCBI taxonomy): Eukaryota > Metazoa > Mollusca > Bivalvia > Lucinida > Lucinidae > Rugalucina > Rugalucina vietnamica. The sequence goes on along the minus strand of OZ024874.1, from coordinate 59,341,497 downwards.
GTTTTTGTTTATGGTATAAAATGTAACATTGAGTGCTGGTTTCCTTATAATGAGCATATCTGGTTTGTATTCTTCATGCAAAACAGCATTTTTGCCCAAACATGCCCTTTGTTGACAAAATATTGTAAAATAACAACATTGACTTCGACGTTGTAAATAAAATCGAGCATAGATTTCGATTTCAGCTGAATTTTCTGGCTGTTTGAGTTCCCGGATGAACCACTGGAACAAAATTACGCTTGCTCTTTTTGGAGCTTGTTCCCATGTTTACCACCAGTGTAGATGAAAGGTCATAAATCAGAATTGACAAATTACAAAGTACATACTGATTCAATTAAATCAACATAGCTATGTTAAGCTAAAAATATGTATAACCATATGAGACAAATTTGTCAGCTTATACAATTAAAATGTCACTTTTGTTTTAAAAATTGACTTCAAACTGGGTAAAAATCTGCTACCTAGCAGCAAATATGCCATTTTGAAAATAAGGAAACATCAGAAAATGTAACTTAAAACACCTTGTGTATATAAACATATATCCGGCAATCCATCCATCAATACACAAGTCCTATGTTCTGCGAATAGACTTATTTAAAGAAATTTCTCAAATAAGAACACATAAATGCTGCTGGTTTATATCATAATACATCATGCAAAATACCTTAAAGGGAGAATATATAGTACTCAAGGTGAATGTAGAAGGCAATTACTATGCCAGGCTTCATGCTTGCAGCTATTACTACTGAAGGGAAATATGAGTTTGCTATAAACTTGTCCAATAGGTCAAGTGCACTGGGTCAAAGTATGTGGTTGAAGAGTATGACAAAGCCATTTCTAATGCTATGCAAGACGTAATGCTATTAGCTATCAGTGCTGTAGGGAATTACATTTTATTACTAACTTGGCATAGCAAGTAGCCAAAAGTGGATGGCCCATAAAATACAAAGGGCACTGGCACAGGGTCAAGAAGTTTGTTTGATGAGTATGTTAAGGACAATTATTATGCAGAGTTTCAAGCTTACAAGATGGGCATACGAATGAACAGACAGTCAGACAGAACATTGGACTCCTATATTGTAACGATATATGTAACGATATATATGTAGAATCTTCGTCATACACATGTATCTATGGAAACTGCTTTAATCCCGGATTGTTCCGAGACCTGTAATTTCCATTCGGCAGAAGGGACAGGAATGTGTCGAGTTCTCTAACTGCACTCCACACACAGTGCAGCATTTGTGTCCGCATGGTATAAAAAAAGAACATTTTGGCCGATCACAACATATGACACACTTGTCGTCGGGGACTTTCATGGTGACCTGAAACAGATAATGGTGCTGTGAACGCTCACCTGAGATCTGCTGTATATACAAATAAAAATGTTTAAATATTATGACAAAAAGCCCCAGTAAAGGGGCAAATAAAGCTCTGGGGCCATTTTTTTCTTCAGAATAATCAATATCCTGTCCATATAACATATAACTATAACATGGCCTGGTTGCTCACTTCACGAATGAGAGCTTAACGATATGAAAACCATTCCACGTGACCTTCCAGATGTGTAAACATCTGGCATGGCTGTTTCGGAGGCGAGAGAGCGTTTCGCTAAATCAAATGAGGAAGATTTGGAGAATTTGCTGGAACGTACATCGTCAGAAAACAGCAAAAATAAAAAATCTGTTCAGTAAAACTTCATAAATAGTGTAAAGATTTGGTTGGGAAATAAAACAGTTATTTCATGGTTGTGTGGAGTATAGTCAAAACCATTGCCCCTCGACACTGTGGACGACCCGATGCACTATTGCCCTCGGCCTTCGCCCTCGGGGAATAGTGCATCGGGTCGTCCACAGTACCTCAGGGCAATAGTTTTGACTATACTCCACACAGCCTATATTATTCTCTGGAATTTTAAAACCATTGAAATATACTTGAAACCATTAAAAACACAACTGATACAAATGTTATTTTTCTCACTTTGCACAATGTGACAAACTCTGTTTCTATTTACATCGATTTGCCTATCGTACAAGAATGTTTTAGCAAAACCTGAACTCAGCAGCACAGTTCTGTTGAAAATTTTGCTGAAAAATGTCACAATAATCAAATTTGATTTTCTACCCAAATCAAACCTCCCAATTCTATCCAATTCAATGTGGCAGTATTGTGCTTGGTCTTGACAACAAGAAAACGGTGTGAAAACAAAAATTGCAAGTGCTGGAAGAAACTGAAATTGATTTTTAAAGTTCATTTTTTTGTGAAAACTTTCCAAACCATTCGAAAAATGCTTAAAACTTCCATAAAACTGAATCAAGTCATAATTGGGAGCATGGGTTGTTAAACCATAAATTTCAGGTCTGTTTAATGACAACGTTTCTCGCCAAAAGTCTTACAATTTGGGTCGCCTCCAGTTTAAACACAATTTTTGATAGCCAGTTAAAACATCAAAACATCACAACAGCTATGTCTGGTTTTAATAGTATAGCAATATCAAAATTTCCAGAGAGTTTGAACCAAAAAGAACAAGGCATAAAGAAAATCTGACAACTTGAATAATGAGGCCATGTCGCTTTTTGTGTCCAAGTTCGGTGGTGTCCCTTTGTTGGTACGTGCATCAAGCTTATGACTGGGTTGGTTATTAGTGCTAGAAAGACATGGGCTTTATATCGAGACAAATTTAACCAGAGGACCAATGGTCGTGTAAACCCTCACCTGAGATCTGGGATATATACCAATAAACTTGGCAGGGTTTATTAAACTACAATGGGGTTAAAGTTTTTCATAACTTTCATTCCCTCTTCCCAAGGATGCTCCACATAAAGTTTGGCTTTGATTGGCCAAGCGGTTTCAGAGAAAAAGATGTTTGAATATTATGGAAATATGGAAACATGTATATAGCCCAGGGGCAGGGGCAGACAACCCCTGGGGGGCAATTTTTTAACTAAAATATAATTTTCTGTCCCTTTGTCTATTTCCAGTAAGTTTTAGCCATGAAATAACATTTTATCAATTTTCCCCATTCAAATGCATGGGCGACCTAAGTTGACCTTGCCGTTAAATAGGTCATGGTCATCCCAGGGTCATGATTTACATAAACTTTGTAGAGCTCCATTCCCTGATGCTTCATGCCAAGTTTCAAAATCATAGGCCTTCTGCTTCTAGAGAAGAAGATTTTCAAAGGTTTTTGCTATATATAGCCATGGCTGCCATCTTGGTCATGTGACCTTGACCATTTATACAAACTTTCGTTCCCCCGTCCTAAAGATGCTCCACATAAAGTTTGGCTTTGATTGGCAAATCGATTTCAGAGGAGAAGATCTTTGAAAAGTGTGAATGATGACAACGACGACGGACAAAGGAGCATGGGTATACTATTAGCTAGTCCTTCCGGTTCTCTGACGGAGTCGTCATGGAGCCTGATCCAAAAAAACTGGAGAGGACTAGGTTTCACATTTCAATCCCAAATTCTTTAAGATCAACGCCATCTTCTTGTCGATTTTAGACGATGACCTCTTAAATTGGCATATCGTCAAGGACGACGGCCGGACACATCCGGGCTCTAACGGAAACTGCTTGTGAAAAACTTGGCAGGAATGGGCGACCCTGTTACAGGTCGCAAAGGCTCTTGCTTTATCAGATTTCAATTGATCAAGCAGTTTGAAAGCCAGTTTGCTGGCCCAAAACATAGTCTTTCCTCCTCAACTTATTTTTTGTTTTGTTTGAATTGATGCTTTACGTCCCAGTCAACAGCAAAGGTCATGTCGGGACGTTGCCTCCATTTTTATGGGACTTTTACCCAACATTAGGGTGTCATGACACTCAAAATGTGCTTCATTAATATAACCACCCAACAAAGCCAATAAGGCTTATATGTGTGGGTAGTTTGACTAAACCACTTTTCCTGGGCAGGCTCATCCATAAGCGGTTAACCAGTAATCAGATGGTCTGTCAGAAGCTTTGCCTGGAGGCACAAGCAGCCCATCTATTTCTCCTTGGCCATAATGGGCGGGGGCCCATATTCCCACCCGACCACCCTATTATTTTTTGAAAATCCATCGACATTCAGGGGAGAAATTTGCCGAAAGGTCCCTCGAGCATCGAGTACATAGGCGGAATTGTGGCCGTATAATCTTTCAAGATGGCGGCCACTATTGGGTCTAACTATTAGCTAACCTGTGAGCCAAAGGCTCAGGTGAGCTAATAAAAATGCTAAAATAATATCAAGCCTATTGTACGGTTATTATATAACAGTTGCGTTTTTAATGGTTTTAAATATATTTACTAAATTGCACTCTGTTTGTTTTTGTTACTGTTTTGCTCAAGGAATGTTTAGATCAATAATTTACATACAGTGGGTGTGCCTGCCTCTACATGATGGAATGTTGCTAAACCATTTTCGGGCCACTGTGGACTTAGCGTAGTCGATGCTGTTTGTGCCATCTGGGCCGTCTGGGGAGTAGACACAATCTGAGTAACGGTACTGGTTCCCGGTTGTGACCAGTCATCAAGGGTTCTGGACGATCTCTGAAGACAAAAGAAACAATCGATTGCCCTAAGAACACACACTGTCTAAAAACTATTTTCATTGTAAAACTACAAAGGCATGATGATACATTCATCTAAAAAGTCTGTGCAAGAGAACTGGGCAGCAGAAATACCTTTGTCAGTGGCATATCCATTAATTACAAGTAGTTGACCTTAGTTCAGCAAATTCTAGTGTGGAAAGTCTACTGAATCACTCATATTGAAGTCACTTTCTTTGAAGGTATGAAAAACTTTTGAAGAGTTAAATTTAGCCCTTCTTCTTGGCCCCATTGTATAATTTCAAAATCTAAGTGTACCATATAATTGGAAAATTCCGCGTCGCCCTATTTTCGCGGAATTTCGCGGTAGGTCTTGATCCGCCAAAATTAAAAACCGTGAAATATTTTCTAAGTTTATCCAGAGTAGCAGTAAATAATCCACGAACGTCTTACGACGTTGCATAGCAGTAGTTATTTCCCTTAACAGCTTGAAATTTGAAGTCCAATAATACAGGTATATAACCTCCGGCAAGTCGTATTATGTTATCGATAGTTGCCATCTGACTACTATTGATAAATATTCACCTGAACATTGAATGCTCAATAAAATGTGGATAATGAATTTAATTCCCTGAGATTTATTTACCTGTTCAATGAACCTGTGCAATGAACAAAAGCGGTTCACTCACTTGTTTGAAAATGTTTGATGAAATAAGACTGGCAGTTTAAGAATTGGTTTAAATGTCTATTTTGCGTTTTTTTGGTGAAAAAATAAAGAAAGTATTCTGCCAAATCCTAATGGAGTTTTATCAGAATGTATTTCTCCATGGATTATAGATGAGTGCAATAAGCGGGTTAAACTATGTGTCCGTCTCCAACTGGATAATGGAAGTGTCAGGGACCAAAAAGATCCCAATTGTAAGAGGCAAATCACCGCTGTGTTTGTTACTTCATTGAACTACACTATGACCTTTGATCAATCAATACACCTCTCTATTTGCACACTGTTTTATCCGATTTCATGATATGGCCATGTCATGATAAAACCACCTTGACCTTTGATTTTGCGAAGATACAGATCAGGCTGCGTCATTAGTTTCAGGCTGCGTCATTAGTTTGCGAAAATTGCTTGCAATCCACAATAGAAACCAGAGGACCAATGGTCCTGTAAACACTCACCTGAGATCTGCAGCATATACCAATAAACATGTTTGAATATTATGGTATTTAATCCCAGTGCAGGGGCAGATGAAGCCCTTGGGCCATTTTCTTTTTCAGAATAATCAATATTTTGTCCATTTGCCAATTTCCTGCTGGCTTTTTCCTTCAAACGACATTTTAAGTTATTCCCATTCAAATGCATTGGCAACCCATGTTGACCTTGCCATAAACTGGGTCAAGGTCATCACAGGGTCATGATTTATATATACATTGTAGTACTTGAGCCATCGATGCTTCAAGCCAAGTTTCCTTGAAATCTGTCCACTGGTTCCGGAGAAGATTTTTACCATATATGGGCCTGGCGGCCATCTTGATCATGTGACCTGGATTATTTATATACACATTGATTACCCCATCCTTTAGATGCTTCACATAAAATTTGGCTTTGATTGGCCAAGTGGTTTCAGAGGAGCACATGTTTGAACATTATGGAGATATACAAGTATATTGCCCCGGGGTGGGGGCATATGAGCCCCTGGGGTCCATTTTTTGTCAGAATCATTAATAGTCAGTTCTTTAGCCCATTTCCTGCAAGACTTTCACTTTAAATGACATTTTAAAAGTTTTCCCCATTCAAATGCATTGGTGACCTATAGTGACCTTGCCATAAAATAGGTCAAGGTCATCACAGGGTCATGCTTTATATATACATTGTAGTGCTTTAGCCATCGATGTTTATGCCAAGTTTCATTGAAATTGGTCCAACGGTTCCAGAGAAAAAGATTTTTAAATGTTTTTACTATTTATAACCATGGCGGCCATCTTGGTCATGTGACCTGGATTATTTATATATACATTGGTTATCCCTTCTTATTGATGCATTACATAAAATTTGGCTTTGATTGGTCAAGTGGTTTCAGAGGAGCAGACGTTTGAATATAGTGAAGATATACATGTATATTGCCCCGGGGTGGGGGCACATGAGCCCCTGGGGTCCATTTTTTTTTCAGAATCATTAATATTCAGTCCTACAGCCCATTTCCTGCAAGACTTTCACTTTAAATGACTTTAAATGACATTTTAAAATCTTTCCCCATTCAAATGCATTGGCGACCTATGTTGACCTTGCCATAAAATAGGTCAAGGTCATCACAGGGTCATGATTTATATACACAATGTAGTGCTTGAGCCATCAATGCTTCATGCCAAGTTTCGTTGAAATCGGTCCACTGGTTCGGGAGAAGAAGATTTTTGAAGGGTTTTTACCATATATGGGCATGGCGGCCATCTTGGTCATGTGACCTGGATTTCTTATATACACATTGGTTCCCCCTTCCTATAGATGCTTCATATAAATTTTGGCTTTGATTGGCCAAGCGGTTTCAGAGGAGAAGATCTTTGAAATTGTGGACGGACGACGGACGGACGACGGACGCCGGATCATGGCCATCCTATAAGCTCACCTTGTGAGCCTAACGGCTCAGGTGAGCTAAAAACTGGGACAAGAACTGGGCCATACGTGCAGGCATATCTGTCTGTAAATTTTACAAAAATACAGTACTTTGTCATGCGTCGGCTCAGGTATAGCTTTGTTTGTTCAAGTGACCCTCTCCACGCTAAAAGATACCTTAAGGGGAAAAAAGGTACCTTTGTTTAGAATGATAAAAAAATTAACAATCGTTTTATTGCGTTTCAGGTACATTGGCTGGTGACTTCCTGCCTTCACAGCTAATACACAAAGTAACTAGTACATGTGTAGTGATTTCTGTTGTGCAGTGCGCAATGAGGATTTTATATAACTATTTTTATTGTCAACATCGGATTTTATTGGCTCTCACAATTCAATGAGTTCGTAATACCAGAGGACCATTGGTCCTGAGAACGCTCACCTGAGATTTGGCCTTTGTAACCAAAATGACCCTAACCTTGTATATGACCAATGTTAACCTTGCCCTAAAATAAGTCAAGGTCATCACAGGGTCATGATTTATAATTACATTGTTGTACTCTAGACCCCAATGCTACATGCCAAGTTTTGTTGAAATCGGTCTAGTGGTTCCGAAGAAGATTTTTAAAGGGTTTTTACCATATATGGGCATGGTGGCCATCTTGGTCATGTGACCTGGATTATTAATAAACACATTAATTCCCCCTTCCCATAGATGCTTCATATAAAATTTGGCTTTGATTGGCCAAGCGGTTTCAGAGAAGAAGATGTTTGAAAATTAAAGTATTATGCATGTATATTGCCCCGGGTGGGGGGGGGGGGCAGATGAGCCCCAGGGGTCCAATTTTTTCAGAATCATTAAAATTCAGTCCTTCTGCCCATTTCCTGCAAGATTTTTCCTTAAAATGACAATTTGACAGTTTTCCCCATTCAAATGCATTGGCGACCTAAGTTGACCTTGCCGTAAAATAGGTCAAGGTCATCACAGGGTCATAATTTATATACACATTGTAGTACTTGAGTCATTGATGCTTCATGCCAAGTTTCGTTGAAATCGGTCCAGCGGTTCCAGAGAAGAAGATTTTTGAAGTGTTTTTACCATATATGGGCATGGCGGCCATCTTGGTCATGTGACCTAGATTTATATACACATTGGTTCCCCCTTACCATAGATTCTCCATATAAAATTTGGCTTTGATTGGCCAAGCGATTTCAGAGGAGAAGATCTTTGAAATTGTGGACGGACGGATGACGGACGGACGCCGGAGCATGGGTATACTATAAGCTCACTTTGTGAGCCTAACGGCTCAGGTGAGCTAAAAATGGTTTTAATTTTGCTAATCTTGTCATGTGGCCCTTTATGCTTCAGCGTTGCCCAATTTTCGCGGACGTTTACATCCGCGAAAATTAGAAATCGCAAATATTAATCCTCATGTTTTTTAACCATAACCCTGAAAATTTGGCGACGCCAAATATTTCCATTATACGGTATTTGAAATGCATGTAAGGTGATAGATCATGTGGTATTCCTCAAAATGTCAAAAACGTAGCTGAACAGTGTAGTTTCTGTACAAGCTATTTCAAAACTCAGATTTAGACATTTCTTATGCTGTGGCTTGATGTACAGAAGAATAAAGCAAATCTTACCGATCGTTTCCAAGGAGGTGGAACTTCAAGGTCATCAGATTCTTCTGATGTACTGAGAGAAGCAAAGTCAGTGAACTGCAATAAAAGCAGAAAACATCTGACAGAATTTCTATGTTTGTACTATTCTTTCCTGTACCGAAAATATAATCTAATATTTTTAATACTAATAATATTAATACTGCTTTTAGAAATGGCAAACATTACCTAATTTCTGCATAATTTTCCACATTTTTACAAAGCTTCAATTTTTCTGCGATCTGATGAAAATTCGCAAGCATTTCTCCGTTTTTCAATGCGGGCGTAGCACAGTATATCAGAATGGCAGTAAACACGTTAGGATAAAACACGATGATCTAAAATTAGATACGAGATGGCAAATGTGTGTATTTGCTTGCACATAAGATTGCCTGCAAACTGATCTCAAATCCATATACATGTATTTTTCATCATTCTGATTTTTGTACAAACCCTATCAGAGGAATGAAACATTAGGAGAGCTAAGGCTTAATAGCCTCCACCGTCTTTCGGATGAGATACTTGACCGAGGTATCGTCTACATATGACTCAAGGCCTAAACCTTGATGTTAAAAACATGATATCAAGTTATCAACCAGCCAGCAAGTTTCTGCATCGCAAACAGTAAAGCGATGGACTACATTTATTTCTTAATACCCGATGAACTCAAATTTAGCCTGTGCGTGAGAAAACCAACAATTTGAATTTTGACCAGGTTTGATACAAATTGGTCTGTACAGTCACAGAAGCAGGCTAGAAGCTTAAAATTTGGTTAAGAATGAGAAGGTTGTACTGTCCGTGTAGCGAAAACAAAGGCGCTGTTCAGCTTCACAGTAAATGCGTATGCAGATTGTTGGTTTTCTCACGAGGTGGTTCAATTCATACATTTCGTCAACAGTTGAACACCGGTATGAAGCGCCAAGCCATGCTGACAGTGCCAGGGTTTCTAGATCTACCACATTCGTGGTGCATACTGGAGTAACAGTAGTAGTCTGAAACGTAAGCTTTGTCTTGACATTACAGAACAATACTGTATGTGGTTATTTATCCTTAGTTCGAACAATCAATTTGGCCTTCATAAACAAATCTTGTAAGCAGATATAAGCATACATTTTTACCTGTATTTTCTATGCTGACTTCAATAAGAAATGCAACTGTTACATCTGTAACTACAAGTTATATTTGCGTTGCTTTCAGCATACAACAGGGTTCCCACGCTCCAGCGGTTTCAAAATTCCCTGACATTTCCCTGACTTTTCCCTGACAAAAATCTTATTTTCCCTGACATTCCATCGACGTTTCAATCCAAAGTCCCCTTCTTATTCAATAATACTAAAGCTAATGGTTTGCATGAAATATCTATTAAGATACATGTAACAGCTTTAAAATTGCTCACATGGAATGTACTTATTGTGAACAAACAAAACCCTTATTATCTGATTATTGTTAGTTTTTATCCAGCTTCTTTTGGAATGACTGCGAAGAGCATGTTTCTAATACTATCAGAATATCAGACTACATGTAAACATGATGCAATGAACTAAAATCATTCAAAAGGAGTTCCACCTCTACATTTGCATTGCTTGAGGTAAGGCAGTCCCTGCTGATCATCCCAGTCAATGACTTTTCACTCCTGCTTGGACAGACAGCGGCTCAATACGAATCAAAACAGAGCATATATTCTACATTATATTGAACACATTTAAGTGATGCAAAATTTGAACCAACACAGGAGGCAATCCATTCTATTTTTATTGCTCTTTAAACAATATCAAAGTTCTAAAAGAATTTACATGAACTCTTTTATATAAATATAAGGCTTAAAGCAAAAAGTTAAACATATGAGTCTGCCTTAATTAGCTTCGAAAAAACTGGCACACATGAAACTAGATCCCAATGGATGAAAATTCCCTGACAGTCTGCTCAAAATTCCCTGACATTTCCCTGACTTTTGCCTTATTTTTCAAAATTCCCTGACACTCATCAAAATTCCCTGACATTTCCCTGACTTTTGCAAAATTCCATTTTTCCCTGACTTTTCCCTGACGCGTGGGAACCCTGTACAATGAGATAGAAGCCACTGCTTACCCGTTTTTGCACTACACAAGATACGATGCATTCAGAAAACTGCTTCCAGTGAGTTGGAAATATAAGATACGTTCATTAATCGTTCTGCAACTTCATGAGAATTATTAGCGAAACTGTAAGGTTTCTTATGCAAGGCAGTATATCAGATGTAGACATTTACGTGTGAGCTATTATTATCTGCTTGGTCTATAAATACTTCAAAATGTAATGCGAGGTAAATATAACATGGCTGTTAAAGGAATACTTACTCCCGGGTGGCTGAAGGCTGAAATTTGATGTTTTATCCAAGAGATTGCAGAAAAAGTCAAGCTTTGTAAAATTTTTGAAAATTATGCAGAAATTAGGTAGTATTTTTCTAAATACATATCTTAAGTTTGGATTTAGTATAATGTAAATAACTTTGAAAAAAGGCCCGATTTTCGTTGGCGTTATAATTCTGTTCAGACTATAATACATGACTTTTTCAGTTCTGGAATTAAGGAATTAAAACTAGCACAAAAAACACTACCAGCAATTTACTATGTTCAACAGTAGTCAGTAAGTTCATAATGTGTTACATGTACAAAAATATCTTTTATAGTGTATAAACAATACATGGACAATCACTTTGGAGATCTTTTGGATCTTATATGGGCAATATGTGAGAATAGTAAGCCAGAGCATTGGTTGGAATACTACCTAATAAATTGCAAGCCTGATGTCTCTATTGAGTGGTGAAATAGAAATTTGTATCACATCAATCTAACCACTATTTTACCTTTCTTTTGGTCATTAGGTATATCCTGGCCCGTCCCCCAGTTGTGAACTGTTTGCAGAAGTCTTCAACTTTGAACGATTCCACTTGAATAATTTTTTGTTTGGAGGTACCAAGCATAACATCAAATTGGTCGATTCTTCCTTTTTGGTTCCTTCCAAATGGGAAAAACTTGTCCTGGACTTTTCCTAGAACTGTGGCATAGTCAGCATCTGTAATAAAATTAACATTGATAAGCGTAAGTAATACATAATGCATCAGTCATTTGTATCTCCGGGGATAGCTGGGACTCGGCGGGGCTAAAGTGCCAGGTTCTAACCTCTGATGAGTCCCGGCAGTGCCGGGAATTTGCCAGGGCTTTACTTTCCCGCCAATGTATGGTCACATTAATTCAAATTAGATGTTAATTGTATTTTTAACATTTGATTACTTTTATGGGCCTTATTTAATTTGCAAATGTACAGGAAATGTACCTGTACATTTACACACAAATTCAAGCACCTCTCATGTTTTTAGTTTCATCAGAACAACTCCCAACTGTTGTTCCCTCGGGGAGCCGGGACTTTTACCAGGGATTTTACCGCAAATCTGGCCCCGCAGTGCCGGGCTTTTACCAGGGCTTTAAAAATTGAAAAGTTAAAAGCCCGGCTATTCCCCGGCCCCAGGGGGTGCCGGTGCCGGAGCTACAAGTGACTGGTGCATAACATCCAAGTCAACAGTGAGCATTTTCATCCACAATGTCCAACACTTCATGGGTGGATGCTTAACCAGTAAAACGGACAATAAGTGTGCCTTGCTGCTCAAGCACACAAAACAAGAGAACCAATACCACACATGGAGATTTCCTCCTTTAAAGGTCAGATGATGATTCCCCTAGTGCACTGGCTGTTTGGGCCCCAGGGACATGGTTGGCAAGATTTATGATAAGAGCTGTCACGGGACAGCATAGCTCGCCTCACTTGTGCTTTGCCACTAAATCTATTAAAATGTATGACCCCATGACCTTGAACTCAAGGTCACTCAGGTGGGTCACCATGGTACAACAATATCTACCAACATGCATAGTATCAACTTGATAAATCTACATATTAAAGAGATAAAGACTTTTATCATATATTTACTACAAAGTATGTTATTTTACATATGCGATACAGGCAAGAGCTACATGTTGTACTTGCACATATCGTGACATAGTATCTCCAAAGCAGTATCAGTTCAAAAATTGTCAGAACTGGTATCACTTCCTAGGGAGAAAAAGCCGCATCGGCATCTGATTGGCTAATTCTGTTCTATTCTATCTATTAGGAGCGCTCAGTGTTTAAAACATTAATCATGCTGACAGTCAGACCCCATCTTGAAAACACGGTTCATAATTGAGCTGCGTCATGAAAAAACAGCAAGTTTCTGAACAGGTCTGACACAAACCGAGCTGCACTGAAAAAGGCTGGAAATTTTTGGATTTAGAAAGTTGAAGAATTGTACTATTCCTGTAGTGTAAACAAAGGTGCTAATGACCTTTGCAGTTACCATACGTTATACATATATGCATATTGATATTGCCACGGGGTGGAGTCCATTTTTTCCAGGATCAGTGATATTCAGTTTTACTGCCCATTTCCTGTAAGATTTTCACTTTAAATGAAATTTTAACAGTTTTCTCCATTCAAACGCATTGGTGACCTATGTTTACCTTGCTGTAAAATTTGTCAAGGTCATCCAAAGGTCATGATTTATAAACACACTGTAGTACTCTAGTCTGCAATGCTACATGCCAAGTTTCATTGAAATCAGTCCAGCAGTTCTGGAGAAGAGCTTTTACCATATACGGGCAAGGCATCCCATCTTGGTCATGTAACCTGGATTATTTATATACACTCTGGTTTCCCATTCTATAGATGTTTCATTTGACAGTTTGGCCAAGTGGTTTCAAAGAAGAAGAACTTTGACCAGAGGACCAATGGTCTTGTAAAAGCTCACCTGAGATCTGAGACTAAAAATGGTCATATAAATGTATACCCGCCCCATTGCAGGGTCAGAATAACCCCTAGGCTCAATTTATTTTTCAAAATCATAAATATGCTGTCCATTTGCCCATTTTTCAAGTTTTTTCTTCAAAGACATTTCAACATCTTTCTGCATATATATATATATTGTGAGCTTAGTTGACCTTGCCTTAAAATTTGTCAAGGCCATCTCCCAGGTTCATGATTTATATATACATTATAATATAGTACACTAGTCCTAATTGCTACATGCCAACATTGCAATAGATTCAGCAATTCCGGATAAGATTTTTGAAGGGTTTTTTACCTTGTATGGGCATGGGGCAATCTTGGTCATGTGACCAAGATTATTCATAAACATGTTGGTTTCCCCTTGTTTTAGATGCTTACTATAAAATTTGAGTTTGAATGGTCAAGGAGTTTCAGAGATGATCTTTGAAAATGGTGAATGACGGACGGACAACGGACAGATGCCAGGTGCCTGCCTATCCTATAAGCTCAACTGGGAGCCTTTGGCTCATGTGAGCTAAAAAGCTCAGGGTCTCTTGGTTCCAAAGATAGTTTATTTGAAATTTGGGATTTTATCTCATGTCAGAATATAAATTACTTCAGCTATGCTCTTTAGACACGTCAAGTTGTTCCAGAAACTCTTGATTCTTACTCTAACACTACCGCTCCTGAGTTAGTATGATTTGTGTTTTGTGTATCACAAAAAGTCTTACACTGAACGAAACTATATGTATGTCTCAGGACACGATTTCAATTTACAGTCAATCAAAATATTCTTACCAACTGGAAATTTCAGTGATAATACGCCCCCTGTTGTGTCGTTCTTTGAAGATCTAACTTGGCAGTATTTGCCTTGTGAGAACCTATAGTTCATCCACCCACAATGCAATGTAGCTGTCTGGGATGCATTTCTGAAAATATAATCAAGTAAAAAAAAATAAAATATTACTACCAGATGCCCATGGACCATGAAGCTCACCTTAAGTTTACAGCTCTCAGCATTGCTTATTTAAATGCAAAATTTATGGCTAAAGGACTATTAAATCAAGCAATTAAAATGAAATGGCATATCCAGCATAGGGGACTATCTTAGTTAGCCTATACTTTTAAAAGGAGTTAAAACACGGGGATCGTACAGAAATGGGAAAGCAAAATTCCAAGAGTTTTCCAAGACTTTTCCAGGACATTTCAAGGCAAATTTTTTTTTAAGGACTTTTCAAGACTGCCCTTCATTTTCAAGTACTTTTCAAGCCTGTATGAACCCTGGAAAAGACTTGATTTCCGTACTGTAATCTAAAGTTTGGCAGTTGATCACTTTCAAATGTGGACCATGGATGCAGGATGCCATCCTATAAGCTCACATGATTGTGAGCCTTTGGCTCAGGTGAGCTAACAAGTAGCCCAAAGGCAAGGATCACTCATTTGAAAGTCAAGAAGTACAGTCACTGGACAAAAGAATAGTTGGGGGTTTTACCATATATGGGCATGCCAGCAATCTTGGTAATGTGACCTGGAAACCTAACTTACATCAACAGAATATCTCTTAACTGAATTGTTTATCATTTTCAATTATAAGCCCATGGCAGATAATGAAGCCTCTGGGTGGAGCCTATATGGACCCCATAGGCACTGTTGGCAGGATTAATTAGTAGGAGAAAATACACCGATATAGCTTCCGGATGATCATAGTAGACTTACGTCACAGATTTACGCTATAAATATGAATGACATAACGGTAAATCTGTGACGTAGGTCTACTATGATTGTCCGGAAGCTATACACGTAATAATACGAGTAATTTTCAACGCATAGTTACAGCCCTTTGCTAACCCATGCACTGACTATTCTTTCCTTATTAAATGGCTGGTATATTGTTTTTGCCAAAATTTAAATCAAAAGTTTGAAATGATTCAAATTATTTTGTTCTTAGCGTTCCAAAATCCCAAATGAATTCACAAATTGAATATATATATGCTTAACTTTATGCCAATAGTATATAAAACATCTGTTGTTCAAATTAAAGTGATACCTTAATAAAAAAAAAATGGAACAACAAAATTTCAAAATTGTCCAAGATTTTGACCTCTATATAGCCCCAAACCCCTAGTACATGGATCCTGGGGTGGGATGCAGTGGCGGATTTAGATGGGGTTCAAGGGGTTCATTCGAACCCCACTTTGCAGCCAAATTATTTCATTTTCAGTTTGCTTTATATCTAATTATAGGCAAAAAGGGCAGTGAAATGAAATTATAGCAGGCTGCGAAGGGAAAGTAGCAGTGGTTTTACATTTTTTCATGTTGTGGTCCATTTACCTTTGGGGCTTCTTTTTTTCTAATCTCTCCACCAGTTTCATCAATTCATTCCTTGGGTTATCTGCAATTATAAAGACAATGTAATATACACAGGAGAATATCAAAACACCCATGGTCATGAAACTTCTCATCTGGTCAGATGGTTTAATGGATGGAAAAAAACAAGAGGACCGATAGTCCTGTAAATGCTCACATAAGATCTGGTACAATCGAACGCATGTCACATGCCAAGATTTTAAGTTATTTTTAAGGGTCAACATTTTGCCATTAAAAGTCCACTCAGAATGACGGTTGTGAGGTTAAGCTACCATGTAGATGTACAGCATAACAAACGAAACAGAACATTTTTGCTGATTTGGCTTGTGATTTATAATTTGGCCTTGTTTTCACTGTCCCAGATTGAGGTCCAAGTTCAAGCAAGTTTTTGTTTGTTTGAATTGATGCTTTACTTCCCAGTCAACAGCAATGGTCATGTCCTGTTCTGTTCTGTTCTGTTCGTCATGTGACCTAGATTATTTATATACACATTGATTCCCCCTTGGGGCCTTCCTACAGATGATTCATATAAAATTTGGCTTTGATTGGCCAAGCAGTTTTCAGAGAAGAAGATATTTGAATATTATGGTAATATTCATGTATATTGCCCCGGGGTGGGGGCGGATGAGCCCCTGGGGTCCAATTTTTTTCAGAATCATCAATATTCAGTTCTACCGCTCATTTTCTGCAAGATTTTTCCTTTAAAAGACAGTTTAACAATTTTCCCCATTCAAATGCATAGGCGACCTATGTTGACCTTGCCGTAAAATAGGTCAAGGTCATCACAGGGTCATAATTTATATACATATTGTAGTACTTGAGTCATCGATGCTTCATGACAAGTTTCGCTGAAATCGGTCCAGCGGTTCCGGAGAAGATTTTTGAAGGGTGTTTACCATATATATGAGCATGGCGGTCATCTTGGTCATGTGACCTAGATAATTTATATACACATCGGTTCCCCCTTCCCATAGATGCTCCATATAAAATTTGGCTTTGATTGGCCAAGCGGTTTCAGAGGAGAAGATCTCTGAAATTGTGAACGATGGACGCCGGAGCATGGGTATACTATAAGCTCAACTTGTGAGCCTAACGGCTCAGGTGAGCTAAAAATTATTTTCTCCAGCTTAATGTCAAACCTATTCCCAGTTATCTCACTTTTATAGTAATTTCCCAGAAATTTTAAATGAATGATTATTACATTACCTCTTTCAGCTGCTGTGGCTAGTGTAGAAGTGCCAGGCTCATCAATTCTCGGAGATTCTACAAATGAAAAAACATTCTGTATAATTTGGTTTTAGACTATCCATAAATGATGGATTTGTTGGCTAAATAATAAGTGGGCCAATTTTAGATAAAAACTGCATGCTAGAAACATTATCCCCTCTTCACCTTACAATACACGCTTTCCATACGCACAGGGGCCATTTTGAAAATTAAAAGGGCATTTTTTACAACATGGCCCTTTCCAATGGGTGCAAATTTTTCTGATTGCTTTACCGTATTTAAAAAGTTTTAGTTGGTACTTCGTTGTGTTGATTTAGGTGTCGAATATGTTGTAAAGAAAAAATATTGATATCTTTACTGTTGAATGGTACTTTACAAACAAGAACGCCACGGAGGTCTGTATTGCACCTGCATTAGGCAAAGATCAGAGGTGTGAAAAGTAGCTTGAGGGCAATATCGTAAAATTGGCAATTGATGAACTGTGAAATATGGGTCATTAGCTGAGTATTAGCATAGTTAAACTACACTTGACATGAAAGATTGTCAATGTCAATGAAGCTTGAAAAGTAGGTCAAGGGCACTGGGTCATAGTGCATGCTTGTGTAACGTACAGCCGAGCCAGGCCACAGCAAACCCCGTCGGTGGAAAAGCATGCTCACCCACCAAGGGTGGTTTACTGCGCTATATAGTCAACGCTTACTCGAATAACAAAGTTTCAAGTTTCTGAAGTCTGACCATTTATTTAAGAAACTCAAAAATCGGGCTTATTTTTTTTAATATCAGATATTTCATTGCCATATTTGGTATATGATTTTAAAATGAACCAGAGGACCAATGGTCCTGTGAACGCTCACCTGAGATCTGGAATATATACCAATTAACTTGGCAAACAACCACCCTGGGGATTTTTTTTTTCAAAAACATAAATCTTCTGTCCATTTGCTCATTGCAAGCAAGTTTCCTGCCATGACATGACATTTTCCCACATTTACCCATTCAAATGCATAGGCAACTGAAGTTGACCTTCCCGTAAAATATGTCTAGGTCACCCCAGGGCCATAATTTATACAACCTCTGAAAAGCTCCATTCACTGATGCTTCACACCAAATTTCAAGATCATATGCCTCCTGGTTCTAGAGAAAAAGATTTTTAAAGGTTTTTTCTATTTATAGCCATTGCGGCCATCTTGGTCATGTGACCTTGACTATTTATATAAACTTTTTTCCCCATTCCCAAGGATGCTCCATATGAAGTTTGGCTTTGATTGGCCAAGAGGTTTCAGAGGAGATGTTTCAATTTTATGAAAATATACATGTATATAGCCCCAGAGCAGGGGCAGACAACCCCCAGAGGTCAATTTTTTTTTTCCATAATTATTAATCATCTGTTCATTTGCCTATTCCCAGTACGTTTTACCCATTAAATATCAGATTACCAATTTTTGCCATTCAAATGCATTGGCAACCAAAGTTGACCTTGCCGTAAAATAGGTCAAGGTCATCCCATGGTCATGATTTTTATAAACTTTGTAGAGCTACAATCACTGATGCTTCACACCAAATTTCAAGATGGTAGGCCTTCTGGTTCTGGAGAATAATTTTGAGAGTTTTTTTCTATTTATAGCCATGGCGGCCATGTTGGTCATGTGACCTGGACCATTTAAATAAACTTTCATTCCCTTTTCCTAAGGATGCTCCACATGAAGTTTTGGCTTTGATTGGCCAAGCGGTTTCAGAGGAGAATATGTTTCAATATTATGGAAATATACATGTACATAGCCACCGGGCAGGGGCAATCAACCCCCAGGGGCCAAAATTTTTCCCATAAACATAAATTTTCTGTCCATTTCCCTATTCCCAGTAAGTTTTACCCATTTTTGTACCATTTTACCATTTTCCCCATTCAAATGCATTGGTGACCTAAGTTGACCTTGCTGTAAAACAGGTCAAGGTCATCCCAAGGTCATGATTTATATAAACTTTGTAGAGCTCCTGTCCCTGATGCTTCATGCCAAGTTTCAAAATCATAGGCCTTCTGGTTCTGGAGAAGAAGATTTTTAAAGGTTTTTGCTATTTATAGCCATGGCGGCCATCTTGGTCATGTGATCTGGACCATTTATATAAACTTTCGTTCCCCCGTCCTAAAGATGCTCCACATGAAGTTATGAAGTTTGGCTTTGATTGGCCAAGAGGTTTCAGAGGAGAAGATCTTTGAAATTGTGAACGCAACGGACGGACGGACGACGACGACGACGGAACGGACGGAGGTCGGAGGCTCGGAGCATGGGTATAGGGCCTACTATAAGCTCACCTGTGAGCTTATAGTAGGCCCTAGGCCCCTGGGGGTTGATTGCCCCTGCCCGGTGGCTGTCTGAAACCAACATTTTCAACAAACCAGAGCATCTCCGTCAGCCTCCAGTATCTTGGAATTTTGGCTACTTTTGGCGTTACATTTACATGGGCGAACCCAGTAGGACACAACAGCCACAAAAACCAATGATTAGATCTATTTTGTAATTCTTCCACAAAATACGTCCATTTGTCGCTTTTTGATTGACATGCTTATTATTGCCTGTGAATACAGATACCGCCCATAATTATAAACGATTATGCATCTGTTTGTTTGTTTGGAGGCTTAAAGTCCCAGTCAACAATTTTTCAGTCATGTCAGGACGAAGCCACCACTTCCTGGGTAACCAGTTCTCTAGGGAGTCAATGTGTCTTGCTCCAAAAAATTATATTGCAATTTTGTGAGGAAAAATATTTTTATTATTGACTTAACAGAGGTTTTAGATAATTTTGCAGGAATTCAGTTTTTATGATCAAATAATTTGGTACATGTAGTTTTTGCACATTGCTACTGAAAATGTGAAAGAGCATGTGATTATACCATGATAATTCAAGACCATGGTAGATTGTGTCGCAAGAGTTATCCAACAATGATGGCATTATGGCATTGAGGTCCGCATTCTACTGAAAGCAATATATAATATTTTAATTTCCCTACCTACCTGAGTCTAAAATGCTGGGTAGGTAAAGGACAAACAAACGATTTTTTAATTCAGGCCTGAGCATGAAATGTAGGTCAAGGGCACCGGGTCATAGTGTGTGCTTGAAGAGTATGTAAAGGACAATTACAATGCAAGGTTCCACACTCAGCTATCATAGGGGCAGAGAACTGAGCGATAATGCTAAGCTCAACAATTTGTTGACAGATAAAGGGACGGACTTCACAGACGGACTGATAGACGGGCAGAAATTGGGACTCCTTTATCGCACCCTGCTATAAGCAGGACTGGTGCGATAAAAATTTGGTTGAAATCATCATAATTCATCAATGCATATGTTAGCAATACGAAAAACATGAATTGTTGAATTTGAGCCACAAAATAGGCATTGCTTCAAGATGACCTACAAAAAGCTTGCTTTTGCAATCATCTGTCCAAGTTGTGTTCAGCATTTAAAGTAAATGTGGCGTCACCTATATAAAGTATAGATCTAATCTAAAAACATATTAGTTTTATTGGTATGCAACTTTTATTTTGTGTGGATAAACAAAAAGAGAAGCTCATAATAAATAAACAAATCTTGCAAACCGATTCGCTCCCAACAAAATTCACCATTTTCTTAATTTCCTATATGTTATATAAATGCACTAGTCATTTGTAACCACGGCCCCCCAGTCCAGGGGAATAGCGGGGACTTTGACTTTTGGTCCAGGCCGTCCAGCAAATCCCCGCTAAGAGCCCCACCCTGCGGGGACTTCTTGTTGGTAAAACCACTGCTCTTTTCCCGGGTAGCCTGCTATATTTTATTTCACGGCCCTTTTTGCATATATAAGGCAAACCCCGGGTATTTCCCCCGCACTGCCGTGGCAAAATTTTGGTCAAAGCCCCGCTCATTTCCACGGCTATCCCCCGCCCTCCCCCGGTACTGGGGGGGGCCGTAGTTACAAATGACTAGTGCATTACAGTTTAGTTCGCTTTATGGAGTTTTAACAAGTACTGTTATGAACGCCAGACCAGTGTCCATATATATCTTCTCCACTGGGGGACATACATGTATTACATTTGTAAATCAGGTAAAGTTATTCAACAAATGAAATCATTTTAATGAAAAATTACCTGGGCTCCATATCTCATCCTCCCGAAGTAGAATTAGGATTGTGTTTGCAGTTAGGCTGGAGTAGAAATCATTGTCCACTTCCGTCCCACATTGATTAAGGACTAAAGTAATTTGGTCTCCTGGAGCAACTTCAAATTTCTGTCTACCTACAATCAATAATGATTTTGAATTAGAAGTAGCTATCTACCTTCATCTAGGGCCATCCTTAAAAATATGTTTGTTTGCAATTGCCTACCAACGGGTCAAATGAGTGGGTAGGTAGGTCGGATTTATTTTTTTTACCATGTGGAAATATTTAATGTTGTTGTTGTTTTTTTTTTAATATAAAAATTTGGTGCTAAAATCTCATGGAAATTTTAACAGACATCATGAACAAATGCAGACATGCCTACTGTAGGTTAATTCCCCAATGGAAATCAAAACCCAATAAAGAGCTTATAACTTGTAAAGTATTCTTAATCTTCATTCGCCATGCCCCTACGAGCACATACATTTTCTTCCTGAAATGCATGTCATGAAAAATAAGAGCTGTCGCAGGACAGCGTGCTCGACTGCTTCTGACCTTTGTCAAACATTAGGCCAAACCCGACCGGTAACCCAAAGCATTATGCTCATACATCTTTTTGCCTTGATGCGGTAAGGCAAAATCACTGAACCATGAAAGTTAACTATAACTACCTAAGATTTAAAGGTCTCACTCATATTGTGAAAGAAGTGTGTTCACATACCAACTCAGTGCCAAGACACAAGGCAAAATCACTGAACAATGAAATAAGGTCACACTGACCTATATTTCAGGGTCAAAGCCTCAAAGGTCTAGTGATACTTACTCATAATGTGAAAGAAATATGATCATATACCCATTCAGTGTTGAGATATAAAGCAAAATCACTGAACCATGAAATTAGGTCATAGTGACCTATAAGTATGTTTGGGTTAAAGGTCTGGTCATACTCATTCATAATCAGATAGAAGTATGAAAAAATACCAACTGAGTGTCGAGATATAAGGCAAAATCACTGAACCATGAAATTAGGTCACAGTGACCCAGGAATACTTTACGGTCAAAGGTCTTGTCATACTCATACATATCGTGAAAGAAGTATGTTCATATACCAATTGAGTGCCGAGATATAAAGAAAAATCACTGAACCGTGAAATAAGGTCATATTGACCTAGGACTACTTTAGGGTCAAAGATCTTGTCATACGCAAACATAGTGTCAAAGAAGTTTGTTCATAAACTACTTGAGTGCCGAGATATAAGGCAAAGTCACTGAACCGTGAAATTAGGTCATAGTGACCTATAAGTATATTGGGGTCAAAGGTCTGGTCATAATCACTCATAATCTGAAAAAAGTTTGAAAATATTCCAATTGAGTGTCAAGATGTAAGGCAAAATCACTGAACCGTGAAACTAGGTCACAGTGACCTAAGACTACTTCAGGGTCAAAGGTCTTGTCATACGCAAGCATACTTTGAAAGAAGTTTGTTCATAAACCATTTGAGTACCGAGTTATAAGGCAAAATCACTGAACCGTGAAATTAGGTCACAGTGACCTATAAGTATATTGGGGTCAAAGGTCTGGTCATACTCACTCATAATCTGAAAAAAGTATGAAAATATACTAATTGAGTGTCAAGATATAAGGCAAAATCACTGAACCGTGAAATTAGGTCACATTGACCTAGGACTAATTCAGGGTCAAAGGTCTTGTCATACGCAAACATACTTTGAAAGAAGTTTGTTCATAAACCATTTGAGAACCGAGATATAAGGCAAAATCACTGAACCGTGAAAGTAGGTCACAGTGACCTATAAGTATACATGTATTGGGGTCAAAGGTCTGGTCATACTCACTCATAATCTGAAAAAAGTATGAAAATATACTAATTGAGTGTCAAGATATAAGGCAAAATCACTGAACCGTGAAATTAGGTCACAGTGACCTATAAGTATATTGGGGTCAAAGGCCTGGTCGTACTCACTCATAATCTGAAAGAAGTAAGAAAATATACTAATTGAGTGTCAAGATATAAGGCAAAATCACTGAACCATGGAAAGTAGGTCAAACGACCCTTACCGTCATGACACACAAGTCAGTGTCACAAAGTCAAAAGATGAACGACCAACCATCTTCCTAAGTTGTTTCTATTAAGAAATAAAAAGAAAAAAAATTCGGGGAGTTCTAGATTTTGACCTCTAGCCACGCCCCCCTGACTCCGACCCAGAGGTCCGATGTCATGGAACCTAAAGTGTATGAAGTATGAATGCTTTATGATAAGTTGTTGTCAAGATATGGACTCCTTGTAAAAGTTACATAGCAGTACATCTATTTTTTACAGTGTTCTAGTTTTTAACCTCCAGCCCCACCCCCCAGGCATGGTCCGAGAGACCCTATGCCATGAAATGGAACTCAACCCTACAGGGTACCTATGGTCCGAGTATGAAAGCCCTCTGATAAAAAGTTTTCAAGATATAGACTTCTAGAATACTTTATCACAGAAAAGCCATTATTATTAATGGTGTTCTAGATTTTAACCTCTAGCCCCACCCCCTGGCATGGACCCAGGGATCTGATGCCATGGAATGAAAGCCGACCCTACAGGGTGTCAATGGCCCAAGTATCAATGCTTTCTGATGAGTGGTTGTCAAGATATGGACTTCTAGAAAACTTTAACACAAGAATTGCCATTTTTGAAGGTGTTCTAGATTTTAACCTCCAGCCCCACCCCCTGGTCTGGACCCAGGGGCCCGATGCCATGGAATGAAAGCTAACCCTACAGGGTATCTATGGTCCAAGTATGAATGCTTTCTGATGAGTGGTTGTCAAGATATGGACTTCTAGAAAACTTTAACGCAAGTGTGACGCGCACGCGCACGGGAACGCGCACGGGAACGGGAACGGGAACGGGAACGTGGACGACCGGGGTGACTGCAATAGCTCTATGCACTTCGTGCAGTCGAGCTAAAAAGATCATTTGGAAAAGCTAAAAAAAAATTTGTGTAGGGGGAAAATGAGTGGGTAGGTAGGCAATTGCAAACAAACAAAATTTTATTTTAGGCCTAGCCTGCTACACAATTATGCATCAGTCATTTGTAACCACTGCCCTCCCAACTACGGGAAAAGGTGGGGACAGCCTGGCTAAAGTGTGGGGAATTAGTTTTTCATTGTCCCCACCATGATGGGGAAGAGGAGGGGTTTACCACAAGCAGATTTTTGTTTGCTTGTTTGAATTGACGCTTAATATCCACAGTGGTCGAAATTAGGATGTTTCTTCACTAGCCCGAACCCTTATATCTTTAATTATTTGTCTTGATTTTCAACAAGCCAGGCCTATATAGATATTGGGCTGAACTGTGAAAAACTACTGGCCCAACTTGGCTAGTGTCGGGCTATCGGGCTTGTGCTAATTTCGATCACTGTGTCCAAGTCAACAGTTGAACAGCTAAGCTCATGCCCGGACGTTGCCTCCATTTTATGGAACTTTTACCAAAAAATAGGATGTCATGACATCCAAAAAATGGACAACCATGTTTTGTTAAATGGCACCACAATTTTTGACAGTCTTTAAAATGGCCATGGTAGAAGATGGTCAGGGACCATGGTAGAAGATGGCCAGGGACCATGGTAGATGATGGTCAGGGACCATGGTAGAAGATGGTCAGGGACCATGGTAGAAGATGGTCAGGGACCATGGTAGAAGATGGTCAGGGACCATGGTAGATGATGGTCAGGGACCATGGTAAAAGATGGTCAGGGATCATGGTAGAAGATAGTCAGGGATCATGGCAGAAGATAGTCAGGGACCATGGTAGACGATGGTCAGGGACCATGGTAGAAGATGGTCAGGGACCATGGTAGAAGATGGTCAGGGACCATGGTAGAAGATGGTCAGGGATCATTAGTGTTGGGTATCGGTTGCGAAAATCACTATCGATTATCGGAGCACATTAGTCGATTGATTATCGATTGTTCAATCGAAATGTTCCCCTTACATTAACCAGTGAAGTGATTAAAAATGCTCAGTATTTGACAATGTAGTGACAAGTCACTGCATCATGCCCCTTCTCTGTATTTAAATTGAACATAGCTAATATATTAAGGCCACATTTTCTACAAATGATAAAGTGACCATGTGATAGAATATTGCTGTAGCACATAGCATAGAAAAAACCTAACTATAAACTGTGAAGACTGTCAAGTGATGCTTTAATAAGTGAATATTAACAATGCATTCAAGTCTAAATGAAGGCAGACATAAGGAGGCATTACTGTGACAAATGAATTGAATTTGTAACAACCTTTTATGTTAGTAAATGTTTTTACTATACACTCATGTATTTAATTTCGATTAATCGATAGTGGAAAATTCCAATCGATAGCTACCGATAGAAGCTAGATTCCGATAGTTATCGATTATTTCGATTAATCGGCACAACACTAGGGACCATGGTAAAAGATGGTCAGGGATCATGGTAGAAGATGGCCAGGGACCATGGTAGAAGATGGTCAGGGACCATGGTAGAAGATGGCCAGGGACCATGGTAGAAGATGGCCAGGGACCATGGTAGACGATGGCCAGGGACCATGGTAGACGATGGCCAGGGACCATGGTAGAAGATGGTCAGGGACCATGGTAGAAGATGGTCAGGGACCATGGTAGAAGATGGTCAGGGACCATGGTAGAAGATGGTCAGGGACCATGGTAGAAGATGGTCAAGGACCATGGTAGAAGATGGCCAGGGACCATGGTAGAAGATGGTCAGGGACCATGGTAGAAGATGGTCAGGGACCATGGTAAAAGATGGTCAGGGACCATGGTTGAAGATGGTCGGGGACCATGGTTAAAGATGGTCGGGGACCATGGTAGAAGATGGTCTGGGACCATGGTAGAAGATGGTCAGGGACCATGGTAGAATATGGTCAGGGACCATGGTAGAAGATGGTCAGGGACCATGGTTGAAAATGGTCAGGGACCATGGTAGAAGATGGTCAGGGACCATGGTAGAAGATGGCCAGGGACAATGGTAGACGATGGTCAGGGACCATGGTAGAAGATGGCCAGGGACCATGGTAAAAGATGGTCAGGGACCATGGTAGAAGATTGTCATTTTAACGACAATCAAGAACTGTGGTGCCATTTAACAAAAACAAAACATGGCCATGGTTTTTTCATGTATAACCATGAACTACCATAGTCAATGGTATTCCATGGTAGTTCATGGTCATACAACCATATAACATCCTCATTCCTGATGAACTATTGTGGTTAAATAAAATTTAAATTAAGTCCATGGTCACCGGCACAGTTTTTTTTAAGTCTTGCATTGCTAATGCAGACTATGTACACACTTCTTAAAACAGTTGATAAATGTCATTATTTTGGAACATGAATGTAAACTGTCAGTTTGAAAATATGGATATAACATCTTCCCCAGTATGTATACAGTGAAAAGTCCATTTTGTTTCAAATAAAAAAAGGATACTGAATGGGAACTATCTTTTGCCATAGAAACTATTCTGAGTTTATAACCAATCTGACCCAAAACCTAAATGCAGCCTTTCCTTCACATCAGTGATGACACTTTTGAGCCTCTTTTTCTACCATAGTGATCGAACCATGGTCAAGTTCAAACACAGAGATGAATTTTATGAGAGCCGATCATAGTCATCCATGGTCCACGATGGTCGAGCATGGTACAGACAAATTATTTTCATGGTATTTGATGGTTGACCATGAAAAAACATGGTCAACCATCAAAAACCATATGGTCTCTATTTCTCTTGGGCAATAAGCTAAGAATTGGTTTGATTGAGACTTTACGTCCCGGTCAACAATTTTTCCATCATTTTGGGAAGGAGCCATCACTTCCTGGGTAGGTAACCAGTACTTGCGGGACCTTAAAGTGTTTTTGCTCAATAATTATGAATAACCACTAAACGGCGCTAGTGGGGTTCGAACCCAGGACGTCTCGCTCCGGAGTCCGACACTCTACCACTGAGCTACTGTGCTCCCCAATAAGCTAAATAGAAAACACGTACCAAAGACAATCGGATGTCAATAGGCTATCGTCTGATAACACCTGACCTTGTTAAGACCATGCCTAGCATGTGTCATACTAGATTTTAGCACTTTCCCTATATCAGAGAGAGAGAGAGAGAGAGAGAGAGAGAGAGAGAGAGGGAGACTTGTGACCAAATATCTATCTATCTAATATGATTAAGCAGGTGGTACAAACCAGAGGACCAATGGTCCTGTAAACGCTCACCTGAGATCTGCTGTATATATGAATAAACATGTTTGAAAATCATGGAAAGCAGCCCCAGTAAAGGGGCAGATGAATTAAGCCCTGACAGGGCCCCAGATAAGGGTAGTATTTGAGTATTTTACTACTCTGTAAACAGCAAATACTCCTCCATGTGAAAATTAATGAGTATCATTTACACATACATTTTCTCAAATACTCCTTGAATCAAAACTGTGTGTGTATGTTTCTCACCAAAGGGTTTAAGAAATTGTCATTTTGACATCGAAAATAAGAAAATGTGTACATGTTTGTACTAGATATGACCATGTCATACTATTGTTGTCAGCAGACAAATGATCACATTCACTTTTTAAAAGAATGCTGACGGATACTTTTTTGTTCTGTTTTACAAGTTTTCCTTATGTATGACATGGCTAAACTAGGCGAGCACACCACTTTTTAATGCATTTGGAAACAAGAGTTAAAAAATTTAAATCAAAATTACAGCTTAAAAATGACCACAAGAAGGCCCCAAATTGCTTCTCAGTAGTGACTCCAACTGTTTTTTCAAACTCAACTTTTCTGCTCAGCTTTTACAAAAATGGTGTCTCCAGTCCTCTAGAAATATAAAATTACATCAGTTTTCCACAAAGAAGTTCATTTAAATGAGAAACTATTCAGTATTGCCTTGACAACAGCCACATGCACTAAATCCTTCACCATTGTTGACAATGACTGATAGTCTCAAACCAAAAACAAAACCTTGCAATTCATTTTTACTTTTATTGTTCTATTGCAAAATATTGCATGAAATAGTTTTTTAAGTAGGCAGACAGCCAAATTAAATGTTAGAAAATTGTTCAATTTGAAAAATAATAAAAAAAAATCAAAAGGTCAAATAGTCTCAGAGCCTGGGTCAAGCAGTGACCTGTAAGTGACCTCACAGGTTCCCAGCTATGCAATGGACATGGCCATGGAGCAAGGTACCAAATCCAATATGGCCACTGAGCAAGGTATGAAAACGAAGTAAACAAAATTTATTTTGGCTTGCGCTTCAATGTGCTGCTATGTATTCATTTCAAACTGGTCACATATTGTTTCTAACATGCACAGCTTCGTTCTATCACATACGGATTGATTCGGAATGAAAATGCGAAAAAAAATAAATTTTCAATCAAGTCATCGCAACAGAGATAATCATCGAAAATGGTACTTGCTGATACATTTATTCATTTATGGATAAGATCCACGAGAAAGAAAAACATCAAAAGTCAATTTTAATGTCAAAACCACGCACTTCCAGTTGACACGATTTGACTAAGAAAAACACTGGGTTATTCCGCCTGATTTCCGGTTCCCGGCTTTTACTGATCTCACTATTCTCAGACACTGACTGTCTGTCTGTCTGCATTTTACGCCCTACAATCAATTTCTGATTATTATAGGGAGGTGTACATCTGTACACCCCGGGGTGTTTGCTGAATGAGCCTACAGATAACCGCTGTAGATTACCGTAGGGTTCTTTAACCTGCACAGGGGGTGGCTGTCCCTGCACAGGGGGCCTACAGTTACAGTCGAGTCCCCTAACATTGCGCGGCCCGCAACATTGCGCATATCGCATGCCAACCAGATTTCAAACAATATTGGACTACCAACGCTATTTTCTCGTATGTTAGACCAACAAGAGTGTACAAGATTAATTAAAAGACAAAACTGATTTTCCTTCATTTCTGAATGAATAATTTAGCACCATTGTGTGATTTTGTTTAACTTTGATATACTGTGTGGTGACATTTTTGTGCCACCATACACAGCATGATTTTCATTGAATTTTCCTGTTTATAACTTGTCACGTGGATGTCATATGTATTGGCAGAAATGCAACTGCTGTGGATAATTTGCAGGTTAATTCCTATAAAATATACATTTGAATTAGCAGTGCGCAATGTTAGGGGACAAATTGCCTCCATGTTTTTCAAAGGGGTGCATATGTTAAGCCACAATATTTCTAAAGCTGATAGAAATTGCTAACATTTTATACTATGATATTTCAATTATTGAACCAATAAAACGTCTCATGGTAAGTGATGTTAGTCAGGGTTTATATTTGACGTCAGACCTGGCATGAAATACCTTAGGTGCGCAATGTTACCGGACTGCACCGTAACATCCTGATCCGAAGGGCGGCACACCGTGCTCATGTCATCCCTGCATGGCACAAGTGAAGCATGTTCTGTCACTGAATAATCCTCGCCCCCAGCGGGGATCAAACCTGGGACCTCTAGCACCAGAAGCCAGTGCACTATCCACTGAGCTACCGCGCCTCTCAAATCAATCCAGAAAAAAAAATGAGTGGGCACGAAAACATCGGTCGACAAACTTTCGTTGCAGCAAAATTGCTACTCTCTATTTTTTTTAAAGGAAGCATGTACACTTACATTTTTCCTTGAACTCTTCGAACTCTTTGGCTCCAACTATGCCTTTTTTTTTGGAGCGATCGGCGCTCCAAACTCTCAGCCCCACATCGGCTATGTTGAATGAAGCGCCTGGTCGGAAGCACTGGTCACGTGATGTATCATTCCCGCCAAAAGTCTCAATGATGACAAAATTTACACGACATGTGACTTATTATCTTTTTTTAAACACAATTAATGTGAAAAATCACATAATTAATGTAAAATATTTAGTTAAGTGCGTTATGTACGCGACAATTGCAATATATATATTGTTCATAATGAGATATTTTTTAGATACGTCTTGAAAATTATTACAATCGCTAATTGTTTTAAAGCATTAAACATAGTTTAAAAACAACTGGAAATAATTATGTCATCAAATGAAAAACATTTTAGGATTGCATCATAATAATGTAGATATTTTTTTAAAGCGCAGATTTTTTTAACAAAATAGAAAATTATCTCGATATGACAAATATAAATTTACCAATGCGATATGCTCAATGAGATTTGCTAAATATTTATTAAAGCTTGCTACTAATTTAATTTTGCTGAAAGAAATATAACTATTGCTGAACGAAATGTTTCCACGTAGCCAAAAGTATTTTTCATTACGGACAAAAACATTGCTAGATCTCTTTTAAGCTTCATATTTTTCTAGCAGAACAACATACTAAAATGTCGAATGGGATAATTATCAATTAAAAGATAAAATCATCTATCTAAATGGGATATTCATTTGTCGGACAAGAACATGAAACTCGCGCGCTCATTTTTAAACAGCCATGTCTACAAGAAAATGACGCAAAAACTATCTTTTTTCAACATTCCAAATATTATCTCGCTAAATCCAGTTATATCTGGCATTTTTGCTAGAAAAAATAAATTTCTGGCAGATTTTATTTAGCAAGTGGTGGCGCATATACGTTTCCGTATCAAAGTGCTAATTATAGTCCAAAATAATGAAATTCCTATGTGCGATAAAATGTTTGCAATGAAATGAAATCGCAGGCAAACATTCGTGTGAGAATATTGTTAAATAATGTGCAGCGTTTTCACTTTAGCTCAGTATATATTATAGAGAAATACAATAAATAAATAAATAAATAAATAAATAAATAAATAAATAAATAAATAAATCGTTTTCAATTTCACCATATACCAAATGCAAGGTAATAAAAACTATTATCATCTTGTACATAATTCCCTTAGGATCCGGTGCCAAATGATCCCCTTATGGCCGGTGCCATAAAAACGCATGATTCTTCTAGATCCCGTAGGATCCGTTCCACCACGAACCCTGTTGCACGACCATTAATTTGTGCTATATGCGTCAAATAAAGGACAAGAATGTACATGTAGTATTTACCATAATTCAAGGAGAATATATAATAACTGACTACTATATTATCGATTGTCCCGTCTTCGATCGGTAAAAGCAATAAAAATTGGTGTTTTAAAGGTCCTTTCTTTTTCCCCTGAAGACAGCATGGTGGGAAGTGTATCGTTTTTAAACAGGTTCAATTTCTTAAACTGCAGCTTTTTGTACAAAAGTAACAAGTTTAATATGTTCTGAGTCCCGTGAACTTGAATATACAATAACCTTACTTTTTTTTCTCAAACACATCTTCCACCAAAGTAGCGTTCATGGTCAACTCCATAAACAGAATTCCCCTAGGCTCCGTCGCTGATCCCGTAGGCGCCGGAAAAAGCGATTTGATCCCGTAGATTCCGTTAAGGCTACCCACCGTGTAAAAGACCCGCCTCAAAATAGAGTATTGTTGTTGGAAAATATTATTGTAAACAAAAAGTATCAACACGACAATATATCGCGGCTGGCCTGTACCAGGGATTTGGGGAGAAGGACCATTTATAATCAGGGATCTGGGGAGAAGGGGAATTTTTTGCAGGGATCTGGGGAGCAAGCACAAACTTTTAGGTGTTTAGGGGGCAGGGAACAGGGCTCACAGGAAACCAATTTAAGCAAGCTGGGGTAGATGGGTCATTTTGTATTTCAGGGAGATAAGACCCGCCCTCCTGGTATAACCTTAAATATTTGTTCCTATAAATAACATCTGGAATACAGAAACGGCAACTGCAAAAAAGAATTGAACTGTTTAATAGCACAAACGTGTGATACATACACCACTACCGTGACAAACAATACTCATTCAATTGATTATTCTAAACATTTCGTGGTGACTCTATTGCTGGTAAGAAACTGGAAGGCATGTCGGTAATTAATATTCGCTCAGCAGAGGCGTAGCTTCCGACGGTTCTTTCAGAGAACTTGTGACGTTGATTTCAGTATCTTTTTCTCTGCAAATAAGGCACAGAATGGTAATGATTACCATTATACATAGGCATATGCCGGCGCATTTAAGTAGTGCGCCCAGAAACGTTCGGATCTCAGGCGGCCAACCAAACATTACCTTTTTTGTAACACTGGATACATTGAAATTACAGGGAGTGACATAATGCAAGTAATGGAATGCTTTGAACTGACAGAGTCTTAAATAGGATGATTTAAATATGTTTTAAACAACTACATTTGTGAAGTGAGCTTTCAGTTGACAACTGAAAAAGGGTGAGTAAAGGATAGGTTATATTCACTTCTAAAGAAAAGACCACTGTCAAATACCCATTGAATCAAAACATGACTTTTCTGATATTGACCAATAAAAATTAAAACTGAGATCCCTTAAGAGCAGTGAAGACACTAATGAGAAAGGGGATGGGCCATACCGCGGTTTCGACTATTAAAGCATTTCTAACAAGCATAATGGGTAACACCAACTTAATAATTCCTGATTATTGCTTACTGTAACCTATTAACTTAAATATACATTGAAAATTGAAACTCAAAATGAGATGTAACATTTAAACTATAATGATTTACTACAGTCTATCAGTTAAATTGGCACTGCATTATCCGTTCTGGTGTTGTATTAAAACTGTACCTGTCAAAGTGATGTGCTTCTTCGATTGTGTCCGGTAACTTTTTATTGACTGTCTCTGGCAGAGCGATGGATAGCAGTCCGCCAATAAATGAGGCAGCACCAAATACTGTAAGTGGTATGGCCTTAGAGAAACTTGCATCCGACACATCAGCCTAAAATGCGCGATTAAGTCCAATTAATGAATGACCTTTCATTCCGTTCCTTACATTCCAGAATGACCTGTTTACAGCTACATGTATTATAGATTAATTAAACCCATTTTTGACGCATGGATTTTTCCATCATTAATATTTGGGTGGATCCACTTTCATTTTAGGGGGCATTAGGTGTGATTTGTAATGTTTATCTCATTTTTCAAGATAATTCCTTCAAGCAAACAGAATAGCCCCAGATGGGACGTCGCGTTCTGCGTCGTCACATCTGGGGCAATACTGTTTGCCTATGTCCCATAAAAAGGACGCAAGGCTTAAATGAATTAAGTAGGGAAATGGACAAACAACAGAGTTCAAAACCATTTTTAAGTACGAATGTATCATTCTCCATACAGTCTTCCTCGCCCATGCGACCATCTGTCTTAAGCGAAGCACTGGCTTCCCCTGAGCGGTCTCTTAACACAGGTCCTACTGTAATTTCCCTTTGGTCGATATCTTATTCGATAGGTAGCACACATGTATTACACGTATATGTATTAAAGTTAAAGAAACTTGGATAAAATCACTTGAAATATCGACATGAGCATTGCGATAATTTCTTGTGAATTGTTTAAAGAAATATAGATACATATTTGATGCATGTTCTGGTAATATATTTCACAACTTTTATTTGGTTTGCCCAATGTCTTTCCATCTTAAGCTATGTTTGCAAAATGTTCAGTTTAATTTCAATCACATTACCAGTTGAGCAATGTAAGGTGACAGCATACTTCCCGCCCTAGCACAAGCTGAGCACGTGCCCATTCCAGCGTTGCGTACCACGGTTGGAAACAATTCAGCAGAGAATATGTATAGAACATCGAACGCACCAGCGACGAACATCTTACCGAGAACAGATAGTGTGACTAGAAGCCAGTTAAGAGCTACAAATAAGAAAAATTTGTTTGAAACTTTAAAAGTGGCATTCAAATTAATAAGCGTACATACAGTCATAACCAAGGCCCGGCGTAAACTTTGAAATAACGTAGATTTAATGGTATATGATATACTATGCATGATAAAACTGTATTATCTTGAATACATTCATACTTTTAACAAAGACATATCGATGCATTTGAAAGTCGTCGAAGTTGCATCTATTTTGGGCGACGAAATGATATCATAAGGGGATGAGGCATGTCGAAAGTACGTGAATCGTACAAGAATCCTAGACGACCTATTTTAAAGACTTTCTCAAAACTTACACTCGTGTTTCTGAAGGACAGGATATATTGTCCCGATACACATAACGCCTCCGACCAGCATATATGAAACATAAACCGTCTTCCTCCCTAGTCTGTTTAGTAAGAACAAACACGAAATCTTAACAGGTAATTCTACCAAGGCCAACAGGAGCAGATTGACGTAAAAGTCTCCACCTATATTGCCAACATTGAGTATAACACCATAGTATGCCATGCTGACAACAAACCTGAAATAAGTTATGATGTCCACGACGAAAATCATCAGGCAAACATGTCCATGAAATAAATACCCCCCTTAAACCCCACTTTTATGTAATAAAACTGGGTCGTTCAAACGTGCACCAACAATCAATGTTTTGCATAAAAATATTAAAAAAATCAAAATTGTTTCAATGAAATTTTCTATGTTTACAGCTAAAAATCTTTGTATGTTGCATGGGTAAGTTTTCATAGTATACTAATCAAAATAATCTAAGGGCCAGAAATTTAATCTCGCAGACTTTGTGTATGTCAAATAATTTCTTTTACTTTATGATGTATAATAAATGTTCAATGGGTACCCTAACCGATAAACCCCAAAATGCTTCCGATCAATCAATCGACCATAAACTTGTGATCATGACACAACACTACCCCCAAAAATTCGCTATTTTACACATGGTGGGTGGGGAAGTAAATTCTACAAAACACTGGTTTTTACAAGAATTTGACCGTTAACATGAACCCAGTAACGGGCATATAAAGCATGAAGCTGCTTAACCTCCATGCAGTGTGACAGGAAGTTTAAAAAACTCACTTCCGGTTGCCCGCAAGACGAATCCAACAGCACCCGCTTACAATTTCAATTTCCAGACCTTTTCGCGTTCCAAATCGAAGATTACGGGCAGGTATGATTCTCTGTGGACGGTCCTTCAACAACTTAACCGATTTGAGGCCAAGAAAGCCTGCTCGTCAGTCCACAATACGGCTCTAAATGACCATTTTATTGTCAATTTAGCCATCCGACCCATGTTTGACACCACAAAAACGCTAAAACTCAAGTCCATGATGCTTTCTGGAATCATGTTTGTGACTAGACAACAGCAATCTGTCCTCGCGATCTAAAAATTAATGCAAGAATGCCCCTTGTACCCTCATAGTGACCCAACAATCCTGATTACTTCGACTGGACTTTGCATATTGACATCAGAACATTCTACTGGCTCATTTGAGACAGCTTCTTTGGTCCGAAGTGTCGAAAATCAGCTTACATGTAGATGTCAGTGACAGAAGACAACATGAGTGGTGTCAGACAACTGAGAGTTTCAATTGACTTTGTGTTATTGGAACATGATTTGTTTGGCAGACCAACCCTGCTTGTGTGGGGTGGGTATGTAATTGTGGTTCTTTGGAGCTGTACAGTGTTCAGAACAGGTCGTTGACTGACATGCAATACGGATACATGGGCTTTGGGCATCATCGTTCATCCATTTGCTGGCTCATTGGGTCCTGAGTTTATTTTAATGGCCAATAACGAAGGGCTCGAGGGGTTAGAGGGTTCCTTGGACGCGCATTAGTTCAGTGTATGGACTGGCTAACACGTCCTCCTGACATGAACCCGATTGAGCACGTGTGGGATTGTCTACAGAGAAGAACCGCGGCCTCTAATGTTCAATTTGTGACGGGAGAAAGACTTGAACATGAGCTGGGATACGATCGGGGCATGATTCCTCTTGCGGACATCCGGAAGTTGATTTAGAGCTTCCGGTCACATTGCATGGAAGTTATACAGGCCCAAGATCATCTTATCCAATATCAAGCTGACATCTACGGCAATGATGTTGTAAAAAGAAGACAATTTCTTAATTTTACTACCCCACCCACCATGTGTGTTTCATGATCACTGACAAGTTTATTGTCAATTGATTTTAAGCTTTTGGTGATTTATTGGTTAGGGTGCCCATTGAACATTTATCATACATCATAAAATAAAAGAAATTATTTGACATTCACAAAATATGCAAAATTAAATTTCTGGCCCATAGATTATTTTGAGTAGCCCTCTTCAAACCGGCAACGAACGACAGACTATTGTGCTGCAATTTCGAGAATTTATACGAAAAGTCTAAATCAAAGACACATTCCTAAACGGGGTCGAACAATTAAAACATTGCTTAGAAGTATGTTTCTAACTAAACGTAAGTGTTTTGAACACTCCGAATATATTCATTGATCTCAAAGGACCGAACAATATAATCTGTAGGCTATGGATGATGTACGGGGAGACTTTTTAGGGCCGCCACACGGCACAACACCAGCTGCAGTAATAGCGAATACAATATAAGATTTGATCCTTTGGAAGTAGTAAAAACATTCAAAGGGAGATAGTATGGACTATATTGCACAATTTCGAGTTATGAACCCTCATCAGTAGCTCTCTTCAAACCGGCAACGAACGCCAGACTATTGTGCTGCAATTTCGAGAATTTATACGAGAAAAAGCTTTATTTGACATAACGCGTAATAAGGATAGAGCAGTCAGCCATGGGTACACTTTTCTTCATATTC
The DNA here is from genome assembly GCA_964017185.1 of Rugalucina vietnamica. Taxonomy (NCBI): domain Eukaryota; kingdom Metazoa; phylum Mollusca; class Bivalvia; order Lucinida; family Lucinidae; genus Rugalucina; species Rugalucina vietnamica. The sequence goes on along the minus strand of OZ024874.1, from coordinate 59,304,535 downwards.
AAAGCAAACACTGTGGAATAAACTTATCGGCCTTCCCTTCGAAGTTGTTCGGTTCGGTCCTAGAACGCTATCGTGATAGATACATGTAGGCTGACAGATCTAGATCTAGTTGAACTTAAGATTTAATATCAAACTAGTCTTTATGTGCTGGCGTTTTTCTGAAGAATATTAAACAATACAGGGTGATTATGACTATTGGATCATGATTATACTTATATCGAGGTTTATTATCTCAAAACATAACTTACCAATTTAAACATAGCAACAGTGTTCTTATGGCCAGTACTTTTGTTGAAAATAATTTCCAGAGTGCTCCTTTCTGTATGGATGCATCGGCTTCTATTGAGTATAGCGTTTCCTTTGATAATTCTTTGTGGTTGTGCTTTGCTAGATTCGCTATTACGCTAATTGCTTCTTCTCTTTTACCATTGCTTAGTAGCCATCTTGCAGATTCTGGGAATATACTGAAACAATATAACAATTTATCATATAACTATAAATAGACAGTATTTCCGATAATGCTTTCAGCTCATTGCATATTTTGTCATATTCTATGACCTGGGGTTTTTCCCATTGAATATATGTTACTAAATTTAGAACTCTCTCTCTGTCATTGGAAATGTACATTGATTACTGTCAAGCAGTAATGCTGATGAAGTACAAATGATGTTTATTACTGTTTAGTGTTTTAGACTTAATGTCCCAATGAACATTTTTGAGTCATGATGGGACCATATGTAAACTCGGCTTCGCCTCGGTCAATATTGGTAGTCTCTGTTGGATATCACATCATGTTCAATGACTCAATAATCAATAATTGTATAATGTTGCAAATAACAATTAGGGCAATGCGTAAATGAAAAACCAAATAAAGTGTACTTGTAAATGGCATTAAAAATGGTTGAAATGATTAGTTAAAATCATATGAATGTTTTTGTTTGTTTGTTTGTTTGTTTTTTTTTTTTTTTTTTTTTTTTTTTTTTGTTTTTTTTTTTTTTTTTTTCCGTCGTTCACAATTTCAAACATCTCCTCCTCTGAAACCGCTTGGCCAATCAAAGCCAAACTTCATTTGGAGCATTCTTAGGAAGGGGGAACGAAAGTTTCTATAAATGGTCCAGGTCACATGACCAAGATGGCCGGCATGGCTATAAATAGCAAAAACCTTTAAAAATCTTCTTCTCCAGAACCAGTAAGCCGATTTCCACGAAACTTGGTAATATGTAGCATCGGGGACGCGGGCCTACCACAGTTTATATAAATCATGACCCTAGGATGACCTTGACCTATTTAACGGCAAGGTCAACTTAGGACGCCAATGCATTTGAATGGGAAAAAAAATAGTAAAATGCTATTTAATGGGTAAAACTTACTGGGAATAGGCAAATGGACAGAAGATTAATGTTAATGGAAAATTTTAGCCCCTGTGGGGTTGTCTGCCCCTGCCCCGGGGCTATATACATGTATATTTCCATAATAATGAAACATCTTCTCCTCTGAAACCGCTTGGCCAATCAAAGCCAAACTTCATATGGAGCATCCTTGGGAAGGGGGAAAGAAAGTTTATATAAATGGTCAGTGTCACATGACCAAGATGGCTGCCATGGATATAAATAGAAAAAAAATCCTTTAAAAATCTTCCTCTCTAGAACCAGAAAGCCAATGATTTTGAAACTTGGTGTGAAACATCAGTGACTGGAGCTCTACAAAGTTTATATAAATCATGACCCTGGGATGACACTGACCTATTTTACGGCAAGGTCAACATAGGCCGCTCATGCATTAGAATGGGGAAAAGCGTTAAAATGTCATTTGTAGGGAAAAACTTGCAGGAAATGGGCAAATGGACTTAAGATTGATGATTCTGAAAACATTTGGACCCCAGGGGTCTGTCTGCCCCCACCCCAGGGCAATATACATGTATATTACAGTGATATTCAAAGATCTTCTTCTCTGAAACCGCTTGGCCAATCAAAGCCAAACTTTATGTAGAGCATTTTTAGGAAGAGTGAATGAAAGTTTGTATAACTGGTCAAGGTCACATGACCAAGATGGCCACCATGGCTATAAATAGCAAAAACTTTTAAAAATCTTCTCCAGAACCAGAAGGCCTATGATTTTGAAACTTGGCATGAAGCATCAGGCAATGGCGCTCTACAAAGTTTGTATAAATCATGACCCTGTAGTCAAACAAGTTTATTGGTATATATCTCAGGTCTCAGGTGAACGTTTACAGGACCATTGGTCCTCTGGGTTTTTTTTATCATATGAATGTTTTTTTTTTTTTTTTTTTTATATATATATATATATATATATATATATATATATATATATATATATATATATATATATATATATATATATATATATATATATATATATATATATATATAAACAATCACATAAGCTTTGTAGAGCTTTTTATTGCGACTAACTAAGAACATATAATACATATACAGCTGTATACATATTGAGCTGTGGAAATGTGACTTGCTCAAGGCCACAACAGACGACGTCCCTGACGAGGATCGAACCAGGGACCCCTCGGCCCAAAGTCCGATGCGCTACCAACTGCGCCAGTCCGCTTACATTATTTTATATCGGCCCAACTGACCGACTGTATGTGACACTGAATTCTTTTGAAAGATTTACCAGATATAAACTATATATACGACAGCTGGCACTCCTATTGTCAGTTGTGTTTTCTGCCAATCCTTCAGTAGATATGCCATCATAATCAGATAGAGAGATCCTATACCGACCACTAGAGCTAAGAAGGTTCCCATTAGAACTCTCTTGGACGGTCCGACGAATTCCAATCCTAGACATAAGAATGTAATATTCTGTACATATTATGTAAATACGAATACCTATAATGACGAATGAAAAATATCGGTCTGAATTTAAAAGTGTTTGAATGTCAATTTTATCCAACAACATTATTCAACAAAGATGTTACCAACATGTATGTGGACGTATGGCTCATTGCAATACTGCAGCAGCTATGCTGCCTGTCAGTGAATATGCAACTATTATTAACAGTTTTGTAATGTTCGTAGAGGAATTTGACTGGTTAAATTCCAGCCTTTGGTAAAATGTCTTCAGGTTTATTTCAGGTTTATGTGAATGAAAAGGCTTATAAACTGTTCATGTAAATCTATTATATTGATGGATCTTACCTAACACATACGCACACATCACTGTGCTGACAGACACGGATCCAATCATAAAGTAGATGACAACAAAACTGTAGAATTCTGGTGCAAACGTTAGAGCATTGAGGGAAACCATTAGTATCATTAGACCAATGTAGAATGCCTTCTTTCGACCAAGGCTGTAATGGTTGGTAAAACTCATCAAACCACTAGTTGATATCGGGAATTTTATAGAGTTCGATACCGGGCTTTACCATTCTTTCTAATAAAACTCTAAACCGTTGAAACGCCACCATATGAAAAAATATGTTTAGATAGTAAAAAAAAAACGCTAAAGAGCTTTAATATGTTTATCTATATTAAATGACATGCCGTTTTTAGAAATGAATTTGCTATTTTTTCTTTTCTTGTTTATCTTAGACGTTACAAGTGACAACAGTAAAAACTAATTTATGCATGCATACTTTATATATGTCTGCTTCGTGTTCGAGTCTGGCTGGCTCCGAGAACATATTTTTAGATATAGATGGTTGTTTAAGTCTATAAGCGCGCTAATGATTCGAACCTTATCAGTATGATAGAAAAACACATACATACATATCTGCTAGCTGACCGAATACAACACTGCCGACCAATACACCGGCATAGTAAATTGTCTGAGCATGAGATATCCATATTGCACGGTCACATACCAAATTTTCCTGAAAAAAAAAATGTAGTGAGTGCTATAAGTATTCAGATGTCAATAGATATCGTAAGATTTTTTGTATTAGTTGCAACAGTTGTTTCTTGAAAGTGTCAAACAAAATGAGTCTTTACTGAAATCTTTGAAATTGTGATATAGATGAAACAAAGCACTAGCCTGCGTACACTCTTCAACATTTATGAACGCGCTTACTCCAAGCCACTCAGTCCGTTTGTCTAAAATATGCTGCTGGAATAATGAAGGAAAAACTATTAGTTAAAGACGCTTTTAAATTACCAGAATTTTATGGTGACTTGGTTTACAAATTTAAGAAACTTATAGGAAGTAATGATTTTTCTTTTCAGTTTAGAAAAATCATAACACGTTACAGACGTATAGGTTATAACTTGAATGTTATGCGACAGTCTGCATGCTTAGTTTTTAACCCAATCATGGTTGATAACTATGCTGCCTTCTTTATTTGCACGCCGGTGGGTCGGGCGTCAGACTCTATGATGGTCCCGACCTAAAGCTATTCATTTTACTTGGTTGGGGCCGGAGCTTCTTGTCTGTTGCTTGGCCCACCGGGGTCCAACTGATGTTTTTCTTTTGCTCCGGAGCTAGTAAGTTATTCGGCGCCAAGAGATCTCCATCGTCGGGCAGCTTACTGAATCTGTGAGTCCTGGTTTTTGATTCATCAGATTTATTTGTTTGTTCTTGATGATTCATTGACTAGTTAGAGATTCACCACGAGGACCGAAGAACTAGCTAAATGTTATGAATCACTGCAGAAGCTGAGGGTGAGGTTATGGCCATGTAAAATCGTTTTAAGCCCGCCAGTAACTGTGTGTTACTGATCGTTCCAAGTCGATACTTCTGTGGTGGTTCTTTTTGTTTTATGTCTTGGTGTTTGAAATTTTTGTGCTGTTGGCGCCTTATGTGTGTTTTCATATTTTTAGTTAAGTTAAGGTAATTGAGTGGCCACCTATTGGGAAAATAGCTGCTCATTCGGCTTACGAAATGTTTTCTTGGTATCAGTACCTGTTTGTTGTTTTGGTTTTTTTCCCACCTAGGTTTTTGGAGTGGGAGTCTTTTTTCTGATTGCACCTTTTCCTGATCTTTGCCTACTTGTACCTTTATCTTTTTAGTATAACGACCTTACCTGTGTAGTAAATGTCTTCCCGAACACAGAGGTATCATACACCCACGTGTCACACTTGACCAGACTGCCGTTAGATTCACTACTATTTGAGCGATCATACAAGTGACATCTGTCGTATGGATACGTGTCGGAAGGAGGAATGTAGTATTTTACCAGAGCCTGGTGCTCCGGTGAATCGTCATCCCAGGTATCATTGTCAAGGCCAGGGATTTTACATCTAAAATAGTTACCAACCAGTTACGATAAACAGTCACTCATAAGGGTATCCCCTACCTTGCTGGTAAGTGTTTAATTCATGTACGACTTTGTGCTACCATGCATGTATCTGGATTCAACAATGTGTATATTAAAATCGCAGATTCATACAGCTTCATTATCATAATTATAGGCTTTATATGTCATTTTGTTCCGATAAGACGTGGATGGAAATGACGCTCACATTAAATTGACATTGAACTACGTACAACACAATAAATGTAGAATGGCCACATTGTTTACTATCTGCTAATTTACAAAGATATGCGTAAGCCTTGTTAAATACGATACAGATATATTCCCATTTGATAGAACTCAATTATGAATTAAAGCGTTCAGTTTCGAGAAGACGATTCTTACCTGTGTTCTGGCACACCAAATATGACGACATTCAGAAGTATCAACACCCCAATATGAATCACAGGCAGACAGGTGAAGACGCAAACCCATCTCTGATAGCGTCCAAACTCTCCAACTTCCTTAAGAATGTCGTCAAATTTCATTTCTATTTCGAAACTACGTTCTAAACGTCTTTAAATATCATAATGGTTCCCATTCTCTACTTTCTGCACTTTGAAAGACACATATCCGTAGTAGTTTCATGTGGTAATACATTCCACTATAACGAAATGACTATCCGTAGTCCAGTATTGGTCCAAATTATGATTAGGTCTGATTTTGGAGTGCTTTTTATTCAGCAGGCATCCTGAGACAGTGTCAACGAAAATTTATTGATTAGAAAATTCTTGACTATATATATATATAAATATTCAGATGAGTAACAATACTTGTATAATATAAGCATTTATAGTGAACGAAAATAAAACGCGATATCTATTCAGTGTATATTAGAAACACACTGTGTACTTTTCATGCACTTTGTATTGATTAAATTTCTCTAATTGGTGATCCAAACATTTTATAACGTACTTTATCAACCTTTTTTCTTTATGATTGTCTAAAGTACACACAAAGAAACTTAACCGATGTAACAAAACCAATCGTGTGTATGTGTGTGTTGATTTACAATACAAGGTGAAAACCATGTTTTTGGACATACGGTTCAAAGTTGTCTAAGTGTCGCAAAAAGTTATGCAATGTGGGCCTACTGGGGTTCTGGTGTTTTTCTTTTGCTCCAGATTTTGGCGCCCAGGGATTTCTATCGCCAGGCAGCTTATCGTATCTTTGAGTCCTTGTTTTTGATTCATAATGGTGGTTATCATAATTTATTTGTTTTTCCTTGATGATTCATTGACTAGTTAGAGTTTCACAATGAGGACAGTGTTATGAAACACTGCAGAAACTGAGAGTGAGGCGGCTCTACCGTGTACCCACAATCTATGCTTAGAGCAAAAATAAGAAAAATATCAAATATTTTGTAATGAAAGTTTCAATCTTTACAGCTTCAAAAATCTCTGTATATTTGCATGGATATGAGCCGCCACATGGGAAAATCAACAATCTGCCAAGGCGAAAACAAAGGCGCAGATCAGCTTCGCAGTAACTGCGAAGCTGATCAGCGCCTTTGTTTTCGCTACTCGAATAGTAGAGTTCCTCTTCTATTTAAATCCGAAATTTCAAGATTCTAGCTCTCTTCTGTGACTGTACAGGCCGGTTTGTGTCTGACCTGGTCGGAAACCACAACGTTGGTTTTCCCACGAGGCGGCTCATATGTTTTCGTAATGTGAGAGCTGGGTCTTGTAACTGTTATCTTACAGTTTTACCTATGTTAAAAGTAGACCATACCAAATAATGTATTCGTAAGGCGATCTTAAGCGCAGTGGGACTGGGACTTAAAGATCGCTTAAGATCGCTATACGATCGCCTTAATATTAATTTGGGGGTCATTTCTTTGACCCCGATATGCAAATTAAGAAAGCAGAAATACGTTGGAAAACATTTTACAAATTTTGTACGTATACGCAGTCTTATCAATAAACTAATGAATAGGCAATCGCAAGGGTGACAACCTACGTCATAGCAGAGATCTCGGAACCATTTTGACCATCCGCCATGTTGGTCTTCAAAAGTAAATAAATCGCCTCAAACATCGTGTAAACATCAAGATTGCACGAACGACGTAGTTTTGGCGGTAACAGTAATTATTATCGTCCCGCTGGTACAAGGATTTGGGTAAGAAACAGCTTTACACGTTTATTTACTTCAACACAGTTATTCTTGTCGATACCGAGAGCTCATAAATTGTACAGATATCGAGAACACATTTGAGAAAAATGGCATTGTGCGGCTCATTTAATCGGATTGCGATCTTCATTTGCATGTATTACCATTATCCTAAAACATGCGACGTATTTAAGCCTGATTAATACAAGGTATGATTTAAAAGAGCTAAAATTACTCCGAGCGGTGTAGTAAACACTTCTGACAGCACGGATATCGTACGCACATATGTTTGCATCTGCACGTTTAAATCTATGTACAACTATACAAAATGCCATCAGTCTATAAGTAGCAACGACACGTCTAAGATATATATATGCCCACTGATCGCGAAATAGCAAAACGTTGATATGTTATGGCGAAGAGCTACATTTGTACCTTCTTAAATCGAAATTTTATTACCATATATGTACAGAGGTTCCATTATTCATAACATCAACCCCGACAGCAACATTATACTTTAACTTCTGATAGATAGTATCAGCTGGTATGGTAAGCAATATGTCCAGACACATTGAAACAATTCAGATACCAGTAAAACTTTACTATCACTCTTCTGTCAATAGCGATTTTACTTACATAAAACTCTAAAAAGTCACTCCGTTAGTTTAATAATACGATGTTGCACTGACGCAACCCTCACGCTAGAGAACCATACTTGTAACTGAACTCGCCCCACGAACATGTACGATGTCCTCACAAGCAGGAATTTGATAGGACATGTTTTTCCATTACGCATTTTAAAGGGTCATGCATCATCTAGGGCTGTATTTTTATTTACATATAGTCCGAATATTGCACTCCAAAATGTTTTTGCTTTGAATGCATATATGGTCATAGTAGTGGGAGTAAACAGACGAAAATTGATAAAAAAATATGGCAGTTTTAGTATTATTGTGTGCAATCGTGAAAACAATCAAACATATTATCCAGCTTTTCGTGAAGACACATATTGGCTGCACATCCTCGAAAAATATCGAAACCATAGGCTTAATAGTTTCGGAGATATTGGAGAAAATATAAGAACAATGTCTGTATGACTTCCTCACGGGCAGTTCTATTTTTAGTAATATGCTCGTGACGGCGTACAGTTTCCAATAGGGTTCTCTAGGGTGATCCTTGTATCTCAAATTATTTGAGTATTACAAATGGACTCAATCGTCTTTGAAAAATGAATATTTTGTGATTTCTGGGTTTTAACTTATGACTGATATCGGACACATCGGATTTCCATATTGATGTCGTACACACTGAATTGACCTTTTGATGTCGGATACACATTTTTGCCCTTTCTATTACATTCATTTTCGAAGATTTATACAAACATTTTGGTATATAATACTTTAGGCAAAATATTTAAGGGATTGTGTGGATTTAAAGCTAGTCAGTTCTTCCTGTTTCTTTCAGGCGTTGTTAGGCTAGCCCCTTAGCCTTCTACCTGGTGAACATGACTCGTCGAAAGAGTAAATTGAAGCTGAATCCAAAGAAGAGAACACATGAGCGTGTTAAAAGAAAAAGTTCTACATTCAAATCTGCAACAAATAAACACATGTTAGACATTGATCAAATTCTCAATGAGACTGTGAAGAAAACAACATTCTGGACTAAGAAGAGACACCAAATCTCAAAGTCAGTTCCCAGAAGGCGTGCACCAGTATTGGTAAAATCGCCATACAAAAGAACATATTCTGAAAAGAAACGAAGTCGAGTGTATGATTCTGGTGGACGATCGCCTTTTCCAAAGAAGTTTAGACTTGGTAAAAAAACACCTTTGAAGTCACCGAGAGCACGACATTGTAATGTTACACAACGGGTGCGTATTGCCATTGCTACAAAGCTATTCGAAGAAAACGGCACGAAAATCAATGATGGAAATGAATCTCTAACTGGTGAATCTATAATAAATGATCACTGTTATTCTACCGTGTCTTACGAAATCACAAAAGATAAAAACTTTCCTGATAATGACAATTATTCAGATCTAGGTGTGTCGGAAATACAAGACAGTGACAACGAAGAGGAGAGCCTGAAAACATTGACAGAACTAGCGCCAGTTGTTCTCTCGGAGCTAAAGAAAGATAAAAACTTTCCTGATAATGACAATTATTCAGATCTAGGTGTGTCGGAAATACAAGACAGTGACAACGAAGAGGAGAGCCTGAAAACATTGACAGAACTAGCGCCAGTTGTTCTTTCGGAGCTAAAGAAAGATAAAAACTTTCCTGATAATGACAATTATTCAGATCTAGGTGTGTCGGAAATACAAGACAGTGACAACGAAGAGGAGAGCCTGAAAACATTGACAGAACTAGCGCCAGTTGTTCTTTCAGAGCTTAAGAAATATGAACTTCAAGAGCCTTTTGTACATTTCTTTCAGGAAGTAGCTGATGGGAAATTTCCCCTTACCAACATTTCATTCCTCTTATGGCTTCATGTTGTAAACTGGTATAAACATGAAGTGACATCTAGTATGAGATATATGGAACAAACTAAAAAGTTCTGGAAACTGGGGTGGAGACATTTTGGTGGAAAATTTGTTCGATTTATGACTGGATTTAAAAACACGTCAGATGTTCTGTCCGGAGAGTCTGAAAAGGGGTCATGTAAACCGGAAAACTCGGATATAAACTTTGTAATTCCATCCTTAGATGTCTTACGAAACTACACTCCATATGGGACTGATACCAAACCAAGAGATCCAGGAATATATACAGATGTAATGGAGTCAGTTTCTTCAGCGTTAGAAGGCACCTCTGCTTGCCTTACATTCGACGGCAAAACACTAAAACAAGGCCTTACTGAAAACTATGGGGACGTTGATATTTTAGGTTTTGAAGATGGACCATCCCTAAGTCAAAGAAAAACGAATGTGAATAATGAAATAGAATATCTCTCTTCTCAAATAGGTGTGCTTAAACTTGAAGATGGCTCAATAGAAATAGGAAATCTGTCTAGTGAAACGAAAGCGTTAATGAAGCATACGTTACTGCATTCGCTTGTGTATCTGTCAGAAAATGCCCAGAATATACGAAAAATCAGAACACAGAAAGAGTACGCGAAGAATAAGTTCATGGATCAGGGTGGCACAGACTGGCGTCAAAGCAAATTTGTGTATGTCATAAGTGCAATGAATGCATTTCTGTATGAAATCGAGAACTTTTTATGTAAGTATCTGGAAGTTTTAGATAAGATATGTCAATACATTGCAGTTCTAAACCAGAGCGACAAACTCTATCACATTGGCCAATTTGTGAACCTGTCATCGCAACCAAACTGCATAGAACTATCAGAAAATGAGGAAACTGACGATACTCGTTTCATCAAACAGAGAACTGAAAAATGGCACAGCGTCCGAAAGGAAGCTTCAGTTACTGGCAGCACGATATATCAGTCATTGGGACTTGATACTTTAAAGAAACAGAGAGAGCACTTCGACAAAGTAGTTTGCGGTATTGCAGAACAGCCCAAACCGGAAGAAGTACAAAAAGCCATGCAGTACGGGACAGAAAATGAAATAAACGCGATTGCTACTATGGTAGGAAAAGTTCTCCCGGTTATCGCTCCTGAGCAAATATATGTTGAAGAGGGTTGTATTAAAATCGAGTACCAGAACCGAACCTTTATGGTAGTATCCCCAGATGGAAGTTTGCGCTCAAGTCAAACGAATGAGACAATAGCTGCTGTTGAATTCAAGTGTCCCACAAAAATTTCTCATACAGAAGTACCAAAACGTTACTATCTCCAGTGTTTGTCAACAATGGAAGCCCTAGATGTGGAGACTTTGTACTATGTCTGTTGGAGGCCAGATGTTTCAACCGTGTTCAAAGTAAATAGAAATAAAGACTTGTTCGAACGAGCAATGGCGTTGGCAGTTGCATTGTACGGTGTAGAGAAACCGAAGCGACCTGTTAAGGTTCCAGATGAAGCCAAAGCTATCCAGACAGATATAGACCATGGCATTGCTTCTGTCAAATATTTGGGGGAATTCCCATCAGCGTATGCGTCAACTTTTCAGCCTCAATTATCAGAGAACCATATTTGCAATACAGACCTGATTGCTCTCCTTGAAAAGGTTCAAACATTGACTAAAGAAAGTTACGAACTGCAACGCGAGAAGGCTTCAGAAGCTATGGTATTTCTGGTTTCAGACCTAGATCGTAATTGGTCTAAGAATCCTTTGCGCTGGGCACCCGTCTGTTGGTTTCCCAAGGGCTATAGCTTAACCACAGAAACATTAAGGAATCTGTTAGAGCACATGCAAACGTTGTGTAAGGAAGCTGGGTTACATATTCCAGCGATATCTTTCGACGGCCAATGGCATAACGTTGCTGTTAGAGGAATTGATAATCAGCCAATGACGCTGTTGCAGTTGCAGAAGGATGTTTGGCGAGAAACAGAGAAGATGCAAAAGTCGACCATCGTTCAAAAATTCGCTCAACTGAACAAAACTCCGCGATGGTACAAACAGGTTGGAGGGCCAATTATTTGCTTACCATCTTCTGTGAAGCTTCCTAAGACACCACCGAATGGATGGATCAAAACGACAAGCAACGAGAAGAAACAAACAGAGGAAAGTGTACCAGAAGAAATTAAAATAACTGAAGTGATTCCGATGAGTTATGTACAAGGAGTCAATCAGAACTGTGAAGATGGTGCATTTAATCTGACACTTGATGATGTGATGGAATACATAACCATTGACCAGCAAGCTGCGAAAGAACTTGACTCCTGCAATTTTGACACCCTTTTGAGTGAATACTCAAACGAACTGGTAGCTGAGCCTGATTTGGAGGTCCAGGTCGATCCTCATCCATATGGCTTAAGTGAGAATTTCATGGATACAGATGGCTTTGGCGAAGCCATGTCTGATCTTTTTGATGTAGATTTACAAAGCATTCCCGTATCTAATGAAAGTACAAATCAAAGTGACGTCGATAGGGAACGTGCGGACCCTTCTGTATACTCATTTTCGAAACAGGATGCTGCGACCCTGCTTGTTATGTTGCAAACAGATAAAAACGCGAACCAAAAAGGCATCTGGGATAACAGAGATGCGTCCTTTATTCTGTCAAGATGTACTGGAGTGCATGAAATGAAATCACTAAGAGACGTTGATTTAAAAGTACTGGTCAGATATATGCACAATAAAACTCACGTGAAATTGCTCGAATCACAGGCAAAACATATCAAATTAGCCAAATTTAGCGAAGTATTCGGATTACCAGTACCAGAAACTTCAATCACTACAAAACCTAAAAAGCGTAAAAAACCTATCCAGAGACTGTCTGAAAAAGCTGCTTCAGTGATGCTGTCGAAACAAGTACCCAAGCAGGTACTGAATATAAGTTATTCTGAATATATCTGGCCCGAGAAACTAGAAGGTTGGAAGAGATGTTCTCCATTGAAAAACGAGATCAAAATCGATGATACTGACTGTCCTGAATACTGGTTTTACATTCCTGAATATAGTAATGTGAGAAAGCAGCTTGAAGTTAAATGTGTCGATTCGACGCATTTGCTGACACGCTCGCGACGTAAAACATGTAAAGGTGGAATAGAAGGAATAAGTAAGGATGCATGGATGAAGGTTGCAAAAAGTAAAAAGACATTGCTGTCACCTATCATGGTTGAAGATATAGTTGATCCCATGTCTGTCTCAATGGCTAATACCCATTTCAGTGAAGCAGTTGAAGACAACATGAGAGAAAATGGTGACTTCGAAGCCGCATCGTTGTGTCAAGACATTCGAGAATGGTGGTTTGCTGAAGATTCACCAGGAATCTCAGCCAAAAAGCGAGTAGACATGAGAATGAAACTACGGCGACGCTTGGTGAATTGTGTTGATCATTCCAATTTCCCGCCTCCTACAATGTATGTACGTGGATGGCCAACGCAATTATGGGAAGCTTTGTTGGCAAGCATAGATGCCAAGTCGATCCTATACGCCTTATGTAAGCAAGGGACTTACAATACCCGTGCGTTCAGTTCGATGATGGGAGAGACTTTCTTTTCGGAGCTTACCAATGAAGACCGCAGGGGTCACGGGACAGTGTCAGTAGAAGACTTCGCTCATTTCCTAGGGACTTCCATCGAACAGATGCGGACGAGACTCGATTCTGATAGGTAAGCTCTATTGTGTCATCCTCGAAATGGAAATGTATTTCAGGCGGGTTTTAATTAATTTATGTATTCTATTGAAAGTTTGACTGAAACCTTATTGTACTCCTATACTTATAAAGTTTCGATTTATGTCATTCGACTTCTATAGGAATGGAATTCACAACCATAGAAATAAAATTCTCCATTTAAGTTCATCGTTTCATTGATCCATGCTTTGTGTGTTACAATAGTAATATTTCATTGAATGGTTTTCAGAACCTTTGTCTACAGAACTTCGAAATCCGCCGTGTACACTCCTGTTGAACAAGCTGTAAAATGTGATTCCGTCACACCAAGATCGGGACTCTATGGCGACACAAACACAGAGAAACAGTACGTCACATCAATAACTCCAAGGTAGGGTTCAGTTACAGATCTTATACGAAGCATAGTCAAAACGTTCCAAGACTGGGTTGATATCCCAAAAAGTTGACATTGTTTCATCCTAAAATTTGACATATTATGTAATATTAAGGGCACTTGCAGTTTATTCAAGCATGAAATGGGACTTAAGTTAGATTCAGACATTAATGAATTTTTACATGGGAAAAGTGTGAACTACATCAAATCTAATGTGAAGTGTGCACGATACCTTTACAGAAAAAATGTGCATACGACATCCTTTTTGTTCACCGCATGATCTCTTCTGGTCACATTTTGTTATTTAGTTGCTTAGGTCACCATCTTTTTGGGAAAGGTCTGCCGACTCGGTTTGCCATTTTTGCTTGATTATGGACCATTTTGTAGTGTGATACTGTCGGTAAAGTATAGAACCTGACTGTATCAGTTCCTGATCCTTGCTTATTCTTATTTTTACATTTTTTTCTTTTCTATTGCATTTAAAATTTTTATTTGGATTCATAGCCTTACAAATCACCGCCAGTTTGGAAAAAGGTTACTGACTGAGTTTGACATGTTTGCTTGAATGTGGATGCTTTTGTACTGTACGTCTTTCCCTTGTGCTATTGTGGCCGCGGTATGAAAACGGTTGTATCACTTCCTGAGCATTGTTCGTTTTCTATTTTTTACAGGGACCATTTCTTCGACTCCGAAGAACGTCGACGAACTAAGGGGAAGGCCAAAGAAGGATTTGTTTCTACTGGAAGAAACGCAGTTTTGAAGGGAACTTTGGGTGTACGTTGGGAGAAGGCACGCATAAATCAGTCAAAAATGAGGGTTGACAGGCGAATGGGTTTGACAGACCAGACTTAAATGACAGTCTAGTGCTTTGTGACCGCGTATGAACGTCAAAATACGCGATGGGAACATAACTTTTTCTTACGTCCGAGAAACAAGATCCAAATTCATCAATAGAACCTTTTTGTTCTATACCCATTCAAGAACGCAATTTCTAGAAGCATGAACACGGTACACATATTATGTCAAGAAGAACTTTATTGCTTATTAATTTATATGTTTTTGTAATTTTGTGCCACAACCTGGTCATGTATATCAATAATCAAACGTAATTGCCCATACGGAAAGTTTCTTAGGTCATTATTAAATGACTTACGATAAAATTCTTCAAGATATTCATTTGTTTACCGTTTCCATACTAGGATACTTTCTCGAGAGTTCCATGATTGACGGTACTTTTCCATTGACGTAGTGAACTTTCTTTGGAGAAACATGTTTACAGGTGGGCCAAGGGTCGTGTTTTATATAGTTCCATCGTTAACACCTTGATCCATCAGGTTCTATGTAAAGTTTGAATGATCCGACGGACTCTGTGGAAACTTTTAATTGCTGTACAGTATATTGACACGACTGCCAATAATCATATGTGATCCGGACCGTTTATACTTTTTTTTTTTTTTTTCATTTCTAAGTCTACACACTGATCAATCTATACGTTGGTTTGACGGTTTTACATAGTTTTGCTGCGTTTTTATGCAAGTTTGCCGGTAAAGTAAAAACCGGAAGTGGCTCATATGTTTGCTTTGCTGTTGCTTATGATGTGCTATAAAGCCTGCGGCATGCCAGTGGCTATATATAAAAACCATATATAGAACATATATATATAAATATATTTTCATATATAAAAATTATTCATTTTCAATATTATGGCGTGCATTTTACTATTGATGCGTCTTTAGGATTAATTTGGGACCCCAATGAAAAAATCCAAAATCAACAAATTAGTCCTAAATACTTCCATCAGTCGTAAAGTGCATGCCATTATATTCAAAACTAATAATTTCTATAGACAGTGTGGCATACCACACGTCATATAACAACAAAAAGCAAAGCAAAAATACGAGCCACCTTCCGGTTTTTGCTTTACCAGCAAACCTGCATAAAAAGCCGGCAAGCTTGCGCAAAACCGTCAAACTAACGAATAGATTGACCAGTGTGGTCCACCTGAAATTGATAAAACGTCTCGGGTGATTAATCCTGTTGAGGCCAATATTGTCTGTCACTTTCACATATACTAATGGCATTAAACATTACTTTTGTCATGTGTTACATATTACCTAGCTATTCCCATTAGTTCAGGCTGATAGGTATAGGACGAAACATGATTTTATATCAATTAATCATTGCTATCTGTAGACACCTGGTACTGCTCCTTAAACTGGGATCCATGTCTGTTGGTTCTGAACATTCTGATTTGTGTGTCAGTTATGGATTTATGAGTTTGCTTCATGACCTGGGTATATGGATCAACTTTGATACCTATCTTGTCAACCCACCCTAGAATACATTCCCAACCCAACTGTGCTCTACCCCATCCCCTACCCTCCCCGCCCCAATATACACTGCTCCAATACCTGATTGTTAGTTTGGTTTTTTCCCACCTCGGTTTTTGGAGTGGGAATCTTTTTCTGATGGCGCCTTTTCCTGATCTTTGCCTACTTGTACCTTTTTTGATTTGCACTTTGTCCACAAACCTTACTCGTAGGGATTTAGAAATAACCAAAACAGTAACAAAAGTGTAATAATCAACATGATTTTAATCATCAAAATAACGGTATTCCTTTACCATAAAAACATAAAAATAAAAAATAAAAATAAAATCTATCATAATACTGTAACGTGTGTAACTGTTGTCATGATTTTACATGTAACTACTAGACATTGTGCTCAATGAGGTACGTATACCTCTGACCAGTGTCCGCCTTGTCATACTATTTCCCCATCCTTCTCAAATCATATCCCTCACTTATCCTACCTATCTTGTCAACCCACCCTAGAATACATTCCCAACCCAACTGTGCTCTACCCCATCCCCTACCCTCCCCGCCCCAATATACACTGCTCCAATATACTCTACCCGTACATACCATACACGTACCTTGCATTTTTATAATTTTACGCTAGAAGCTAGCACACTCCGTTAAAACAAGTTTTCACCTGTCCTAGATCTTGACATCTAGCCCCACCCCCGTGAATTAACCCTTAGATTCTGATTCATTATCGGAATCCAGACCATCATTGGTAAATATGATCCAAAGAAGGATGCGTTTTGATCTATGATTGCTGAAATATAATGCATCAAATAAGAAATCAAATAATAATCAACCACTTGCATTTTAATTCCAGAACATTACAGAAGTGCAAACGAACTAATGAACGGAAGACGAAGACTATATATATATATATATATATATATATATATATATATATATATATATATATATATATATATATATATATATATATATATATATATATATATATATATATATATATACTAGACAGCAATAGAAACGCACAATTTTCCAATCATAATGTATCCATACTGATCAAACATATAAACTATGCTTATTATTACAGCTGCTACAGGCGAATATGTTTGACCTGGAAACGTAAAAGTTACAAACAATGTGGTACAATTGTATCTCAAATTGAAAGTAAAACAATGGAGTTGATTTTCTGCGCAAAAAAATCATTACACATGATTTTCAAATGTTTTAGCAAGAATGGAATAGGGTTAAACAAGCTTGCCAGACTTGTATGAATATGTTTAAATAAAGCATTAGAAAACTACGCTATTTAGCAATTCAAATACTGTACTTTTCTAGAGCGCGCATTTATATTTGAATAATCATATACATTAAACTGCGTTATGTTATTATGTTAGTATAGTATTGAAAATTAATGATTGAAGAGTTATTAGAAAACTGTTTCTTTTGCTGTCGAGTATGTGTAAGACCCCCAGACATAATTCGTATATCGGGGTATACATATGATTATCAAAACACTGGTATTCCTTTAACCATAAAAATAAAATTATCAAAATCAAAACTAAAAAGTACACTTGGAAATGATGCATTCGAAGATGACACTTGAAGCTCAAATGCATGTTAAGTGGATATACATTTATAAAATCTAATACTTGTTTGATTATTTACCAGTACAGAGAGAAGTTGCCAAGTTTGTCATGAAACCTGACGGTTCCTTAAATATTCTTGTTTAAGCAGATCAAGCATCACACACAGATTAATTTAAGTCCAAACATGTAGTTTAACCATGTTAAGCAGCAGGCTTATCAGTAATTTTCACTTTGCTTCCGGGTCCAATTCCATTTGCCAAAATGTGGCATGCTGGGTATACTTGACTAAAACCTATTATCATTATTATGGACTAGAGTATTCGGACTACGTTATAGAGAAGTATTTTCTCCAAAATCTAAGTATTTTTGGTACAAAAATCACGTTTTCTATCCAAAATACTTAGATTTGTGCAAAAATACTTCTCTATATCGCAGTTCGATGTCTCTAGTTCATATTTATGGTAATAGGTTTCTGCCAAATTTACCCAGCATGCCACACGTTGGCGAATGGAATTTAACCAGGAAGTAAGATAAGAACGACTGATAAGCGCATCACTGAACATGCATAAACAACATGTTAGGACTTAAATTGGTCTGTGTGTCATGCTTGATCCGCTCATACTATAAAATATAAGGGACAATCGGTTTTCATGATAAAATTGACACTTTCTTTTGTACAGGTAGATCTATAAATAGATAAAAAAAAAAGTATTAGCTTTTAACAAAGTCAGTCAACCCTTAATGAGTATAATGACTAGAAACATTCATTTAAAAAGTTATCAAACATGATTAGTCAAACTGGGTAGACATACATTGGCATTGAGAACAAAAAATCGGTGGTAAGAAAGGCAAGTATGCCGAACATAGTAATACAAACACGTAAGCAAATGAGCCACAGCGTTGTTCACTCTATGTGAAATAGCAAATGATTAGGTGAGTCTATGCTGAAAGAATACCACACAATTTACATGTGTCTCTTCGTGTGCTTTGTAAGGTACGTTTTGTTTTTGAAAATTTTGCCACATGTGTCACATTTCACATTGTTGTCAATATGTCTTTTCAAGTGGGCGTTTAGATAAGTAACCGTTGAATATGTCCGAGTACAAAAATCGCATTTAATCTCCTTCTTCTCCTGTACATGTAACTTCATATGTCTGTTCATATTTGATCTGAAGCGGAACAATTTGTTGCAAATACGGCATCTGTGTGTTTTTTCTCCAGTATGAACACCCATGTGGTCCTTAAGCTGCTCTTTTTCCTCATATCTTCTGTGACACACTGTACAGGCATGTTTGAAGTCCTTTGCCTCTCTTCGTTCATGTCTGTGTAGTTCTGTTTTAGATAGGAACGAGTTATTGCAAATTTTACATTGAAATTTGCGAACTTGCGTATGCGATGTTAAATGCCTGTCATGTGCAGACTTGCTGAAACAAGCCACGTCGCATCTTTTACACTTGTAAGGACCCTCTCCTTTGTGTCGCATTTCGTGTTGCCTTAATGTAGATTTCAAGCGGAAGAATTTCTCACAATACCGGCAGACAGATGGCGTGGACTCCATTGCTGAAACAGATAATAGTCGAGGGCTAATAATGGAAACAAATGGTAGAAATACCCACAGAAATCCAAACATGTATTTATTATCCCCTGATATTTTGCTTTCATTGAATTGATATGTATCAGTTTACAAGTGGTCTACATGCAAGAGCCGGTCCTCTTGGGGTAGGTGCGAACTCTCATTTTACCGCATTTCACAAGCTACGTACATTTCAGTTGCGAAAAGTTCTACTCTTTTCTGGTAAATAACTCAATGTAACCCGAGAGTGCTACCCTATCGGCTGTTTCCTTCTGTACAAATATGACGTCAATCATTATCAGGCACGATAACGTCATCCAGTAACGTTTCCCAATCTTTTATGGTAAGCGTCGCAAAATCACACAAGAAAAAAGAAATCGATGGAACTCAACCATGCTATTAAAACCTAATAAAAAGAGAGAGTGTGAGAATAAAATTACTTCTTCAAGAACATTTTTTCTACGTTTCGGTGAGTAAATAGACTTAGTTTTGTTACATTTTGACCGCATGTACAGACTTTAAAATTCCAAAACGGTTTCGCCTAGCTTTTATATGTGTCCTTAATGGGTCGTGCAACATTCAGAGTGATACTGTGTATACACGGAGATTGTAAACAACAACCCAGCGTGCGCTGGTCTACTTTTGAGGCAAAAATGTATAACCGACATCTGTGCCGTCATATGTGTTTACAACATCAAAATCCCCATTTTGACTGAATCTTTCGATTTTCAGACAAAAATTATATCCATGATAACTAATTATGGACACATAATAATATTAAGACAATGATATTTGCAGGATTGGGTTAATTTGCTGACAAAATACGCTTTTCGACACAAGTGCACACTACATCCCTGCTAAAATGTACTTTCAGTCTTCCCCTTTGTCAGTTGTGGGGAGGTTTTTAAAAGATCTGGGTGGGTTTGGGGCTCGGTCGTTATATACTCTTTCCAAGCGTGTTATTAGGCACCACTCGAACTGTTTTGTTTTCGTAAACAATTATTTGCACTATTTTAATAGCGAAAAAACTTACCTTTGTATTCAAAGATGGCGGCTATCGGACAATTTGAAAAATGGTTCCGACATCCGTGCTATGACGTAGGTTGCTACCCCTGCTTACGATTCAGTGGGACCGGCACTTTAAAGTTTCACCTATGTTAAAAGTAGACCATACCAAATAACGTATTCGTAAGGCGATCTTAAGCGCAGTGGGACTGGGACTTAAAGATCGCTTAAGATCGCTATACGATTGTCTTAATATTAATTTGGGGGCCATTTCTTGGACCCCGATATGTAAATTAAGAAAGCAGAAACACAGTGGAAAACATTTTACAAACTTTGTACGTATACACAGTCCTATCAATAAACTAATGAATAGACAATCGTACGATTGTTTACGATTCAGTGGGGCCGGCACTTAACTGATAGATTTGTGTGGTCCTAAAAACTGCCAATTATGTAAAGTCATAAATTATGGGTGTATCGACCCATACAGACCCTTCGCAAAATACAATACCGTCAGCCAGATGTATTTAAGCTTGATTTTTCTACTCCACAATTGTGGCATCTTTATAATGAAACGCCTGATACCTGTAGTTGTCAACTCCTTCATTCACAGAACAAATTAAACCCCGTAAAACACACTAAAGTGGTACAAATATATTTTTATTTCGAGACATAAACCATGTTTTTGGAAACAAATACATTTTGAGACAACACTTGCATCTTTGTGATGTCTTACAATTCACATCTGTCAAAGTTTTGTATATTCCGCCCGCTCTTTTCTTGAGATCGTAACTGTAATTTCGTGGGCCTTCAATCTGCAGCAAATAAATGCATGGCTTTAATATATAAAATTTTAGTGTACGTATAGCTTTACAAACACATAAAAAGGGACTCAACTGATGATATTCAATTATGGAATGCGATGAATATAGGCTTAACATTTTTTACGTAATCAGTTTGCTAATAAAAGGAACTCCGCCGATGATGCTCAAATTCTTTGTTTAACTGCAAGCCTCCGTGGTGCAGTGAATAAGTCACTCGCCTTGTAAACCAGTGGTCGCAGGTTCGGACCCGAGCTTCTCCAAAAACAACAAAGAAAACAAAACTCATAACCGGTCGAGCCTTTGGGTGCTCCCGGGACAACAAAAACAACAAAAAACAACCCCCTAGTACTGGTATCGCACAGGAAAAAAAAAAAAAAAAGGAAAAGGTATATTGCAAATCACCAGAGAGCAAATGTCCTTATCTACCACAATAATTGACTATAGATAGTTCCTGCATGACTAATGTCATGTTTTTTGCCACACAAAATGGCCGTTTTTGTTTGCATACATTGGGTCATTTCTATTTTGAATACAGTAAGGTGACAGTTAGCTGATTAAGTTTGTAAGAAATTATGCATCTATTCCATTGTCAACCTCTAACGGTTATTGAACAACTCACATGATCAGATAACAGTAACTGTACACAAAACTGCTTTGCCTCATTTTATGTGTCAAAATATTCTTATTGTGACATCATGCAGGAACTATGTATACTGAAGTTATTTCAACTTGCAAAGTGTATAAAATTATATCGAATACACGTCAGTACCTGTCAAAATGTATAGCTTCTTCTATGGTGTCCGGTAATTTCTTGTTAAGAGTTTCTGGTAGTGTGAACGATAACAATCCGCCAACAAAAGCTGCTACACCAAACACCGTCAGCGGAATAGCACCTGATATATCGCTCTGGATCAGGTCAGCCTAGTATGTTTATAAAACCCATTTCACTAAGCATGGTTAACTTTAAAATATATACATATTTTAATAACGCCAGGGACATTCAATTTAGACATATTTTCATTACTAGTTGATTGTTTTTCAACTTGTAATGAAAATTAGAAGAAACTAGACACATCGTTATCTATTTTGCTGCTCCCCACACTAGGTATTTCTTTGTTGACCGTTACAAGACGATTTTGCTGTGAATAATATACACATTTTCTGTCTAATCGGTCTGTCTCTTGTCAACAGTTTGACTTCGGTTGATGCTAGCTTGTCAGGAAAGAGCTTGTCATCTTGCACTCCATGCGAGTTATAAAAAAATAGGATATTTTGTGTTGTTCAAGCTTACCACCAGGTGTCCGGGCTATGATAATAACTTGAATTGTTTCATATCAATTCCTGGCTCTTCTATTGTTACTAATGCCCTAGATTTGCATTTAATACGACATCAACACATCTTCACTGGAAATATATTGTTTTCAAATATATCACTGATTAATTATTTAGTGTGCGTGACTTTGGTCAAGGAATTATTTAATGAACCACTGCTAGCTTTCAGTAATTCTCTTTGGCTCCATGTTGCCATATCTAAAGGGTCACTGACGAGACTTTAATAGTCGAAACCGCGGTATGGCCCATCCCCTTTCTCATAAATGTGTTCGCTGCTCTTAAAGGATCTCAGTTTTAATTTTTATTCATTAAAATACGCCGCGGTATACCCAATGCAAATGAGTTTAGCAAAGTAAAGGTTTACAAAAACGCATATCGTGTAAGATAATTATATAAATACTGAATGCTTACCAGCTGTGCAATATAAGGTGCAAGCATACTACCCGCCCTTGCCCAAGCTGAACTGGTTCCCATACCGACATTGCGAACCACAGTAGGAAACAATTCTGATGAGAGTATATATAACACCTCAAAGCCACCGGTAACCATCATCTTCCCAGTGATGGATGAAGCTACGAGGAGCCAGTGTAGAGCTGTGCATACAAATGTGCGATTTGATGTAAATCATGACCATCAACTGGCATAAGTAGAAACCGCGTGTTTGTTTTTTTTTTTTTTTTTTTCGAGAAAATACACATACACAAAATACTTTTAAGGACACGTAAAATCAGGTAGGAGGGATACGTTTATTCGTTTCATTCCGGACAATAATAATCCAGACATTTTAAACTAAAAAATAAATAGCAAGTAAAATCATTGGTAACTTACATTCATCTTTCCGCATGACAGGATATATTGTAAGAATACACGCAATTCCACCCAACAGCATATAGGCGATATAAAGTTTTTTCCTGCCGAATTTATTGACGACAGCAATGGTGAAGAATTTCGCAGGATACTCGACCAATGTAATGAGAAGAAGATTGACGTAAAAGTCCCCGCCCAAGTTGCCAACATTAAGGATAACGCCATAGTAGGCCATGCTAACAATGAACCTGAAAAAAAGATAATAGTTTTCAATTGAACAGAACTATTGTCGAGACAGAAATGTCTGATTTCAAATATGGTAATTGTCAACGATTTTAAAGCTCCTGTTTCTTTCGAAGCATGCCGTGTATGATATTCGGTGTTGTGGCATTACATACTGTATACATAAAGCTTGTCACGAAAGGTGCCGTCTTGCTGGGCGACCGTTTTGAATGGTGCAAGAGCATGATATATTACAATGAAGGAGGTTTCAGATTTACTTGTTCGTTTCATAAGTTTAATACATAGATCGTAAGTAATGGCATAACAGTACCCGTACTTGAAGCTTGGCCAAATTTTGTTGTGTGTTTTCAGATTTAAACGGATTTTGCTGTGCCAGTCCTAATACATAGAAATATGCACTGATTGTAACATATTAGATTTTGATCCATTAATAAACAGATAATAACACATTAAATATCATAAGCGAAATAATATAACTTCTGGGACACAAATATCAACTTAAACATTGATTTCTCACACTACAGGGAAGTTTGAACTAAAATTTATTATTACATGTTGTTATATATAATTGATTCAATAATATTGATTCTTTTAAAAGCTATTACTTATAATTTATATATATATAATCAAAGGGGAGTAACCCAATTAATTAATATATATTTCTTTTTATGTTTCTACAATTTATTATCTAGAACTTTGTAGAAGAATGTCATTGATTATTTTTATCACTGTTATATAATTTAGAAGTATAGAAAATTCTATGAGCACTTTGTGGATAATTCCAGATGAAAATGGAGTGAGTGTTTTTTTTTTACCATAAGTTAAAAATATATTTGGACTATGTATACTGAGATCTCGAAGGGTCTAGTGGACTCTTGTTTAGTCTTGATGGTCGTTGCGGCCTTGAATTCTCTCTGGAGAATTCTAAATTCTCTTTGGAGAATTTAAAAGAACTTTCGTTTAGTTCGTTTCTTTTCTAGAGAAAAGTTTATTATATCATTCTCTAGAAACCTGGAGAATTTCCTTAGATGTATAAATATAGGTCCCAATTCAGTCGTAGGTATTCAGAAATTTGAAGTGATTTAAAGTATATAATTTTGGTTGTTTCACTAGTGTTTTGTGTGGATTAAAATATACATGTGCTCATATTCTGGTTACTGGATTGTGGACTTACATTTGAGGGACAAGGACTTATTTGACATTAACTTTGTAAGTTATTTATTTATTTATTTACTTATCTGTTTGTTTGTTTTTATGTATTTGCAGCATTTATTTGTTTGATTAAATATTGTTAAGTTTAAATTACTTGGTTGTTTTTCGCTGTACCTGTCTAGTTACGCTAGGTCGTAACAGATTTTGGGGGCTCGTCCGGGATTGAACATTTTGTGCACCTATTTTATTCTGAATTTGAAAAGATATTTATTGTTTGTCATACCAGCAAAAAGCAACCATGTTATTCAAACTTGAAGATTTCATTGCTGCGCCTTCTCAAGAGCTGTTAAACTTGGCCAAAAAGAGTGATCTTTTAGACATTGCTAGTCATTATAGCATACCTGATGTCAAAACATCTATGTTAAAACGTGAAATTAAGAATGTTATCATTCAGTTTCTTGTTGATGAGGAATTTTTTGAACCCTCAGCTACATCTCTAATTATGGTCTCACAAACCGACATACAGCTGAAAGAGTTAGAATTAAAAAGGCATCTTGAATTGGAAAAATTAAGATTAGAATTTGAAGAAAAAAGAAGGGCAGATAAGGAAGAAAGGGAAGAAAGAATGCAAAAAGAAAAGTTAGCATTTGAAGAAAGGGAAAGAGAAAAACAAAGAGAGTTAGAAGAAAGGCTTGCAAAGGAAAAAATAGATATGGAAGAAAGGGAAAAGGCAAAGCAAAGGGAAATGGAAGAACGAGAGAAGGAAAAACACAGAGAAATGTTAGAAAGAGTAGAACTTGAAAAAGAGAAAATGCATTATGAGATAAAAATGAAAGAGCTTGAATTAAGCAGTAAATCAATGCCTCCTGTGTCTTTTGATCCTAGTAAAGTATTTGATGTTACAAAACATATCAGGCTCGTTCCTCCATTTCAAGAAAAAGAGGTAGATAAGTATTTTTTACATTTTGAGAAGGTAGCAGAAAATTTGAAATGGCCAAAAGAGCATTGGACCTTGCTTCTACAGAGTGTTGTTATTGGTAAAGCTCGAGAAATTTACACTCAGCTTCCACTTGATCAAAGTTCAGATTATGACACAGTCAAAAATCTGATTCTTAAGGCTTATGAATTAGTACCTGAAGCTTACAGGCAGAAATTCAGAAATTGTAGGAAAGAACATGATCAAACCCATGTAGAATTTGCTAGAACTAAGGAGCAATTATTTGATAGGTGGTGTTCTTCAAAGGATGTAAAGTCTGATCATGCAAAATTAAGACAGCTCATGCTTGTTGAAGAGTTCAAACGATGCATACACTCTGATGTCAAATCTTTTCTTGACGAAAGGGAAGTAGAAACTTTAGATGTAGCAGCACGATTAGCTGATGATTATGCTTTGACTCATAAGGTGTCTTTTGTAAATAAGCCTTACAAGAAACCTTTTAACCCTCAATTTAAACCTAATACACCTCAGTCAAAACCATTTAACCCTCAACAGAGAAATAATTCTCCTCAACCTAATCCACAACCACAAGCTGGACTAACAGCTGATAGTTCCAGTCCTTCACATAATCCTAAAAATAAAGATACTAGTGAAAACAAAGGTCAAAGATCCTCATACTCACCCCGGCTGTTTTGCAATTATTGTAAAGGTGACGGTCACGTCATTTCTGAATGTGAAACTTTGAAAAGAAGAAAAGAGAGACAAAATCAAAATAATTCTAGACCAACAGGTCTTACTTCTTTAAGGTCAAAACCACAGTCGATTATTCAGGATGAAAATCCTATTTTGGCCAAAACGTCTGCGACTGATTGTATTATGGAGATTTATGAACCATTCTTATCAGAAGGTTTTGTGTCACTTACTAGTGATTCTGCCCAGTCTACCCTATTAAAATCTTACGAGATACCGGAGCTTCTCAGTCTCTTATTTTAGCAGATACCCTGCCTTTTTCCGAGAAGACTTCAACTGGGACAAGTGTCCTTATTCAGGGAGTAGAGTGTGGATTTGTTAATGTACCGCTCCATAACATTTATTTGTCTTCAGACTTAGTTTCTGGTCCTGTGGCTGTAGGTATTAGGCCTTCTTTACCTTTTAAAGGTGTTCACTTGCTATTAGGCAATGACTTAGCCGGAGATAAGGTTGTGGTAAACCCACTTTTGACCAATACACCTTGTGAGGATCAATTGCCTGATCCCATTGAGCAGGAAATTCCTGATCTTTACCCTTCATGTGCCGTTACAAGGGCTATGGCAAAGAAAGTCAAATTGAATGATGGGATACAGGATATTGACTTAACTGACACTTTTATAGGTCAGTCTTTTCATGATGAGATTTCAAAATCTCTTTCTCCAAGTCAAACTGACTTCAACAATCAAAGGTCAGACAATGACCTTTCACCTTCAATTTTTGACCAAGGTCACGACCAAATGTCAAGGTCACAACTTTGTCAAGAACAGCACAGTGATCCTGAAATCTCGCCTTTATTTGAAAGGGCTTTAGATGAAAATGAAATTTCTCAGGTTCCTGTTTGTTTTTATGTCAAAAATGACATCTTAATGAGAAAATGGCGTCCTCCTGATGTTTCAGCGGAAGACGAATGGACCATAAATCACCAAATTGTGGTTCCTAAGGCTTATCGTCCTGAAATCTTAAACTTGGCCCATGAAACTCCCATGTCAGGTCATTTAGGGATAAATAAGACTTACCACAAAATTCTCAAGCATTTCTACTGGCCAGGATTAAAATCTGATGTTTCCCAACATTGCAAATCCTGTCACACTTGTCAAATGGTAGGAAAACCTAATCAGACTATTCCAAAAGCTAATTTACAGCCTATTCCTGCATTTGATGAACCATTTAGTAGGATTATCATTGACTGTGTAGGTCCGTTACCCAAGACTAAATCAGGTTGCCAATATCTCTTGACTATAATGTGTGCTTCAACACGTTTTCCTGAAGCAATTCCACTCAGGAATATCAAGACGAAAACAATAGTTAAGGCCCTTGTAAAGTTTTTCACACTTGTAGGTCTTCCAAAATCAGTCCAATCAGATCAGGGTTCCAATTTTATGTCAGGAACATTTCAGCAAGTAATGCATGAACTTGGCATTAAACAATACAAGTCATCAGCTTATCATCCTGAAAGTCAAGGTGCTTTGGAAAGATTCCATCAAACTTTGAAGAACATGATCAGATCTTACTGTTTTGACACCGAAAAAGATTGGGATGAAGGCATACATTTGCTATTATTTGCTGTCAGAGAGTCAGTACAAGAGTCTCTTGGGTTCAGTCCGTTTGAACTTGTTTTCGGACACACTGTTCGTGGACCTTTAAAACTTATGAAAGAGAAGTTTCTTTCAAGTAATGACAGTCCTTTGAACTTACTTCAGTATGTGTCTGACTTCAAAACTAGATTGACAAAAGCTTGGGAAGTTGCTCGGTCCAATCTTAAGTCAGCTCAGAGCAAAATGAAGTTGCATTTTGATGAAAATGCTCAGAACAGAAATTTTGACCCTGGAGACAAGGTGATTGCTCTTTTGCCCATTCCTGGCAGGCCATTACAAGCTAGATATTATGGTCCATATACTGTTGAGAAAAGGTTAAGTGATGTAAATTACATTGTTAACACTCCTGGGAGGCGCAAGCAAAAACAATTATGTCATATTAACATGCTTAAAAAGTACATTGATAGGGATAGTGATAATGATAGTTCAGTTATTTCCTCAGTAAGCATAGTTAATTCTGTCCCTCATGAACAAAATCAGACAGACTTTGAAGAAATGAACTCTGTGAACTGTGAACCATTATCCTCAAAACTCCAGAATTCTGACATTCTGCATGACCTCGATCAGACACTGTCACATCTAGATCCGGACAAGAAACATGAACTAAAACAATTAATTCTTGAATATGAGCACTTATTTCCGGACATTCCATCCAGAACCGATAAAATCTACCATGATGTAGACATTATTGAAGGAGCAAAACCGGTGAAACAAAATCCGTATAGACTTCATCCTGAAAGACAACAATATCTCAGGAAAGAAGTTAAGTATTTGCTGGACAATGACTTTATAGAACCTAGTCAAAGTGAATGGAGTTCTCCTTGTATACTTGTGCCAAAATCTGATGGGACATTTCGAATGTGCACAGACTATAGAAAAGTAAATTCTATCACAAAAACTGACACATTTCCCATACCAAGAATTGATGACTGCATCGACAACATTGGTCACGCCAAATATGTGACGAAATTCGATCTTTTGAAAGGGTTTTGGCAGATTCCACTTACAGACAGAGCAAAGGAGATCTCGGCATTTGTTACTCCTGATGGACTTTATCAATATAAAGTGATGCCTTTTGGCATGAAAAACTCTCCAGCAACATTTCAGCGCTTGGTTAATAGTTTGATTTTCGGTCTGGATGGGTGTAAAGCTTACATCGACGATGCCATCATCTACAGTGAAGAGTGGAAACAACACCTGGAGATCATCAGAGAATTCTTCAAAAGACTCAGTGATGCTAAACTGACAATAAACTTACCGAAAAGTGAATTTTGCCATGCTAGTTTGACATTTCTAGGACATATTGTTGGACAAGGTCAGGTCAGACCTGTAGAAGCCAAAGTTGAGGCTATATCAGATTTTCCTGTACCTACAGGAAAACGGCAACTGATGCGCTTTTTGGGTATGGCTGGATATTACAGAAAGTTCTGTAATAATTTTTCAGTTATAGCTGAGCCTTTGACAAATTTACTTGGTAAGAAGGTCAGGTATGTTTGGTCTGAGGCTTGTCAGAAGTCTTTTGATCAGTTAAAGGCCATACTTAAGAGTGCTCCAGTTCTATCAGCACCACGCTTTGACAGAGAATTCAAAATGGCGGTGGATGCAAGTGATGTTGGTGCAGGCAGTGCATTGTTACAAGAAGATGACAATGGTGTTGATCATCCTGTTTGTTACTTTTCAAAGAAGTTTGACAAACATCAAAGAAATTATTCTACTATAGAGAAAGAATGTCTATCTCTTATTCTTGCCCTTCAACACTTTCAAGTGTATCTGTCTTCTGCAAATTCACCAATTGTCGTCTTCAGTGATCACAATCCACTGACCTTCATACACAAAATGAAAAACAAGAATCAGCGTTTGCTCAGATGGAGTCTCATGTTGCAAGAGCACAATCTTGACATTAGACACATAAAAGGTAGAGATAATATAATTCCAGACACCCTTTCAAGAGCTTGACAGTTTTGCCTTGTATGTTTGCATATGAGTATTGCAAAAGAAAGTTTTATTTCACAAAACTTTCTTTTCGTTGAAGAGGGGAAGTGTTATATATAATTGATTCAATAATATTGATTCTTTTAAAAGCTATTACTTATAATTTATATATATATAATCAAAGGGGAGTAACCCAATTAATTAATATATATTTCTTTTTATGTTTCTACAATTTATTATCTAGAACTTTGTAGAAGAATGTCATTGATTATTTTTATCACTGTTATATAATTTAGAAGTATAGAAAATTCTATGAGCACTTTGTGGATAATTCCAGATGAAAATGGAGTGAGTGTTTTTTTTTTTTACCATAAGTTAAAAATATATTTGGACTATGTATACTGAGATCTCGAAGGGTCTAGTGGACTCTTGTTTAGTCTTGATGGTCGTTGCGGCCTTGAATTCTCTCTGGAGAATTCTAAATTCTCTTTGGAGAATTTAAAAGAACTTTCGTTTAGTTCGTTTCTTTTCTAGAGAAAAGTTTATTATATCATTCTCTAGAAACCTGGAGAATTTCCTTAGATGTATAAATATAGGTCCCAATTCAGTCGTAGGTATTCAGAAATTTGAAGTGATTTAAAGTATATAATTTTGGTTGTTTCACTAGTGTTTTGTGTGGATTAAAATATACATGTGCTCATATTCTGGTTACTGGATTGTGGACTTACATTTGAGGGACAAGGACTTATTTGACATTAACTTTGTAAGTTATTTATTTATTTATTTACTTATCTGTTTGTTTGTTTTTATGTATTTGCAGCATTTATTTGTTTGATTAAATATTGTTAAGTTTAAATTACTTGGTTGTTTTTCGCTGTACCTGTCTAGTTACGCTAGGTCGTAACAATGTATATGGCAGATCATCCAGTAGACTTCCTTGCAATGCTTGGACTGTCTTTTCGCCACCATTGTGTGTCCCAGTACCTTTTCGAGCGGCTTTCTTGGGATCAAATATTTACATGCAACATTTACTGTCTCCCTAGTGTTATTTGTACGATTGTATGTATTATTATGTATCATTGTATAATATGGTGTACCACGACTAGTAGGGTGTAATATTTCATGCTTCAATAATCTTGTATATACACAGGGTAGACCAAATATTATGTTAGTTGTAGTCTACAGGGTGATATGTCAATTTAACAATATAATCTGTTTTAGGTTCAACCTCTCTTGAAGTGTGTGAAATCAATGTTAAAGTCAGATGTTACGATATTTTGCTTGTCATTTTAATGTGTTACTATTTATAAGTTAATAGAGCAAAATCAAAAATGCAATCATTGCATATTTTTATCATGTATTAAGACTGACATAGCGAAATACGTTCAAGTCTGTAACACCCAATAAAATTTGGCCAAGCTTCAAGTACGGGTACTGCTATGCCATTACTTATGAAACAAATCGCTATGTATTAAACTTATGAAACGAACCTGTACCTTATGAAACGCAAACATACCAATTAATGAATATCACAAGTGTCCTAAACGCTAACGATCTTGTGGAAAATAGCTGCCAAAATCTTCCTTTTGTGGTCTCACCACCTGACTCCAGAGACAATACCATCTCTTTTGTAAGGGGTTTTCTATTCCAGCGAGATAATTTCTCTATTATCACCATTGCTTGTTCCCTTTTACCTTTGCTAAGAAGCCATCTCGGAGACTCTGGTATGATGCTGTAAATTGGGACAACAAAGGTAACTAACCCCCTTGCGCAGTGAGCATTATTTTTTGTATACAAAGTGAACAAAGTCTAAACTGATAACCTTTTTGACCATAGGAAAATATACTTTTTAATGGATCAGCAGCACCAGAAAATGTTAATACTATAATTAGCTGTACACTTATATATATAGTGATATGAATCCAGCTGGGTTCGTCCTTTAAGTTCAAGTGTGTAAGGGATAAAAATCATTCATAGATCATAGCGAATTATTTCAAATAATTTTATTGTCGTTTTTGTCTACATGTACACCAGATGTTTGTAATTTAATTAAAGATCAGTAAACATTACCATATAAAAACAATGTAAGCGACACATGGAATGCCAATAGCCAGTTGTATCTTTTGCCAATCTCGTAATAAATATGCCATTAAGATGAGGTACAAAGCTCCTGTCGATCCAAAGCAATGCAGAATATTACCAGTCCAGTTTCGTTTAGATGGACCAACATATTCCATTCCTAAAGTGCAGATTATTGTGAAATATATTTTATTGAACAGCAATTTGGTTAAAGTCGAAATAACCTTAAAAGCATATACATTAAGTTAGCCATTCAAATTACGAGAGAAAACAATTAACTATACAATACAAAATATACAAATACAAATGGATACGATGCAATATAATAAATAATGGTTAAACAGCTGCCTAACAAAACCAAGTATCACCAAGAACAAGGGCGTTTTACAAAAGTAGGGAAGTTACAGAGATACGATCGTAGTAGGGTAAAAATATAAAAGGACTGTGTTGGATCAGATAAGTTTACGGCTTTCTAGATTGGTTGGTTTTACGCTTACATGAGAACTTATTTTAGTTATCAAAAATTGCAATCGCTTACCTATTACAAATGCTGCCATAAGGGAGCCAATGGAGCACGTTCCAATTACAAAGTAGATCACCACAAAACTATAGAACTCGGGTGCGAATGTGAGAGAGATAGACGATACCATTAATACCATCAGTCCAATGTACAGGGTCTTCTTGCGACCTATACTAAAGCAAATGTCTTATTATATTCAAGATCATTACGAGTGTAAAGATATATCACTTTAAATTTATATTGACGTACAAACGAAACACATCATCGCGAAATTCAAGTTGACTAAGTTATGCAGCATTTGTCAAAATGTATGTTGCATAACATAGTCAATTAATGAAACGCATGCGCAAAAATACCAAAAGTAAAACACCTTTTTTTTTTTTTTTTTTTTTTTTTTTTTAAAGGTATGTAATCATTTATGTTAATCATGCATGCCGGTGGAAAGATCATGAATGTATCCAAATTAGCAACGTCGGTTTTACCAAAACCTGAAGTGATAGGCTAATTAGAGAGAGAAATATTGACTTACATATCCGAGAGTTGACCTAGAACAATGCAGCCAACCAGAACACCGAAGTAGTAAACAGTCTGAGCATGGGATATTAACAGTGCATCATCACACACCAGATTTTCCTGCCATATACAACAACAAAAATCAAAAAAAAAAATATCGAAGGTCTGTCAGAATGCCAGTCGTGAGTTGTGACGAAGAAGACATTTGAGCCGCCTCGTGGGAAAACCAACAATGTGGTTTCCGAACATGTCTGACACAAACCGACCTGTACAAGCACAGAAAGGAGCTAGAAGCTTGAAATTTCTGATTTAAGTAGAAGAGGAAATGTACTATCCGAGTAGCGAAAACAAAGGCGCTGATGAGCTTCGCGGTTACCGCGAAGCTGATCTGCGCCTTTGTTTTCGCCTATGCAGATTGTTGATTTTCCCATGAGGCGGCTCATTTAATGATGATGCTCCAAACATACAAAGACGGGTTTCATATATACGATGTCATAGTTATTTGAGTCAAATGAAAGTGTAATTCTTCTTTTTTATGAAAATTGAAAAGTATGTCATTGTCTTTGGGGCTTGGTATTTGCCACGCCACACCTAGATCTTCATGTACATGTATAATAATTTCAAGTTCTATGCAATGGTTTGCACATCTATGGTCGATTCACGAATAAAAACATGTTAATCTTACGGGGAAATGGTATAAGTAGCATAACAAACACAGAATTCGTTCCAGTGTTTATTATCAATGTTAATGTAAACTGATAAACTAACCCTTTTCGTAAATGTGGTCTCGAAGACAGATGTATCATAAACCCATTCATTGCACTTGACCTCACTGCGGTTGGCACCAGTATGTTCATGCCTATGGCTGTCATTTATGAAGGCATAAATATGACATCGGTCATACGGGTAAGAGTCAGACGGTGGTATGTATCGTTTCACGAGTTCTCTCTGTTCTTCGGAATGGATTTCCCACGTATCATTAGCATAACCAGGAATTTTGCATCTAAATAGAAACACATTTTGATTGACAAGCAGATTCAGAGAATTCATGTCCCCCGCCTTAATTGTTTAGTTACACAAATATAATCTGAGAGTAATGTATATCAAAACCACGTGTACTTTCTTAATGTAAATGCCTGAAAAAACCGACGAAGTTCAAATTGCAAAAACGTGTCAAAAATAATCTAAGGATTATATTCAAACCACATGCACATTTTCAAAGCATGGACATCTGTAAAGTTTCAAAAAATCAGAATAAAACTGTAGGAGGACTAGTGCACACAAGGTACCCACTATCCACTCACTTTCATTGTAAGAATTGCGAAAATGCGTCATAATTGCACAAACAAGGTGCCCACTGTCCATTCATTTTCATTATCAAAATGGCCGAAAAATGACTAAGTTCAAATTGAGAAAAAAAGTGTCAAAAATTGATCTGAGGATTATATCCAAACCACATGCAAACCTTCAAGGCATGGTCAAGACATCTGTAAAGGTTCAAACGAATAAAACTGTAGGAGGAGTTGCGCACACAAGATACATACTCCTATATGGGGACGGAAGGAAGGACATACGGAAGGAAAATTTTGTCCCTCCGCGTTTCTTCGAAAAGGCAGGGGACAATCAAAAACAAAAGACATGTTAACTCAAATTCCGAGACATTGTTTTAACATGGTAGCATTGTACTTAATATGTTCACCATTTTCCTCTTTTATACCTGTCGTCTTTTTCTCGTTATCTAACAATGTATTTGGGGGAAAGCCTATATACGTAAATATGTATGAAAGACTAAAAATGTGCGTTTCTGGTCATTAGTGATATACGGAATCGTCCAAGATGTACAGTATAGAATGTAGTGTGACAGCAACCATATAACGGTACATGCCTATTCGAGTGTGTTCAATGGAAAATAGCGACCATATTGTTAATTTTGCGTTAATGTTGTTTAAGGTACATGTATATATATTGCCTAGATGATGTGCATTTATAAAAGACAAATCTTGCCTATGTTCTGGTACACCAAAGACAATAACATTGAGAAGCATGAAAGCCCCAACACTAACAGCAGGAAGACAGGACCAGAAATATACCCATTTCTGATATCTTCCAAACTCCCCTACTTCCCGTAAAAGGTCATCGAATTTCATGATAAATTCTAACAATATTACAATCTCTATTCCTTCTTAAACCATGTAAGCATCTTTCAAAACACCAGGGACCAGTTCTTCAAAACTTCGTTAGCTTAACATCGTTAAGTAAATGCCGACTACATGAGCAAGTACACTGTTATTTTTTGTTGATAAAATGCAAAGGATTCTCACATTTTATCAACAAAAAATAGTGTATTTGTAATATTTATGTTCGGAATTTTGACGAATTGTTAACTAACGATTTTAACTTCCTTATTGTTCAGTACTGTAACAATAAAATGCATGATATATTTAATGAAATTATCCACTTATTTGTTTATACAAGTTTGATTGTATGTAATCACTACTATGATACGCACTATAATTTAAATATGATGAAGTTGCAAAAGACAACAAGTTGGCTAGATAAAATTTATCACTTTTATCTAAATGAATCAGGTATCATTATGTTTTGGGTACTTAAGGATGTTCGCTGCCAATGAAAAAGTATTCAAACTTTTTTTCTAACCACTCTTTTTTGATTCCAAATTACAACACAAGACATTTGAAAACAAAATAAGTATAGGGTAGTGTGCATTTTTTCGAGCTACAGGCCTGTGAATGAGTCCTCTGAACACTCTGTTTTAAATTCAGAAAAATTAATTTAAATTTCAATTCTTTGAAACATACCTGTCTTGAACAAAAATACACCTAGAATGCTTTCAAAATTCATAATATTTACGTAATGCAGACT
This sequence comes from Rugalucina vietnamica, assembly GCA_964017185.1. Classification (NCBI taxonomy): domain Eukaryota; kingdom Metazoa; phylum Mollusca; class Bivalvia; order Lucinida; family Lucinidae; genus Rugalucina; species Rugalucina vietnamica. The sequence goes on along the minus strand of OZ024874.1, from coordinate 59,268,520 downwards.
ATTTTGGACCAAAAGCAATGAAAAATTTGCAACTTGAAGTGGATGACAGAATTTTACGAGTCGTCTTCCAACCCTACCCCCATAGTTGAAAAGTCGGAAAAAATCAATATTTTGAAATGTGCCAAACCCCTATTTGTAGATTCAAACTTTTTCTTGTATTTTCACACAAGATAGAACTTCGTAATATTGTTCGAATAAAAGAAAGAAATATATAGGGTAGTGTGCATATTAGAGAGAACCAACAACTTGAAAATCACCATTTTAAGCCTTTTTTCGTCTGTTTTGTTTCTTAAAGACCATTTGATAAAACCATCCAAAATTTTAAAACTAGCACACCAAAGACAGAAAGACCGACTTAGAAGACCATATACACATATACTGCTGCTAAAACAAACATCGAACTCGTGCAATTAATTTGAAGATGTGTAATATTCAAGTTTAATCTACCCTACCCCCTAAATTTTACAGACAACTAAAATTTAATGAAAAGTTGCAGAAAATGGGGTGAAAAAATAAAGTTCCTTAGATTGACAATTTTATGGCTCATTCAATGTATATCGTCAATATGTATCCAAATATAAAATATTAGAAAAATATCTGCAACCGTTTTCGAGATATTCGACAAAAGAAAAACCGGAAGTTCCGAAATGTCAAATGTTAGCAGCGAACATCCTTAAATGCACCCTAACAATACTGAAATGCTTTAAACATTAACAGTAACAAAATTGAGCCACCCCGTGAGAAAACCAACAATCTGCATATGCGAAAACAAAGACGCAGATCAGCTTCACGGTTACCGCGAAGCTGATCAGTGCCTTTGTTTTCGCTACTCGGATAGTACAATTCCTCTTCTACTTAAATCCGAAATTTCAAGCTTCTAGCTCTTTTCTGTGCTTGTACAGGCCGGTTTGTGTCGGACCTGTTCGGAAACCACATTGTTGGTTTTCCCACGAGGCGGCTCAAATATATGGAGAGAGTGAGGCCAGAAAAAGGTACAAGTAGGCAATAATCAGGAAATGGCGCAATCAGATAGAAAACCCCACTCAAAAATCGAGGTGGGAAAAACTAAATTGACAACCAGGTACTTATAGTAAGAAAACATAATATTATTGTAAGTCGAGTGAGCAGCTATTTTCCAATAGGGGACCACTCAGTTACCCAAACCTAACTTAATCTATATGAAAACGCACATAAGGTGTAAACATGTAAATGCTTACCCGAGACCTAGTTGTCACTTTTACCCATGTTTCCATGTTTGTCTATGTTTCCAAAATTGACCTTTACCTACATTAATCACATACCTTCATCTACTCTATCAGTTGTTTGCATCTATCACTTTTCAGTTCTCAGGCTGCAATAGTTTTCAAAAAATAACATTTTAAAAGCAGATGGGCTCCTGGGGTCCATTTTTTTTTCAGAATCATTAAATTTCAGTCCTACTGCCCATTTCCTGCAAGACTTTCACTTAAAATGACATTTTACAAGTTTTTCCCATTCAAATGCATTGACAACCTATGTTGACCTTGCCATAAAACAGATCAAGGTCACCACAGGGTCATGTTTTATATATACATTGTAGTACTTGAGTCATCCATACTTCGTGCAAAGTTTCGTTGAAATCGGTTCACCGGTTCTGGAGAAGAAGATATTTTAATGGTTTTTACCATATATGGGCATGGCGACCATCTTGGCCATGTGACCTGGATTATTTATATACACGTTGGTTCGCACTTCCTATAGCTGCTTCATTGAAAATTTGGCTTTGATTGGCCAAGTGGTTTCAGAGAAAAAAATCTTTGAAAAGTGTGTATGGACAATAGACCGGCCAAGGTCAAGAGATGACCTTGACCTAAATTAATCATATACCTTCATTTAATCCATTAGTTGTTTGCATCTACCACTTTTCAGATCTCAGGCTGCAATAGTTTTCAAAAAATAGCTAATTTCCACTTTTCCCATTATAAGTCTATGGAAACTTAAAGTTACCATAGCAACCAGAGTTCTTATCCGACTGGAATAAAAAACACAAATTATGTAGGGGCTACTGTCAGAAACATGTATACAAAGTACAGGATTCATCCACTTGACAGTTTCTGAGGAGAAGATTTTTGAATGTTTTTTTTTTTTTTTTTTTTTTTTTTTTTTTTTTTTCAAAATTTTGCCCTTTATGGGGCCCCAGCAACCAATCAAAATAAAAAATTAGGCCAAAACTCGCAAGAAACGTCAAACACTACTCAATAAACATTTCTGCAAAAACAAAATTCAAGTGTCTGCAATTTTAGCCGATTTCCACTTTTCCCATTATAAGTCTATGGAAACTTTAAGTTGCCATAGCAACCAGAGTTCTTATCCGCCTGGAATAACAAAACACAAATTATGTAGAGGCCACTGTCAGGAATATGTATATAAAGTTAAGGCTTGACAGTTTCTGAGAAGAAGATTTTTGAATGTTTTTCGAAATTTTGCCCTATATGGGGCCCCTGCAACCAATCAAAATGAAGGATTAGGACAAAAGTCACATGAAACGTAAGGACTACTCAATAAACATTTCTGCAAAAAAAAATATTCAAATATCTCAAACAAGACAGCAAAAATAGGCAATTTTCACTTTTCTCCATTATAAGTCTATGGGAAGCATAAGTTGCCATAGCAACCAGAGTTCTTATCCGATCGAAATAAAAAACACAAAATTCGTTCCCCCCACCTGTAGATGCTATATGTGAAATATGAAAAGATTCCGTTTAGCAGCTTCAGAGGAGAAGTCGTTTGAAAATGTTGACGACGACGGACGACGCACGGACGCCGGCTCGACCTCTATACTATAAGCTCACCTGTGAACCTTCGGCTCAGGTGAGCTAATAAGAACCACAACAGAAGTATCGCATCGGCACGATCAGAAATATAGAACTACTGGCGGGCTTAAACTAGATTTACATAGCCATAACCTAACCCTCAGCTTCTGTAATGGAAACCAGTTATACATTTTATTTCGTCTACGTATTGTATTCTATTTGTTCATTTGTAAGATATCACGTAAATACACTACCAACCATTGAAAATCAACAGAATGATAAAAAGTCACAAAATGTCTTCAAACCAAACAAAATACATTTCATATCAATAAGTTTATGTATTGGAATATACCATATGGATGTCATATATACGATATGAGCCGCGACGCGAGAAAATTAGTCTTCGGGGTTTCCGACCAGGTCTGACAAACCGGCAAGTGCAGCTACAGGAGATGACAAGAAGCATGACATTTTGGATTGAGGAAGAAAACGAACTGTACTATCCGTGTAGCGAAGACACGAAAACGAAGTTGCTGATCAGCTGTATCTTGATACGAGTCACTTCTCATCGGGCGTTTTCTTAGGAAGGACAATCATCTCTTTCGCTGGCAACCTAGTCAGCAAAGCAAAAAGCATTTTAAGTATAAGTCTTGTATTTAGTTTTATTTTATTTGTATATCACTCTAACCTAGATAAGTATATAGGCCTCGTTTCCACGGACACTTTTTCTTTGACAAAGTAGGTTTGTCGCAGAAAAATATGCTCGCCTAAATTCAATTCATTATGGGAGCAGTTATTCCGCCCATAATAACTAAATAATTATAGATAATTAAAATGTTAAGCATAACACATGATCGCACGGTAGAAAGGCTGTATTTACCTGTCGAAATTATTGGCGTCATCAATGGTATCCGGGAGTTTTTTGTTCAATGTTTCCGGAAGTGTTGCACATAGCGCAGCCCCGACGAAATTGGCTACACCAAATATAATCAGAGGAATGGCCTTTGCTATGTCACCAGATATAAGTGAAACCTGAAACATTGAAATTGAAACCTACATTACTTTTGCATAATATTTTACCGATGGTTAAAATTGCCATGATAGTTAACTACATGTAACTCAATTATAAGAACGAAATAACATTATAAGATTCTCGAGAGTAATCCAAAAGTTGTCCGAAAAAGGTAGGGTTTTTTTTTCCTTAAAAAAAATAAATGAATAATTAAAAAATCTTGGTTATCCTAAATTACATTTCCCAATATCGGTTAACATTGCGATCGTAAGGGCGTTTTAGTTTTAAAAATAAAACTATCCTTCAAAACATACCAGCTGTGCAATATACGGGGCCAACATGCTTCCCGCCCTTGCGAATGCTGAACTGGTGCCCATTCCTACGTTCCTCACTACGGTAGGGTACAGTTCTGTTGAGAGAACGTACAGGGTCTCGAACCCTCCGGTCATACCCATCTTTCCGATGACAGCAAGTGTGACCAGCAACCAATGTAGAGCTAAAATTACGACATGGAGAGTTCCTTGATAATTTTCTTAACTGGAGAGAAATCATTCTCAGACTGTAAACGTACATATAAGAAGCATGTTTATATTCCAAACATATACCCACACGATAAGTTTCCTATATATCTACATTAATTCCACACTCTACATACATTCTCTATCAAATGAAATAAGCTAGAATTGCATCTGATTGTAATTTGAATAGGCCTGTAAGTAGTCCAACAAATCTAATGTGATGTCAGAAATATAAGCCAAAGCCAAACTGAAAATGCATTTCGGATTATTATTCCATTACAGCCATAAAATACTTACATTCCGTTTTCATTAGTACTGGATAGATTGTTCCCATACAAGCTACTCCCCCGATGATCATATATCCTATGTATAGCCTTTTTCTGCCAATTCTGTCCATAAGAGTGATTGAAAATACTTTTGCAGGGTACTCAACGACCATAACTAGAAATAGGTTCAGGTAAAAATCCCCGCCTAGGTTTCCTACGTTGAGAATCACACCATAGTAACCCATGCTTGCAATAAACCTGAATAAAAAATGGCACGTATATTTTGCATCACCATCCTGGGTGTCTCGTTCAAAACGTCAACGTTAAAGGGGCTTGATCAGCGTATTTCTTTATATTGATGAATAAAAAATGTATCTTGCTTATGGATAATGGTGAAAATTATAATACTAACTTCCTAACTTCAAACAACATGATTAATTAATGCCAAAAGTAATCATGATGCATCCGATATAAAGTCTCGGGCTTTTGTTATTGCTGCCCATAAACGACAAGCATGAAGTGCTAAAAAGAAAACAAAAACGTTTGTTATTCGATATCCTACCAGTTAATGCAAATCACCGTTGTTCTAAATGTCATGGTTTTCGTTGAAAACAACTGCCAGATTCGCCCGGTCCCATGTGCTGAATCAGACTCAAGAGTGCTCAGTGCTTTTTCATCCACTGTTTTCCCATTAACTTTTACCATTCTTGTAACTATAGCCATTGCATCGTCTCGTCTGCCGTTGCTTAGCAACCATCTGGGAGATTCTGGTACTATGCTGCAGACATCAGGATAACATAAATATATTTTTTGAAGCCCTACTTTCATGTAGTCAAACTATGGTAAACAGGGGTAAAGATGTTTTTATTTTGTTCAAAAACATAGATTTCAGAAAATTGTGAAGTTTGTTATTAATGTTTTTCACCGTCCAAAGATCAAATTCGATCGGCCATGACCATTGCGTTTCATTAAAAGTATGCTTAAATAAAATAAACTAAGATCCTTTATAAGGTTTATATCGGGGTTTATATCCAGTATATGCAATCTTTGTTCGAAGAGAGGGCAAGCGACAAGAGCTGTCAAGCCTTGAGAACCCGTGTTTGAACAAAATGCAAAAAGTGGTAAGAATAAGACTTGAAGAGTCTGGGTACCTTCAGATATACTAAAATATCAAACGCCTGCAGTTATCATTCTAAATTAGACTGGAAAACTGCAATTTTTGTGACTTTTTCCCCTGGCTTAAAAACTTTTCATCGCCTTTGAAATGGTGTAATGAACATGTCATAACTTATTATCTTGATTAAAAATGATAAATTGTACCATTACGTTTCTTATTTTGTCAGGTTTACCGACTGTTCTGTTCCTAAGGGGGTATACATCGCGCCAAAACCCATCAATTATGAGGATATTAGTGTTACCCATTCACTGGAGTCGTCAGAAATAGGGCTGCTTTTGCCGCCAGGCAAGCTTATAATCAATTGACCGACCACTAATCGCTTAAACGTCTGAGCCTGCCCAAAAAGCCAAACTATCCATACACAAAGGCCTTAGTTGTTTACTTCGGTGTATATATTCAGAGCACATTTCAGATTTCATGGCATCCCTTATATGGGGTAGAAGACCCATAAAATGGAGGTAACGTTTCGACATGACAAAAGCTTTGACTGGGGCGTAAAATCTACGCCAACTCAAAGAAACGAGCAAAAAATCTCACCAAATATAAACCAGGTAGATTATACATGGAACGCCCATTGATAACTGAACTTTCTGCCAGTGACGCCATATGTAAGCCATCAGAACCAGATACATTGCTCCACAGGTCCCGAATACATGAAGCATACACCCCGCCCAGACTCTCTTGGATGGACCAACATACTCCATTCCTACAAGGCAGTAGTACCAATGTAAAATAAGCCGCAACATGGCCGGAACCCCCAAAGACCGGTTTGACAATTTTCATTAGTAACCCTTTTTTCCAATAATTGAAATTGTACACTTTTTGCCAAGAAATGTTTGCATCATCATCCACACTCTTAAATGTGCTGCAAAGTCAAAGATTTAAATTAACCAAAAATAATGATGGAAATAATCATAATTCTAGTTTATTATAAACATACCTGAAACAGAATGGTGCAAGACTTTTGGTTTTCAGTATATAAAGCGTCAGTAAATTTTAAGAAAACAATGACAAGAAAGCGACCTAGCGTATGACCTGTATTTTTACGATGTTTAAACTATAGTATCAAGGCTGGCATTTTACCAATGACGAAAGCTGTCATCCATGTTCCCATACAAGTGGTACCAATTATAAATAATATAACAACAAAGCTGTAGAACTCCACTGTGAAAGCCAGTGCGACTGAGGAGGTCAGCATAATCATCATGGAGATATACAACGTCTTTTTCCGACCAATTCTGAAATATATGTATAGTTTGTACAGTGTATAGGAAATGAATCATATGTTAGGTTGTTCTTGATCTACAGGGTGTCCCAAAAACGTAGCCGCTACAATATTTGTTTACTATTTATTTCATTTTTACAAGCAGGTGTATGCTTCAAAACAATGGATTTAGATATATATTACATTATATGCGACATATGTCTATTTAATATATATTACATTACATACTGCGACATATTTTAGCCGAAGAACAAAATGGTTTTAGGAAAGGGCGTAGCACAGTTGATCAAATATCATCTCTAACAAATATCATTAACACGCGGAAGAAGAAACGCATGTCAACTTATTGCGCGTTTATAGACTTCAAGAAAGCCTATGACTATGTCGACAGAGATATCCTTTGGCATCGCCTTAATAACATGGGCATTAGTGGTAAGATCTTTAACGCTATTAAAGCCCTGTATACTTCCGTCTCGGCATGTGTCCGTTTAAATGGTTTGTGCTCTGATTGGTTCGAAATAAATGTAGGCTTACGACAGGGCTGCTCGTTGTCACCGATTTTGTTTAATCTCTTTTTAGACGACTTGGCTTGTAAGATAAAGGCTATGGGTGAAGGTATTGATATAGGCGGGGAGAAAGTGTGCTTACTGCTCTATGCTGACGATATGGTATTACTAAGTGATAGTGAAAATGACCTACAAAATATGCTTAATATCTTTGCCTACTTGTACCTTTTTAACACGATGTTTGATTGGTGTCAAGACAATGCAATGGTTGCTAATACAAACAAAAGTAACATTGTGCATTTCCGTCCACCGAGTATAGATCGTACACAATACGAATTTCATTGTGGTGACGCACAACTAACTGTAGTCGAAAAGTACACTTATTTAGGCTTAATACTTACAGAGTTTCTCGACTACAATGTAACGGCAAAGGTTGTAGCACAGAGTGCGAGCAGAGCGCTTGGTCTCTTGATAGCAAAATCAAAGTGTCTTGGTGGTTTGCCCTTTCATGTATTTTCGAAACTCTATGACTCAATGGTGTGGCCAGTAATTGCGTACGGTGCAGCGATATGGGGTGATAAGTCGTTTGCTTGTATCAACGCAGTGCAATACAGAGCGATGCGCTTCTTTCTTGGAACTGGAAAATACACGTCAAATGCAGCTGTGTCCGGTGATATGGGTTGGCAACCTCCAATTGTTAGACAATGGAAAGTAATTAGTCAGCAATGGTTTAGATCTCTAGAGATAGATAATATCAGACTAAATAAGACCATTTTTGATTGGTGTAATGCTAAAGGGAATGCTGGTTGCAAGAATTGGTGTTATAACGTTAGAATGAAATTTGACACCCTGCGTTTGAACGGGTTCTCCAGCAACCAGGAACGCCTTTGTAAAAAAAGATATGTGCATGAAATATCCACAGCACTGCTGGAACAGGAAGTAAATATATGGCTAAATACTATTGATAAGCAACAGGGAATATCTGGGAGGGGGCAAAATAAGTTAAGAACTTACAGGCTGATGAAACGCGAATATAAGACCGAAACATACTGTTTGCTACGCTTTCCGTTAAAGCACAGATCCGCATTCGCCAAATTTCGCTGTGGGGTGGCTCCTGTTCGCATTGAAACTGGGCGTTATGAGGGGCTAGACGTAAATAGTAGAACGTGTCCGCTATGTAAAAATGGCATCGAGGATGAAAAACATGTAATTCTTCAATGCCCACAGTATAATGATATTCGACAACAGCTTTTTAACAAGGCAGCAACCGTAAATGCAAATTTTACAGTTTTAAATGACACTGATAAATTAGTATTCTTATTTACAAATGTTGAAATGATTAAACTATGTGCCAAAACCTGCTTTCAAATTTTACAAACTAGACAAAACACACTTTATAAGTAGATGATTATTACCTTATTACTAGATTTTATTTTATGATTGTAGCAAAAAATTATGTTTTCATCATTTTACAAAGAAGGACTATCTATTTGAGTAAATGTTAAAGCGCATTAGATACATGTATTTTTATATCGTTTTTAAATAGGTTTCGTACCTCGGTATTTTATATGTTTTGAACAGAGACGCATATAATACTTGAGTGCAAAATCTACGTACACTCGGACCCCCGTATGCTCTTGGCACACACGTTCCTCGAGATACGGGTGGTAACGCGGAGAAGCTTCATGTGACACTCCGGAGCCAGTTCCACGGTTAGCCAGTACCTAATGGCTTGCAGGAGCGGCCCTCCCTGGGTCCTTTGGGTCTTTGTGTGTGTGGTTTTCGCATTCGTTTCCACATCCTTGGTATATGTCTTTCATGATTGTCCGTCCGTATTTTAAATGCCTCTTTGTTCCTTTTGTCTGTATGTTTTGTATACATGTATAGTATTTGCATTAATGACTGTGATTCATAAACTTTGATTTTATACTGAATGTCATGATGCTTATGAAAATTTAGTCGTCAGCATTGTGGAATCCTTTTTACGTAAATTTTGAATATGTTGCTATAAAACTAAATTTTAGCTACAGAGCTTGGTTCTGTTTATATCTTATGATCGACTCATGATATACTCTGTATATAGTTTAGATAGATTTTTTATTTATACAATAGTCTCCTGTAATTCTGTAAAGAATGGGTTGATATACATTTTATATTGTTTTATGTATATATATGTATGTGATATTGTATGTCAACATGAGACTTTAATAAACTATAAAACTGTGATTAATTAAGGTCAAGGTCATTTCTTGACCTGGGCTCAAGGTCATTAAAATATCGAAATATGTCTGAAATGTTCACTATTACTTATGGACTTGTCGAATTCGACTGCTTACCTCATGAAATACTTGCTGCCAGTTTTATAAAGTTTTATAAAAGGTCACTGATGAAGGTTCATTACCCGAAATTGTACAATATGGCCCATCTTCTAGCTTTGTATTTTTACTGCTTCCAAAGGATCTAACAATTATTTTTATTTTTTTTTCTTTCAAAATTATCAGCTTATGGCCTGTCTGAAACTTAAGTCTTACCTTTCTGATCGCAAACAGCGAATCAAAATCGGTAGTGTTGTGAGTAGCTGGGCAAATATCAATAAAGGTGTTCCGCAAGGCTCAATTCTAAGCTCTCTTCTTTTTAATGTTTTTATCAATGACATATTTTATTTTTATAAAAATATGTACTCTTTACAATTATGCAGATGACAATACTTTATCATTCCACTCTCCAGATTTTAATGAGCTCATTTGGTTTTTACAACAAGAAGGAAAAATCCTTATAGACTGGTTTTCTTTTAACTGTATGCAGGCTAATAAAAATCAAATCTGAGATCCTTTAAAAGCAGTGAACACTGACATTAATGAGAAAGGGGATGGGCCATACCGCGGTTTCGACTATTCGACTAAGTCTCGTCAGTGACCCTTTAGATTTGGCAACATGGAGCCAAAGAGAGTTACAGAAATTTTGCAACTTTCAACAGGATAGTCGATACAAATACTAATATTATCTAAATGGGACCAAATATGTTAAACTGTGGTTAGAACATGAATCTTAACCGATAATAAATTTCTGATTTTTCAGAATATCCTCGCTGATCTCAAAGGACCAAAAAGAAAATAAGTTTCAAGCAATTGCTGTTGGTAAGTTTCAATTGCTGTTGGTAAGTTTCAGTTGCTGTTGGTAAGTTTCAATTGCTGTTGGTAAGTTTCAACTGTTGTTGGTAAGTTTCAAGCAATTGCTGTTGGTAAGAAAACTTTTGAAAAATCTCCAGTGTTTCGTTTTGGGTCTGTGAACATCACATGCGAAGAAGTTGTCAAATTATTAGGGGTAAATATTGATTTTAATTTAAGTTTTGATCAGCACATTAGTAATATATGCAAAAAGCAGCACAACAATTGAATGTTATGAGACAAATCGGACATAACCTCAGCTTGCTTAATAGATTAACAAGTTTCCACACATTTGGTTTGTCCAATTTCAATTTTTGTCCTTTGGCGTGGCATTTTTGTACCGAAAGCAATACCAAAAAGAAATTACAGGAAAGATGCCTTAGATTTGTCTATAATGATTTTTCCACAACGTATGAAGATCTTCTTACCAAAAGCAAAACTCTGGGCCCTGTTGCATAAAACTCTATTAACTCCTCTTAATTGCAGGTTAAAGTCCCAGTTAACTTAATGGCAGCTTTATTCCTGTTGCATTTTTGTCTATGAAAATCAACACTAGTGTATTCTTACAACTGTCATTAGCTGATGTAACTGCGGAGGTACTTTAAAATTGTTTTATGCAGCAGAAAATTAATATCATCTTTACTAAGAGAGTTCTTGAACTTAATGGCAGCTTAAGGTTTAATGGCAGCTTAAGTTCATGCAACATGGCCCTGAACTCTACATTTAACACATGCGCGGATCCAGAGGGGGGGGACCGGGGGTCCGGACCCCCCCCCCCCCCCTGGAATTTGAAAATTTTAACTAAAAAAAGGTAATTACGGGATTTTTTGAGGGTTGGACCCCCCCTCGTCTGTGACCAAAAATTATCATTTTCGTTGGACCCCCTCTTTTGAAAATTTCTGGATCCGCGCATGTAACACGGATGAGAAAAGCGTTTAAAATTTTGAATAATTTAGCATCGCCAGTTCTTACAAATCTTTTTCAGAAACGTGGAAATCGTTACAACTTTCGATATTCAAATATTTTACGAGACAGATTCCTACTGTTAGAACGTTAACCAGTAAGTTTGATAAGAATTATTTTAGATATGCTGTACCTGTGCTCTGGAACTCACTTCCAGAAGAGTAAAGAAATTGTTCTAATTTCAACCAGTTTCGACAGATGATTTTATTTTGGAATGGTAAAGAATGTAAGTGTACAGCTTGTAACTATTCTTAGAGTATCTACAACACAGGAATAGCAATGTGTTTAAATAAGAATTGTTTTTATGTGTTTCCTTTTTTGTTATTTAGCTACATGTATATGTTCCCTGTTTATTTTCATAATTTGTGTTCTTGTTTAAAGTTTTTAAGGTTACTTTGACTAACCGTCTGCTCTGGACACAAATGTTTCTTGAGAGTCGGGCTGACTCATGGAGAAGCTTCGGTGACGCTCAGGTGCCAGGTCCATAGGATCGATAATTTTCATTATTTTTATTAGTTAATTAGATGTGCATAAACCAATTTACTGTTTTAGACCAAAATAACTATTAGCATAATACTTTTAGTAATCCATATTAAGATTAGCATTATTTAATAATGTGTAATAAATTTACATTAAAAATATTTACTGTTTTAGAAGAAAATGACTATTAGCATAAAATTATATACTATTATGTATTTTTTAACACAAGTATATAATGATCCTATTGTGTTTCATAATTGATGTCTTTCAGCTGATTACATACAACTGTTGTCAAATATTCGATTAAAAATCTCGCCAGAGCTTACACGTGTACGTTGTACTGTTATTATACTTGCCGACTCAAAATAAATCTTATCTTATCTTATCTTATCTTATCTATGTTATGATACTTGCCGACTCAAAATAAATCTTATCTTATCTTATCTTATCTTTTCTTATTATTAACGGTAAATTAATCTCTTACGTGAGTATACTCTACTACTCTGATCGTAATAGATCTATATACTTACATATCAGAAAGTTGACCAAATGCGATACTGCCGACCAGCACACCAAAGTAAAAAGCAGTTTGTGCATGTGAAACAAGCATCGATTTATCGCACACCAAATTAATCTAAAAGATGAAAATGGATTGTCTGTGTATTAAACATAACAATGTGGTTTTGTCCCAAAATATGTCTATAGAATTGTCAGAATAAACAAACTGGTCAAATAAATAGACGTATTTGTTTACATTTTAAAACATTTACACATGGATTTCGTTTTGAATTTTAAAATAAGCAAATTTATATTAGATTAAAGTCAATCTGTCAGTTGCATATCACAATAGGATTTGCTGCAATCAGGTGACATGAAAAAAAAAAGAGAACACCTAAACTACTTTAGCATAATATTCTCTTGCAGAAATCGTCACTTTCCAGTTTTGATAGTCGGTAACTAAGACCCTCTATCAAAAGTTTAATGGGCACATACTAAAAGAATAGAGAAATAGTTTGGTTTGTGTTTGTCCAAGGGTCATTAAGTTGTGACAAATGTTCAAGGATTGGATAAGAAATGCTGACGGTTATGTGCTTATCGTGTCATCATGTAGTGGTTCTAGCTCCAGAAGTCGCAATCCCATACTTCTTCTAAAGCAATGGTTTTTTTTAGATTTAGTTTTTGAATGTAATCAACGTACAACCAATTAAATACGGTAATCAGCATGATTGTTATTTTAGCAATTCCACTTCACATTTGACGATTTTTACGAAGGTGAAAAAAAATATATTTTTTGAATATCGTGAGTAGGAGTAGGGTTTCAAAGTTTTGATTCTAAATGAAAAACAAACACACTTCGAAAACCAGTTGTTTTCTATGTACACATGTCGGTAAAGGCACGCGATACCAGTTAAATTTAAATTACCTTCTTAGTAAAGGTGTCATAAAAGACTGAGTCGTCAAACACCCACTCTGAACACGAGACTGTGCTTGCATTGACAGGCCTGCTGTCGTTGTTATATACAACATTGTTCCCAGTGTATACTTTACAACTATCATGTTTGTCGTCATCAGTGACCGGTATAGTTTGACGTATTAATTTCTCATGGGCATAGGACTGGGCTTTGTATGTGTCATTATCCAGTCCTGGAATTTTGCATCTGAAAAACATTACGAAAACATGCTTTTAGTTGTAAAAATTGAATATTTTCAGTAGAAAATTTTTGATATTTCTCTTACTTTTCCTGGAAACATAGATGTGGGTACACGTTAGAACCGCCTCGCCGAGACGGTTCTAACGAGTACCCACATCTATGTTTTGAAGCAAAAATAAGAAAAATATGTATATCCCTGCAAGCCCCAGTTTTCCTATATAAAAGTGGGGTATTAGGGGGCATTAATTCTATGGACATATTATTCTGATGGATACAGTGTTTTAGTACTTACGTTTAGTCAAATGTAATCTGTTGACGGCGAACAATGTCGTAGGTGGTGGAGGCAGGTGGAGTTATACTGGTTAATTTGGTTGTCAAAGGCATGGGACAGGAATAAATTATGGAACTCAATTTAACGGGAACATGGAAATAAAATACTTTCACAATAACATATCACCATGAAGAGTAATCATTTCCTAGCAAAGTTAAAATATTTTTATTATTGCTGCAAAAGAATTAAATGATAAGTAATTTTCGAACAACGCCTTAAATCAAGCATCTAACTGCTGTTTGTTGTTGCCATGGAAATTTTACCTTCTGTTTTTTTGTGAGATGAAAAGATATTAATTACTTATTGTAAAAGTCACCTGAAAGTGATAATGTCATGAAGCATAAATGTCACTGGTTTATTGCTGCAGACATTCTGAGAACACCAACACGCCCATTTACTCCCATGTTAATTTTGCCTAGTTTAAAATGTAAAAAAAACATTGATTTTAAAAGGCTGCCGTTTCTTTGTGACAGTTTTGATCTTATCAAAATCATACTTTGATGTTAATGTTGTTACATACTCTTAACCTATTAGTTGTACATCAACAAGGTTTAACGATGTATTACCATGGCAACGTTTTTTATGTGAACATGTATCAATTTTTCAGCCATGTTCTTAAACCACAGAACTTCAAACCAGAATATTTACATTTTTATTGCAATCGCCCTAGATGTAAGTATCTTTCTTGATGTTCTTCATTTCCCAATGAAAAACATTAAGCCACGTGATCTAGAGGCCACGCCTATGAGCGGAGAGACGTCAAAACGAGCCAGTGACGTTGTTTGTTTGCTCTTGTTGTCGTGTATCGCCATGACGTTAGGCGCAAAAATTTGACGTTTTGGCTGTTACAAAATTACGTTAAGTCGGATTTAATGTCAAATAACATAAAAATGAGCGGTGAAATGCGCAATCAAAAATCTGATACTTGATTGCTAATATAAAATGTAAATATAAGTATTGAAATTCGGATATAATCTTTCATTGGTTGATGAAAAACATTAGCTGTTCTCATGTCTTCGGGCTTTACAGACATTAAAGCAACTTTAGGCTAATGTTTTTCATCATCCAGTGAAAGCTAAAATCTGAATTCCAATCCTAAGGTAAAGACCAACTAGTATTCAACACTTAAGAAATTTGCTTCCACTTTGTATGTAACAAGAGAAGGCTGATTTGAGAGTATGTTTTCAATTAATGTAACCTGGGAACGCATGATGGCCACTCAATGTAAATATGTGTGGTTGATAATGTTTGGTTTCTAATTAAGGAATTCTTCTTCGAGGCAAGAAAACTAGTAGATATATTTCGAAGAAACTCCATACCTTTTATATTTCTTACACAAATGGAAGAACATACATACCTGTGTTCTGGCACACCGAGTATGACCACATTGAGTATCATAAAGCTGCCAATAGTGACAGCTGGTACACACATGAAAGCGTACACGCGTTTCTGGAAAGACCCGAATTCACCAACATCGCGGAGTAAATCATCGAACTTCATCTTTGATACCCTTCATTCACCTTTGCATAAAGGATTGCATAACAATCGAAGTATTGTTTTCATTCACCATTATATAGCGTTTAATATGTCTATCACTTTTTTGAAATTACAGTTTCATCAAATATAATTTTAATATTTTAATCATGTACAAAGCCACTGATATCATCCTTTACTGACAACAGGCAAAAATAATTAACCCCATATTTCTTATCATATATTTGAAATAACACCTGAGCGACACTGCTATGCTAATCTTGAAACTATGTAAACCGGCTGCTGGTCATAACCACAGTATGTTAACTTATTACGTAATCAATGTACAACAATCGGATGTGGATCGTGTGTAAACAATGATTACACATATTCGTGTATATCTAGTTGTCGTTTGTTACACGTTTGTCAAAGCGTTTCGCACCTGGAAATTAAAAATTATACTTGATTGGCGTCTGGAGAATCAGCCCAGGTAAAGTTGACGTCTCTTTCACATTTTTGAATCTTAAAACAGCATAAAATTGTAAAACTCGTTCCAAAGACATTGTTTAACAGACAGAACTTGCGCTAAAACAGACCCGCTTTGTGAGAACAGTGTGTTTTTCCAAAGATGTATGGTTAAATGTAATCCATAAATACCCTATTTCATCAATGTTTAATTGATATGGTTGTGGTACATGTATCTTACATAATAGGGAAAACTTCCGACAAATAGGCGGCCTGTTGTATTTTCGAGTGTCCCATTTTCCGTTATTCCTAATGGAAAGAGTGTACCATTACATGATGAGTCGATGTACCATTTTAAGTGATGAAAAATTCTTTTAGCTGCAGTAGATGCGTTTAGGTCAAAGTATTTTACAATAAATAAACTTGTCTTTGGTCTCTACCATGCAGTTTTCAAAACTTTATGCTGACCACAGATATCAGTTTATTGATTCACGGAATTAATATACAGAAAAAAATCACTAAATTGCTGTTTTAGCTCACTTGAGGTGAAAGATAAAACGCTAGGTTAAAGAATCAGACTCTTTTCGGCATCCCCGAGTGCGCTCGTCCGTCCAGGTGTCAACATTTTCAAACATGGATAAACACATTTTTCACGCTTGTTGAAATAACCTGTTTATTTTCGGCTTATACAATGTAGCAGTGTCAAAGGTAGTTCAGTCACGGCCGTGGTGCCGCTTATAAAATTGCAGTTCTAAGCGAAGAACTGTATATGTAAGTAAGTCGTCTGTACTGACTATGAGAATGCGTAACAGGGGCAATGATATGCGATTAAAATTAGTGGACAATACTACTATTAAAATAACATTGACCAACGTGTTTTTGTCAGCATATCATGTGTAGGACAGCTCTGTGTGATCTTCGAATGGAAAGCCCCTGCAGGGTTTCATAAGCAAAGCGAATATATTTGTGCTGTTTGCACATTCTGTGCGTTTTTGTGTTTTTGGTTAAGTTTGGTAAATGAGTGGCCACCTACTGGGCAAATAGCTGTTCACTCTGCGTGTGATATGTTTTCTTAGTATAAGTACCTGATTGATTATTCAAGTCTTTTGCAACATCGGTTTTTGGATTGGGAATTCCTTTCTGATTGCGCCATTTCCTGATCATTGCCTACTTTTACATTTTTCTAGCCTTCATCTGTGGCTGTACAGACTGATGTTGGACCTTGTCAGAATGACAGAAAACCGAGTTTCATACGGCATGGATAAATTACAATGATTACTTCATACCAAATAAATGGTGTCGTAAATTTCGTTTTGTGCAGAGATAAGCAACTTAGTATATAATTAAATGTGCTGTAAATATCAGTCGACGTTTTTCATAATATGCAATTAGCACCGCATTATACATGCACAATATCCTTTCTATACAATTCTCACTTACAATTATATATAAAGATTATTTGTTTGAGGTGAATACTAAATATGTTTCATCGAGTAGAATTTTCACGATTGCGAAGCACAATTGAAAAACGATCGAGGTTGTCAACACACAAGATGAAATAGATTTGCTATTTGCTGAAATAAAAGTACTTTTGTATATTTGAAACAATAATGGCCTATAACACGGATAGACGGTGAAAATGCAAAATCAAAAATCAATTATATTTTGTAACCAAATAATGACAATGTTACGTTTTCACGCAGGCAACCCACCATCCTAATCATGTCTCATATAAAAGTTTATTGCCTTTGGCTAACATGTCTCAAGAATACCCATTTGTAAAACTGTTGACAGCCGCACGGATTCCCTGGCGCACGGATTCCCTAGCGCACGGACGGGAACCCCCTATAAGCCCACCTTGTGAACCTTCGGTTTACTTTCGATAAGCCGGGATGAACCGTGACAGAACCGTAGCGCTACCGTGGCAAACTGGGGTAAAGGCCTGTTTACACATTCACGATTTTAGCTACGGTGGCAATACGAGTCGCCACGATTTGTAAAATCGTCGTGTACCGTGGTGGTTCGTAGTAGAACCGTGGTAAATTATGGTGAATCTTGATGAATCGTGATGATTCGGGAAACTCCACGGTAGCGCTACGGAAGTTTTAAACTGTTTAAAACATTCGTGGCGTATCGTGGCGAATCGTGGTAGTTATTGGCCGTTGCCTAATTCGCAGCGCAACCGTAGCGGAATCGTGCTTATCCGTACTGACACAGTAGCTATATTCGCGGCTAATCGTGAGAGATCGTAGCCAATCGTGGAGCTCCGAAGCAAAACCGTGGAATCTTTGACTTCACAAACTCTCACGATTCACCACGAATTGTGTACGGCATCCACGGTTTCGCTACAAAACTCCACGATTGCCCATGACGGCTACCGCCGTGAATCGTAGTTATACCGTATCGAACCGTACAAGCACTGTGATTATTCGTTGTGCCACCGTGGTTAATCCTCATTCACCGTAGCGTTGCCGTCATGAATCGTCATTGATTCGCAGCGATACCTTACAGACACCGTACTAATATCGTGGACATTCTTACTGGAATAGTAGTGACACTGAATATTTCCACTTTTCGCCACGATTCATCCCGATCCATTCCGATTTTTCTCACCAAAAGAAATCGGGGTGAATCGGGGTGGATCGTGGTGAATCGTACAGAAAATCGTGAATGTGTAAACCGGGCTTACCGGGGAGCCTTCACGATTTTATTAAATATTTAATGCAACCGGGGCGAACTAGGAGGGATGTCAAAAAAAAACGGACAACAGCGGGGATACACCGGAACAAACCGTGATACCCAGGGCTCGACCGTCATAATCCGGCATAAACCTTCAGTAATCGCAACAACTACGGGTTATTCGGGCAAAATCCGGGGTTTCACCGGAACACCATCGGCGGAACTGGTGCAAACCGTCTTTAATAGCTCTGTCACACATTCACGTATCAGCGGCCTATCGATCGCGTATCTATGAGATTTTC
The DNA here is from genome assembly GCA_964017185.1 of Rugalucina vietnamica. Taxonomy (NCBI): domain Eukaryota; kingdom Metazoa; phylum Mollusca; class Bivalvia; order Lucinida; family Lucinidae; genus Rugalucina; species Rugalucina vietnamica. The sequence continues at coordinate 59,249,512 of OZ024874.1, read as the reverse complement.
GATACGACGAGGTCTGAGTCGTATTTTGTTCGAGCGACGTATGTTGCACGTACGTCTGACGTTCTTACTACGTTCCCGCGTCGTATCAGTGACGTATCAGTATTCCTATGAAATTTCACTTTCGTATGTACGGCGCATCAAGGCGAATGTTCTACGTACGTATGCCGTATATATGGCGTATAAAATGTACGCGTGACGTATCTGCGACGTATGTTCCATTCCTATCTGCGGTGTATCTGTGTACCAATTGCTTTTAAATACCTAGGCGAAAACAAACGGTTGTGTTCACTTTCTTTCAGATTAAATTTTAAACAATTGAAGCCGAAAAAGAAAAGAAAATGTCAGCAATATTGATTCAATTGCAAAATGTGCAAAAATGATATCACTTATGGATATTATCGCGACCTTCGTGTAGATATTTAATTTTTGTACGCTAACTCTCAACAAAATATCAAATATGAGAAGCAGATATTTATATCGCAAGCTCGCGTCCTTCGATATCCCAACTCGACAATATTCACCGATATGAGTGCAATAACTCTATAATATTATCTCATTGTTTCCTAGAATGCTTTTGTTTGTTGGAATTGATGTCAGTCAACAGCAAAAGTCATGTCGGGACGTTGCCTCCATTTTATGAGACTTTAACCCAAAATGAGGATGTGATGACATCCAACACGTACTTAAAATATAACCACCCAAGTTAGCCACAAAGGCTTATAATATGCATGGATGGTTTGACTTTAAACACTTTTCCTGGGCAGGCTCAAACCAAAATAGTTTAACAGTAATCAGATGGTCTTCTTAGAAAGAGTTCATAAATAGGTCATATATAATATATTCCAAATCATACCTTTACTCAGGTTTGGTTTAACATAAAATGAAAATCTTATTTTAATGGTCAACGAAACTCGTGCATGTATGAAGAAAGGTAACGAAAGAGTGCGTAAAAGTTGTAGTGGCTACCAAAGTTATTATTAGTGGTTCAGTAAGTAGTATCAGACATAGTGACCGAAATAACGGGTACATAAACTGCAATAAAAGGATGCATTTACTGCAAGAACGGATGCATTAACTGCAGGAAATGGTACATTACTGCATCATATAAAATCATTAAGTCGTACACCTTGCAGTCAAAAAATGGGAAAACTTTAGGTTTGTAGTGGGTGTCTTTTAGAATCAATTTAGAACCTTTTCTCGGAGGAATCTGATAGAATTCTTTGAACAACCTCTAGATAACTAAAATACCTATTTCATTCACTAGTATAAAGATACATATATGACCTTTTACGTTTAAAAACTCGACATGTAAGCGATCAGTCGGCCACGAGACGTTTGCCTGGACAGTGAGTTTATCATTGAACAAAAGAATTAAAACACAAAAACATACGAAAATACTTCTATGTCACACAGTTTTTCCGAGATGAAACCTCAAATTATAAAGATTTCCATAAACATGTAACAAACGAATATGTGTAATCATTGTTTACACACGATCCACATCCGATTGTTGTACATTGATTACGTAATAAGTTAACATACTGTGATAACCCCATAGCACCGATATGAGGCGATATTTCGACAGTTTTGTATGAAATGGTATTTGATTTAGGAAGCCAAGTGGCAAACTTGGGAAATAGCTACTTATTCGTCAAACCAAAGTCTGTGTTCGATACCCCTTTTTGTGTGTAATGACAACTGCCAGACCGGAATTGCCTCATCAATATAAATCCCAGGCCAAGTCTCGGGACGAGACTTCTAATGAGGGGAAGTAATGTAACCGTGTGCTATAAATAGATATGCAAATTTCAAACTCGAAACTTTGTGAAACTTTTGTGAAGCGAGTAAGTGTAGAGCATATAACACAGTAAACCACCCTTGTTGGGTGAGCATGTCTTTCCACCGACGGGGTTTTACTGTTGCTGTGGTTCGTCGACGTTACATTTGGCGACAGCGGTGGGATACTGACAACTGCAAGACCGGTTTTGCCTTACCCAATGTAGTTCCGAGGCCAAGACTCGGGATCAGTCTTCTCGGAGGCGGAAGTAATGTAACGGTGTGTTATAAATAGATACACATCTAATTTCAATAGAGTATATAGCGTCCTTGGTGAGCATGATTTACCACCGATGGGGTTTTCCTGTGGACGTGGTTCTACTACGACAGATACACACCTAAGGGTAATGTAGTGTGTTTTATGAGGCCATGTTCAGAACTTATTGGATGGCCCTCTTATAAAAATGATAAAGCATCAGTAGCCTCCCCAAAGAAGACTAGCCGAAATGCGAGTACACATGTATATTGAGTTATATTCATATTTATTGATATACAAGATTCTAATCTGAAACTGAAAAAACATTTCTCACTGTGATATACATAAACAATGTGTATTCTTTTACGTATAAACACATATCAATATTGAGAGAAGACAAAAAGCCGATACGAAAGAAAATGAACCGTTAAATATGTTTGAAGCATTCGTTATACCATTCCGCACACACAAATCAAAATTTTCCTTTCGTAATTCAGTTATTCCACAAATGAACGATGTTTGGCATTCCAGGTCACATTTCTTGTGAAGTTCCATGGGAAGACTGACTCGGTGATAGTTCCAAAATTTCTTAAACTCCCTGCTCTCTGCGTTCTTCATCCTTTTCGAAAGTGCCACCAGAGATGCTGCCGAAATATCGGACACACCATAAGTTTCAGTAAATATGTATTCCAGTTTCCATGCGGTTGACCCATTGGCGTTTGCTTGTTTCAAGTCCAAAAAGTATTGTTCTATATCCAAATGTCTACCTACGAAGAATATTTGAGTCTGTGCGTGAGAAAACCAACAATTTGGGTTCTGACCAGGTCCGACACAAACCGGACTGTACAGTCACAGAAGATGGTCAGAGGCTGGAAATTTTTGATTTGGAAAGTAGAGGAAATGTACTATCAGTGTAGTAAAAATAAAGGCGCTGATCAGTTTCGCAGTTACTGCGAAGCTTATCTGCGTCTTTGTTTTCGCTTATGTAATTGTTTTGTTATGTATATAAGTATTTCTTAGACTAAAATAGTGTCTACACAGTATCCCGAGGAATGTTTTTTTAGGCTCAAGCGATACATCTTACTGCAGACGTCTTACTTAATATGACAGGTATTTTGCAAAGGAATAGTATAGTAGGTCAAGTTTCTTTTGGGTAGAAGATGTACCTGTAGATCCGTCATACTTGACGAGTCTTATTGCGGGGTTGTGGTCCTCTGCCGGGGTCACAGAAGGGGCCATAAATACTGGTACTACCGGAACCCCTGTAAAATTAATAGTTGGGTTAACATTCATATCATGCCTATTGATAAAATTACCAAAAAAATAGTCTTAAAATATTTAGCATGGCACGCATCCCGTTGCGCAAGCATGGTCGGTATGCAATTATGGTGGCATCTATCACAATCGGCCGTGGATTTTTTTTTTTTTTTTTTTTTTTTTTTTTTTTTTTTTTTTTTTTTTGTCTCTTGTTGGTTACTGGCGATAACATTGAATAGGGAAAGCCAATATTAACAACACTTATCAATTACTCGAAATACCACTTCGAAACTATTTCGTTGCAGGTCATCGAGCAAATTCGACTCCTTACCTGCAGAGTTCGTCATCACTTTGAACGAATCTGAATGATCATGGCCGAAGTGCATACCAACAATGATATCGGCGTATGACTGAAGAATGTCAACAAGCGGTCTGTGGAACTTTTCAAACATGGAAAGCTTTCCACCTGGATTCTGAACTCCAAATGGTATATGGGCTGTAACAATTACCTAAAAGAAAAGTCGATTTAATATAGCTTAATTTGTTTTGTCGCAGATGGTCGCATTTAAAAGATGCAGCACATACTTAAAAATGCATATTTCAGAAGTAATTTGTTTTATATTATGTACATATAACAGCCACCAGAAAATATTTGCAAAACCAGAAATTGGCAGAACGACCATGTAATCCTACCTGTTTTAGTGACTTTAAATCACTATAATATTATAGATTAGACCCTAATGAGTACTTAATATATGGTTTTAACCAGTAATACAAAAGGACTTTGGTACAACTCTTGTTCAAAGGAATAAAATCCCCTGCGATTTTCAAAAATCCCACGGGAGTTTGTTTCTCCCATGGGATTTTGTCACCTCTCCCATGGGAGAAAGATTCTTGAAAACGTTCAGGGAGTTTTCTCCAGTGGGAGAAATGACTACAGTTGAATATACCATTTTAACAATCAGTTGATATATATTTCATGAAAAAACGTATGTCAGGAAATATAAGTTAAATTTCTCCCATGAGATTTTAATCCCTAAACTGGTATTGAAGGAGAAAATCCCATGAGGTTTAAAAATTTCTTAAAATCATTATATTACAGTTCTACTAAATAAAGATAATGTCTCGTCATGGACAGAAATAGTAATTATGTCATTAGCATCAAAAATCATTTACACATTTATTCCCAAAGAAGAAATGTCCCACAGGATTTTATCCCATTCTATTAAACTCCTGTGGCAGTGTTCTGGACAATTGATTTATTAAAAATTTTCTCAAAAATGAAATAATGATGTCTCCAAATTTTCTGTTCATGATTAATTATTAAATAATTAATTAAAACCTGTATGATTATTTAATTACCATTCAATTATCGTATTAATTCTAAAAATTATAATGAACAGTCAGTGCTCTTCTTTTTTTCAAAATAATGGAAATTTAAAGAACCGTAATAAATAAAAACTAAAACTGAGATCCTTTGAGAGCAGCGAACATATTATGGGAGAGGGGATGGGTCAAATATCTTTCTAATAAGAATTCATATAGCAGTGGTAAAGCTAAGTTTTAGAGAAGACAGGGAGCATAATGTCAGTACAAGGGCACTTTATGCGCAAATTTCTGCTATGAGGGCACAGATAGCGCCATTTGTTTCATGATAAAAGGCACTTTTTGGATACTTTTAGATACTTCCTCTCATTTAAACCAAATGATCACACAAATCTGAAATAGAGAAATCAAATATTATGTATTTTGCAATATTTAAATGCTCTGAAAAGGAAAGGATGGCACCTTCTGTAGTCCAAAAGGGCAGGGTGCATTTCTCATATTTCAAAACGAGGGCAGGGTGCTCTCCCCATTGACGCCCTTCTAGCTCGACCACTGATTAAGATTTCTTATATTCAGTTTGAAACGCAATTTAAAAACACCAGAACAGCTTTTGAAACAAAAGAATGCAATAAATAAATAATAATTTGGCTTACAGCATTTTGCAAATGGTGTATGGGCTGTAACAATTACGTAAAACAAAAACTTGACCGTAAGTCAAGTTAAGTAGCAGATGGTCGCATTTTTAAGATAAAACACATAATTTGAAATGCATTTTTTTTAAATAATTTGTTTTATCTTTTGCACAAGATTCCAATATTCCGTTTAAAAATTCCAGACCTTTCCCATAGAAAAGAACCGTATTTTTTCAAACAGGGAATTTTCTCAATATTTTTTTTAAAAAGGTGGTACACATATTTGTGCCAATTAGTTGCTTTCTGTCTTTATTCCAAGACATATTAAATGAAAATGTTTTTGAATAGCACCCAAAGTCCCTGAATTGTACAAATTCTTAGACTTTCTAGTCTTACTATACAAAAGGATAGCTAAGAAATAGCTAAGAGGTAGCTATGGGTTCCTTTGTGAATACTTGTATTTCGTCACATCATTATATTTATAAGTGTTTCTTCAAAGACATACTTTATCGTTCTGTTTCCGAGCCAGAGTCAGTGTTTTATTCAACCAGAACAATTGTCCTCCTGGGTCAGTTTCGTTCTCGACTTGTCTGTTGTAGATATAGTACAAGTTGGTGTTCAGGGCAACGATTCTCAGCCCTTGCCTTGTCATTGCAGTATAGTAACCGCCTAAAAGAAATCATGTGCCACAAGCTCACTTTAGGGCAACCCTACTGGTTCATCAAACGGATGCCGAAAGCTCAATAAAATGTTGTATCATTAGTTAGCAAAGTAATGCATGAGCATTGGCATTAGCATTATTCGGCAAAATTATACATTGGCATTGGTAATTTTGCGATAGGGAATTGAACCAGTGCAATGATTGGTTGTACATATATGTTCATTGAACATTTAAATCAACTATCATACATTGCCGATTCTGGTAATTCAAAATTATTCAATACATTCATAATAAAGATGATCAACTCAGTATCAGATCAAGAAATGATGTATCAAATTAGGAATCCATCACTGTTCAACTTCAAACCTAGTTTCTGCACTGAAACATATTATAAATCTTATGGTTGCACAGTTATAATCTTAAATTCTATTATTGTGAAATGGTGCTTTTCAATGGCATGCCTCATTGGCTGTATTCACCAGACAAAAGTTTTCATGAAAGGACACAGGCAACTGCAGAGTATTTAAAACACAATACTGCTAGGTAATAGTCAAAGGCAAGCAAACAACTTCTCAGTAATAATATGTATCATACTGCGTTTACACTATGTTCCCGACAGCCCCGTTTGCTCGAAACGTAGCGTGCTGTGGAATTTTGGTCATATATATCTCTGTTTTCAAGATCTTTTACGTCTTGTTAAGTTTTTTTACGTTTTATTACGATATCCGTAACAAGCCGTGGTAGTGATAAGCCGGTGTGTCACGGAGGTGCTAAGGTACGTCACGGTTATCCACGATCTATCACGGTTAATTGTATGTTATATTACGACCTATTACGTTCTTATGTGGTCAGTTGCGTTTGACCGAGGCGTAACACGTTTTGTTGTTCTGTCAAGGTCAGCTACGGACGAAACGTAGACAACATGCAATTTAAAGTTTTTTGTGCTTTTTATACAAGAATACGTCCTTTGAAATAATAACAACCGCGCTCTTCAACAACCGACTGCAGAGTTGATTAAAAAAGTTCGGGATTTTTATTCTTCTTCAATAGCATGGTGCAGCGTATGGTCTCTTTTGTTCACTATAGCGACTGCTCCAATATGACGGAACGTGTCCCCATGATATGCCATTTTATATATTAAACTTCACGCGCCGTGATAACCGTAATGCGACATACTCGTACGTAGTAGAACGGGAAACACCGTCAAAGACCGTAACGCATCGTAACTCAACGCAACAAAACGTGTTGAGCATTCCGTAGGATGTGAAACGACCGTGATCAAACGCAGCTGAACGTGGAAGATCCGTAGCTTGCCGAGCTATTCACTAGCTTCCCGTTGCACTACGGACCGCCTCCAAGTACTGTTACGTACGTTTATGGTGTGTTACGTTCAGCACGTTTTATCACGGCCCACTACGTTTCTCTGTCGTGGCAGATTTTTTCAACTGTCAAAACATTTGCCACGGGGTCCACGATTATCACGGCCTGCTATGTTTGCCTATCCCGTTCCCCTGCGTTGCCTCACGTTTATCCCGTTTGGACCACGGTTGTCTGAAACGTGGCTGCCTTCACCGCCGGGAACATAGTGTAAACGATACATTATAGTGGCACACCTTTGGAAAGAGTTTGTAAACAGGATCCTAATTTATTATTTTAGACAAAGTACGTAAATCATAAAAAAACAAAGCTGTTTTTGTAGCTAATGCCCAATCTAATGCTAATTTACTAACAAAATTTGTAAAAGTAATGCATTAGAATAAGCATTGTTCTAATGCCAAAATTACTATAAGCATTGGAATTAGCATTAGTTGAGAAATAGCTAATGCATTGGCATTAGTTTAATGCATTTCCCAAGCATGATCTACATGTATACTCATGGAAAAAGTTAGGGAACAACTGATTTTCGAAGTGTGGTTTTTCAGTGGGAATTAAAATCGAAATGCTATTAACGATATTCGAAAAATAAATTCACCTTCGCAAAATATTGACAAAATTGATATGAAGAAGAACTGATAAAATAACAATGCTGATTAATGTGTTTATTTGCTTGTACGTTGGTTACATTCAAAGACTAGATAAAATGAAAATACCATTGGTTTAGAAGTATGGGCTTAGGAACCACAAAACTGGTGGTAGGCTAGGAATGTGATTTCAGGAGCTATAAGAACCATTACATGATGATACAACAAGCACATAATCGACAGCATTACAAACTGTCATCTGTGAGCATTGACTACAACTTTAATGACCCTCCCTATGACACAAAACAGACTGTGTCTCTGCTGCTTTTAGTCTGTGTCATTACAGATTGTGACCTTAAATTGATTTATAGAGGATCATAACGACTGTCAAAATCGTCCGAGAGACAATTAAGTTAAATAAGTTTAGGTCTTCCCTAACTTTTTTCCATGTGTATATAATTTAAATGACCGAACGAGTCAAAAATAAGCGACCCTTACCTACAGGATAATCAAAGCACATTAGAAAGTAGTTTTTTTTATCATTTTGCTTGTATCTTTCAAATTTACCTTTCAAAAAAGGTTCATCTTGTGATGGACCTGATATCCAAGACATCCACTTCAACAATGTGGCGTTGTATAGCTGGTTGTTATATCCTGGGTACTGGTCGCTAGGGTAGTAGTCATGGTTACCAAATGTCGCGTATATTGGTATATCAGGAAACGCTGACTTCAGCGCATTTGTGACATTTTCGATAATCTCGTTGTTTATTGCATTGCTTAATTCTTCGTCACGGGCATGTAATACTGTGTCTCTGTAGATAATCAGCGCTATATTGACATGTATAATATGTTGAATAATTTGTGTCATAAAGACGTAAGCATAAAGAATAACCTAGTACCATGTATAATCCTCAAACGAAGTTTTGCACCGCTTAGATTTTTTGTCATATTTAAGTGACATTTTGACAAACAAATTCTATAGGCTACCACGTGGTATATGGCAGAGGTGCACCATGCCGGGGATTTTTGTAGACATATATTTTCTAAAAGCCAGTACCCTAAGCTACTAAATGCCGCTTGTTAGCACTCTGACTGCTGGGGCTTTATCGTGCCAGAGCGTGTTACGTACGTTACCGATGTATGATTTTTAAATTCAAGCTGCTAAGGGGATCACCAAAATTTATGACAAAAAGCAAATATTTGACAAGAACTTTACCTTTAGATATGTAGCAGAGATGTTACCTAATCTAACAGGACCAAATTCAATAATATTCAGATATCATGACTACTGGTACAATAAAAGTAACGTAAATAACCTTTATAATTTGGCATATCCACCGTGTTTCATTTCTTATAGAATATAGCTTAGACCAAATATCAAAATACAATTTATATTATAGTTATCTACAATCCTTGCCCTTCAAAATGACATATAGTGGAGCTCTCTGTGACCTTCCATTACTCCATAGATGCTGATTGTCTTCCCCTACCCCCATTTAAAGATTATGCCTATTAATAACCATGTCCCAGCAGAAACAGAACAAAGACACTTCCTTTCCCGAACAACATCCCGGTTTTGGAAATAAAACTTCCATAGGTATTAAAAGCAAACGGTAAATCAACTATAGACCATGCTTCATGATAATGGTAGCATATTTTACCTAATGTCATGGTAACGTATGTAACAATTTTGTATTTTCACTATAGAATCATATACTTCTATTATTAATTGCAGATTATCATTTTTTCTCTAACAGTAATTTCAATTAGAAAACTAAATTAATTGAATATCTGTGCTAAAAGGTATTAAAAGCACACAAAATCAACTACAGACCATGCTTCATGATAACGGTAACATACTTAAAGGCATGGTAACGTACATAACAGTTTTGTATTGTCTCTATAGTATCAAGTACTTATAATTTATAGCAGATTATCATTCGTCTCCCATAATTATTTCAATTAGTAAATTAAATTTACTGAATACCTGTCCTAAAAATGAAAGAAAGGAGAGCCAAAAGGGCAACAATCGCTCACCTGGTAACAATTAAGTCTGAAAAGAATTAAATCAATAACAGGAATGAAATAAAGTTTATTTATTGCGGTTCTATTCACTAAAACAAATTAATTAAAGCTTATTGCCGTATTCTAATTATTGTATAATTCTATTATGATCGTAGAAGACTCACGTGACAGATTTACGGTTATAAATCTGAATGACTCGCCTGTTGCGATTGGTCAAATACATTCCCTTCCTTCATAATGTTAATGGTAAATCTGTGACGTCAGTCTACTACGATTGGTATAATATATATTACGTAACAAATGGACCATAAAGTGAAGGATCTGAAGAACATTATATTAGCAGAGTGAGCAGCTATTTCATTAAAGACCTGAACTTAACTACTTCCGTGTGACTTCAGAAATCACACCAAAACCTAAAACCTATACATGTAGGACCACAAAAGAAGCACAACCTTGGAAAGTTTTGAATCAATGTAAAATTGTGTGGTTCAGCCTGTCCAGGAAAAGTGGTTAAGTCAAGCCATTCATACATATAAGTCTCAATGGTTTAGTTGGGTGGTTATATTTGAAGCAATTTTTGGATGTTATAAGTCCCATAAAATGGAGGCAACGTCCCGAAATGACCATAGCTGTAGACTGGAACGCTAAGCATCAATTCAAACAAACAAAGAAACTTTGGAGCAAAAGAAAACTGCCAGTGGACTGAGCAAGACACACGAATGGTCTGGCCCCAGCCCAGCCTACTTAAACACTATTTCCAGACACGCCAAAATCAGGAGAATTTTCATTCCTGACTTACTGTACATATGAACATGTACTTCTTACAGTCGTTTACATAAGATATTGAAGGTGCTATAGAATGGTCACGCTTACAAATTCACCATCTTAGGTGTAACATGTTTTATCTTGTTCACAAGGGCAGCTTATGCCGTAGTTCAAAAAAGATGTGATCAAAGATATAACCGCTAGAGTGACCATAGTACATTCACCCATTAATATTATACATTGCCATGGAAACCGGAGTTCTATTCTGATCTGGTTCTTCCTTATGTATTTAAACTGCAGAACTGTATCCGTCTAAATAAAATACATGTAGCTTGCGGTATCGCAGACAGTAAATGCGCAAAATGACAAATTTTCGTAATAGAGAGGAAAGCTATTAAGTGTTTTATGTCCCATAACCACTATGGTCGCCTGCTACTGATTGTTTTAAAGTGATGCTTTGGATTAAATTCTTACTTGATGTTAGATGCAGTAGATATAATATATTTCGTTTGTTGTCGTTTTTGTTGGCCATATACTTGTAGAAGATTCACGGTAAAGAAAGTTTCGAACAACCACGTTCTCCTGGGTTCGACACTGTACCACTAGGTCACCACGCTCCCCACTGTGTATCTTGGTTCAGAATTACGTAGTGACTACATTGTAGCATTATCATCATTAAAAACCTAATAATGTTTGGGTTTTACAGGTGACACACAAGTATCCATCTTTCACTAATCATCCAAGGCAGGTTAGGTGTATAACCAATCAAAAGGAACACAACCTCAAGGTGTCGCGCATAATGTTGTTCTCAGTGGAGAAGAACGCTCACTCAGCACTGCCACTCTCTATCTTACCACATCGGTTCAGTATAATTATAATCATTTATAATTTCACTAACAAAGTACATTTTGCCAGCATTTTTTCAGCAGTCACATTTAAGAAAACCTATGAGATTTTCTTTTATGTGTAATACAAAACACATTGTGGTCTAATATTACAATATCGTGTAGTTTCCTGCAGAAAATACAAATTTAGAATGCCACAGTTTTGGCATAATAAAAGTAAATAAAGACATCTTGCAAACCACACGAAAATTCCACCATACTAATCAATCCCCTGGATTATGGTATGACGTTTAAACTACATATAGCACTCTCAGTCAAAAGCCTTGACGACATCAATCTTGACGTCAGTAGACATATCTGCAAGGCTCATTTTTATGTAGCTTCAACAAGTATAGCCATATAGTGCCTTGTTCCGCACTAGCTGTAAGGCTATGTCACTTAACCATGGCTAAAGTTAATCAATCCACCTTCACAATTTGCCTGCATAGATATGACGAAGATTGATTGTACTGTTGTAATATCCAGTGAATTTCATGATTAATTGATTGATTGGAAGACTGATTAGATTATGTAATGATGATCAACACTGAAACCATTTTAGAGCCAAATTCTGAAATCTATAGATCTTCTTCATTCTTGCAGGTAACAAGGACAACCATAACATCTCGCATGAGTTCGAATTTCGGCCAGGTTCGACCTCAGATTGCGGAGTTAGCTACCCTTGAGCGTCTGGAAAAATCCCCATGATAGACTTATAATGGGGAAAATGTTGTGGTCACTCTAGCGCCTTTATTTTTAATTGGATCTTCTTCATTCTTAAGATGTGTTTTATTTTCGTTCAGATTCATAAGCATTTAGGAATCTCAGCCCTTTTTGTATGAGTGAATTGACTTTACGACACTTATCGTTACCTACGTTACCATATGACAAGACACTAGGCGACATTAAGGTGGCGTTGTGTTAGTATTAAGCTTGTAACCATTCAAACAATGGTGATTTTAAACTAAAAATGCGTCATTGAATTGAGTTTTTTCCCAATGACCCTTCAAGAAAGTATAATATGTATCTTCAAACCCCTGTATGTATATGCCAAATACATATATGTAGGCAAGCGAGAACGACACAAGTTTCACTCAACGGCATACAGTTGCAAACAAAGTCCAAACATTGTTGGTTAAATAATTTGGACAGCAGACTTAGTTGCAAACACTAAGTTCATTATTTCGAAGCAAATCCTCACAACTTAACTTATTTCACCTCAGCCCTCTGTATGAAGGGAATGTTCCTACGGTATCTTGCCGTTATCTACGTTACCAATGACAAACCACTCGGTAACAATAAATAAGGTGTCATTGGGTTATGATAAGTTTACCACTTAGACAATGTCAAGTTTTTACAAGAAATGTATCGCTGAATTGTACTATTCCCCGGTGTCCCTGTGAGAATGACTAAGTATGATTTAGTTATACACGTAAATATATGTATACTGGCAAGTGGGGACGACACAAGTTTCAATATATGACATGCAGCTTCAAACAAAGAACAAACGTTTGAGTAAACTAATTCGTATAAGAGGTATAATTCAAAAATATTTACACACGGTCAGTTTGTATATTTGCGTTAGAAATTCGATGTACTGTTTGTTCATATGGAACGTCTACTGCATATTTTGTTACATACGTTACCATACGAGGTACAGTGAATTATGTTCATAGAAAAGCATCTGTTTTAGCATATTTTCCTATTTGCTAATTTGTGTGTTTGTTTCAACACTAAACTTCATAAAAAAAACACCAACTGTTGATTTTATGGCGATTCTCATGAAATTGGCAACATGTCACGTACGTAACACATTCAAAAAACCGCTACGTCCAAACGCCCCAACGGTCAGAGTGCTAACAAGTGTCATTTTGAAGGGAATTGGATGGGCTTTCAGAAAATTATACACTACAAAAATCCCCGGCATGGTGCACCAGGGTCTATTGGCTCCTCAACGTCTATAAAGCTACTTTTCAGAATGTGCACAGTCTGAAAGAATTAATGATGTGTGTGATAAGACTAAACTTTTGCGGAAACGATTTGAAGAAAAAATGAATTTTCCGTTTTTCTGTAAAAACCGGAAATCGAAAGTTTTACAAAAATGTCACAGAATTTATTTTATTTTTTTTTTTTTATTTTTTTTTTTCAAAATTTACACACAGGAGCTCCCAAACAACTTATTAAGCCAAAAGCCTATTTAAAATTTCAAAACCTACCGCCTATTTTCTTTCCGTTAAAAGCGATCTCATTTCAAAGATATTGCATATGCCTTTTGTTGATATACGGCTTTTTAAAAAGTCTTAAGCAGGGTGTGTTGAAAGGCAATACCTCGATTTAAGCACTAAAGGTTGCAAGATGTTGTGTTAAGTGGAAAAAAAATCATATTGTTAAAAAGATGAGACACCAAACTTTATCTGTGATTATTAAAATCTAAAAAAAAAAAAATCGTTATTTATGGTCAAAATGGCATTTTATCCCCAAAATTTACTTCTTTGCTTTAAATGGCTGTTGTTGTTATTTCGAGTGAGGCTTGAAACGAATTCAGATTTCGAAGACCGGAAATAAAGTTATGTGCTTTTTGCCGCGGCATCCTAAATTTCGGTGATTTCAAAAACATGGATTCTGCACATTTTTAAATAATCTTTTCAAGACAAATTATTGCTTTGTTATTCACCAAATCCAGCCCTTTAAGATAGTATCAATTTTTTATTTAAAAGCTTATTTGAAAAATATGTAAACTAAAATTGATTTTAAAATGAGGAAAATATTAACTGGCACAATACTTCTTTTAATAAGTGTATTTATGTTTCTTTAAGTTCATCTGTAGTTTTGAATAGATTTATGAGAATATTAATAGATTATTACATAACTAACTAAAATATTTTATGATATCTCGAATTAAGTGAAAATACATAGACGTGACGCGCAAAGTTCGTACAAATTTCAAAATAATGCTTGCTGTATCAGTAAAAACGCAATAACAAACTCAGTTTTGGCTCAATATCTATGTTTTATATATCAAAATAATCCGCTTTGCATGGACAATTGCATAACAACAATCATGCATGTTTTTTTTATCGCGCAAATTATAACAAAATACAAATAAAATGCAATTTTTACGCCAAAACAGCGTGTCACGCGTAACAAAAGCGCTTTGCTAAAAAGGTTTAAAAAGGTATATCTCCGATGTTGTAACCAATTCCCATCAAAATACGGCGGGAGAATGACAATAAATGTAGATATCACTGATATGATTTTAGTTAACTTCGGACCGCATTTCCATTTTTGGCAGTTAAAAAACTGTCGGTACCAAAAGTGTCACGCTTTGGGGAAAATCAAGGCTGCAGTTGAAAATAAAATAAACGATTATTACATAAATTTAACGAGTAAGACTATTTTTATACCAAATAAATGCTCATAAACAGCTGATTGAAATGTATGCAGAAATATTTATAAAACTTTGAAAAGTTAACTTTTATAAATCTTTACTTTGGGCTGAAAAAATGTCACACATGCGAATTTTGCGTTGTTTTTGAGTGGGTTATCTTCCTTATTGTAAGATAAAGAAAATTAAATGCAAGAAACAAGACATACTATACTATTACTAAAATGCTCATGTTCTAAGCTTTAAAATAATATTATTTTCATTGACGTGCGACAAATAATGCTATTTTTATAAATTATTTATCAAGGCTGAATTTTTGTCACACTTGACGTAAACGCATGTTAATATACGTCACATAACGGCATGGTACCGTACTTTTACTGGAACACACATATCAGCTTTAAAACAGAACTGCGCAGTGGTAAAGAAAAAAATAGTTTAGGAGGATCACTTGAAAAAAGAAGAAATATTAAAACTCTCGAAAATACAAACATGGCAGCGCACAATCAAATAACCTGACACCTACATGCATCGCTCAGCGCAAAATAAATCAAACTGAACGTGAACGTCGTGTTACACAAATTTGTACGAACATCGCGCGTCACGTCATAACTTACCCTGTCCAAAGAATAAAATCTACAGTAGATTTTATTTTCGCCATAGCATATATACTGCTGGTAGCAAGCGACCACGGTGAGTCACATTTATAGTCACCATGGATACCGGGGTTAGATACATTTGCATACACATAGCACGATAGATGTCGGTCAGAGTAGGTGGGGTCATAATGGATATCAGTCACGTGCCAGAACCATCCTTTAAAGGGGACATGTAAAAGTTCATCTATATCATTTTTATTCTTTGTCTGCTGATCCCATTTCTTACTGGGACTTGTTTATCGAAAACTAAACACAGATATTCCCATCGGCTCAAAAGATGTGGGGTCATATGTAAATAACAGCATTATTCTAATGTGAGAGTAGACTCCCTTTGGGAAAAATATAAACCAAAATAATGCACTTAAATGGCCATAAGAAGCTCTGAAATTGATACAATAAGTTGTATTAGGCGAGACGCTAGATTCTGTATCTACCGTATTTAACGAAATCGGAAAACACCCTCCACATACTTTGTTTGCAATATGTAATTGGTCCATTGGTCATCCTAGATGAGTTCTAGGCACGTTGTCGCCCCGACAAGTGGTGCACAATATTTCTATAGCTTGTCATCTATTCAAAATGTATTTGTACAAACAAAACAGCGAAACCTACTATGCTTTACCAACTTTAATCAAGCAAGAGCACTAATTATATCATGTGCTAGAACAATTTAACAGACATGCTTTGGGATCTTTAAAAGTTGAAATTCGACATTATATCATGTTACATACGTTGCATTTAACAATTATACCGTAAAAATAGAAGATTGGGATCAAAAATATTTTATAGCATACTTCTTTCTTCGCATTTCACAATCGCTAGGTACTATCTTACTGCCCGATAGTTCTACTAGTCTATTGCACAAAATAAAATGATCCTATTTCTTTTTGTTCAAATAATTGTACGTTTTCTATTAGTGTTATCGTAAGCTGTAACATTTGAAAACAAGTGTTTCAATAAAATATCAAAATGAATACATGTTTTTGTAAAATATTCATTTCTATTTTTCACAATTTATGATACAAACATGTACATGTTTGCTAAAATTAACAGCCTGTGACTTGCCAGTATGCTCATGGTAACATATGTAACACCTTAATGTTACAAATAAGGATGAAGTTTATTTTAGTGATTATGAATGAATATGTAGACGCATTTTATACTTTTCACGGGTAAATGGCTTATGGTTATGTTACACTGAAAAAATATTCAACGCAAACAGTCTTTCTAGTGCGTACTCACAGTAGAACGAAAACAGTCAAATATATGCATGCAGTGTGATTGTCGAACTTGCAACAATGAAATGCTAATTAAATGAGCTAGGTTATGCAAAAACCAGATTCAGCATATTCAAAAACAAAGACGCAGTTACAGCACAGCTGGTCAGCGCCTTTGTTTCCTCTACACAGATTAATTTAACCCTTCTTTTTAAATCAGACATTTCAAGCGTCTAATCTTCTGTGACTGTGTAGACCGTATTGGCGGAAGAGAGGTGTTCTCGCACCGCGGCCCAATTGAAAGTGGATTCAAATAATTTTACTTCATAACATTTTCGCATAGGACACAGTAAGGTATTTGGGGTATGGTGATCCACTGGTGACTTGCCTGTATGCTCATGGTAACATATGAAACACCTTTTTCGCAAATGACAAAGTAAGGTAATCGACTGGTGACTTGCCAGTATGATCATGGTAACGTATGTAACGCTTTTTTTCGCATATGACACAGTTAGGTATTTTGAGTATGGTTGCACATCGGTGTTTTGCCTGCATGCTCATGGTAACATATGTAACACATTAATGACGCATATTACACAATTAGGTATTTTGAGTATGGTGATCCACTCGTATGCTCATTGTAACGTATGTAACATATATCGAAAATTAAAGTTAAGGTATTTTGAGTATTGTGACCCAGTCTTAAAGCGTTCTCTCCGGATCGAAAGTTCGTGGGGTTCGATCTCAATGGTACCGTGTCTTTGAACAACACCAACGATGTATCTTTTGCAAATGTAAGAACTTTATGACTTAGAAAGACACAGACTCCACGTAGATCACACTGACAGTCGCATCCAACAAGACGAGGATGACGTTTTCAAACGTGTTGAAAGTTGCAAAATTACAGTAATTCTCGTTGGCTCCATGGTGCCAAATTTATAGGGTCACTAGTGTACTGAAGAGGCTTAAGTAGCCGAAACCGCGGCATGGCCCATCCTCTGTCTCATTAATATGTTCACTGCTCTTAAAGGATATCAGATTTATTTTCTTGTCACTCCAGGGATGACGGAGCTGTACGTTGACCATGAGGACGCATACACGCGACGTTTCTTAGCAAACACGATGCGTCTGATGGTACAATCACCTGATGCAGATGTCTTGGTTTTACGTTGCTCTCTTTTCTTGTCAGTTGATTGCAATGCCTTATGGTTCCACACTGGTATAGTTCCATACTGGAACTCCTGATAAAACAGGATATCACCCAGTGCTGCTATCAGTCTTTCATTTGGAACAAGCCTTTACAAGGCATTATTGTCCTTCATGCACTCAATGACTGAGATTCCACCCAATGACATTGTTTAAACGAATCAGTGGAATGGTGCTGGGAAAGCAATAAATTCCAAACTACCTTATGCAAACAGACGATAACGCTTCCCACATGTTGTCCTTTGAGATCAGCGAGAGTATTCTGAGAAATCAGTTTATTTATATTCATTTTCTAACCAACGTTTTAAATATTTGTCTCTGTTTGGATAATGCTAGTCCTCATATCGACTATCCTGTTGAAAGTTGCAAAATTACAGTACTTCTCTTTGGCTCCATCTAAAAGGTCGCTGAAGAGGCTCAAGCAGCCGAAACCGCGGTATGGTCCAGTCCCCTTTAATATGTTCACTGCTATTAAAGGTTTATACCTACGCACGGCAATCAGGTACTCGTGTAAAATAGTCAACGGTTCGTCAGTGGCTCTTTTGCCAGAAGCGCCACATAGATGAAAATGTACCACACCACCAAAGCATGACAGAGCGGATAGAACTGTAAAAGTTGTGGCTTTAGAGCTGATCGAACTGTACAGAAAAGGTAGGTGTTTTAGAGCTGATCAAACTGAAAAAATATGTGCTTCCAGAGCCTTATTATGGGAGTACCGCCGGGGGTCTGATCTAGATGTCTACAGCCTAATTAGAATTTCTCAACAATATCAGGCATGGAACATCAAAGGTACTAGTATTGAAACAGTACTCATGCCAAAAGAACCAAAAGGAGTTCATTGCACTGGCAGCCAACAGTTTCGAATGCCTGCCTTTGGTACTAGGACATGTACAGGCAGACAATAAGAACTCGCATGCACCAAGTTGTATTTTTGTCCGATCAGTCATGTTACAATTCAGAAATCGGAAAATAATGTTCAGATGATGATGATTAGATCTGATTGCTATTTGTATTCCATGATTATTTTACGCCTCGAATTTTCAGCGTCTGGTTTCAGTAAAATGTGTTACATACGTTACCATTGAATTGTCCGTCGCCCACATTGATATTTGCCTAAGTATAGTGGCAGGCTTTGTGAAAGGTTACTTCAGAAGTAGTGACAGATCGCGTTGAAAATGTCATTTCATAACACTAAATCCTAAAAAATGACAACAAGTAATAAATCCATATTTTGGGAGTTTGAGTTTAGGGTGTGGGCGCTTAAAATTCAATGGCATAACCAGAATATACTCTCGAATAGATAATATATCTAATTTGAGTTCTCCATTGGTGCCAAATCATAATATTAGACAACGATGAAAATTTCACCTGCTTTAAAATCATAAAAACTGATTTTTAAGCTGTTATTGTTGTGTTACATGTGTTACCATCTTTACGAATCGAAAATACATATTTATGAAAAAGCAGAGTGAGTTTTCAACTTAAAGAAGACATATTTGTTATTTGTAGCAAGATGATTGTGTAAACCTTTCTTTTATTTCAACATGGGCTGTTCATAGTTGAATGTGAATGCTTTACTCTTTCATAATCTTAAGTGTGTTACTGTTGAACGTATGCAATAACTTTCGACTGAGGAATGGTGTGATGAAAATTCTTTCTTTTTCGGAAATGAAGATGACTTTTCTTTTAGACCAATGTAACAAAACTAAAAAAAAAGTGCAAAGAAATGTGTATTTAAAATAGCTTACTAGCCTGTAAATAACCTTTGTTTAGGCTGTTTTTGAACTGTAACATAGGTAACACCGTCGGTGAATAAAAATGATTAACAAATATCAATATATGTGCCAATAACTTCCTTTCATCACATAATATCAATATATTTAGATTTGGAATTTAGGTTTGAGATTCATAGTGTATTTTACAAACTAAGAGTGTATTTCTGTTTGAAATGGGTAACATACGTAACGGCTTCTGGAGGGCAAATGCACCATATCACAAGGCGACAACGTGCCTAGAAACTCTTAATAGTAATCAAAGAAGCCACACACAGCATCAAACCTAGTATGTGGAGGGTGTTGTGCGAAACAAAAAAATTCCATACCCAACGTCTCGTCTATATAAATTATTTAAAATAGTTTTCGAATGATATTTTTTTTTTTTTTTTTGTTTTAGTTGTTTGTTCTGATGATATTCTAAATTGTATATGTTCTTCTATGACGTCATTGAGGAACTAATGAATATTAATGAGATAAAATGCAAATTTCAAATGAAGCTATCTCCGGAACCAGTCATGATAATTTGGTGAGGTTTTATGCAATCAGTTCCTTTAAACATTATCTACTTCAGTTGTACAAAATCAACACCTAAAGATATGACCTCCAAATATAATCAGTCTGTTCTATTATGCCTATCTGTTACTTTTAAAAGTTACGGGTAGTCATAAGAAAGCAGACTGATAATACGTACATGTATAAAAATAATAAAAACAATTTACGTACTAAATATTTATATGCATAAAGTACCTATGAAACATTGGCTTGCTTAAAGTACACGATGTCGTTCTTCTTTAACGTTTTGAGCCCAGTGAAGCCCTTGTCACGATTGCTAATATATTTGCAACATTTAAACTTCCATGACTCTACCGAATTTAAGCTGAATTGAGACATATTTTCGTAACTATTTTCCCAGGCTACTTCATGTATTTGCAGCTAGACATGAAACCCTTATCACATAACATTTAAGCAAACGTAGAATATATGCATGTTGAATATAGACGACATTGTAAAAAGAGAAAATTGAAAAAAAAAAAATAAATAGAATAAAATAAAGCCAAAAAGGTGCCGACTTACCCGTACCACATAGAACTTTTGGTAAGAAGAAATAAAAGTGTAAAGCTAACGTCCAAAATAACTTCATTGTATTGTTGTGCTTAAAATTATATGCAAGTAGTGAAAGATAACTTTAATTCTAAAACGTGGGCTGATAAAGAGTTTTGAAGGAGTCCTCTTGCGGAAATCCGGCAGTTAATTCAGAGCTTTTGGTCACACTGCACGGAAATGATACAGGTAAATCCTGGCTAGATCCGTTACTTATTAAGTTGACGTTTACGGTCCTCTGTGTGTGTGTGTGTGTGTGTGTGTGTGTGTGAAAAGAAGTCTCTTTCTAAAATGAGCTACCCCACCCACCGTATTTAGAACAGCCAATTTTGTAGGGTAGATTAATAACGTGATCACTTGTATTAATTTCAGCCTTTTTGGGGGCCCATCATCATATGAGCTGGTCTTCGGGGTTTCCGACCAGGTCTGACACAAACCGGCCTGTGCAGCTATAGAAGATGGCTGGAAGCCTGAAATTTCGGATTTAGGGAGAAGAGGAATTGTACTATCCGAGTAATGAAAACAAAGGCGCTGATCAGCAGTGCAGTTACTTTTGGTGGTTCGATAATTTATTCTTACATAATAATTTAATCAGTGTAATCATGACATATAAATAGCTCTCCATCCTTTTGAATCTGATTCTTAAATAACCATACATGGCTGCGGCGAATATTAAAACCTGTGCTTTATCCAGGTGATCTTGTACGAATAATTTCAGCCGCGTCATGAAAACACCAACAATCTACATATGCGAAACCAAAGACGCAGTTCTTCTACTTTTTAAATCCGAAATTTCAAGTCGGTAGCCATCTTTATGCTTGTACAGCTCGGTTTGTGTCGGACCTGTTCGAAAAACACATTGGTTTTCTCATGGGGCGGCTCAATTTTCATCCTCACAAAACAGAATAAAAGGTCCATCTCCGAGAGAATCGATATTCATAAATGTTCATTTTGTAACACACCGTCTTTTATAGGAAGTTTGTCAACCTCTGTTACTTCTACCTTCATTTCCAGGACTGCACCATTTTTGTTTTCTTTGTTACCCCTGAAAGAAAGAATGATAAATGAGCCGCCACATGGGAAAACCAACAATCTGTATAGGCGAAAACAAAGACGCAGACCAGCTTCGCAGTTTCTGCGAAGCTGATCAGCGCCTTTGTCTCCCTAAACGGATAGCACAAGTCCTCCTCTACTTATGCCCAAAGTTTCAAGCTTCTAGCCTGCTTCTGTGACTGTACAGGCTGGTTTGTGTTTGACCTGGTCGGAACCCAAATTGTTGGTGTTCTCAGGCACAGGCTCAAATGATAACGCGTGATTTCTCAGATGTACATGAAATGAGCCGCCTCATGGGAAAACCAACAATGTGGTTTCCGAACAGGTTCGACACAAACCGGCCTGTGCAGCTACAGAAGCTTGAAACTTAGGAGTTAAGTAGAAGAGGAATTGTACTGTCCGAGTAGCGAAAACAAAGGCGCTGGTCAGCTTCGCAGTTACTGCGAAGCTGATCTGCGCCTTTGTTTTCGCATATGCAGATTGTTGGTTTTCCCATGAGGCGGCTCAAATAATGCCGATTACCATTGGATTTAAGCCGTACAAAAAGCAGTGTTTCCGCTAGTATGACTAAAAAACCAAAGCATACGGTAGGATTTTTCTTATTATTTTACCTTTCCTGTTTATTGAGAAAAAAGTAAAAAAGTAAAGTAAATAAAAATAAGACAGATCCTTTAAGAGCAGCGAACATATTAATGAGAAAGGGAATGGGCCATACCGCTGTTTCGGCTACTTAAGCCTCTTCAGTAATTACTGTAATTTTGCACCTTTCAACAGGATAGTCGATACAAAGACTATAGTATCATACTATAATTTGAGCAACGTTTGTCTGTTTGTTTGTTTGTTCCCCTACTCCTCCCAGGTCCTTGAGCCGATATTCACCAAACTTGGAGGGAAGGTGGAGGGCGGCCCCGGATATTAGCTTGAGGGGTTCATTTTTTGAAAGGTCAAGGTCATCAAGGTCAAAGGTCAAATTTATGTTTTTTTTCTGTTTGTTCCCCTACTTCTCCCAGGTCCTTGGGCCGATCTTCACCAAACTTGCTGGGAAGGTTGAGGGCGGCCCCAGATATTAGCTCGAGGGGTTCATTTTTCCAAAGGTCAAGGTCATCTAGGTCAAAGGTCAAATTTCTGTATCTCGGCAGTCCTTGGACCGATTTGCATGAAACTTGGTGAGTGTATACAGGGCGGCCCCGGATATTAGCTCGATGGGTTAATTATTTAAAAGGTCAAGGTCATCGAGGTCAAAGGTAAAATTTCTGTATCTCAGCAGTCCTTGGTCCGATTTGCATGAAACTTGCTGAGTGTATACAGGTTGATCCCTGATTAAGATTTATGGGTCCAATTGGGTCAAAGGTCGTCGAGGTCAAAGGTCAAATTTATGGATTTTTTTCTGTTGGTCATGTTTTTTTTTTTTTTTCTGTTTGTTCCCCTACTTCTCCCAGGTCCTTGGGCCAATCTTCACCGAACTTCCGGATATTAGCTCGAGGGATTCATTTATTAAAGGTCAAGGTCATCGAGGTCAAAGGTCAAATTTCTATATCTCGGCAGTCCTTGGTCCGATTTACATAAAACTTGGTGAGTATATACAGGTTGATCCCTGATTAAGATTTATGAGCCCAATTGGGTCAAAGGTCATCGAGGTCAAAGGTCAATTTTTTTTCTGTTTGTTCCTCTAAGGTCCTTGGGCCAATCTTCACCAAACTTGGTGGGAAGGTTGAGGGCGGCCCCAGATATTAGCTGGAGGGGTTCATTTTTCCAAAGGTCAAGGTCATCGAGGTCAAAGGTCAAATTTCTGTATCTCGGCAGTCCATTGTCCGATTTGCATGAAACTTGGTGAGTGTATACAGGGCGGCCCCGGATATAAGCTCGATGGGTTAATTATTTAAAAGGTCAAGGTCATCGAGGTCAAAGGTCAAATTTCTGTATCTCAGCAGTCCTTGGTCCGATTTGCATGAAACTTGCTGAGTGTATACAGGTTGATCCCTGATTAAGATTTAATAGTCCAATTGGGTCAAAGGTCATCGAGGTCAAAGGTCAAATTTATGGGTTTTTTCTGTTGGTCATGTTTTTTTTCTGTTTGTTCCCCTACTTCTCCCAGGTCCTTGGGCCGATCTTCACCGAACTTCCGGATATTAGCTCGAGGGATTCATTTATTAAAGGTCAAGGTCATCGAGGTCAAAGGTCAAATTTCTATATCTCAGCAGTCCTTGGTCCGATTTACATAAAACTTTGTGAGTATATACAGGTTGATCCCTGATTAAGATTTATGGGTCCAATTGGGTCAAAGGTCATCGAGCTCAAAGGTCAAATTTATGTTTTTTTTTCTGTTTGTTCCTCCCAAGTCCTTGGGCCAATCTTCACCAAATTTGGTGGGAAGGTTGAGGGAGGCCCTGGATTTTAGCTCGAGAGGTTCATTTTTTAAAGGTCAAGGTCATCGAGGTCAAAGGTCAAATTTCTGTAACACGGCAGTCCTTGGTCTGATTTGCATGAAACTTGGTGAGTGTATACGGGTTGATCCCTGATTAAGATTTAAGGGTCCAATTTGGTCAAAGGTCAAATTTATGTTGTTTTTCTGTTTGTTCCTCACAGGTCCTTGGGCTGATCTTCACCAAACTTGGAGGGAAGGTGGAGGGCGGCCCCGGATATTAGCTTGAAGGGGTTCATTTTTTGAAAGGTCAAGGTCATCAAGGTCAAAGGTCAAATTTGTCATTTATTTCTCTTTTCCTCTGTGTATGTCTTATTTGAGATTGTGTGTGTGTGAATGTGTGTGTCTTATTTGTCTACATCGCCGCAATCATCTTACTGCTACGTCGAGACGGGTAAAATTTACTAGTAGTACAAATGGGGCCAACTTTATTAAACATTGGTTAGAAAATGAATCTAAACCGATAATAATTTTCTGTTTTCTTAAAATACCCTCGCTGATCTCAAAGGACAAAAAGGAAAATTAACTCATTTAAAGCCTGGTGTCTCTTTTATGGGACATAGGCAAACAGCATAGCCCCAGATGTGACACCGCTGAACGCGGCGTCCCATCGGGAACCATTCTGTTGGCTTGGGGGAATTTCATCGAAAAATGAGATAAAAATTAAAAATCATTGCTAACACACCTAAAAATTGAAAGTGGCTCATCCAATTGATAATAATGGGAAAATCCATTTGTCAAATATGAGTTAACAAGTCCGACGTACTGACTACAGGGGCTTACTTTGTAAAGTTGTCCGCATCTTCAATAGTCTCTGGTAATTTTCTACCGAGCGTTTCTGGTAAGGTCAAGGTAAGAAGGCCAGCAGTAAACATCGCAACACCAAACAACGTCAGAGGAATTGCCTGTCCTGTTTTCCCTGGCACCAATACTGCCTAGATAGACAGCGTCAAAATCATCAAGAAAACATGTCCGTGCAATGTATACCCCCTTGAACCCCACTTTTATATAGTAAAACTGGGGTATGCAGGGGTATACCTATTTTTCTTATTTTTGCTCCAAAACATAGAGTGAGGCGAGGCGGTTCTAACGTGTACCCACAATCTATGTTTTGAGCAAAAATAAGAAAAATATCAAATATTTTCTGATCAAAATTTTTAATTTTTACAACGTAGGAAAACTCTGTATATAACACGGGCATGTTTGCGTAATGAAAATAATGGGCATAATGAATATCTGCGTTACAGTAGCATTGTTTTGTTAATAAATTTATTTCTTGATGAACCTGAGAAAACCTAGCAAGCAAAACGTTGTTTTCACATCAGGAACACATCTCCGTGAAATGTATTTCCCCTTAAACGGCCACTTTTATATAGAAAAACTGAGGTTTGCATGGGTGTACCTGATTTTCTAAATTTTGATCCAAAACATCATTGCGGATACGCTTTAGAACCGCCTACGTGAATCCTCAATGTATGCTTTGAGTGAAAATGTTGAAAAATCAAAGTTTTTTTCCAATGAAAATTTCAATTTTTGCTTTTGAAAAAAAAATCTGTATATATTGCATTGGCGTGTTTTCGTAATGAAATGGCAATTGAATGTAAATGAATGAGAAAATTTCTCTTACCGACTTCGCAATATACGGCGATAACATACTTCCTACCCTAGCAACGGCAGAACTTGACCCCATACCAGCGTTCCTGACAACAGTGGGGTATATCTCAGCAGAGAGTTGGTATGCAGTGCCAAAAGCCCCGGTGATACAACTTTTACCAATTAATGCCAGGGTAATTAATAGAGGGTTTAAGGCTGAAAAATAATTAAATAAATAAATAAATAAATACTGACAGCTCTTGTATAAACACATTATGTTTTTCATGATACCTTCACTCATTGGACAGTATTTAAAAAAAATATTTCAATTCCTTTAAATATACGATGGTAAAAGGATCGGGAAATGGTGCAATTAGAAAGAAATTCTCACCCTAAACACCGAGGTGGGGAAAAGGTAATTAACTCCTGAGGATTGGGTAAATAAGAGCATTAAATGGATGTGTGGAGAGACGTTTTGGTGCCGTCGAACGTCACAACCACAAGAACTCTGATATAAAAAGGTTAAAGTAGGCAATGATCAGGAAATGGCGCAACCAGAAAGGAATCATCAGTCCTCATTATCTGGAATGCTAGCATAAAACAGAGTGTTCTGGTGTGTATGTTGATTTGATAGTATTGAGGGTTATGTCTCAGTAAGCATTTCTTTCTTTTTTTTTTTTTTTTTTTTTTTTTTTTTTTTTTTTTTTTTTTTTTTTTTCATTAAAATTTAGACGTATTCATCGCTTCCTGGGTAGTAACCAGTACTCTGGTGAGCGAGCGTATCTTACCTTCGCCCCCATACAAAATAGGAAATATAGTACCCGTGCTTGCGATACCACCGATAACCATGAACGCTATATGCAATTTCTTTCTCCCTATTCTGTCAAGGAGAAGTATTGTGGCGCCTTTGGCTGGGAATTCCACCAGAACCATTAATACAAAATTGAGATAAACATCTCCGGCTAGATTCCCAATGTTTAAAACGGTTCCATAATAAGACATACTACACACAAACCTGAAATTAAAGCATAGAAATGAAAACAAAAACTTCTTTTGAATTGACGCATGGTTTACTGACATATTTTGTTTGACTCTCCTAAGTCACTTAAATAATAAGCCCCCGTCCATTAGGGCATAGGAGAAATAGATGGGCTGCTTGTGCCTCCAGGCAAAGCTTGTACTGACCGACCATCCGATTACTGGTTAACCGCTCAAGTCTGAGCCTACCCAGGAAACGTGGTTTAGTCAAACCATCCATACATATAAGCCTTACTGGTTTGCTTGGGTGGTTATATTTATGAAGCACATTTTGAGTGTCATGACATCCTAATGTTAGGTTAAAGTCCCATAAAATGGAGGCAACGTCCCGATATGACCACTGATGTTGACTGGGACGTAAAGCATCAATCCTATCAAACAATCAAAGCGAACAATTAAATACAAAATTATTACAAAAGATGAGCATGTAAAACCATCGGAATAATCAGCACACATTCGCTATTCCATCGCTTCAACTTTCGAAAACTTGTCACGTTAATTTGTTATGTTGACAATATTCAATTTCAAACTTACCAATTAAAATACAGAGCAAGTGCTCTTCTTGCTAATATTCTTGATGAAATAATGTCCCAGACCTTTAGTTGCTTCGGCGCTGGAGGGATTAAATCTACTGCCTTCTCAGATAAATGTCTTTTATTAACTTTTGCTGCTTTTCTGAGAATTATTTTGACTTCATCCTTTCGGTCTCTATTCAGTAACCAGCGGCACGATTCTGGAACAAGCCTGCAAGTAATACGTTGATTTGGTTGGCTGTTTTTTGCCGAAGATTCTAACCAACAGCAACGATCATGTAAGTACATGTATTTAAACATTACTTACATTGACATTATGAGATATACCTCGGGACAATCAAGAGCTTGCTTACAGAGATATCAGAACGCACAAAAATGGTACCAAAATATGTTTAGATAATCTCAAAACTTTTATTTCTTCATGTCCTTTGTACATATGTTAAAACTGTCAAGACTTCTTGAACCCTTTAGTTTTTATCAAAAGGCTGTTCATACATTATGAAATCTTTCCCAATTTCCAGTAAAAATTATTTAATATTTTTTCTTATTTTTGCTCAAAACATAGATTGCGGTACACGTTAGAACCACCTCGGCATTGTCCGTTACTGAACATTGATGGACAGTGCGGGGTCAGACCAACCGCAGCGTAGAACGGTCTTTGTAGGCAGAGAACTTTAGAGGTGTGGAATACAGATGGCTGCACTGAGTGAGGCTCGGTTCGCAGATGTTGGGGAGATCAAAGAAGTTGGTGCTGGATACACCTTCTTCTGGAGTGGACGCAAAAGTGAAGAGAGGCGTGAAGCAGGAGTTGGATTTGCCATTAACTCATTTACGCCTGGCGTCCCTTTTATGGGACATAGGCAAACAGCATAGCCCCAGATGTGACGCCGCAAAACGCGGCGTCCCATCTGGGGCTATTCTGTTTGCTTGGAGAAGTTTCATCAAAAAAGGAGATAAAAATTAAAAATCACTCCTAACACCCCTAAAAATGAAAGTGGACTCATCCAATTGATAAAGATGGGAAAATCCATTCGTCAAATCTGGGTTAAAATAGAGCTTGTTGGTAAGCTTTCAGGATTGCCAAAAGGCATCAATGACTGCCTAATGACATTAAGACTTCCTCTGTCAGGCAATAAACATGCAACTATTGTCAGTGTCTATGCACCCACGATGACCAATCCAGATGAGGATAAAGACAAGTTCTGGTCGTTCGTCTCTCACTTATGAGAAAGACCATCATTATTTCTTGAATAGGTTCGTGTGTGTTGGTGAGTTCTTTGATGGCTGACTAGGCCAATTCTAGCTCTAAACTGTCGGTTGCAAGTAGAGCAAGTCAATGTCATTGAATCAGCTGGTGGCCCATTTGTATTGGCTTTGCGTTCTCTGCGCTTTCTTTCAGCTTCACAGATTCTCTTTTTTTCATGGAGAGCTGCTCCTTTGTTGAACAGACCTCGCCACTTTGATCGCTCCTGTGCAGTCTGTTCCCAAGACCCAATTGGTATGTCAAAATCCTTCAGAGAGGCTTTCAGGGTGTCTTTGTAGCGTTTCTTCTGGCCACCTTGAGAGCGCTTTCCCTCTTGTAGTTCTCCATAGAAGACTTTCTTTGGAAGTCGCTCATCAGGCATTCTTATAACATGGCCGGTCCACCTTAGCTGTGCTAGCTTTAAGACAGTATGCATGCTTTGCATCCCTGCTTTTTTCAGGACCTCTGTGTCTGGGATCTTGTCTTGCCACTTTTAACAGCTTTCTCAAACAGCTTAAGTGGAAATGGTTAAGTCTCTTTGCATGACGCTGGTATACTGTCCAGGTCTCACATGCATACAAGAGGATTGGAAGTACCACAGCCTTGTAGACTTTCAGCTTGGTGTCAAGCTTGATTCCATTTCGCTCCCAGACATTTGCACGGAGTCTTCCGAATGCCACACTGGCTTTTGCAATTCTTGCAGTGACCTCATCATCAATGTGCACTGCTCTGGAAAGAGTGCTTCCCAGGTAGGTGAATTTATCAACAACTTTCAGTTTTTCTCCATTCACAGTTATGGTTGGTTCATTGTACGGTTTTCCAGGTGCTGGCTGGTGTACAACCTCTGTCTTTTTTGTGCTGATTGTGAGATCATAGTTATCACATGACTGTGAGACTTGATCCATGGCTCTTTGCATTTTTGCCTCTGAGCTGGCATTCTTATCCATATCATCTGCATAGAGGAGCTCATCTAGCACATCGGTCTGCACCTTAGTTTTGGCTTACAACCTTCTAAGGTTGAATATATTGCCATCAAAACGGTACCTGATTGGAAAACCAGTGTCACTGTCCTGAAAAGCATCCATGAGCATGGCAGAAAACATCATGCTGAACAGTGTTGGTGCCATAACACAGCCCTGTTTGACCCCATTTGTTACCTCAAAGGGTTCAGAGAACTCTCCATCATTTTGCACACGTGCCTGCATGCCATCATGAAATTGCCGCACCATTGCTATGAATCTGGGTGGACAGCCAAACTTGGCCATGATTTTCCACAGTCCATCACGACTTACTGTGTCAAACGCTTTGGTGAGGTCGACAAACGTCATGTATAGATCTACATTCTGCTCTTGGCATTTCTCCTGAAGCTGTCTTGCTGTGAAGATCATGCCTATCGTCCCCCTGTCCTTTCTGAATCCATATTGACTTTCTGGGATAAGTCCCTTCTGATCAAGATGAACATTCAGGCGGTTCAACAGAATTTTTGCTAGTATCTTCCCAGCAATCGATAGGAGGGAAATGCCTCTGTGGTTGTCACAGACTTGTGGATTTCCTTTCCGCTTGTATAGGTGGATTATGGATGCATCCTTAAATTCTTGTGGGATGGCCTCCTTCCTCCACATACAGTGAAACAGCTCGGTCAGTTTCTCTGCCATGGGTAGCCCCCCGGCCTTATAAACCTCTGCAGGAATTGCTTCTGCACCTGGAGCTTTGCCAGAAGACAGTTGTTGAACTGCTTTTCTTGTTTCCATGACGGTTGGAAATTCATCTAACAGAACATTGCACTCTATCTGTGGCAGTCTGTCAATTGCATCCTCATTGATGCTTGATGGTCGATTTAGCACACTATTGAAATGTTCTGCCCACCTTTTCAAGATAGCCTCTTTGTCTGTGAGAAGAGTGTTTCCATCTGCACTGAGTAATGTGGTGGCTCCAGAACTCTTAGGGCCATAAATGGTTTTCAGTGCATCATGAAATTTCTTCATGTCCTTTCTGTCTGCAAAAGACTGAATTTCTTCTGTTTTCTTCCTCAGCCAGGAATCTTGCATGTCCCTAAGCTTGGTCTGGACTGTCTTACAAACGTTGCTGTAGGCTGCTTTCTTGGATACTGAGCTAGTATCATCTTGATGTGCTTTGTGCAATCTGTGTTTTTCTTCAAGAAGCTTCTGAATTTCGTCATCATTCTCATCAAACCAGTCTTGATGTTTGCGAGATGGATGTCCTAAAGTAGTAGCAGCTGAAGAATGAACTGTTTTATGGAAGACTGTCCAGTTTTCTTCGGGGTTCTCTGAACTGAGATTGATTGCATCCAGTTGGTTGCAAATGTCTGTTAAGAAAGCTTGTCGCATGCTGTCTTGATTCAGCTTTGAGACATCCAGTCTTTTAGCAGCTTTCTTGCCTTGAGGTCGCCTCGCAGGCTGGATTCTAAGGTTGAGTTTGCTGACAACCAGTCTATGGTCTGTCCAGCAGTCTGCACCACACATAGTCTTTGTCACTCTGACATCCTGCCTATCTGTTCTCCGCACTATAACATAGTCTATGAGATGCCAATGTTTGGAACGGGGATGCATCCAGGATGTTTTATTTCTGTTAGGTAGACAAAAGACTGTGTTGGTGATTAGAAGATCATGTTCAGCACACTTCCTTAGAAGCAAGAGACCATTGCTGTTGCACTTTCCAACACCTTCTGGACCTATAACTCCTTCCCAGGTCTGGTGGTCCGTACCAACTCTGGCATTAAAGTCTCCAAGAAGGATAAGTTTGTCTGTACGGGGTGTAGCAGAAATAATGTCATCTAAGTCATTATAGAACTTGTCTTTAACCTCATCTGGATTGGTCATCGTGGGTGCATAGGCACTGACAATAGTTGCATGTTTATTGCCTGACAGAGGAAGTCTCAATGTCATTAGGCGGTCATTGATGCCTTTTGGCAATCCTGAAAGCTTACCAACAAGTTCTGTTTTAATGGCAAAGCCAACTCCTGCTTCACGCCTCTCTTCACTTTTGCGTCCACTCCAGAAGAAGGTGTATCCAGCACCAACTTCTTTGATCTCCCCAACATCTGCTAGCCGAGTCTCACTCAGAGCTGCTATCTGAATTCCATACCTCCCAAGTTCTCTGCCCACAAGGGCCGTTCTACGCTGCGGTCTATTTGACCCAGCACTGTCCATCAATGTTCGCACATTCCATGCGCCAATCCTCAAAGGGATTATCTTTGTTTTTTTCTTATTTTTTCGACCGCTAAAAAGGGATCCCCGCTGATCGCAGTTAACCAGCCAGGGGGTTTGAAGCAGGCAATTGTTTAGGGCACCTTTTCTAGCCCCTTCCCCATGCTACGGGGGTGAGCAGTGCGGTCCTAAATAGGTCTGCTCAGTCGCTCAGCCGACTGCCGAATTTCGCTTACTGCTTCTCCTCACGGAAAACGACCATATAGAACTGAGCCGCCTGCGTGCAGGTCTGCAACTACAGCTCCCAGTGTGTCCTACACCTGCTGCTTCGCCGCTCGCCCATCGCCACAGGACTTTTGTAGGTATGTGGGTGCATGTGTGATGAAATTGTTGTGTATGCAAGTGCTTGTGTGTTGAGAAATAAGATGACGTGCGCTATGAAATTGGATTATAGTGAGGAAGAGGTGCGCAGCGTCAACCTCACTCACTCGTCCTCACCCAACTGTGCCCAGAGGCAAGACACAGGTCAAGACGTCTGGAGTTAGGTTTGGATGCAGTGGATGACCGTAACATCTATAGTGCCTTATCACGCTCTGCATGTTCCACAACATGTTGCTGTATCTCTTTCCGAACCGTTGAATCTGATGATTTCTTCCGCTCCGTCTACCGAAACAGTCTTTGCATATCTTGACCAGGCATATCCAGACACACAGGTTTTATTTTGGAATTACCTTTTCCTAGATGAATTGCTGGCCACAGCTGAAGGGCTCCATCTACCCTTTCATAGGTTTTGTTTAGAGACCTGTAAACTCCTAGGAGGACTGTCAACCAAAACTAATGAGTTCCCCCTGCCCAGCTAGGTTTTTGTGTAGAGAACTAGCAAACTCCTAGATGGGTTGCCGTCGAAGGCTAACGAGCCCCATCTGCACCGCATGGCAACAGGTAGTACTGATTACATGTTACAGTAGCAGATAATCTGACCTGACCATAAAAGACAAGTTCTATAATGACTTAGACGACGTTATTTCTGCAACACCCCGTACAGACCACCAGACCTGGGAAGAAGTTATAGGTCTAGAAGTTGTAGGAAAGTGCAACAGCAATAATCTCTTGCTTCTAAACATGATGTACTGAACATGATCACAGTCTACCTAATAGAAACAAAACATCCTGGATGCATCCCCGTTCGAAACACTAGCATCTCAAAGACCATGTCACAGTGCGGAGAACAGACAGGCAGAATGTCAGAGTGGCAAAGACTATGTGTGATGCATACTGCTGGATAGATCATAGACTGGTTGCCAGCAAACTCAACCTAAGAATCTGTCCTGCGATGCGTCCTCAAGGCAAGAAAGCTCCTAAGAGACTGCATGTCTCAAAGCTGAATCAAAACAGCATGAGAGAAGCTTTCTTAACGGACATTTGCAAGCTGGATGCAATCAATCTCAGTTAAGAGAATCCCGAAGAAAACTGGACAGATCTCCATAAAACAGTTCATTCTTCAGCTGCTACTACTTTAGGACATCCATCTCGCAAACATCAAGACTGATTTATGAGAATGATGACGAAATTCAGAGACTTCGTGAGGAAAAACACCGATTGCACAAGGCTCAGCAATACGATACTAGCTCAGTACCAAGGCGGTACTGCTGTTCTGGTTCACACTTATCAAAGTTATTCCAATTACGAGTTTCATGTTGCATGGCTTTGTGACCACCCGAATATAATGGCTGTTCACTTAGCCCTCTGCATTTACTTGTTCTGTTCAAGCTAGCACTGTGACCACCTAATACCTTCAATAGCTGCTCACTCTGCTTTCCGTTATTCATGTTAAACGTTGGTATCTATGTTTAGTATTTTCTTAATATGATTTCTTATTTCTTGTTTATCACTGAACCACTACAGAAGCTGAGGGTGAGGTTAGGTACCTGTAAAACCGGTTTAAGCCCGCCAGTAACTTTGTGTTACTGATCGTTCCAAGTCGATACTTCTGTAGTGGTTCTTTTTGTTTTATGTCTTGGTGTTTAAAAAATTTTTTGTGCTGTTGGCGCCTTATGTATGTTTTCATATTTTTAGTTAAGTTAAGGTAACTGAGTGGCCACCTATTGGGAAAATAGCTGCTCATTCGGCTTACGATATGTTTCATGGTATAAGTACCTGATTGTTAGTTTGGTTTTTTCCCACCTCGGTTTTTGGAGTGGGAATCTTTTTCTGATTGCGCCTTTTCCTGATCTTTGCCTACTTGTACCTTTTTCTAAGGTTGAATATATTGCCATCAAAACGGTACCTGATTGGAAAACCAGTGCCACTATCCTGAAAAGCATCCATGAGCATGGCAGAAAACATCATGCTGAACAGTGTTGGTGTCATAACACAGCCCTGTTGGGTCACCATTCGTTACTTCAAAGGATTCAGAGAACTCTCTATCATTTTACACACGTGCCTGCATGCCATCATGAAATTTCCGCACCACAGCTATGAATCTGGGTGGACAGCGAAACTTGACCATGATTTTCCAGAGTCCATCACGACAAACTGTGTCAAAAGCGTTGGTGACATGTATAGATCTGCATGTACATTCTGTTCTATGCTTTTCTCTTGAAGCTGTTTTGCTGTGAAGATCATGTCTGTTGTCCCTCTGTCTTTTCTGAATCCACATTGACTTTCTAGGATAAGTCCCTTCTGAACAAGATGAACATTCAGGCGATTCAACAAAATTTTTGTCAGAATCTTCCCAGAAATGGATAGGAGAGAGATGTCTCTGTGGTTGTCACAGACTTGAGGATTTCCTTTCCGTTTGTATACGTGGATTATGGATGCATCCTTAAATTCTTGTGGGATAACCTCCTTCCTCAATGTACAGTGAATCAAGTCTTTCAGTTTCTCTAGCATGGATAGCCCCGGCCTTATAAACCTCTGCATTAATTGTATCTGCACCTGGAGCTTTGCCAGATGGCAGTTGCTGAATAGCTTTTTCTTGTTTCAAGACGGTTGGAAATTCATCTAACAGAACATCTTTCTGTGGAAGTCCGTTGATTGCATCCTCATTGATGCTTGAGGGCCAATTCACCACACTATTGAAATGCTCTGCCAACCTTTCCAAGGTAGCCTCTTTATCTGAGCAATGTGGTGGATTCAGAACTCTTTGGGCTATAAATGGTCTTCAGTTCATTCAGTGCATCATGAAAGTTCTGTATATTGCATGGGTATTTTTGCGTAGTGGTTAGACGGAATGAACAAACAGAAAGGTGCTAACCACAGAAAAAAAAATATATTTTACATACAGCCGGAAAAAACAGACAAAATAAGGATAAACCACAACAAAACCACATTGGAACGATCAGTAAAGAAAATACTGGAAAGTTTAAATAGATTTTACAGGCCCAACCCCTGCCCTAAGTCTGCTTAGATTTAAAAACGAAAAATCGGCTTCAGAATTACATACCAGTAGTAAGAGAGACAGAATATCAGTGGCAGAGCCAGTGCCAGTTGGTAGTATTTCCAGTCTCTGATCAGGTATACAACCAGTGCTAGGTACAGATTACCGCAGGTCAGCACGATCTGCATGATATTCCCCACCCATTTCCTGTATATTGGACCAACAAGCTCCATAGCTGGAATAAAGAAGACTCATATACTCGATATCGATGCCATGTTTAAATTGTTAAAGATAAGAGACTGAAGTTGATAAATAGATAATTATGTAAAGCCTGTAGAAAGGGAATACTGACATATAAGCAAATGGCTGTATAAAAGTGATACACGAAAAATAGAAAATTAAGATACAAAAACACAACTATAAGATTTTTTTATGCTAAAGCAAAGTACTTTTTTATTAAATAGTGCACTTTCCATGATGAGTCGGTTGTTTTCTCAGATGCAATATAGAAGTTGGAACACTGTT
This sequence comes from Rugalucina vietnamica, assembly GCA_964017185.1. Classification (NCBI taxonomy): domain Eukaryota; kingdom Metazoa; phylum Mollusca; class Bivalvia; order Lucinida; family Lucinidae; genus Rugalucina; species Rugalucina vietnamica. The sequence goes on along the minus strand of OZ024874.1, from coordinate 59,213,673 downwards.
TAGCGCCGCGTCGCTTCACAGATGTATATTTTCTAAGAGTACTATATTTTACAAACTCTGGAATAATATGATTTTCTGATAAGAATTTGACGTCAGATTTTTCTTTACTCACAAAACCATTATAAATAGCGAATAAGTAGTCCATATAGGCTTTATACAATAAATTATAGAGGATTTTTACGCAATGGTCCACGGATGGCAAAGATAGTTTCTAGTACACTCCTATGTTTGTGTAAAAGTTCAAGGGTTAGAAAATTGGTGCCAGTGTTTGATGACCATTTTGTCCATGATCAGATTTCTGATTTGAAACATCTTTGCTTTTAACTTTTTACATACATCCAAATAAAAGGGGTTTTGTCATTTTTAGCTTTTAGGCATCAATACCAAGCTATCAGGAAAGCAATTTTTGTGCGGAACGAACTTTCTTAACGTTGGTAGGCAGTTATTTTTAACAAATCTGGTACTTGTGCAACTTAAAATGGTTTTCAATGTTCTGGTAACCTACTATTTACCTAAAACATACAGTGTCATGTACAACCCAAGGTTTCCTGCGCCAACAATGAAGAAAAGGACACAGAAACTAATGAACTCTGGTGCAAACGCCAGGGCTGTGGACGAACTTAGGAGAATCCATGCTGTCAGGTATAACGTCTTGCGGCGACCTATCCTAGAAAAACAGACCCAGTCTAAGGCTGAAATATATGGACATTCTTTTGTTCTTAAGTAGAAAAACCACAGTTCATTGCGAAAATTCATTTACTGAAGGGTCACAAGTCGTAAAATTAAAACATGAAGGGAATGAAAAAGGTATCAAACTATTAAAAATATACAATTTCCTTGTTACCCCCCCCCCCCCCCCCCACACACACACACCCTATTCTTGAAATCTCGAGGGGGCGGACCGTAGTTTCTATTGTCGCAGTCAACCGCTAATGAATGTGTATAAATCTGAGATTTATCATTCATGTACTGTACATGTACATGTTTAAGTTCTTCATACTATGTTCAGGAAAGCAAGTTACAATCATGTGGCTTAGATTTGCACATTTCTCATGGGCCCTTTTGTGTCAAGGAATTATGATACATGTACTCACAAATCTGAAATTTGTCCAAATACGATGGATCCAAACAGGACGCCAGAAAAGAAGACCATCTGTGCATGCGACGTTTTCAGGGTGTCGTCGCAAACCAAATTGAGCTGAAAGAGATTTCAGCCTTAATTTTGGCTGAGATTCTCCAAAATTTACTTGGGTAACTTCTTGTTTCAATTACTTTATTCATTTATTAGAAATCTTATGACAACTTATATACACATATCATAAAGATTCAGATAAGTAACGATATAACATTTCTAAGCATATATTCGCGCCATAGGATCGGATGTATGCAAGTTTGTATTTATCCTTTCTTAGGACGGTACAATAATGAGTATATTATATTAGAGACATTTTGAATAAATGACCTTTTATTGTGGTATATGTTTTATGTCATCTTCAATTTTATTTCCGTGGATAAAATTCTGTTAGGTTTAGAACATGTAGCAATATGTCTGTGTGACCACCTGTGGAAAACAGATACATATCCGTATTTTTGGATTCCTATTTTCCGCTAAATATATTGTTTTCATAATCAACAAAACTTATTTATATGCCAAAAAATCTAGGTTATTTTTGGGCGATTAGTGTGTCTCTTGAACTCTCTTCGTTATTTTTTGGTAATTTTCTACTCTGACCTCGATGGCAAGAACAATTGAACTATTGTGATCCCCAACTCCCAGTTCCTTATTAGACAGTCACTTATCACTACTGTCTGCGATGTTCACATCGAATGTCACATTTACAGTTTCATCTTGCATTACGAAAACTTGCCCATGCAATATACAGAGATTTTTTTTCAGCATTGAAAATTGAAAAAAAGATCTTTGGAAATATTGATATTTTTATAGGTTTGCTCAAAACATTGATTGTGGGTACAGGTTAGAACCGCTTTGGCCGAGGCGGTTCTAACGAGTACCCACAATGTATGTTTTTGAACAAAAATAAGAAAAAATAGGTATACCCTGCATTCCCCAGTTTTGCCATAACACGGACATGTTTTCGTGATGACATTCAATTTAGCAGCTTCAGCTTGTATTTTTGTAACTTTTCATCAGCTCAAACTTACTTGCTTGGCGAAAGTGTTCTTGTAAACGCTAGTTTCATAAACCCATTCAGTACATTTTTGTTTCGTCCGTTTTACACTATCTGATGGAGCATAGATATGACATTGGTCGTATACATGATCTTCGTCACCAGTTGGTATAGAGGCGTTGATGAGATATTTATGATAGTCATCTTGTACTTCATAACTATCATTTACCAAACCAGGTATTTTGCACCTGTAAAAAAGCCCAAAAGCAAGTAGAGTTCATGATCTTTTCTACTCTAATTCTGGCAACAGATCGTAGATTGTAGTTTATCTGTAGAAAAATCTGAAAACGAGCCTGAAATATCCTTGTTTAGGCCTCAACACCATCATTAAATATTTTTCTCACCCATCACTTAAACCATTTTGACTCTGAATAGGCTTCCAGTGCTGTTCAGGCAGCCATTTTGTTTTTACTTGAAGCAATATGCAAATTAACAAAATCAGAAATATATAGTCAACTGTTCGGAAAACTCCATAGTCTTCAATGTATTTTCATGCTTGCAAGAAAAATTATCCTGCTTCTCCTGGTCAACATATTTTATTGTTTTTGGTGTCATTTAAAAGGTAGATGAATAAAACAATAAACAAAGGTCGTTTCATTTAAATTCCATGCATGCGTTTTCAAGCTACAAATTTTCAAAAAGTCGCGACAATTTTTTTGGCAATTTTTGGGCAACGTCAGCATTGACGTCAATGGGTAAGTGTCTTTTTCAAAATTTCGCTAAAGTTTAAACTTTTGTATTTCAAAAGTGTAAAGTCGAAACTTCACCAAATGACCTTTGCTTATTGCTTTATTTATTTACCTTTCCAATGACACCAAAATCATAAAAATATACCGACCATAAAAGGCAGGATAGATTTTATTGTAAATGTGAAAATACATTGAAGTCTATGGTTTTCGAAAGTGACGAACAATTATGCCTATTGACTGTATTTACACTCACCCTACAAAAATTTTAAGCCAACATTTTGTTTTGTGTTTAAAATTCTAAGCAAAATAAAATTGTGTCAAATTGAGAGTTTGTCAAACAAAGCAGACTACAAATACTCTTGATAACTTCCTGAAATTAACACCTGTAAGGGTATTTTTGTCTCTGGCAGTTGACACTGAGCTCATTACTTCCTTATATGGAAGTAAACATCATCTATGCATTTCTATAAGCTAAATATAGAATGTTTGAAAACAAAAAAAGTACTGGGATAGATCGATCTCTGACAGGCACAAAAAAGGATATGCTTGTCTGACAAGTCCCAGTGAGTTAGTCAGTAAGCGTGTGTCGTTGTGTACGTACTAGTATTTCGTATCACACATGTAGAATTAAAGAGTGTACCAACCTATGTTCGGGAATACCAAGAAGGAATACATTCACAACCATTAGGCCGGACAGAAATAGAGCAGGATAGCATAGCAGAATGTATATCCGTTTTTGATAGGTACCAAATTGTCCGATCTCTTTGAGTATATCTTCAAATGCCATAATCAGCGGCAAAATTAAATTAAGAATCTCCTATTTGTCTCAAAGATGCATGAATATGGCGAAACTCGAAATAAGAATAAGCACAACTCATCAAAAATAGCACTAGTAAGGTTTGGTACTGCCTCATTTTATGACATGTTCTATTTTACTGTTAGACCACCCCAGTGTTGATTTGACCTCTTACTTATGTTTTGATATTTGTTCTGTCTTGTAGGCTTCATGTATAAGTCACTGACCTTCGTGTTGACACATACCAGTTTCTCGTAGAGATGAAATATTGTCCTAATTAAATCATTTAAAACATCTTTAATCCTGCGAGCGTGTATTCTGTGCAAGTGAGACAAGTAATTATGTGGTTATAGTGAGGTTTTGAGCCCTGAGCCATGACCTCCAGCACGAGTCCACTGTCACCGGTGAATCGCGTTAAAAGTTCGATTTTTACGAAAGTAGTTACCTACCTTTGTAACAGAGCATCGCTAAAACATTTATTAATCTGTCCTCAAATATATGCAGCCATGGCGCAGTGGATGTGATACTTGTTTTTGTTCTGCTTTTCAGCTGATCTGAGACGGTGCAATCTTTGATCTAAAATTGTAAGATACAGAATGCTTATTGAGAAAAAGAAGATGAAGGTGAGTTTTCAGTGTCAATATCTTTTTCCATTGACGTCAAGAAAAACATTCGACACATTCCCTAACATCGAGCTCAATGTTTATTGATGCACTAGAATGTTCGGATGTCGATATATCTATGTAATGCACAGCTGGAGCGATTCTGGTCGTTTGTCTCTCATTGACAACTTACGCTCTAAACTGTCGGTTGCAAGCAGACCTGTGTTCCTCTATTTTTTAATGTAATGCATTACAGTACGATTATTTTCAAAATCATTGCATTACATTACAATTACAGGGGATTTGACAATGTAATGCATTACCTTACAATTGTTTACCAAAGTAATACATTACATTACAATTATTTTGGCCTGACACCACGAAGACAGGTTATTTAACGAAATAGTACCACTACATTAAACAGTCAAAGCTGTTACATCTTACTAAGCACCTCCAAAGGCAAAATATTTTCCAAGAATTGCTTATAAAATAGAAATAAGCACTCAAGACTTGCAGTGGTGTTACAAATGATAGCCATATAGTTTAATTTGGCTCAAAGTGACTTAATGAGAAAACCTGTGTATATTCATTTTTCTTTATTTTAGAGGGGTCACCTTACAGTTTTCATCTAAATAGATGACAACATTTGGCTCTATTAAATTCTGCAAAGTATCATATGAGAGTTCATTTTCTCCCAACACAATCTTAATCATGATACCAGTCTGATCTGAGATAAAATAGGCATTAGTCTAGGTATTATGGTATTGCTATATAATAAAAGCTCAAAGATCAATTTTCAATTAATTAATGATATGCTCTTTTTCAAACATTCATATTTAAAAATCATTGTTATCCCCAACGGCATGCTTGTGCACTTATACACCTGTAGTACATAATGATGCAAACCTGCTCTTTTGTTGTAAAATTAAGGTAAATTGACACAATAAACAATGTTTGGTGTTTGTTATCACTCAGTTCCAAAACCTGTTATTTTAAAAGCAGTAATAATTCAACCAGTACCTGTATAGAGCTGGAAACCCAATATAATGTATTCATGTTCTTTAAAGTACTAAAACAATTTACTGTTTAATTCCCGATTGTAGTTTCTATCTTACTCATTGCATAAATGTATCATAAAATTGGGACTGAAGTGATATTATTTTCAAGATTTGTACAAATCTGTAATGAAAAAGTAAATCAAATGTAATTGCCATTACAGACCACGTTTTAGATGTAATTAATTGCATTACAATTATGTAATGGAAAAACTGGTCTATTACAAATTACTTTCCATTACTTTAAAAAGGTAATGGATTACAATTACATTACAATTACGATTACCACAGGCCTGGTTGCAAGTAGAGCAAGCCAGTGTCAAATAAGGTATTAGCTTATTGGCTCTGGCTTTGAAACTGTCCCTTTGCAGCTTAGATTGCTTCAAATGACTTTATTGGTATGTCGAAATCCTTCAGCGAGGCTTTAAATGTGTATTTATAGCATTATTTATTGGGGAATGCCACCTTGAGAGCGTTTTCCCTCATTCTCCATAAATAACATTCTTTAGAAGTTGCTCATAATTCATTATTATAGAAGAACCAGTTCATCGTCCATCGAAGCCTTGCTAGCATTAAAAAGTGCGTGCATGTTTCGTATCCTACTGTCTTCTCAAGTTCAGACTGCCTCTGTGTCTGGCATCTTGCATTGAGAATTGATTTTAGAGGCTTTCTGAAACAGCTTACGTCTAAATGGTTCAATTACGTGACGATGGTATACTGGCTATAAGACTGTTTGCAACACCACAGCATTGTAGTCTTTCAGCTTTGTGTCAAGCTTGATTCTATTTCGCTCTTTGAAAGTTTGCACGGTATATGTTTCATCCAAATGTCACACTTTTTAGCAGTAACCTTATCATCAAATCGTCGCTTCAGTGCTATACTGTTCTAACTGTTTAAAAACGGTTTTGAGAAAATCGAGTTTGAAGTTTCAGAAGTCAATATTTCATTTCATATTCAACGAAGAGACTTTAGGAGTTACCAACTGTGTCTTTAAAACAGTATTTTGTTGGCTTTTTCACCCTTTTATGATTGTCAGAGCCATATTGTCATTTTACAATTAGAACACTTTGACCTCTTTAACGCTCTTTCCGATCATTGCTATACTGTTCTAACTGTTTCTTTTTTCTCTTATATTTTAATACTCTGGATAATTCCTAAAGATATTTACAATAGAAACAGATGCCTTTTACTCCAAAGACGCTATTTACATCCAAAGGTTTGTGCTAATCTTTGTGATACTGCAGTATTATAGCAAAAATCAAAATCCAGGGGAAACAACTCAATTTTTCAAGGCTGGTAAGTCAGTGTAAGTCAATGTAGATAGTACACTGTGACACTCTCCAAAAGTTGGTCACGTGGTACGAAAATGGCATGGTATCCCATTGAAAGTGAATGCAAATTCAGTTAGAACAGTATAGCACTAAAAAATTTGAAAAACTGCAAAAATGCTCTAGCCACAAATAGATAGAACATTTCATTGTGAATCCAACGGTATATAACAATCCATATTTTCAAAAATGTTAGTTAGAACAGTATAGTACTGAAGCGACGAAATTAAATATATACACTGAAATTTTGGATTTAAGTACAAGTGGGATTCTACCATCCGTGTAGCAAAAACAAAGGCGCTGACCAGCTTCGCGGTTACCGCGAAGCTGGTCTGCGCCTTTGTTTTCGCCTATGCCGATTGTTGGTTTTCCCATGCGGCGGCTCAATTGTTTGATTTAAAGCATACCAGGATTTAATGGTGAGGGGGTCCTTGAACAGTATTCATTTCACATGTCCAGCGTCTGTGTTTTTAACCCATATGAGACAAATGGACTTTCCCATCGTTATCATTTGGGTGAGTCCACACTTTCATCTTTTGGGGGCTTCAGGTGTGATTTAAAAATTTTATTTCATTTTTTATGAAATTCCTCTAAGCAAAAAGAATAGCCCCAGATGAGACGCCGCGTTATGCGGCGTCCCATCTGGGGCTATACTGTTGCATATGTCCCGTAAAAACGACACCAGACTTAATATATATACATGTACAAATATAGTAGCATAAAATGATTATTTAGAGCGTCGATTTATATATTTTCGAGGAATATGGTTAATTTAATAAAGAAATGAAGCCATATCGTCTCAGAATTCAACGGGGGAATTCAAATAAAAAATGCGTCAGCATTTTGTACTCAGTTGCAGTCTGTATTATCTTTTAAAAAATGAAAATTGTTCTCTATGCATTGTGCACTGGGTTTGTATTAATTGAGCCTCGACGCGAGAAAACCGGTCTTCGGGGTTTCCGACCAGGTCCGACACAAACCGGCCTGTACAAGCTCAGAAAAGAGCTAGAAGCTTGAAATTTCGGATTTAAGTAGAAGAGGAATTGTACTATCCGAGTAGCGAAAACAAAGGCGCTGATCAGCTTCGCAGTTACTGCGAAGCTGATCTGCGCCTTTGTTTTCGCATAGGCAATAATCCCGTTTTCTCACGATGCGGCTCGTATTATGTACCAATTGTGTAAGTCCCTTAAGTCATCACTGAGAATCACGTGGTATTGTATACATGATTGGTGATACACATTGCAATTGAGACCGAAATTGAGGTTGGATTTTCGAGTTTTCTCCTATAGCATTTACTCTATTGTCTGATAGATAGGCGCAGGTAATGCATAAATCGAGCATTTATTGAAAGAAAGTAACATAAGAAATCCTGGTTATTTCGTTTTCGCAGATAGGCGCAGGTAATGCATAAATCGAGCATTTATTGAAAGAAAGTAACATAAGAAATCCTGGTTATTTCGTTTTCGCAAACACTTCAATTGTTATTGATGGCAGTAATATCGGTTCATTCTGAAGTGTTTGCGAAAACGAAATAACTTGGATTCCTTATGTTACTTCCTTTCGATAAATCTTAAATTTCTGCATTGTCTGCACCTATCTATCAGTCAACGTTGTATACACAGGAGAAAACTCGAATATCTTACCTCAACTTCGGGGCAATTGCAATGTGCGTCACCCATTCCGTACCACGTGATTCTCAGCTGTGAAGTTTATACAATATATGCACTAAATTCTAAAAAAAAAACGATCGTGTAAAAAGAATATGTAGATCTATCGTTCATACGTACTTTTCGTTCCACTTTATAACATGTTGTGGTAGAGAGAGAGAAATAAACTAGTCGACATTTAAACTTTGCATGGTACATTATATTACTCAAGGTAATATAACTAATTATAGTAAAATGGAACATCTTTGCACAAATATATAGTACAATGTATTACCTTTTGGTGCACGCATCAAATTTTACCCAACATATGATTAGCTGAACTTAAACATCTGTACCAATCGCCCCCTCCACATCGACTACTCCGCAAACAGGACAGCGGCGGCTGAAAACACCAATGCAAGATGTCTTTTCTTTTCTGATTTCAGTTAAACTTTCGTTCTTAATAATATTTCTTCCAAGACGGGCGGACATTTAAAAGACGCGCTGATACTTCGCAATGGACGAGAATACTTTTTTGAGACTTTAGTCCTGCAATTCTTCCGTATTCTACATTACCGTACATTTTGCACTTTGATTAATTGAGCCGCATCGTGAGAAAACCGGATTTTTGCCTAGGCGAAAACAAAGGCGCAGATCAGCTTCGCGGTAACCGCGAAGCTGATCAGCGCCTTTGTTTTCGCTACATGGATAGTATATTTCCACTTCTTCTTATATCCGAAATTTCAAGCTTCTAGCCTGCTTCTGTAACTGTACAGGCCTGTTTGTGTCGGACCAGGTCGGAAACCCCGAAGACCGGTTTTCTCGCGTCGCGGCTCAATTAGTGATTGTTGGCTCGCTAAAAACTTTCAACGTCAACGTCTGTTGCAAACTGTCCCCAGTGCACTCCATGCATTAACGGGTACATGTAACATGGTGCATGTTCCAGAATTCCAATACAACATGTGACATAGTTAAATCGAACACACTGACCTGCATTATGGTTAGTTCAACTGCGTTTGTAGCAAAAAGGGTATAAGAGACAAAACCAATATAGGTTCGATTTACGTACGATAGTACTGTTATCGATTTTTATGATTAAAACGACTGTGACGTTTAAAGACAAAATGTATCAATCTTCTTCTTCTTCTTCTTCTTCTTCTTCTTCTTCTTCTTCTTTTTCTTTCTCCTGCAAATCATAACCTTTTAATTCTTTATTTCTTTCTGTAGTTCTTCTTAAAATGAATCACAGGCGCATTTCTGGAACGCGTATTGTCAAAAACGAATTTATTGGTCTGTGTACAGCCCGAGAGCCAGCAGTATGTTTATTTGTAGTACCACCATTGCGACCGAAAACGCGGTCTTTATTGTCAGTGCTCAGATGAATTAACTCATTGAAGCCTGGCGTCCCTTTTGTGGGACATAGGCAAACAGCATAGCCCCAGATGGGACGCCGCAAAATGCGGCGTCCCATCTGGGGCTATTCTGTTTGCACGGAGAAATTTCATCGAAAAATGAGATCAAAAATAAAAATCACTCCTAACACCCCTCAAAATGGTAGTGGACTCTCCCAAATGATAATGACTGGCAAATCCATTCGTCATATATGGGTTAAGCATACATGCATAGGTTCCCTTTTACCCACTGAACTGCATAATTTCAAGTTTGGTGTCTTGAATAGATTTTTAAGTTAAACTTGAACATTAACTTTTTTTTTTCAATGTCCTCTAATCTGTACCTACGCTTATCTCCAATCTATACCCATTTTAAATCATCGTAGCTACTGTGAAATCAACTGAAGAGGTATGTGTCAGAGTATCAACATGAAAGAAAGGGTTGGTACAGGTCAGAGAACATAAATTTTCGTGGGTACAGATCAGAGAAAGCGTGGGTACAGATCAGAAAGGGTAGGTAATCGTGGGTACAGGTCAGAGAAAGCGTGGGTATAGATCGGAGAACATAGGCTATTGTGGGTATTAGAGAACGCGTGGGTATAGACCAGGGGGTGGGCACAGATCAGAGGCTGGTACAGATCAGGGTCTTGGTACAGATTAGAGTCCTTCACATGTATTGCGTACTGTATGATTTCAAAAGCCTGTGCGTTAATTATTTTTGTTGTATATTGAAAAACAAAAACACTATTGCTTTCACAGCAGCCTGTGTGATATCTGTTAGCAACAGGTTTTTATGGCAAAACTGTTGTAAAATCGATTAGTTCTTATATTTCTGCAGACTTCAGCTGCAAAACATCATATTTAATATAGAATTGATGCGCTTACCGTAACTGTTATTAAGAATACCACACAGCGAAAGCTGACAACAATAACTGAATAAATGTACGACGATAAAAATAATAATAATAATAAAAAGCAATTGTATTCACAGCAGGTAGAGAAGAGCAGTTTATGTATTGACGGCCTTTTTGGTGACCGCTTTTGTCTAGAATTTGTAAGCGTCATACGTACAAATAATGCGGTTAGAGTCTACTAAGTACGTCAGGTTAATTTGGTGTTTTCCGATAGTTTTAAATGATATTTCAGAAATATACGATATTCATACACTTAATGATCCGTACCCATCGACATACGTAGATCTATTTTGCGTGTAAACTGACACAAAATAAGTAAATTAATATGTTACACTGAACTTAACCTGGACTCGCTGACACTTCGAACGCTAATGTCTTTTGTTCAAAACAGTATAAATATCGGTTTGCGGTTTCGCGGTCTTCATTCAAAACAAAATAGCTGACTATAAAATTGTGATCATGGCCTTAATGAGGATGATGAATGGATTACTGCATGTGTTTAGTGTCATTGACTGTACCACAACGTTAGTGTTTGCGGCAACGTTCCTGGCTGTTGCGTTATACTTCGCCACGAGGAGGGACGGGCGGCAACCCCCGGGTCCCCCGCTTCTGCCGGTGATTGGGAATCTACTCTCCGCAGCGAGGAAGGATTCTCTTGACTACTTCATGCTGCTGGGTCAGAAATACGGCGACATCTTGGGATTATATATAGGGCAAGAACTGACCGTTGTGCTCAACAGTTTCGACGCCATCAACGACGCGTTTCTGAAGAAAGGCGGTTTGTTTGCTCAACGACCGTGTACGCCGTTCAATGAGGCTGTAGATAGATTTCCTGGAATAATTAGTACCTCCGATCAAGTATGGAAAGAACAAAGGAGTTTCACACAAAAGGCATTACAGGAGCTTTGTTTTAAGAACAGGCCTAATCATATCGAGGACCTTATATTAAATGAGGCGAAGAAGCTGATGGAAAAATTGGAAGGTCTAGACGAGCCTGTTTTTCCTAAACAATATTTGTACCTCAGTTCTGCAAACCTGATCAACACTGTCCTCTGCAGCAAGTCGTATGACATTGAAGAAAACGAATTTTCGACATTTCTGACTGAAATGACAGAAAGTGAACTTTCTTTTGTCAAGAAGCTTGTGTTGACAAACTGTTTTCCATTTCTGCTTAAATTGCCGTTTGACGTTTTAGATCTCAACATGATTTTTCGTGGTCCACTGAAATGGCAAAGGTTCATGGAAAAACGACTCGAAAACAACGATACGACCGATAGACCTGACGATTTTGTCGACCTTTATTTAGAAGCAGTGAAAGAAAACGACGAGAATTACAGAAAACAGAGCTTCACTATCCAGCGAATGAAAAACACGACCTTTGACCTTTTGATTGCCGGAAGTGATAGCACGGCAACCACAATGACCTGGATTATGCTTTATCTTCTGCACAACCCAGAACTGGAAGCCAGACTACACGCAGAAATTGATGACGTGATAGGAAGGGCCCAGCCTCCATCGCTTAGTGACCGTCAAAAAATGCCGTATATGGAAGCGACGATAATGGAAACTCTGCGAATGTCACCTGCTGCACCACTTGGATTGCCGCATTCAGTGCCGCATGACGTCATGCTCAATGGTTTCCTCATTCGCAAGAATACGTCCGTCGTTGCGAACATTTACTCGGCACATCGAGACCCGAAACTGTGGGATGAACCGGACGTCTTTCGTCCAGAGAGGTTTTTGTCTGAGGACAAGAAAAGTGTGAAAGTGCCAAAATGTTTCATCCCATTTTCTTTGGGACGGAGATCCTGCTTGGGGGAAACCCTCGCAAGAATGGAACTGTTTTTATATATGACGTCACTACTGCAGAGATTCCGATTAGCACGTGCTGAAGGGAAACCTCTACCTGGGACTGTCGGGATTATGGGTGCGATATATAATCCACAACCTTTTGAGATACAGTTTATCAGGAGATAGGTCTAGCAGTGTATGACTGTGAAAGAATGCTGGTCTTATGTGCTTTTTGTGAACTGATATTTGTCAATGGGTGCTTATTTTGTCCCGATATAAAAAGATTTTGTTTGTTTGTTTACTATAGGTCCTGATAGGATATGATTTCGTGTGATTCTGGTATCTACAATAATTCTTTGAATTTGGTCAATGATTTAATTCTATTCTCATTTATGACGTCATTGTAAGAATTACAAGTCATAGAACAGTGCTTCGCATGGAAATTTATAGTATGTTTTATTTGACTCATCAAGAAGTAATACAAATTATGCAATTGATGTGATTGCTGACACTGTTATTGGAGATTTGTTGTGATATTGTATATAAATATATAAGAACAAAATCCGTTACCAAAAAGTCAAACAATACATTTTATATCGGGACCAATTAAAGACCCAGTGATTAGTTGGACAAACAAGAATACTCATTAATTTTATGCCTCTTATTTGTATAGAAACCGTTTTATTTGAGACAAGAATTTTAGTTTTATTTTTGCTCAGGACATATATATGATATGAATTGCTTCTTAATGTAACAGTCAAAAATTCTGTCAAGTTTGTGAAAATCCCTCAACGTAGACTTGCACAGACTTGCGATTTATTGTAAAAAGTAATTCTTTGTCGTTTGATTAATTGCTTTGCATGCCTTTCAACAGCTAACGTCCCGATAAGACCGTAGCTGTTGACTGTGACGTAAAGAAATAAATCAAGCAAACAAAACAATTTTTCGCAATTTGCTTATGTGTGACGTAGCCTTTATAACCAATATAATTATTGATTATTGCTTGCTTGCTGGCTTGCTTTATGGGTCGCGGTGACCGAGTGATAGAGCGTCCGATTATGAATCAAGAGCTCTTAAGCTCGACCTGCTGGCGCCGGGCTGTATCCTTTTAAGCAACTCACATTAACTCCCCATGGTACCAATGGTTAATACCCAGTTAACGGTGACAAACCTGACATGCATATAAATGTTGATTGGGACGTAACTTCATAAAACACAAAAGCTGTGGTTAATTTGAAAATAATTTCACAGATAGCAGACATTTCATATTGGTAAGAAATAGTTTTCAGTGATCGTGTTTGATTTTATGATTAAAACTGGGGCAAAATATGAATGATGTAAAACTCCAGCTTATTTGCGATTTAATCTTCATTGGTATGTTTGTCAACATGTATGTGCAGTGATGTTTCAAATATTAAATCTAGACATTACGAAAACATGCCCATTTAATATACTGAATTTTCCTAAGTTATAAAATTTGAAAATTTTCACTAGGATTCTTTTGATATTTTTCTTATTTTTGCTAAAAACATAGATTGTGGGTACACGTTAGAGCCGCCTCACCGGTTCTAATGAGTACCCACGACCCAAGTTTTAGAGCATAAATAAGAAAAATATGTATACCCCTGCGTACCCCAGTTTTGCTATATAAAAGTGGGGTATATAGGTGTTTATCATATGACGTCGCTGTTTTCCAGTGGATAACGCCATGTAATAAAAGTGTTATGACCACACGTTTAACACTTTTGCGGGGACGTCCGTAACAACAATTTTGATTTTCATTTTTAAAATGTTACACCCCTATGGAAATATGTCCACTTTAAAAGCGATACAATTATATTTAAAGAAGTCATATGATAAATCGAATCTTACACTCGTCGTTATATGACCACTCGTGTAAGATCCTCTACATATACATGTATTACACGGACATGTTTTCCTGATGGATTCACCACATAGTTCTGTACCAACATGGCCAAACCATTAAGTTCATTCAGTTTTATTTGAGCCGCATCGTGAGAAAACCGGATTTTTGCCTAGGCGAAAACAAAGGCGCAGATCAGCTTCGCGGTAACCGCGAAGCTGATCAGCGCCTTTGTTTTCGCTACTCGGATAGTACAATTCCTCTTCTACTTAAAACCGAAATTTCAAGCTTCTAGCTCTTTTCTGAGCTTGTACAGGCCGGTTTGTGTCGGACCTGGTCGGAAACCCCGAAGACCGGTTTTCTCGCGTCGAGGCTCATTTGCTGTTTTCATGCATGTTAATCCACGCTTTTAGATGTTTTCAAAAAGCATTGCAGCAGCCTAAGGTCGCGACTTTATCATCAGGAAAACATGTCCGTGAAATGTTTACCCCCTTAAACCCCACTTTTATATAGAAAACCTGGGGTATGCGGGGGTATACCTACTTTTCTTATTTTTGCTCCAAAACATAGATTGTGGGTACTCGTTAGAACCGCCTCGCCGAGGCGGTTCTAACGTGTACCCACAATCTATGTTTTGAGCAAAATTAGCAAAATATCATTTTTTTTTTTTTTTTTTTTTTTTTTTTTTTTTTTTTTTTTTTTTTTTTTTTTTCATTTTTACAACCAAAAAATTTTCTGTATATTGCATGGGCGTGTTTTCGTAATGATCAAAACTGAGTTCCAAAAATCATCATAAATCTTTTTAAAATCATCATAAATCTTTTTAAAATCATCATAAATCTTTTTAAAATCATCATAAATCTTTTTAAAATACTTTAGTTTGGTGTTTCAGTAGATTTGATTAAAATCTGTTACAGATACATATGGGCCGCGGCGCGAGAAAACCGGTCCTCGGGGTTTCCGACCAGGTGCAACACAAATCGGCCTGTACAGTCACAGGAAATAGCTAGAGCTTGGAAATTTTGGATTTAGAAAGTAGAGGAAGAGTACTATCCGTGTGGCGAAAACAAAGACGCTGATCAGCTTCGCAGTCACTGCGAAGCTGATCTGCGCCTTTGTTTTCGCATAGACAAAAATGCAGTTTTCTCATGGCGCGACTCATATATCCATAATCAGATTGCGCTTATCTATGCATTTGTTGGCCGCATTTTCTAATGCTGAGCAAGCCTTATCTGGATAGTAATCCATATCAATACGGCATAACTGTTTTGTATATTTCTATTGTTTCATTAATATCCAATACTATTGTAACTTTCAAAACAAAATATGATTAAAATCATTATAAAAAATAAGTTTGGTTCCATAATTGATTCCATTAAAGGTTAACACATTATTGAAAACTAGTATCTACACCATATTCTATGACCAGTGAATACATGTAGACCCATATGAAGTTATGAGATAAAACAATAATGAATTTGATGATCTTAAGGTTGAAACATATAAGTATGTATATTAAAATACACATATACAATTAAAAACACACTGTCAACTGCACTTCGAGCATCTGAACCAGTTGAAAATTGAAAAATTTTCAGCTGAAAGTTTGATATTTTTGCTTATTTTTGCTCAAAACATAGATTGTGGGTACACGTCAGAACCGCCTCAGGCCGAGGCGGTTCAGGTGCCGAGGCGGTTCTAACGAAAATCTTTGTTTTGGAGCAAACATAAGAAAAATAGGTATATCCCTACATACCCCAGTTTTTCTATACAAAAGTGGGGTTCAAGGGGGTATACAATACACGGACATGTTTTCCTGATGAGAATGTGTTGTTTCCTTTTCATTCCTACCTGTACTTTGTCGTGTAAAGAAAACGTTAAATATTTCTTGTAAGCGTCTGATTGCCAATCACCCTGAAACTGTATCAAATCAGACGGTACTCCAGATTCAAATGCCCATGTACTACCACCCCTTCTAAACGAGTGAGAACTGTACAAATCTGGATTCATTTGCAATTTAGAAATCCATTCCCGTAATTTTGACTGAAATTTTGAGTATGTTATACATTTACCATTAGGTAAAGAAAACACAGGATCCTTTGACTTGGCCATTACCTTTTCACACTAGTAAAACATTACGAAAACTTGCCCATGCAATATATAGAGATTTTTTGAGCTTTAAAAATTGAAAATTTTTCGGATGAAAAAACTTGATTTTTTTTTTTTTTTTTTTTTTTTTTTTTTTTGTGCCCAAAACATAGATTGTGGGTACACGTTAAAACCGCCTCGACGAGGCGGTTCTACTGAGTACGCACAAACTATGTTTTGGAGCAAAAATAAGAAAAATAGGTATGCTCGTGCATACCCCAATTTTGCTATTTAAAAGTGGGGTTTGATGGGGTGCACATTTCACGGATATGTTTTCCTGATGTAAGCAGTAACTGGGCAAAGAACAGAGCCAGGTTTCTGAATCAGTGGTGTCTGAAGCACTCGTACCCCGAATCGAATTGTAGTTTCGGACCAATTCATTGATACAATGATATAACTTGCTTCAACGGATACATTTTTCTTTAATAAAAATTTCTTATTTTATACTTAGCAGTGAAATTAATGTATATCAAAAATGGATAAAAGTGATATTTTCACTTCAGAATTGATATTGCTATTTTCACTAGTGATTGATATCAGCCGATATTTTCACTGTAGAGTTTGGATTACTTCTGACGTTTCCATTCACTTGACGTCATTAAATGTGCCTCACTTCAGAAATTCAAATGCCTATAACCCCGTTACTTACGAACGAAAACATAAAGTGTGGATATTCATCTTCTTAGTTAGAACGTTAGGAACAATGTGGTACCACAATGTGGTTGTGTTTTCAAAAATTTTTGGTTTTTGCATTTTCACCGCCTGCTTTGTGAATAGGAAAATGCCCGTGTATTGTATAAAATAAAAAGAAAATTTACTTTTTATCGGTAAATACCAAATATATTTCATCTCGTGACTTGAAAACATCTAAATTTTCACTCGTGCTACGCACTCGTGAAAATTTTGATGTTTTCAACTCACTCGATGAAATATATTTGGTATTCACCACAAAAAAGTAAATATCCTCTATTTATCATTCATACCTGATTTTGAAGTGGGAACTAAATTTGACTTTCTTGCGAACAGAAAAAGGCAAACAAAAACAGACACCAATACAAAACATCAACTGGATCTGTTAAGTCCATAAAAGAAGACATCTGAATAAGAATGCTAGGTGTAATAGGTAAGGCTTGTCGAATGTTAACCTTGCTATACCTTTAAAACTCAAATTCAAAGAAAATTATAAATTTTCTCAGTAGAATAACCTAACATATAATGCATGGTGGTTTTTATGCCACTATTGTATCTTTTGATTGACTCGGTAGATGTAAATGTTCTACTCAAAAATTGTGCCATTTTGCATACCAAAAGTCTTAACAAGTGCCACAAAAATTTTGAAAATCGGTTAACAAATAAAAATGTTATGCAATAAATTTTTTAATAGGCTTTTTCCATTGTAAAATTGCCAGCAAGGGAAGTAACTATTTTCGCGGAAAAACTCTAAATTGATTATATTTCATCTAAAATGCGACAAACCAAAACAAAATTATTTTGTATGCATAGCTGAGTGCCAAACTCTTAAAATTATTCCACAGATTTGCTTGATTTTCAGTTTTAAGGTGTTTGGATTATCTCCCTTGCACATGCAAAACGCCTATTCAAAATGATTTTTGGGCATAATTATTTTATTAGTAAACCGATTTTCAAACGTTTTTCTGGCACTTTTTAGGACTCATGAGATGCAAAAAGTTGACATGGTCATATTTTTCTTGTGGTGTTTCAGAAAAGTGAGATTTCAAAAAATGCAGTTTCTGAAAGATTGTGTTCAGACAGTAAGATTTTAACAATTCCTCTAGCATAGTTTCATTACGAAAACATGCCAATGCAATATACAGAGATTTTTAAAGTTGTAAACTATTTTTCTTATTTTTGATCAAAACATAGATTGTGGGTACATGTTAGAAACGCCTCGCCGAGGCGGTTCTAACGAGTACCCACAATCTATGTTTTGGAGCAAAAATAAGAAAAATAAGTATACCCCTGCATACCCAAGTTTGACTATGTAAAAGTGGGGTTTAAGGGGGTATTCATTGCACGGACATGTTTTCCTGATGAAATCTTTTTTTTTAAGACGGCATCTGAGATTCTGAAAAAGAACAGAGAAAATGAAATTACCAATAATTTTGAAATAGATGGGAAGAAACAACACATTCTTCTAAAACAAAGTCTTTTGTCAATTCAATGAACTGGTCTCTATGTTTCTGATCAGTATCCAATCTATTCAAATGATCAGCAAGTCTGTTATCACTGGAACTCAGATGTACGACCTTTTTCTGAAATTCATGTAATGCTGCCAGAAAGATCATCTGCTTTAATCATCTCTGTAAATTGTCTTTTCTTCCTGAATTAATGCAATGGCAAACACTTTGATTATTACCAATAATCTGTATTCTTTTTCCAACAAAAAGTTCATAATTTCAGACATATAATGATGACCAACATTTCAAGAATATTGATAATGTATTTCTTTTCTGTGATAAAGGCAGGAAACTTTGCATAAAAGTATTTTAGCGACCGCATGAGAAAACCAATAATTTGCAAAGGCGAAAACAAAGGCGCAGACCAGACAAGCTGATCAGCGCCTTTGTTTTCGCTGCACGGATAGTACAATCCCTCTTCTTCTGAAACCTGAAATTTCAAGCTTCCAGCCTGCTTCTGTGACTATACAGGCTGGTTTGTGCCAGACCGGGTCAGAGCCCAAATTGTTGGTTTTCTCACGCACAGGCTCATTTACCATTCCAGAAACCACCACTAGTTTGGAGACTATAACCACTAGAAAATACACCAGGAAAACATGTCCGTGTAAAGTATACCCCCTCAAACCCCACTTTTATATAGTAAAACTGGGGTATGCAGGGGTATACCTATTTTTCTTATTTTTGCTCCAAAACATAGATTGTGGGTACTCGTTAGAACCGCCTCGGCAAGGCGGTTCTAACGTGTACCCACAATCTATGTTTTGAGCAAAAATAAGAAAAATATCGAAAAATTTTTATCGAAATTTTCATTTTTTACAACTTTAGAAATCACTGTATATTGCATGGGCAAGTTTTCGTAATACACTGTAAGGACTACAACCACTGCTCATACCACATCATTGATACACCATTGTATAATGGTAAAAAAGAATACCACCAAATGACATCCTTCTTCACATATAATGGGATAGTATGAGATTTTGTATTTTCCTTATATAACTGTTTTAACAATTTCAGCATTCTTGATATGAAAACTCTACCCAGACGGACACATGCAGCAACGGAATTCAGCTTCCCTAATAGGGATTGTATCACAGAAAATTCACGTTTTTCCCAACTATCCCAAGTAGCCAATAATATTTCCAATTCCTGTAGCCTCTCTCATAGTGCAGATTATATTTTCCTATCAGCGAGGGTATTGTGAGAAATCAGAACGTTATAATCGGTTTAGATTCATTTCCTAATAGTCCTGTAGCCATCTGGGCTATTTGTGGTGGCCCTGGATTTAAAGTACATAGAAAATGTTTTTACATATTTGGAAAGCTAAGGTCTTCTACATTAAGAATCCGGCGGGTGACATCTTGTCACCATTGAGCAATTTGAGAAATTCAAGATGGCGTCCAAGATGGCTGCCCATATACAGAAAAATGCTATTTTCCTGTAAAATATTCATGTTTTGACAGACTTTTAGACCTGAAATCACTTGTATTTAAAAGCTGAATTAATTGTACATTAAGATGATTTCAACAAAATATACACTGTAAAGGTGGCATCCAAGATGGCTGCCAAAACTTAGGAAAACGCAATACTTGAAAGAGGTTCCTTCGAAAATGACCAAACGACTTCGTAGCAATTTTGTTAATGTTTATGGATCCAGTGGAAGGCATCTTGTCACCATTGAGCAAATTAAGAAATTCAAGATGGCATTGAAGATGGCTGCCCGTATATGGTAAAAGTAGTTACCATGCAAATATTCATGTTTTGGCATATTCAACACCTGACATCAGTGCAATTAATACCATGTTAGGAGTGCATCTAATATGGCCACCACAGTAAAGGAAAATTTAACAATATTTGCTTTGTTTGTTTGTTTTGTTGCTTTACGTCCAAGTCAGCCAATATTGCAACGTCGGGACAATACCTCCAATTTATGCGATTTTATCCAACATTGGGATGCCATGACATCCAAAAGATACTTAAACTACAACCACTAAATTGAACAGCTCTTGCTTATAAATATAGATGTTCTTAGAGGATCTCAGTTTTATTTTTATTAGTCTAAACCACTTTTTTCAAACATGTTCAGACCAGTTACCAAAAGGCTGGTCACTTAGTTTTATCTGGATACACACGCAGCCCATATTGCTCTCAGAACCTAAAATAACGGGGACTATTTCCTTTTATGCTGCATGCGTAATATTACAAAAGGGTGGTCAAGAGGGAAAGTGAGCCCCGCCCATTGGGGTCAAGAGAAATATATTAGCTGCTTTTGTCTCCAGGCAATGTTTTAAAAAAATCTACTGAATGACCATTTGATTAATGGGTTACAGCACAGGAGGAAAGAGGTTAAAGTAAAACCATCCATACGTGTAAGCCTTAGTTGTTAACTCAAGTCTGAAAATGTAGATCCAAGTGACCTATGATTATGATTTTTAGGGGGCGGACTGTAACTAGTGTTGTCAGAAATTGGAGTCCAATCCCTCGTCTTTGGGATAACAATAAAATATGTTTACACTATGATTACTGTAAAAGCATGGACTCCTATTGATAGTCAGTCATTAGCTGATAACTGATATGGAACATGATACTAGAAAACCTGGTGGCCAGACAATGGCTCTGAATACAGGTTGGGTTCCAAAATGAAAACTCAATATTGATTTACTGTATAGGTGATAAGGGACAAAAACAAACAATAAACATTGGTATCACCTGCATTATCCTTTAGGAGTCTCTTTATTATTCCATAAAGCGATGAGAAAATTACCTTAGTATGGCAGTCCATTGATCATTTGCGCATATTGCCCAAGTGAGGTCATAAATTGAATAAACAAATTGAATAAACATTGGCACCAATATACATTTGTGTAGCACATTTAGAAGAATATACACTGTATCTCTTTTAATAGTAGAACAGTGGGTTCTATTGATAAACCATCTATATGCACACTTTCATGTATCCTTTGTCTAGAAAATATGCATGTACAACTAAATGGTATACACAAGCTTGACACCAAGCTGAAAGTCTACAAGGCTGTGGTGTTGCAAACCCTCTTGTATGCATGTGTGACATGGACAGTATACCGACGTCATGCAAAGAGACTTCACCATTATCATTTAAGCTGTTAGAGAAAGCTAGTTATATCAAGTGGCAAGACAAGATTCCAGACATAGAGGTCCTGAAGAAAGCAGGGATGCAAAACATGTATACAGTCTTAAAGCTAGTACATGTTTGATTGACTGGCATTGTTATAAGAATGCCTGATGCGCGACTTCCAAAGAAAGTTTTCTATGAAGAACTAGAGCAAGGAAATCACCCTTAAGGTGGCCAAAAGAAATGCTAGAACCTCTCTGAAGGATTTCAAAATACCTACGGGTTCTTGGTAACAGATTGCACAGGAGCAATCAAACTGGCGAGGTCTCATCAACAAAGAATAAAAATAAAAATGAGATCCTTTAAGAGCAGTGAACACATTTATGAGAAAGAGGATGGGTCATACCGCGGTTTTCTATGAAAAAAAATCTGTGAAGCTGACAGAAAGCGCAGAGAAAGCAAAGCTAAGACCAATAGGTCATCAGCAGGTTCCATGACATTGACTTGCTCTTCTTGCCACCGACAAGAGCTAGAACTGGCCTAGTCAGCCATCAAAGAATTTACTAACACACATGGACCTTATTCAAAAAATAATGATGGTTTTCCTCATTAGTGAGAGACGAAAGACCATAGGCTGCATGGACTGAAACATAAAAGAGTGAGGGTCATACTCCAAAGTCATCATGAATAAAATTCATCAAGTTGACCTTCACTTCATGACAATGATCTACAAATAAAGCTTGAGAGAAAAGTTGTCAAATATGTTCTTCCAAAGCTGTTCTAGTGTAAGACCTTCTTGGGCAAGATAAGTGTACATTTTAATGATAAGGCCTAATACAGAGTATCATTGGTTCAAGCACAAGTCCCTTCAGAAGAGTGGTTTTCAGTACATTGTCGTGAGAAAAATAAAACATTTCACATATAAACTGCAAATTGATATTTGAATGTTGATAAAGTTCTAAATTTTGACTGATAGCCATGTCACTGAGCATTATGACCCCTTATGACTGGCATGACTACTTATATAAATGCAATCAACAATCTATGTATCATGGATGTTTCTGAAATATGGCTGTCAACATATGGGTTTATAGCAAACTTTATGAGTAAACAGCTGTAAACTCTAAAAGCGGTTTATTAAAACTATTAGACATTTAATGACATATCTTAGGGTGAATGATTTCTGTTTTGTGGTTTCCGAAACAGGGATGTCTTGAAAGCAATAAAGAGAATGGGGAACCAAATTTGATATAATAGTTTTGAGCCCAAACAGACATTTTCAGACCTGTTTCAAATTATGAAGAACAAGTTATTAGCATACCTGTATAAAGCACTGATATTGTGTTTGTCTTACTGGCATTTAAATCTGCAGGAGTCATTTCGTTAACATATTAAATATTCTAAATGATGTCCGTAAGTCAATACAGTATTCAAAAATAATTATATCTCTTCGGACTTATTCTTTGACTGATGTTAACAAATTTTACCACATCACTAATTGGTTTGAGAAATTCTTTAGTTTCAATACCAGCGCTTTTCAATATTGCATTTTTCTTTATTTTGGCTGCCATTTTCGACGATCTCAATACTTTGAGAATTTTTGCACTAGTTTCAATGTACACAGACTAGTTCAGCCTTTAAATGTGAGTAATTATAGGTATTAAAAACCCGATTATTTACATGGCAATTACTGTTCTCCATATACGGGTAGCCATCCTGCATGCCACCTTGAATTTCTCAAAGCGTTCAATGGTGATAAGATGACTTCCATTGGAGTCTTAAATGTTTTAGTCAAAAATGCCACCAAACTGTTTGGTTTAAGAAATCCATTAGTCTTGAAATCACCTCTTTTCAATAATGTAATTTTCCTTAATTCTGGCGGCCATCTTGGATGCTGTCCATACATTGTCTGTTTTCTTGCGCTAATTTCTATGTGCAATTGATTCTACTTCCAAATACAAGTGATCTCATATTCAAAAGTCTCTCAAAATATGAGTATTCCCATGTCAACTGCTGTTTTTCCTTATACGGACAGCCATCTTGGACGCCATCTGGAATTTCTCAAATTGCTCAATGGTGACAAGATATCACCCACCGGATTCTTAATGTAGAAGACCTCAGCTTTCCAAAGATGGAAAAACATCTTCTATGTACTCCAAATCCGTGTCCACTGAAGGTTCTGCCGGACTATAACCAACGTTTTTTTATATATTTGGCTCCATTTGGATTTCACTAGTCTTTGTATCGACTATGTTGTTGAAAGATACAAAATTACAGTAATTCAGACTAATTCTCTTTGGCTCCATGTTGCCAAATCGATAGGGTCACTGAAGAGGCTTAAGTAGCTGAAACCGCGGTTAATATACATGTAATATATAATGGCCCATCCCCTTGCTCATTAATATGTTCACTGCTCTTAGAGGATCTGTTTCATTTTAGCTCACCTGAGCCGAAAGCTCACAAGGTGAGCTTATAGTATACCAATCAGTCCGGCGTCCGTCCGTCGTCCGTCGTCCACAAATTCAAAGATCTTCTTCTCTGAAATCGCTTGGCCGATGAAAACCAAATTCTGTTTGGAGCATCCATGGGTAGGGGGAACGAAAGTTTGTTTGCGAGATCTTGATCACATGACCATGATGGCCGCCACGCCCATATATGGTAAAAACCACTCAAAAATCTTCTTCTCCAGAACCGGCGGGCCGATTTCCACGAAACTTGGTATGTAGCATCGGGGACTCCAGCCCATCATAGTTTGCGCAAATGATGACCCTGGAATGACCTTGACCTATTTTACGGCAAGGTCAATTTTGGAAACATACGCTTTTACATGCGAAAAAGTGAAAACTATGGATTTTTTGAACACTATTGCAGCCTGAGACCTGAAAAGTGGCAGATGTAAACAACTAATGGAGTAGATGAAGGTATGTGATTAATTTAGGTCAAGGTCATCTCTTGACATTGGCCTGTCTGTCGTCCATACACACTTTTCAAAGATCATCTCTGAAACCGCTTGGCCAATCAAAGTGAAATTTTATGTGCAGCACCCATGGTTAGGGGTAACGAAAGTTTGATCGCGAAATCTAGGTCACATGACCGAGAATGCCGCCACGCCCATATATGATAAAAACCACTCAAAAATCTTCTTCTCTTGAACGGGCAGGCCGATTTTCATGAAACTTGGTATGTGTCATTTGGGACTACAGCCCATTATAGTTTGATAAAATGATGACCCTATGATGACCCTATGATGACCTTGACCTGTTTTACGGCAAGGTCAATTTTGGAAACATGGATTTTACATGGGAAAAAGTGAAAATGATGGATTTTTTGAAAACTATTGCAGCCTGAAACCTGAAAAATGGTAGATGCAAAACAACTTATGAAAGGTCATCTATTGACCTTGACCGGTCTGTCGTCCATACACACTTTTCAAAGATCTTCTTCTCTAAAACCGCATGACCAATCAAACTGAAATTTTATGTGGAGCATTCATGGGTAGGGGTTACAAAATTTGATCGGGAAATCCAGGTCACATGACCAAGATGGCCGCCACGCCCATATATGGTAAAAACCTCTCAAACATCTTCTTCTTCAGAACCGGCTAGCCGATTTTCACGAAACTTGGTATGTAGCATTTGGGACTCCAGCCCATTATAGTTTGATAAAATGATGACCATAGTATGACCTTGGCCTATTTTTCAGCAAGGTCAATTTTGGAAACATAGGCTTTTACATGGGAAAAAGTGAAAACTATGGATTTTTTGAAAACTATTGCAGCCTGAGACCTGAAACGTGGTAGATGCAAAACTTCTAATGAAGTCAATGAAGGTATGTGATTCATTTAGGTCAAGGTCATCTCTTGACCTTGGCCTGTCCGTCATCCATACACACTTTTCAAAGATCTTCTTCTCTGAAACCGCTTGGCTAATCAAAGTGAAATTTTATGTGGAGCATCCATGGGTAGGGGTTACAACAATTTGATCGGGAAATCCAGGTCACATTACCAAGATGGCCGCCACGCCTATATATGCTAAAAACCACTAAAAATCTTCTTTTCCTAAACCGGCAGGCCGATTTTCATGAAACTTGGTATGTAGCATTTGGGAGTCTAGCCCATCATAGTTTAATCAAATTACGACCCTAGGATGACCTTGACCTATTTTACGGCAAGGTCAATTTCAGAAACATAGGCTTTTACATGGGGAAAAAGTGATAACAATGGATATTTTGAAAACTGTTGTAGCCTGAGACCTAAAAAGTGGTAGATGCAAACAAATAATAGAGTAGATGAAGGTATGTGATTAATTTAGGTCAAGGTCAATTTTGGAAACATAGGCAAACATGGAAACATGGGAAAAAGTGACAACTAGGTCTCAGGTAAGCGTATACAGGACCAATGATCCTATGGTAACTATTACAGCCATAGACCTGAAACATGACTAAGATGGCCGTTATACCCATTTATGGTAAAAAAAAATCACTTTGTCCAGTGACTATACTTGTTGACTCTCAGGTGAGCGATCGTTGCCCTTGGGCTACTTGTTATCTCTGGAGTGATTTCAATTGTCATGGTTTCTGTATTAAAAAGAACTCCAACAAAAGTCATGATTGTGGAAGGTGGACAAGCTTTCTTTTTGGACTCGTCAATGCCACAGTTTTTGCAACACAGCTTGTATACTTTTAAAGGCAAACATTGCATTGTTTCTTACTTCAGCAGACGCTAAATCGTCTAAATAATTGAGAACATATATGCCTGATTTTAACAATATAAAAGATGTTTCTTTTATACAGAGGTGTTTTGTTTTTGTTTTTTGTTTTTTCAGACAGAAAGGTACAAGTTGGCAACGATCAGGAAAAGGCGAAATCAGAAAAAGATTCCCACTCCAAAAACAGAGGAGGGAAAAAAACTATTTAACAATCAGGAAAAAAGCGCAATCAGAAAAGGATTCCCACTCCAAAAAGGGAGTGGGAAAAAAAACTATTTAACAATCAGGTACTTATACCATGAAAACACATCGTAAGCCGAATGAGCAGCTATTTTCCAAACAGGTGGCCACTCAGTTACCAAACTGACTTAACTAAAAATATTAAAACACACATAAGGCGCAAACAGCACAAAAATTTAAACACCAAAACATAAAACAATAAGAAGCACCACATGGAACGATCAGTAATATACAATTACTGGCGGGCTTAAACCGATTTGAAAGGCCACCATATTGAAAGAAATTGGATCATAAGACAGCTGCCTATGCACGTGAGAGGTCGGTTTTGAACAGTAATCAGCCTTGACCTTTGAATAAAACTATGATCATCAACTTATGGATAAACCAAATGTATCTTTTCCTCCAAATAAAATTCTTTGCTAATCATTGAAAAAATCATTCATGGCGGAACGTTTTGGACAACTTAAATCTAATATCACGCGCCTATCTGCAGCATCTTTCTTTGGAACAGTATTTAAAAAATAACTCTTTAAGCCTGAACTAAAGGGATTATCTCTAAATTGCCTGCACTGTCTTCTTTATAGTGGAGATGGAAACGTCGGGATTTTGAGACAATCCTGCACTTCCGGATACAAGTATGAGACTTTCAGAATATGTTCTTTAATCCTTTCTTATAAATATTTTCTCGTTAGCCATCTCAAATTTTTCCATTTTCAAGGTGGCTAACGCAATTTTCAAGATGGCCGTCAAAATCATTTGATTTTACGATTAATTGACAAACTATACTACTGAAATTTGTAAATGGGTGGATTTTATTGCACTACTGATTGCCATTGCTTAAACCATTGTTCATCAACGTGTCCAACAATGCCATAAAACTGCTTTTGTGAAAATATGATACCGTAAATTGCCACAATTTAAGCATCACTCAACAAGTACATGTACACATTCATATGGATCATTACAGGCTCCTGTGTGAAAAGACACAAGATAAATATGATTTAAGCATTACAAATATTTATTATCTACTCGACTGATCCCTCAAAGTTGAACAACTGATATTTTTTATTTTAATCATAGTAGTATAGGGGTATATTTAGCTACAGATGTATGGATGGTCAATATTGTTTTTCTTCTTTGTACTGAGTCAACATTTTTTTTGCAGTAATGCCTGCACTGAACTAACACTACTTGGTATGATTCAGTTCTGTTGTGAGTAAATGTGTCTTGTTCAAGGACACAACACGACGCCCCCAGTGGTGACCAAACCCAAACCAAATGCAGTCAGTCCGACGCTTTACCGCAAGGCTACCACTCTCCCCTAGTCATAATTGTAGGTAAACATAATATTTAACATGAATTAAGCACATTTATTAAGCAGGCAATATTGTCTCCCAAATACTGAGATGTTAGTCATACCATTGCAGATCGGCAGAGGAATGTTCGCCCTTTAATAGGTAATCCTGCGTCGACTGGACAACAGCGTAGAATAGTCACTTGTTAGTCACAGTTAAGCAGATAGCTGTACTGAGTGAGACTTAGTTTGTAGAGGTTATGGAAAAAGAAATGGTGCCGGCTGTACTTTCTCCTAGTGTGGAGGCCAAAGTGAGAAGAGCCATAAAGGAGAAGTTGGCTTTGTGTAAGCTGTCAGGATTGCCACAAGGAATCAATGACCACCTAATGACTTCGATACTTCCTCTGACGGGCGATAAATATGTCAATATTGTCCATCTCATACACCTACCATGATCAGTCCAGATGAAGTGATATACAAGTGAACA
This sequence comes from Rugalucina vietnamica, assembly GCA_964017185.1. Taxonomy (NCBI): domain Eukaryota; kingdom Metazoa; phylum Mollusca; class Bivalvia; order Lucinida; family Lucinidae; genus Rugalucina; species Rugalucina vietnamica. The sequence goes on along the minus strand of OZ024874.1, from coordinate 59,185,244 downwards.
TCATGGGTGCATCTGCGATCCAAACAAGGGCGTCTCATAAACTGTATGTCATAGTGTGGAAAAAAGACAAGCAGGGTGTCAGAGTGACAAAAGTGATGTAGAGCAGGGTGCTGGATAGATTTTAGACTGGTGTCATCAAACACAAGCCTTAGAGGCGACTTTTAAGCAAGAAACCACCATAGAGACTGGGTGTCTCGAAATTGAACCAAAATATAATGATACACTTGCATCCAACTGGGTGCAATCAATCTCAATTTGGAAGACACAGAAGAAAACTGGAACATTCTTCTGCTATAGAACTTTTAGGACATCCACCTCGAAAACTCAATTACTGGTTTGATGAGAATGGTTAAGATATTCGGAGGCTTCTAGAATCTTGAGGAACAGCACAAGCATTAAGATGATACTAGCTCCTTATCCAAGAAGACAAACCAGCAGCAATATTTGTCAATCTATATCAAAAGTCAGAGACATGCAAGACTCTTGAAAGAAAATAGAAGAAATTCAGTTTGTTTGCTTGATAAATACCAAACCGTCATAGATGAAAGACAATAAAATACTAATAAAGTACTAAAAAGGTACAAGTAGGCAAAGATCAGGAAAAGGCGCAATCAGAAAAAGATATCCACTCCAAAAACCGAGGTGGGAAAAAACCAAACTAACAATCAGGTACTTATACCATGAAACATATCGTAAGCCGAATGAGCAGCTATTTTCCCAATAGGTGGCCACTCAGTTACCATAACTTAACTAAAAATATGAAAACACACATAAGGCGCCAACAGCACAAAAATATTTTAAACACCAAGACAAAAAACAAAAAGAACCACCACAGAAGTATCGACTTGGAACGATCAGTAACACAAAGTAACTGGCGGGTTTAAATCGATTTTACATGGCCATAACCTCACCCTCAGCTTCTGCAGTGTTTAAATTCATTATCAGTGATCTCTTATAAATCGGCAACGATAGCCAGAAAAATATACTTCAAATTAAAATCAAATATGCAGGATAGTTTAAAGGAGTCTCTAGCAGTTCAACAGACGCTCAGCTGCCAAATTTCCATGTTCAAATGCAAGTTCCGCTGCCGTCTGGGGGCTATCCATGACAGAGAGACTGAAAGAGCTGTTTCACCGTGGCTGCGTGGAGGAAGGAAGAATTCCCACAAGACATTCATCTTTACACACAGAAAGGAAATCCTGAAGTCTTTGACAGACGGATTTATTCCGGAAAGTCAATGCTGATTCAGAGATGACGGGAAGACAATAGATGATTTTCATATAGCAAGATAACTTCCTGAGAAATGTCAAGAACAGAAAGAAGACCTATATATGGTGCTTGTCAACTTCACCAAAAATTTAAACAAAGTTGTGAGAGACTTGCGAAGATATGGGCTGTCAAAGTAAATCATGGTCAAATGGTCATCCAGTGGGAATGATGATATGCATGCACATGACGATGGGGAGTTCTATTAACCTTGTGATATGACAAATGAGGCCAAACAGGGTTGCGCTAGGGGACAACAACTTTGTGTATGATATCATTTGCGATACTCATTGAAGCCGTTTATGTCTGTGATACTCATTTTCCAATCAGGAACGTTTTGGATGGAAAGTTATTCATTCAACGGAAGTTGAAAACTAAAACTAAGGTGCACATAGATGTGCTGGATGATATACTCTATGCAAATGACAAAGTTAGGGGAAACGGCGGAGAATACCAGCTCATAGGCATAAATGCATGGTGCAATAGATCCACATGGATTACCTGTGATAGCCATGACCTTACAATCAACAAAAAAGACAAATGTTGTGCTCCAATCGGCACCGGAAAGGTGTACAATAATCCGCTAATCACTACGAATGGACAAATACTTTTTTAATGCAGTTTTACGTCCCTTTCAAGATTATTTCAGCTCATAAGAGACGGGCCAATCAGTAGGTGGGCGAAAACGGTAGATTCCCGAGAAAAAACACCTGGCACACCCGCAAGCAGAAGTTGGCTTGTCTCACAGGTTTCCAGCGCGGGGCTCGAACCCACACCAGACACAGAGGACAAATACTGATTTGTTTAATACATCCATCTACCCGAGAAGCAGTTTCTCCAGAACAGTGCGTATTGATGACTAGAACAGCAAAAGCCAGTGTGGCATTTTGAAGAATATGTGCAGATATATAAGCGAAATGAAACAAAGGTCGATACCAAGCTGAAAGTCTACATGGCTCAGTCAACTCTCCTATATTCATGCGTGGCATGGCTATTTAATCAACATCATTCAAAGAGATCACCATGTCTACTTAAGGTGCTTGAGAAAACTTAAAATCAAGCGTTAAAACAAGCTTACAGACACAGTGGTCTGAAGAAATCAAAGAACGCAAAAAATGCAAATGGTATTATAGTTTCACAGCTAAGATGCACCAACTTTATATAGGAATGCCTGATGAGCAACATCTAAAGAAAGGTTTTCCACAGAGACTTATAGGATGGAATCCACTCTCAAGGCGAAAAAACGGAAATGCTACAAAGACACCCGTTAAGTCTCATTAAGAATTAAAGACACTGATAGAGTCTAGCGACCAGGCTTCATGAACCAATTAAGCTGGTGCTACTCCTCCAAAAGAACAGCAGCACATCATAAAGAAAATAGAATCTGTGATGATGCAAGCATATAGATGAGATCCAGAATGAATGAAAACTTTCTAATAGACTTCCTTAACTTTCAAGCGGGAGGTTAGAGCTTAAATTGTCATATTCATCCACTATCAAAATGTACAACTAAAGATTAAAAATGTGCACAGAATGTACATTAAAGATGAAAAGTATTAGTAGTACATGCACTTGTTGTTGTTTCTGTTGTCGTCGTTGGTGTGAACGAAAACTATTTGGAAGCATCAGTAGCCAGCTTAAGTTTATTGCAATCCTAAGTAGCACTTTTTGGCTGTATATAATTCATTTCATGTTAAAATCATTCATCATGATATTTTATAATGATAATAATAATAATAATAATAATAATAATAATGATTACAATAATAATAGGAAGAAGAAGAAGAAGTAAACGAAGAAGAATTGTATTATCAAAATGTGTAGAGCAAAGTGTATTTGCATTATAAATTTTCATGTTTCCCAGTAAAGGTTAGAAACTTCACGATTCTTTGAAAAAGCCATTCTAATCAGTTTTAAATTTTGCCCCTCAGCAACCCCCATAATTCAAATAGACCTTGTTTCCAGTACCCATTATAACTGAAACTATGTTATTCATAACTTGAGTAAAGGTAATAATGACAATTGAATTTAGTTTTTTTTTCACTTAAGTATAAAACGAGTTTTGTTGCAAAACAGCTTTTTCAGCTAAATTGCCTTACTTGTCCCCATTGTGGGCCCCTTCTAAAATCCCACAAAGGCAATATTGACTCAATTAAATATTTATTTATTTGCAAATAATCCAGAAATATTATTTTCAGCATTATTAAGTTTTTTCTCACTGACTAGAACACCATTTTCTGATTTAATATTTATTTTGGCAGCCATCTTGGAATTTCGAGCCGCCATCTTGAAAACTGGAGTAATTTTGATTGGCTAACGAGAAAATTTCAAATAGTTCATGCTTATAAACATATCTGCCAAGTTTCATGCTTGTATCCGGAAGTGCAGGATTCATGTCATTTCCATCTCCACTATTATCTAAGTAGGATAACACACTAGCCGGAAATTCAAATAATGTGATAGCATTAATCTTAAATATGACATGTTTAATTTTAATTTATGATTTACTGTCATTCTACACCCTTGAAAATTGTAGAGACCAGATTCTTTCTCCTTTTTTTTTTTTCATGTGCAAACATCATCAATTTTCAGAGTTTGATTTGTGATACGACAAATGTTACATTTTTTAGAATGTTGACACATATGAATTTTAGCATTGACATTAATATTATTTACATTACAAAGTTTCCTGGTTTTTTCACTAAGCTTATATTTTCTATTTCTCTTATCATAAATTTTGGGGGAAAAAAACTACTTCAACTTTATCATGAAGAATATCAACTGAATTTTCCATCAAATTTGATTTGTCTGAAATACCGGTAAATACCATTTTTGTGTCAATCTGTAAGATGTGGACAACTTGAAGAACACTCAGGGTGGTCTAGTTTCTTCTTATCTTTGAGCCAGCATGAAGCACATATGTGAGAGGCCATTGTGCACCAGTAAATGACTTGATTTATGTTTACATTTGTTCCTTTGATACTCTGAACAAAACTATGTGTGGTCTTCATTAGAATCATTCTTATTCAGAGAATCTTTTTACTAGAACTAGTAAACACTGGTTTCTTCAATACATCAGGAAAACATGCCCGTGCAGTGAATACCCCCGTAGACCCCACTTTTATATAGCAAAACTGGGGTATGCAGGGGTATACCTATTTTTCTTATTTTTGCTCCAAAACATAGATTGTGTGTACCCACAATCTATGTTTTGAGCAAAAATAAGAAAAATATCAATTTTTTTCCAGTGAAATTTTTCATTTTTACAAACAAAATTTTTTTCTGTACGTTGCATGGGCGTGTTTTCGTAATGAATACTTAGACAGTATAGCACTTTCTATTTGAGCCGCCTCGTGGGAAAACCAACAATCTGCATAGGCGAAAACAAAGACGCAGATCAGCTTCGCGGTAACCGCGAAGCTATCAGCGCCTTTGTTTTCGCTACTCGGATAGTACAATTCCTCTTCTACTTAAATCCGAAATTTCAAGCTTCTAGCTGTTTTCTGTGCTTGTACAGGCCAGTTTGTGTCGGACCTGTTCGGAAACCACATTGTTGGTTTTCCCACGAGGTGGCTCATTTGTTGATGATCGTCTGACCAACTGTTTTTGCCTAATTCTATTTCGCGCAGCCAAGCTGCGTAGAAAGCTTTTGAGCCCTTTAAATTCATACATATACTGTAAATATAATAAACAATCTTCTTCAACAAGTTCAAGCGACCCTTTTTCTCCGAATCAGAAAAACCTTCAGCAGAAATAATTTCCATTTCACCCGCGATGAACATTTTCATGTCAAGATCACCAAAGTTTACTTTTCTACTGACAAATTCATACTGAAGATGAGCATGAGGCCAACGCTGTGGATTTTACTCTGTAAAAAAGCCTTAACATCGATGCCTGACATTTTGTGCATCAATTTCAGACGCAGACGAAGAATCTGAAGAATCGCTTAAGCTTGAGGAGGAACTATTCAAATTAGAACAAGTGAGACCAATTTTCTTTAACTCTTTCTTAACTTTATTTTGTAGTTGGGGATTTTTCCTCAAATCCTCAATAGTAATCTGCTCTTCTAAGCTACTTATATCTATTTCTGTCAATTTCCTCAGCTGGCTTACTATGAGATCTTTAAGTAATTCTTTACCTTTCATGCTACGGACTCGGTCTTGCTGTTATTTCAGCTCCCGTCTCATTCTATCGAGTTGTTGTTTTCTCTCCCATGTGGCCTCGTTTCATCTTAGAGCAATACTGGCCATTTCATTTCATTTCTGTGTTGCTCCTCGTTGATTTCATTATGAAAACGTTCCCATTCAATATATACAGAGATTTTTTATAGCTATAAAAATGAAACTTTTCAGCAGAAACATTTTGATATTTTTCTTATTTTTACTCAAAACATAGATTCTGGGAACACGTTAGAACCGCCTCGCCGAGGCGGTTCTAACGAGTACCCACAATCTATGTTTTGGATTAAAAATAAGAAAAATAGGTAAACCCCTGCATACCCCAGTTTTGCTGTATAAAAGTGGGGTTTAAGGGGGTACATGTTTTCCTGATGGTTGATTCTATGTCGAAGCGACAGTAGTGTCTCGTCGGTAACGTGATCTCGCGGTGTTATCGTCTTTAGTGACTAACTCGCGGTACTTTGCGGTGTGCGTGGAAGTTAAAACTGGGCAGTCCGAGTGATGAAGTCACCCAGAGCTGATATGATGTTTAGGCCGAAATTTATCTCTGTATCTGTGTCGTTCTGCCTAACAAAATTTCTGTGTTTAATTCTACGATGCATGTTTGGTAAAATCTGCTGGTTCTCATCATACTTGTCCCCTGTTGGAACGATAATCGGTGTCCCAGGAAAAGTGGTTTATCTTCAAATATACTACTGTTTATTGTGCCTACCTCTCTGTCGTACTCGTTCCCTTTCGTTCCTGTTGAAATCTAGCCGGATGGCAATTTTAATTGCATCGATTCCTGGTCCCTCTATTCTTACTTTCTCTTTCATCAAAGTAATTTTCACATTCTAATAGGTAGTGTTCTATTGTCTCAATTTCCCCACAACTACAGTTTTTTAGTTTCAGATACCCCAATCTTGTACAAATAGTCATTGAGTTTAGCGTATCCTATTCTCACTTGTTCAATTTGGCTGTATAGATTCTTGTTCGGGTAGTCGTACATTGTCTTCTTGGTTACTTTTGGCTTCAGGCCATAAAGGAATCTGCCTTTTTCAGAAACATCCCATTGTCTTTGCCATGCAGTTAGTCCATGCGTTTCAGCAGCTTGCCTGTATTCTGCTTGTGATATGGTTCTGTCCTCTTCAGTAATTGATTCCGCCTCTTTGGATGCTTCTTTCGGAAGTCTATCAGCCTCTTCATTTCCTGTCTTGGAGTCCACTTCAATTCCTTTGCTTGTTACTTGTTCTAATTCTGTCAGAATGTCTCTTGCCGTGCTGTAGTTTTCCAGTCCTCTGGTAAAGTCCCATATTTGAAAGTGAAGTTGAATATTTTGTGGATGGCTTTGACAAGTTCTTCATTGGAGTTCAACAACAATTCTGTGAAATACTTTGTCTGCTCCAGCTGCTTTCTCTTTCTTGGGGTACTGGAATGAGGCCATGGTTTCTCCAAGAGAGACCTCATCATTCAGTCGCGTGTCGTCATGGATCTGATTTTCTGATTCTTGACTGTGAATATATGACAGGTCAGCCTCTATCTCTTCCTTGAAGGCATCATCAAAATCATTTTCAGACAAGTGAATTCCACTGAAGAAAGTGTCTTGTAGTATCTGGCATTTCTGTTCCAAGTCAAAAACAGGATTATTGGTTTGAGCCTTATGTACGTTTTCATATTTTAGTTCAGTTCGGGTAACTGAGTGGCCGCCTATTGGGAAAAATAGCTGCTCACTCGGCTTTTGACATGTTTTCATGGTATAAGTACTTAAAAGTCGTTTTAGTTTTTTTCCACCCCTCGGTTTATGGAGTGGGAATTTCTTTCTGATTGCGCCATTTCCTGATCATTGCCTATTTGTACTTTTTTATTGTCGTTGTCCAGTAGAAGGGGGGTATTTCACCATCTAAATCTTGGTAGGTCGTCAGTGTTCTAAATGAGTCTCCTAGTCATCATCATCGAACATGGAAAAATCAGGCCTCAATTCACCTTGGGAAGTCCCGGATGCAACTTGTAAATCTTGAGGCCTCCAAATGTTCGCCTTCCAAAGTCTCTAGGTTTTGTGGAGGCTCAATATCGGCCGTTCTTACCTCGTCGACCTTTTCTACTTCATCTTACTCTCTCCTTTGAAGTTTTCTGAGGGTACGTTTTTCACTTCTCGAGCTCAATTTGGAGATCATGAAAACGATCACAATTTACAAATCACCTAGCTCCTCGGAACCCATTTTGACCCTCACTTATGAGGAAATTGTACATGCAATGTTTACAATTAGTCACAGCCAAGATCAAAGGTGATTCTCAAAGTTTACAACTTCAATGAGAAATAAAATTGACAGTCAACAACTTAGACATGGACTTCAAACAAAAATACTTCTTTCATTATCGACAACTTTTCAAACTGTGTGGTTCTTTTTCTCACAAAGGATTTATTTTAACCAATCACTGATATGATTTTTTAGGTAACCGGGCACCAGATGCACATTTGGGTTACCCCATTTTAACCAATCAAAATTAAGGAAATCTTTTATCCGAAAGTCGGACTAACTACCGAAAGATATAAACCGAAACGTCCGCATAAGTAAACATTTTTAGTTACCAAGTTTAAGCGTTTCCAAAACGCTTGCGATCTCTCAGCACTAATTTCACTGTATGACCACATAATTATAAACACAGACCGAAAAGACTAGATGACAGCTCGGTTCGACGTGAGCTTTCATACCCGAGCCGACATGCGCTATTTGGTGTGACCCAATCGAAGCTGACTCGTCCAATCAAGTACGACGGAAGTCGGAAGTCGGTGGTCGATTAAGCCCCACGTTCTGATCTTGATCAACTATATATGCGATCTCCCAACGGGAGATCGCAATAAATATTTCCCAATCTGATGTATGATCATGTATCGAAAAGTTATTCCCCAGTAATAGCCAAAATACACACAACGACTATCGACGAAAACCTACCCCGCTGAGAAGAGGGGTGCTTCTACGCATAGGAGGCCCATACGATGCAGAAGAAGGAGAAGTTGTGGCATGCCTGGTCGGAAACACAGACTTGTTTGGACCTTAAGCATAAAATCTTAAACAGGTTTTCCACACATCTTGCTGACCGATCATTAGATCATTAAACCATTATACATGTACTCATATGACATGACTATTTGACACTTTAACCCAGATTGTATCACGTTCTCAGCTGGTATGGAAGGTACGTTTCTACCGTCTTTTATATGTTTTCAAAGAAATGAACATTATGTAAACATGTCGTGGCAAAGGTCACATTGGTTCCTTGTTCCGTTAACAGGTAAACGTCACGGGGATCCGACAAGAAACAATGCAAGGATTACACATCTTTCCATGTTTGTATCCATAATGATCATATCATGAGAAAACACGTATTCCGGGATCGGATTTTCAACCACGTTCAAAACAAACCGGTTTGTATTTGCGAAAGGTTCGATTGCCAAATATGGCACATTCTTTTACCAGCTGTCAGTTATTTTCCCTAAAGGCTTATCTTTTTATGCCGCGATAACTATAATTTCAGACCTTGGAGTCGTTCAAGCTATGTTCTCCTATCCGTTGCGCTGCGTCGTGGTGCTCGTGCTTGTAACGACTGTAACAGCAGAACGTCAGCTTAATCAGAAACTAGGGGACATACGACCCATCGCTGAGATATTTACCGATTCCGCTAGCCACGTTCGAAGAGCGAGAGCCATTATTCAAACTCCTAGAGGTATCGCTGCAACCCGAAAACTGCTCGAAGGAGCATACGCAGTCAAAACGACGTCAAAGAATTTCAGAAGTTACAAGAAGGATGGAGATATCAGGACAGCACTACGCGATTTTGAGTCTGTTTCGCCGGCGGTGATGAAGCAGAAACGGCAGAGGTTGAACTTTGGACGGAATCACAAGTACAATAATTATAATGCATTAGTGGGGACAGTCGGTGACACGCGGCTTATCCTGTTAAAACAAGGAGACGCTTTCAGCAGAGGGCTTCCCGTTTTGGAAATCAGAAAACCGTATGCACTTGATCCACTCTATGACAGGATTGTTTATCAGATTACCGGAAATTAGCACAATTCCTACGTAATAGCCGGTAGAGAATTTTATAAAGCACAAACCTTTGACTTATAGCTCTATATAATACACAGAGTGTCTTGTAGCGCCAAAAAGGAAATGAACGAACATCTATTTCAACTGTGCAAAGTACAAAAGACGGGACAAAAGACGGTAACCAACTGACTAGAACATACGTTATGATCTTGAATTTTCGTTTATCAGTTTTGGGTGTCCCTCAACAGCGAAAGCTACCGTTTGATCATACAATAACTAAAACAATTCCATGCGTTTTGGTGCAGGATTTTGAGATCCGGAAAAGAACACATTTGTATTACAAATGAAATTGTACATGCGTTTTAAACCAGTTATTAAACCTGTCGACTTTCGCGTTTCTTTGTGTGGTATTGTTAGTTTTGACGTTTCACCAGTAAAGTAAATCTGATTCTGAGTAATGTCACAAGAACATAATTATAACAAAATATAATTTTCAGGACAAACGAATTATAATTTGATTGAAATACATTATCAAATCTAACATGGACCGTTTTTCTTTAAAGTGCCGGTCCCACTGAATCGTAAGCAATCGTACGATTGTCTATTCAAAACGTTATTGATAAGACTGCGTATGCAAAGTTTGTAAAATGTTTTCAAACCCCGGTTTATTTTGCCCCGGTGGCATCCCGGTTCACCCCGGTGGCGTGCCGAATCACCCCGGTGCCGTCCCGGTTCACCCCGGTTGCTAACATTTTCAATACCGTCAAACACCGGGGCATAACTGTGGCGGGACCGGCAGTCATCGGGACGCCACCGGGGTGAACTGGGACGCCATCGGGGTGAACCGTAGTAAAACCGGGGCACACCGGCCTGCAATCAGAGTTCAAAGTGACTGCAGTAAGTAAATGGAAAAGGCAGAGGCAATCCAAAAATGTTATGTTTTCACATGTGAAAATATGAAATATAACATTTTTTCACATGTGAAAATATAACATTTCAAATATGTGTTGTATTTGATAAATATTTCTCTATATTTCATGACTTATTATATAATAAAAGAAGGTTTTGCAAGCTTAAATTAAGGACTAGTAGGTAATCTGGAAATTTTCGAACCCTGCTGCACCGTGACGACACCATGGTAGAACCGGGACCAAGACCGAGGCTACACCGGGATAACATCGTGACTTTGAGAACACGATCAAATTTGGTAGGAACAGTTCCCCGGTTTATCACGGTATACCGGCTTGTCTTCACCGGGGCGAACCGGGGTAGAACCGGGACAGTGAGAACGGGGCTTTAGCAGTCACATATAAGCGCGTGACTGAGGTTTTGTGCCGGACGTACACTGTATAAAAAAATTCAAAGTTTTGGACTATGTTTGTGTTACGTCCCAGTCACGCTAAGCACGCCCTATGGACGCGCGGCAAAGCGTGTGCCTAACGCGTTCAGATCGTATTCAGCGCGCCTGTAACGCGCGTGGGACTTATTCCAAACGCATAAGACTCACGCCCGGGACAAGCCGAGCTTGAAGAAAATGTTTAAAAAGGTACAAGTAGGCAACGATCAGGAATAGGCGCAATCAGAAAAAGATTCCCACTCCAAAAACCGAGGCGGGAAAGAACCAAACTAACAATAAGGACTACTTATACCATATTAACATTTCGTAAGCCGAATGAGCAGCTATTTTCCCAATAGGTGGCCACTCATTTACCTAAACTTAACTAAAAATATGATAACATACATAAGGCGCCAACAGCACAAAAAAATTTTAAACACCAAGACATAAAACAATATTATGTTTAAATGTTTATTTGACATTGTAGTGTTATGTGCCTGTGGCCTGAAGGTAAATAAAGAATATGTTATGTTATGTTATGACATAAAACAATAAGAACCACCACAGAAGTATCGCCTTGGAACGATCACTAATATAAAATTACTGGCGGGCTTAAACCGGTTTTACAGGTACCTAACCTCAACCTCAGCTTCTGCATGGTTCAAAGCATTTAGTTAGTTGTTCGGTCCTCGTGCTGAATCTCTAACTAGTCAATGAATCATCATGGACAAACAAATAAATTCCATGATTAATCAAAAACGAGGACTCACAGATTGAGTAAGCTGCCCGACGATGGAGATCCCTGGGCGCCCAATAACTTACTAACTCCGGAGCAAAAGAAAACACCATTTGAACCCCGGTGTGCCAAGCAGGAGACAAGAAGCTCCGGCCCCAACCAACTAAAATGAATAGCTTTATATCGGGGCCATCATAGAGTCTGACGCCCGACCCACCGGCGTGCAATTAAAGAAGGCAGCATAGTTATCATCCGTGATTTGGTTAAAAACTAAGCATGCAGACTGTCGCATAGTATTTAAGTTATATCCTATACGTCTGTTACGCGTAATGATTTTTCTTAATTGAAAAGAAAAATCTTTCCTTCCTATAAGTTTCTTAAATTTGTAAACCAAGTCACCATAAAATTCTGGTTCCGATTGGCCATCGCGTAAATGGGTCTTTAGCCCAACATTAAATTTGGAAATCAGTTCGAAGTGTCTAAAAGGATTTTCGAAGTTTATGATACCCATAGCCCTGCTGAAGAAGTTTGGCTGTCAAGCATGTTTAAAAAAAAATGAGCTCAAAGGCGCCTGGGGCGCGCACCGACCTACAGCGACGTATATCAACATATACCAAGCGTACAAAACGCGCATGTTACGCGTTTCTAACGTGTCTCCGACGTGCGTCTGACCTTTGTTGAATTTTATATTTTGTCAACATAAAACGCACGGCGCGCGTTTGGTTTATATACATATATGTATACGCTTATATGTGACCACTATTTTAAGGCATACATTTGAAGCTAGTGTTTACTTAATTCAGTGTTATTTGGCAGTTAAGTTGCGTGAGTTGTGTATGTTATAACAGTTGCCATTTTCAGGACATCATGAATGAAATGTAGGTGTAAAAAGCTAAAAAAAAAATGCCTATTGTCATCTTGTTTTAAGGCCATAAGTACAGAAGCTCGAACTATTCTTTACCAAGGAAACGTTAAATATAAGTTAAGTTCGTTATGCACCAGTCATTTGAATCACCGGCCCCACTAGGACCGGTGGTATATAGCAGGGATATAGCGGGGCTTAAGAGCAGGGATTTAACCGCAGGCGAGCCCCGGCAGTGCCGGGGATGTGCCGGGGTTTTAATTTCCCGCCAATATAGCATTTTAGTGTGAAACCACGCTTTCAAACATGAATATTTCACATTTATTTAAATTAACTATTTAGCTGAATTTTCACATTTAATATATACTTTAGTTTCATGAGAACAAGCCAGAGTTGTTGTATTCTAGTATGTAAAATTTCAAGAGCATGCCATGAATTAGTTCATTTAATGCCAAATGCTCTCTGGTGTCTGTCTTTTGGAGGTGTTAAAATTTCTTCTCTGAAATCACTAGGCTAAGTAATGCCTATCTCACCACCATGGAATATGCGATAAAACATTGTTATACCTCATTATTGTCAGTCCCCGGAGGGCCGGGGCTTTTAGCAAGAATTAAGAATTTTATCAAAAATTTGGCCCCGCAGGGCGGGGTTTTTACCAGGGTTTTAAAAGTTAAAAGCCCCGATATTCCCCGGCCCTAGGGAGGAGAGCGTGGATGCAAATGACTGGTGCATTAAGTTACAATAGCTGCTCACAATAACAAAGCTAAATGCATGTATATCTCTGCAATATTTGTACATAGCAAGTTTGGTGAGTTGCATAAGTAAAGCAGTCTGAGTTATATACGTTTCAGATTCATAACTTGGATGAGTTAAGCTAGACAAGTTGAAGTTTGGGTTTGATTAGCTAGATGAGTGAGATAAGTTATATGTACATGTACATGCATCACAGGACAAGCTAAGTTTGTTAAGCAGAGTAAGTCAGTTGGGCACTGAGTTCGGTAAGTTGGATATAAGTTCCATGAGTTGGATAAGTCGCATGCTGAGTTCGATGAGTTGTATAATTTGAACAGTAAGTTCGATTTGTTGGATACGTTGTGCGATGAGTAAGATAAGTTGGGTAAGTTGAAAAATAAGTTTCATGAGTAGGATAAGTTGCATGTTGAGTTGGGTAAGTTGCATGCTGATAAACTGAGCGATGAGACATTATGCCTATGGGGAAAAATCGGCATGGGGCTTAACTTATTTTGATCGGTTTATACTACAACCATTCAACAGGTTGTATTGGTCATAGCATTACAATTTTGCAAACTGGAGTGCATGTATGATTTTACGTGTACATTCTTATGAGTGCTGAAATATGATTTCAGTCACATCAGGGCACAGATAAGCATGTTTGCAGTGGCACACCACATTGTTTCCCTTATATACTGATCAAAATAAGTTTATTCCTACTTTATTATTGTTGGTTATTTTTATATGTGTGGGGTATTTCTTAGTTTGTGTTATGTAGTAATTGAGAAACACATTCAAGAAATGGTTCACGGCAAAAGTTTACTTAAAAAATGTCTTGACGCCATTTAACGTCATTTTATCCATTGAAGTGCCCACATTTTTATGTGCAGTCACATTCATTCAAACTTGCTTTAAAACATCTGTTTGGTGTCAAGGAAGCAGGAATCCGCTCAAAGTTTTGCATTTTTTTTTTTTTTTTTTTTTTTTTTTTTTTTTTTTTTTTTGTTTTTTGTTTTTCAGACACTTGTAAGCGACTACGTTATTCTGACGTTAATTTGCCTTATTTTGCAATGTGCCCAAAAACGTTCAAAACTTCTCAATTTTTAAAAAAAAAAATCTGCATGATTGTTCTCTGTATCAAGAGCTTCTGATTTTGACAAACATTTTGTCTGGTCATTTCTGGATATTCTCACTGAATAAGAAATCCGTGCATAATTTTGCGCTACTGGAGTTCGTTTACGTTGAAATGAATCAAATCTCAGTCACTGCTTTTCAAAAGAGACACAATAGAAATTGTTAAAGATGTGTTTAAATCACAAATTGACGTTCTCAGTAAAGAACGCGGACCATTTTACTTTCAAAGTCAGTTTTGACGTTTCAGTCACGTTATGCGTAAACTAGTCTTTGATCGCAAGCTTAATCCAATATTTGGACAGTTTTTAATGATTCAAATGACCAACGAGAATACAAAATGTCCGTGACCTCCATGATTTCCAGCCTCGGTACTAAAGCGAAATGATAACCTTTTCTGTCACTACCATTTGACGTCACTTGTAACACATAAACCCATTCATATGTACCAAATTCCATGCGGAAATAAAACTTTTACATGTACTCATTTGAAATTGATATAGAGATAAAATCTTGTCCGAGTAAATGCCGATCTAATGTTTGCTGAAATGTCCTTCTGTTTCAGCAGCTTCATGTGTGAATTTCCATAGTGACCCTTCTTGGAACCAGGGTCGATATGTTTCATCTCGGCCTATCTTTTGCAGTAGTGTCTGTGTAACAATCATCAGGGGGGTGGAATTAACTTTCTGAGAGGGAGAATCTGCTCCAGGTGCTTAATGCCTCATTATGTTTTCAAAACATTATTTGTCGAAGACATCTCAGATCATTTTTGACCTGCATCCGGGTTTTTTCCATATGGAAGTTGAAAAAGGCAACAAACTGCATCTCTTTAAAAAGTACTTTAAGATGATATTTTTTTTTTAAATATACATTGATCCTTATTGTTATTCATTTTAGATCTAATCACTTTTTTTTTTTGCAAAGTAAAATTAAAATAAACCAGAGGACCAATGGTCCTGTAAACGCTCACCTGAGTCTGCTGCATATACCAATAAACATGTTTGAATATTATGGTATTTAACCCCAGTGCAGGGGCAGATGAAGCCCTTGGGCGGTTTTCCTTTTTTCAGAATAATCAATATTCTGTCCATTTGCCAATTTCTTGGCTCTTGCTGGCTGTTCCCTTCAAATGACAGTTTTTCCCATTCAAATGCATGGGCAACCCATGTTGACCTTGCCATAAACTTGGTCAAGGTCATCACAGGGTCATGATTTATATATACATTGTAGTACTTTAACCATGGATGCTTCACACCAAGTTTCATTGAAATCAATCTATTGGTTTCAGAGAAGAAGATATTTGAAGGGTTTTTACCATATATGGGCATGGTGGCCATCTTGGTCATGTGACCTAGATTATTAATATATACATTGGTTCCCCCATCCTTTTGATGCTTCACATAAAATTTGGCTTCAATTGGCCAAGTGGTTTCAGAGGAGAAGATGTTTGAATGTTATGGTAATATACATGTATGTTGCCCTGGGGTGTGGGCATATGAGCCCTTAGGTGCATTTTTTTTTTCAGAATCATTAATATTTAGTCCTACTACCCATTTCCTGCAAGATTTTCACCTCAAATGACTTTTTAAAAGTTTTTCCCATTCCAATGCATTGACGACCTATGTTTACCTTGTCGTAAAATAGGTCAAGGTCACCACAGGGTCATGATTTATATATACGTTGTAGTACTTCAGCCATTGGTGCTTTATGCCAAGTTTCTTTGAAATCGGTCAACCAGATTCGGAGAAGAAGATTTTTGACGGGTTTTTACCATATATGGGCATGGCAGCCATGTGCACTAGATGATTTATATATACATTAATTCCCCCATTCCATAGATGCTTTACATAAAATTTGGCTTTGATTCGCCAAGTGGTTTCAGAGGAGAAGATGTTTGAATATTATGGAGATATACATGTATATTGCACCGGGGTGGGGGCAGATGAGCCCCTGGGGTCCAATTTTTTTCAGAATCATTAATATTCAGACCTACTGCCCATTTCCTGCAAGACTTTCACTTTTAATGACATTTAAAAGTTTTCCCCATTCAAATGCATTGGCGACCTATGTTGACCTTGCCATAAAATAGGTCAAGGTCATCCTAAGGTCATTATTTATATATACATTGTGTACCTTGAGTCACTTATGCTACATGCCAAGTTTCAAGATCCTAGGCTTTTGGGTTCTGGAGAAGATTTTTATAAAGGTCTTTACCATATATGGGCATGGCGGCCATCTTGGTCATGTGACCTGTATTATTTATATATACATTGGTTCCCCCTTCCTATAGATGCTTCATATAAAATTTGGCTTTGATTGGCCAAGCGGTTTCAGAGGAGATGATGTTTGAATATTATGGAGATATACATGTATATTGCCCCGGGGTGGGGGCATATGAGCCCCTGGGGTCCAATTTGTTTCAGAATCATAAATATTCAGCCCTACTGCCCATTTCCTGCAAGACTTTCACTTTAAATGACATTTTAAAAGTTTTCCCCATTCAAATGCATTGGCGACCTATGTTGATCTTGCCGTAAAATAGGTCAAGGTCATCCTAAGGTCATTATTTATATAAACATTGTGGACCTTGAGTCACTTATGCTACATGCCAAGTTTCAAGATTCTAGGCCTTTGGGTTCCGGAGAAGAAGATTTTTAAAGGTTTTTACCATATATGGGCATGGTGGCGATCTTGGTCATGTGACCTGGATTATTTATATACACATTGGTTCCCCCTTCCTATAGATGCTTCATATAAAATTTGGCTTTGATTGGCCAAGTGGTTTCAGAGGAGAAGATCTTCGAAATTGTGAACGGACGACAGACGACAGAGGACGGACGGACGGACGCCGGATCATGGCCATCCTATAAGCTCACCTTGTGAGCCTAACGGCTCAGATGAGCTTAAATCTGTGGATTTTGAAATTTTATGATCCATGCAGGCCATCGTAGATAAGATGCGTTCGGATTTTCTCCATTGAATATAGGCGTGTTCGGATCAAAGGCCCTGCTTCGCAGAACGAGTTGTTTCCGCCAGTAAGCCTGGCTCACCGCACAATAACGATATTTTTACTACATTGTTTTTTCTTTTTGCATCAGATTTTGGGGTAGGTATATACAGCTGTATGGATTAAAACGTTAAAACGAATAGGTACAGTTTTTTTCACTGAGCGTTTAGCTGTCAGGCAAAGGTAGTGATGTCATTTCAACAACAGAGCAAACTAGTCTTGTGTCCGTCAAAGATGGATTTCAGTCCCAAAGCTATATTATATCTTGTGCTTTGGTGTCACTACTACATCACTGAGCTTCTATACACTGTCAACAATTTATATTTCAGAATAAAGCATAAATAAAATGTACATCATGCATCCTGTACCCTATTGCAGAACAGATATTAATCTTCGACAATTATCTTTTTTAAAGATTTCTTGTAGTAGGAATAAACTTATTTTGATCAGTTTACGTTTTACAGCGACTTGGTCGGAAACGCAGTCTTGTTTGGAACTTCAGCTTCTAATCTCATTACGAAAACTTGCCCATGCAATATACAGAGATTTTTAAAGTTGTAAAAAATGAAAATTTTCTGTAGAATTTTTTCAAGATTTTTCTTATTATTGCTCAAAACATAGATTGTGGTACACGGCGAGGCGGTTCTAACGAGTACCCACAATCTATGTTTTGGAGCAAAAATAAGAAAAATAGGTATACCCATGCATACCCCAGTTTTGCTATGTAAAAGTAGGGTTTGAGGGGGTATACATTACACGGACATGTTTTCCTGATGTTAAACAAGTTTTCCTACAACCTTAAGCCTGTTTATCATTACAATATTAATAATTTAATAAATTGACATGACTGTTAATTGGATACGTTTATCAAGTTTCTCAAGTTCGATTCACGTTCTCAGTTTGGTCAAAGTAGGAAAGGTACGACTAATTTTCGTCAGGCTTTTTTTCTGTTTTCAAAGAGATAGATTAACAAACGAATGTACATCTATTCATGCTTGTACCCATATTGAAAATGTCAAGAGAATACCAGCATTCTCGTGGGGTGAGGCTTATCCTAACACCCCGGTGAAGCTCTATGGCTTGTTGGTACACCTAATAACATGCTTAGAGCCGAGTGAATTGGGGACATGTCTTGTGGTCTGTGCACTCGTCAAACATTTGTAATATATACATGTACGTAGGTTGTTCGGAAAGTTTGTGTAATTGTGTTATATCTCTCATTATTTTCATTCATTGTACTGGAAAGTTGGTGTGCGTCAACTTTCACTAATTCTGAATTGTTGATAGAAAAAAGAAATGAAAGTGAGCATAGAAACCAAACATACAGGTTGTCCTGGCAACGTCATCATCGGTACCCGGAGCAGTCCGAAAAATATCACTTCTTTTAAACGAAGTCTTAAAGAAATAAACACAATTTCTGACTGTTTGCTCATCGCCAGAAAAAAATGGAATCGTCGTGTAATATTTCAACAACATGACATTGTTTCCTGAAAATTTAAAAGCAATTTGATGTTCCAAAAAGAAGTTATGATCCTTTATTTCGAGGGTTGTATGGGAAAACCATGACGTCAAACTGTGTCGTTGCTTTGCAAAAGATTATGAAATTCGGAATTTTCTTCATGAAATACACACAGAAACACTAACGATGATCAAATAAACTGGAAAACTATGCATAATGTAGTCCAGCATTTACATACAAAAATGATTCTCATGTTTTAAGAGTGGAATAAAAAGAGCTTATGGCAATTTTAGAAGTGACCAACTGGCAGTGGAATTGTGTTCTATTAAGAATTGCGAAAAAAAATGGATGATTCATCGGAGAATATTAGCAAAATAGACTCAGGGAAATGTATCACCACATACAGATACTGGTTACAAAAACTTATAACAAAAAAATGGACAGACCCAAGAAATGCGTAGATATTGTTGGTGTTTATACTGAGAAAGCGTGATCATTGCCAACTGGATTAAAATAATGTTTGACGTTTTCGCAACGTCATTTTGACGTTGGTGTGCTCCGGGTACATATACCGCACCTTTTTGTAATTTACATATTTTTATTATGTCTTAGTGCATCATCTTGGTTTTCACAGCATTTATAGAGGATATGTTGAAGTTGAAATAGGTGGACTTCTTTTTGTTTTACTATGAATATTATGTGAATGATCAAACAATTTTTCGAACTTTCCGAACGCCCCTCGTATGTATATTAATTCCATCCAAACATACTTATACCAGGTCTGCAAGTTGTACACATCTAAGTATATTTCAAACGTTTAATTCTATATAATGAAGGCGTTTCACTTCGTTTTAACAGGAGTTTATTCAATTTTAATACAACATTCTATATATGCGTGTCAGAAGCGACCTAGGTAGGGAAAGCCCAATCAGGCAGTTTTGTGACACGCGCCTTCAGTTTAAATAGTCATTTTAATATGATTCACCCATCTTAGCATATTTCATGGATTATATTACATACTAAAAATTTAACTCATCATTGCACTCTGTTTTATATGTTTTCATTTTAGAACAGTAAATATTAATTCAAAAAGCCTTTAAAAGCCATTTTTTAAGTACAACGTTTAAAGCATATAAGGAGCTTTCTATCAGTTTCAGTTTAGCTCACAACTATAGGGTACTACTGACTTTAGTTGCCAGTTACTGGTTTAGGGTTTGAGAACTAAGAACTAGTAGATCTTTTCGGTGAAAAGCCCATTTAGAAGTCTTTTATCAAATACCATATATTACTTCTTATGACATGGAACTTTCATCAGGAAAACATGTCCGTGTAATATATAACCCCTTATACCCCAGTTTTAATTGGGATATACAGGGGTATACCTATTTTTTTCTAATTTTTGATCCAAAACATAGATTGTGGGTACCCGCCCTGTTAGAACCGCCTCGCACGTGTACCCACAATCAATGTTTTGAGCAACAATACATATCGAGTTTTGTCAAATAAAATTTTCAATTTTTACAGCTAAAAAAATCTCTGTTTTAAGCAAAATAGGAAGAATATCTAAACTTTTCTACTGAAAATTTTCAATTTTTACAACTATATAACATGGGCGTGTATTCGTTGCGTTAATTTCAGATGTTGAAGTCTTTTCCTGTTCGTTGCGTCATGGTAATCGTGCTTGCAACATTTGCATCGACAGAAAGTCGTTTTGATCTGGAAGTAGGGGTAATGCAACCCGTCGGTGGGATATTCGTCGAATCTGCTTATAACCTACACAGGAAGATATACAACACGTTCCGAAGAGCAAGGGCCATCAGTCAAACGTCGAGAGGAATCACTGCTGTTCGGAGACTCCTGGCAGAGGCACAAGAGGTCAAGACAGCATCGACTGATTTCAGAAGTTACAAGAAGGCTGGTGATAAAAACACAGCACTACGTGATTTTGAGTCTTTATCGCCGGTGGTGACAAAGCGGAGGCCGAATAAGTTAAACTTTGGACGGAAGTACAACCATAATAATAATGAATTGGTGGGAACAGTAGGGGAAACGCGATTGATCCTATGGCCACAAGGAGACTTTTTAAGCAGTGGGTCGCCTGTTTTGGAAATCAGATATCGACTAGATCCACTTTATGATAGAATTGTTTATCAGAAACCCGGAAATTAAGGTCCTACCTTGTAGCCAGTAGAGAAAATTAAGCACAAACGTTTGACTTTATAATACCGCCCTACATAATTCAGAACTTTAAAGGACATTCTCTTAGGTAGTAATTCAAGAACTTTTTCTCCTTGCCATCTTTGGCTTAGACTAAATCTAGCCATCAGAGAAGAAAGAATTTTGTGATGTGATATTTTTCATAACTTGATATACACTGAAGAGCTTTAAAAGTGCAAAAATAAAAATCGCACGAAAATTGGTATTTCTTTTCGCCAAGGACATTTTTAGTCTTCCTTAACAGGTAAAAGGGGTTAGTAACTGTACCCTACTTCTATTTTTACATGAAACCTGCATTTGTAAAGTCACTGATCACCCACAGCAATAAAAAGGCATTTTGCCTTGTGGCGTCTCGTTGAATTAATTGAAGAAAAATAATTTGACCATTTCACACGGAGCTTGTAGTAATCCATATATAAAAACACTTTAGTTTTAGCTTTGTCTCATTTTTGACAATTTTGTGGGTCTTTGGAAATGAATTATCCGGCGCAATTGAATTATTTGCAACCTTGATGACGTATATGGGACGTCACATGACGTCATATTTACTATCTTTCATTTATACGGCATTGTAGCAGTCCCTACCAGGCTGTGGAACAGTGAAAGGTTGACGTCGATCTGATCAACCGAACTTTTCACGTCAAGGCACTAACGTCTCTAGAGATTTGACGTAAAGACGCTATATTACATCGATTACGTGGACAATGACTATTCAGACAAGCTAGCATTATTGCCAGACAATCAATGCAACCAGTAAAACTTGTGCTTTTAATGCTCTTTATGCTAAGGAGCAAACTGTAGTTGTGCTCAATATTATTTGCAGTTTTAGATTTAAGGGGTATTGCTATATCAAGGCTATTTGCTGTCACATTACTTTAAGAAATAGATCAGCTCATGCAGTGAATTGTTGAGTAATAATTCACTGTTTGGAGGTCAGTTGTAAAGAAGATCAAAACGACTTTCTGTCGATGCAAATGTTGCAAGCACGATTACCATGACGCAACGAACAGGAAAAGACTTCAACATCTGAAATTAACGCAACGAATACACGCCCATGTTATATAGTTGTAAAAATTGAAAATTTTCAGTAGAAAAGTTTAGATATTCTTCCTATTTTGCTTAAAACAGAGATTTTTTTAGCTGTAAAAATTGAAAATTTTATTTGACAAAAATCGATATGTATTGTTGCTCAAAACATTGATTGTGGGTACACGTGCGAGGCGGTTCTTACAGGGCGGGTACCCACAATCTATATTTGGATCAAAAATTAGAAAAAAAAAATAGGTATACCCCTGTATATCCCAATTAAAACTGGGGTATAAGGGGTTATACTAAGAACTAAGAACTAGTAGATCTTTTCGGTGAAAAGCCCATTTAGAAGTCTTTTATCAAATACCATTTATCGTATGACGTCGCTGTTTTCCAGTGGATAACGTCATGTCATAAAAATCGTATGACCACACGTGTAATAACACTTTCGCGGGAATACGTAACGTCATTGACGACGTCCGTAACAACAATGTAAATTTTCATTGAAAATATGCCCACTTTGGAGGCGATAAAATACTATTTTAAAAGTCATATGATAAAACGAATCTTACACTCGTGGTCATTTCATATGCAATTTATTAAACTCGCCGAAGGCTCGTTTAATAAATTTCATATGAAATGATCACTCGTGTAAGATCCTCTATATATTACTTCTTATGACATGGAACTTTCATCAGGAAAACATGTCCGTGTAATATACTTAAACGCAAAAGTTTCGCAACTCTTATAAAATGCAAATTTCTTATTATCGGCTCAAATGTATCTTTTGGTGATATTACGATTGACAAGTCCAGTTCTTTGCCTCGCAGACAACGTGAAAATCAGAACGCTGTGGTTATGGTTGCCGAGCAAACATCAAAACGTCAAGGTAGTCCATTTTTTAAAAGTCACAGGGGTACAATACCTTACATTGTATGTGAAAATGAAATTTTAAAGCAATGTTTGTTTTCAAAAGCAAAAAGGTCAACAAACGTTTGTATGGAAATTTTATGCCTTGGTCGACGTTTATAACGTGTGTCTGACGTGTTGAAGATTTTACGTAATTGGCTGTTAATAGGCAAAGGAATACCATTTATCGAAATCTGTTAACGGCATAACGTAGCTCTTAGTACATTGCACAAGTGACAAAAATATCGCTTCCTAGCCAAGCATAGTGAGCATGTAATGGATGTTTGAAAAAATAAGCTGACGTCAACAAAGAAACGCATCAACTAAGAGTGCTGCTAAACAATAATTTCCAAACGTTTTTGTTATTTTCTGTATGTACAGACACCAGTCTATCGATTGATGCTGTTTAATTTCAAATAGAAATAAACATCCATATTTTAGACGCGAATTGTTAAAAATCACAAACGTCACATTAACGTCAGAACGAAAACATGCGATCAAATCCCGTTTATGGCAAATCATTACTCATTGTGCCGGAACATAAAATATACGTTCAAATATATCCTTACATGGGCAATATAGAAGAAAACGAGGGTGTAAATTGTTGCGAAACTTTTGCGTTTAAGTATGTATAACCCCTGTTCGTCTTTTTGCCGATGATTGTGTTTTATATAGGAAAATCAATTCACGTCAATTTACCCACTGATTGCCAGATTCTACAAGATGACCTGAATAGCCTTGCACAATGGGAGACCGATTGCAAAACGAAATTCAGCGTTGCCAAATGTCCATCAATGAGGATGACCCGGCACCTTCCTAGCAATCAAGTACACTTCAACTACTCTTTACATCAACAAACACTGGAACAGGTTCGATCCGTCAAATACCTTGGACTTACTATCACTGACAACTTATAATGGGGTCAGCATGTTTCTGAAATTTCTTGTAAAGCAACTAAGGGTTTTCTTCGGCGCAATTCGGCTCTTGCACCTAGGAAGCTGCATACAAAACATTGGTTCGTCCTCAGCTAGAGAATGCAGCTTCTATTTGGCATCCCTAACTGAGACAGATAAGGTGGAGAAAGTGCAGAGGACAGCAGTTAGGTGGACATGCAGGCGATGGAGGAACAGGAGTAGCGTCGACGATAGGGGTCCTCCTTAACTTTCTTTTACAAGATTCAAACCGGTACAGTGTCTCTTGATAAAGATACACGTAGATATCCGACCCCAGCACTCAAGGGCATCTCATGATTCACAATACATAAGATATATGGCCTATAGTCATCCTCTGAAAAATTATTTTTTCCCTAGGACTATCCCTTTATAGAATTGTCTTCCTCTTCAGTGGTCTCATCAAAGACTGCTGAAGGATTCAAGACTTTATTTAGTGTACGTTTTTGTATAATCCGCCTCTGTATAGCTTCTTGTAAATAGTTTTAATGGCCCATCCCGAATGTTCTCGCCATCTTGCTAAATTTAGCACTCACCCCAAACCTGAGATGATGATAAGAAAATGATCGTCTCAGTATATGAAGATAGATAGATAGGATGTACGTAAAGGTTGCACTACTATAAATTTTTACTCATTATGCAAGCGCCGCCTCTTTTGGGGAGAGCATTCTGTCACACAATGAAACTTTTCTGGCTGCTGATTATTGTTATTGGTAAAAGTGAAATATTTCTGGGAAAGCTATTCAAAGTATTTAATAAAATAAATAAAATTATTTTCAAACACCATTTTCAACCTCTCCAGTGAGAAAAATATATTGCATATGGCCCAATAAAATCTCAGCTCGGAATTTACTGCGGACCAGCATTGTTTACATTGGATGACAGTTTGCTCAAAAAAATGCCGCATAACCCCATAGTTTTTTGACTGCTACTGGTAAGTAATGTTCTTGTCCGCTGAATGTTACAGTTCATAATAGTGAATTTAGCCCAGACAAAATTTGACAGGTTGGTGAAATGACCTGATTTTGCATTAGTAGCAATGGGATTTTTTATGACTCAAAGCTCTTCACTCCATAAATAATTATAGATGTCATTATGTATTGCAAAACTTACTATAGATATTCGTCCGAGGGACAAAATAGTCCGTTTTTGAAAGACTGTTTATTTGTCGAAATTATTATTTTTTGGAAATAAAATTATAACCCTATTAATGAAAATCAATTGTTTGGTCAATTGTGCTACTTAACAATTTGATAGGTATTGAAGTTTTGAATTGAAAAGTGAGATTATTGGCCATAATGCGTAAATTGTCCAGCCATTTCAGTTCACGGTCTGTGGGAGACTTAAATTTTTCGCCCCCATCTATTTCGATACAGATTGTTGTTTTTGCTTTGTTAAGTATAATTACAGAATGCCCAAAGCATTATTTTTAGCTATTTTATAATGTTAACATTGACTGTCTATTCGTGAGAATAATTATTCATAATGGTTGTTTTTCGTGATGCACTGTTGACTTTATTAATTTGTCCTTTTGTGATATTCTTTATTTTATATTGGGTCGAAACGACTCAATACTCTGCTTTAGTACAGATTCGCGGATTAGTCGATATCAATTTTTAACACGAGGAATCATGCGTTCATATCTATTTTAAGAACATTACGTCACGGTTATCGATAAAAACCATAATCGGGCCGGGAAGCGGCCAAATTTACGGAAATTTCCCAACATATTAGCGGCATCTGGATTGCTAGTGAAATCACACATTAGCGTGTAAGTGAAACGCGCGCCGAGCGGGTTGAAAAAAATGCAAAATTCCAAATACGCCTGACGCCCGTCGGAGACACGTTCAAAACGCGATACGAGTACGTTGGGTACCCTTGGTGTACGTCCGGCGCGCGACGCTGTACGTCGCTAAAAACGGTGTGTGTTTCGTGCGCGTTTGGGATAAAAAATAAACATGCTTAAAAATTTTCTAGAAGCTCTGCGTGTTTCCGACGTCTGACATATACGTTTCGAATAAGTTCCATGCGCGTTCCAGGCACGTTGAACATGCTTGTTTGGTGCAGGTTTAAGGCACGCCAGTGTACGCTACATGCGCGTTCCGATTTAATGAGATATTGCTTCAGTAGCGTGGCCTAAGCGTGTGTGAGACGCGCGTTGAACGTTTTTGCTGCGCGCCTACAGCTCGTACTTAGCGGCGTGTCTGGGACGTAACACAAATGTACCTTTGAGATTTTTAGCTCACCTGAGCTTATATAAGTTATAAGAGGCCACTTTTCAAACCCATTTTTGGTTTCTTAGCGATGTTCAAAATTGCACGATTCTTTGCCTAAAGTAAAGTTTCAAAGTTTTCAGAAATACTTTTCTTTAACTAAACGTGTTTTTGGAGTAAAAATGCAAAAAATAATTGTTTCAAATAAAAAAAAATGGATAAAGCACAACATTTATTGAAATTAGGAACGGGTGTCATTGCGGCTTGGAAAAACACCAACCATTCGAATTTTCTCTACTGGTAGATGTTTTACGCATTTTTAAAAATCGCTATTTTTGAGATTTTTTGGAAAATTCATCAATGTGCCTCTTAAACATGTGAATTCCTGTTAAATTCACTTGATGAGGCCTGGAAATGAGAGCTATAACTAGAATTAGTTGATTAAGACTATTTTCGAAGACAAACAGGTCACGGCTGTCGCACACTTCCGGTTTCAATGCCAATATTTAACGAACAAAATAACAAAATTTGTGGACGATTTTTTAAATTTTCAAAGTTAATCAGAGTCTAGTATTAGACTTTAATAATCGCAGAAAATTTCAATGGCATGCTGCTGATAATAACGCAACCGTAGAAGGGCAAAGTTCGTATGCAAATTGCATGCAAAAGATTCATGTTGCTGTCTTCTTGCATGTACAAAACAGAAACGAAGATTCTTATTGCAGCAACAAATCTGACTTAATTTTATCTGGCATCATGGCAGTCAGTAGCACTTTCAAGTAAATTCAAACGTAAAAAAAATATCGTCATAATATGACATTTTATTTGATGTTAATAAAGTGTGACTTTATGAAAAGAGGGTACCTTTACTCATGCTTCGTCTGTGTGAGATATATTACGCATTTTTGAATACAGAAAGTCACAGAGCCACTGTTAGATATTGAAATATTCATATGATCATGAATTTTAATTGATCGTATTTTATTTTCCGAACTAGAAGAAAAAATAAGAGGCGGCCTCTTACAACTTTTTTCAGTGTAGTATACCCATGCTCCGTCGTCCGTCGTCGTCGTCGTTGTCGTCGTCCACACTTTTCATCCTCTGCTCAGAAACCGTTTGGCCAATCAAAGCCAAACTTCATGTGGCGCATCCTTAGGAAGGTGGAACGAAAGTTTGTATAAATGGTCCAGGTCACATGACCAAGATGGCCGCCATGGCTATGAAAACCAATACCAAGTATAGACTACTACAAATTATCACATTTGAACAAAAAAGAGGCTTTTTATTTGAGCCATAAGATGAGGGGCGGTTAAAACAGATGAGGGAGGGGCATTTTTGAGAAACATTTTTCGGCCTTGTAGAAGAGTAACTGCAGCAACATCTTCTTCATAATTGAGTCAAATGATATGACACTTTGTGTCATAGCTTTTCTTGTTTATAGTAGTACTACCTAAACTGAAAGTAGGCTGTACCTTCATTTTGCCAGAAGGACTGATTTTTTTCTGCTTACAGCATTCCCTTCCACTCAGTGTTGAAGAAAACATTTGGTTCTGCATGGAAATTCATTTCAAACCCTGACACTTGGCTTAAATTTGCTTTTTTCTGTGACTTTGGGTATTTTCCATGTATTTTGTGGGGGGGGGGGGGGGTAACATTTTCTTCTGATACACCTTTACAAGTGCAATGGGACAAAGAAATTGGTTGAATAGTACTCCAACTTGATGAAAGCATAGTAACGCAATAAATTTTATCCGGCCGGACTGTTTGAATAATGAAGAAAATGTCTTTTAACAGCGTCATTCTCCTAGACATCGGGTTCTGAACGGACAAATTTATATACGGCAGGGGTTTAATTTGCTGAAATAGCCAAAAGAAATGTTCCAAGTGCTTCTTTTTAGTTAAAACAATTGATTGCTGTGGTCTTGTGAATAGAAAAAGCAGATTTTGTCTCTAGATGGTTGAGAATTTTCCATAAAAGGCCTAAATTATCATATTCTAGCTACTTTTGGGGTATAGATAGGAGAAATTGAATAGCTTCAAGTAGAATTGCTACTTGTCATTGGTTATACTCATTTTGTAAGGTAAATAGACTGTAGTTAGCTCCTCAGTACCTCTGGATTCATTCAATACTTGTATTTTCCTATAATAGGAGGTCAAATAAATGACTTTTCTTCAAATCGCGACAAAATCAGATTTGGCCGCAGAAAGCCTTTGTGGCTCATTTTCGCAAAGATAAAGAAGGTCAAGCTTACTCAGCATCAATGTATGTCTTGAATATTGTTTGATGTAGAGTTAAATTTGTACTTGAAAGACTAGGAGTTTAAAAAGACAAGAAAAAGGGGGTTGTATAGGTTGCACTACTATAAATATTTACTCATTATGCAAGCGCCGCCTCTTTTGGGGAGAGCATTCTGTCACACAATGAAACTTTTCTGGCTGCTGATTATTGTTATTGGTAAAAGTGAAATATTTCTGGGAAAGCTATTCAAAGTATTTAATAAAATAAATAAAATTATTTTCTAACACCATTTTCAACCTCTCCAGTGAGAAAAATATATTGCATATGGCCCAATAAAATCTCAGCTCGGAATTTACTGCGGACCAGCATTGTTTACATTGGATGACAGTTTGCTCAAAAAATGCCGCATAACCCCATAGTTTTTTGACTGCTACTGGTAAGTAATGTTCTTGTCCGCTGAATGTTACAGTTCATAATAGTGAATTTAGCCCAGACAAAATTTGACAGGTTGGTGAAATGACCTGATTTTGCATTAGTAGCAATGGGATTTTTTTTATAGTAGTACTACCTAAACACCTTGGATGTTGGCTAGCACCCAATTTCTTTGATGAACTTGCATATGGCCAGGGACGTACTCTCATCTACAATTATTCTACCCATTCCGGATCAAGCTCATGAAAATTGCTGCGCATGCGCATATGAATGATTTGAGTACAATAAACTTTGTATTATCTTGAAGCCAATTTTGTTCCTCATCATCTGTAATGCTTTTCATTTCTGATCAAGCACGCGACAGTGACCAATGGAGCGTGAAAGTATATGCATAATTGAAGTCAATGCGAATCAGTTGGAGGTAATCCGAATCATAGACTATATATCACCACCGATGGGTTTATTCTTAAAATTCTTTGCATGTAGTCAAACAGTGAACCTTATGAAATATTCCGAGGACCAAAACATAATGCCTTTTTCATGTCATTTTCCCATATCCTTGTTTGCTCATTCCCACCCCCACCAAACACGATTTTCCATGGGTGATCTGAATAACGTCTGAATAGTATATGATGTTTGTTAAAAACGCAGATTATTTCATTGTTTACACTTAATTTTATAATATAAACGCCCAGAATGTAAAAATATACCTTTAGTTACAAACATCAAACAATCCAAGTCCTTTGAGAGCATAAAATGACAGTATGCGGTTAATCGTGATTCGGAGTAACTACAATGATACCATTTCAAAGTTTCTAATTAAATATGTCGTATTATTCGATTTTAGGACGGAAACTTCGTCAAAATGACAGAAAATAATTGGGAAACATATTAGCAACCAATTATCGAAAGGAAACTTACATGGTACCTTTCATTTTCGGGAGCCGGCGTGTTTAAAAGAAAGCTTTTTCCATCGTGTTTCTGTATATGAGCCGGGAACCATTGACATGAACAAGATGTTGACGTCATTATCCACGATCATTGACCGATGGAATGAAACATACTTAAATCAAGAGTCAAGTGGCCAAGTTCGTTTTAAGAAATCTTGTTTTATATTTTTGTAAAATTCTTCTGAAAATTATTTTGATCCGGATCATCTACAGATCCGCTATGGCTACAACAAGTGTACTAAATGAGACGGGGCATAAACTTGAGTTGTTTTTGTGTCATTGGAATAACTTTAATAGATCTACCTCGAATAAGTTCGAATTTCAACAAGTTTCCATTCAGTGTAAACGCTATGCCTTATCATACCCCGCAAGTAGGTCATTCATGATTCATTGATAAACAGAGAGGCTGAGCTATAAATACATACACTGCTTACAGACTTGAACATAATCTGTGCTATTAATAGTACCCTCTCATTTACAAACACTGCATAGTTTAAAATGCATGCTGCATGTACATGCTAAGACAAAACTTAATAATTTTTCTGCTGTTGCAACAACAAATCACTCTAGATTTATGTTGATGTGAAACCTTTGTATTGCTACCTTACTTAGCCACATTGAACTTACATAACTTTCTGTCTGCACCAGGAAATCATGTTTTCAATTACAAAATTAATGATTCTGTTAGGTTTAAAAGGTTCCAAGAGGATATTTTTGGCTAGATAGCATATGTTATCACTAGAAAATTGTAATTTCCCTAGTTTACCCCTTCTAAGAAATTATGCCAAACAAAAATTTTCCATGAGTTGTAAACAAAGAAATTAGTTGGGTGACCTTTGTTTGATCTCATTTCAGCTAATCCTGATAGGTGTAACTGTTTGTGGGAGGGTGCATAATGATAGAATTATGATATTAGAATGACTTTTTGTAGACTTTCCCATGGTTATGCATAAAACAATGACCTAGGAGGAGGGGTCTTCCAGGCTGGTAGACATGCCAAAATATGCAGGGTCGAAGTCACAAAAATGATGATTCCCGTTGGTTTAACATGTGGTTAAGTAAATGTTTACTGGAAATGAACTCTTAAAATACATACACATTATTATGTTTCTAGTTTAAAAAAGACATTCATAGCACAGATTAAAGAGATAATGCCATATACAAAATGAATTATCATTGATAATTAGCTTTACAATGACGTCACACAGCCTTAGCCAATGAGGTAATAAACTATAATGCATGCTCACAAAATACTATCACTGCTGCCTGCTGCATGCTTTTACAGCCTGGTTTATTTGATATTGATTTTTCGTCTGCTTCTCTGCCAACAAAAAGGTAAATTCGTCTGCTGTGGCCTAGTGGTGGCGTTGATTCTTGATTTTTGCGGGAAAAGAGATAAAGTTACACTTTTACTAGATAGCTTGAACACTGATTATTGATTGCAGAGGTACATGTAGGTGCTCTTGAGTGTTTGTAAAATCAAGATTCTCAGGTGAGCGATCGGTGCCCTTTGGGCTATTTGTTAATAAATCATTTTGCTAAAATTACCGTTTCTTTCGTGTGTGTGTGTGTGTGTGTGTGTGTGTGTGTGTGTGTGTGTGTGAGACCATATGCGAGAACAAAGGCGCAGATCAGCTTCGCAGTAACTGGCTACAAGGATAGTACAATTACTCTACTTTCTAAAACCAAAAGCTCGAGCCTCTAACCATCTTCTGTGCTTGTATAGCCCTATTTGTGTCGGACCTGTTCGGAAACCACATTGATAGTTTTCTCATGACATGGCTCATATGCTATAGTATATCTTAGATTGTAATGACTAATACATGCAAATGTATGTACTGATGCATTATTCGTTGTTTTTTTTCCCGTCCGGATAATATCATTAGTCATTACAAAAAAAAATGGAATGTGACGTGAACGCGTAATTTGAGCCTCTGAATTGCAATTTAAGGTAAAGTGCGCATGGTATGATTTTCATGTACATGAAATGTGATTTAGGTCGCAACAGAGCACAAATAAAAACATTTGCAGGTACACAACTTCTTCGTTTCCGTTACCATATTCCAAAATAGAAATTCCTAACGATGCTTTTTATTGTGTGTTGTGTCAGGCCTGTTCGGAAACACAGACTTGTTCGGACCTTAAGCATAAAAGAGCCGCCTCTTGAGAAAACAAACAATCTGCATATGCGAAACCAAAGACGCAGATAAGCTTCGCGGTAGCCGCGAAGCTGATCAGCGCCTTTGTTTTCGCTACATCGGATAGTACAATTCCTCTACTTTCTAAATCCAAAATTTCCAGCCTCTAGCTCTCTTCAGTGCTTGTACAGCCGGATTTGTGTCGAACCTGTTCGGAAACCACAATGCTGGTTTTCCCATGAGGCGGCTCAAATCTTAAACAGGTTTTCCAAACATCTAGGTGAACCGATCGTATGATCATTAACCCTTATTTGACGAATGGATTCTCCCATCATTATCATTTGGGTGAGTCCATTTTCATTTTAGGGATGTTAGGAGTGATTTTCAATTTTTATCTCATTTTTCGATGAAATTCCTCCAAGCAAACAGAATAGCCCCAGATCATGGGGACGCCGCGTTCTGCGCCGTCACATCTGGGGCTATGCTGTTTTGCCAATGTCCAATAAAAGGGACGCCAGGCTTAAATGAGTTATATAACATGACTGTAAATGATACTTTTATCCAGTCTCGGTAGGGAAGGTACGCATTTTTCGTATTTTTATGTTTTCAAATCGATGATGTGCATTAATTAACAATAAAATGAGCCGCGTCATGAGAAAACCGACATTTTTTATATGCGAAAACAAAGGCGCATATCACTGCGAACCTCATCAATGCCTTCGTTTTCGCTAGTACAATTCCTCTTCTTTCTGAATCTAAAATTTCCAGCCTCTAGCCATCTTCTGTTCTTGTACAGCCTGACTTGTGTAAGACCTGGTTGGATACCTCATCGTTTGTTTTCTCATGACCTGGCTAAATGTTTGTATCTATAATGATCATGTCACGAGAAAACCTGTATAAACGAAAGGTTCGATTGTCGAGTACGGCACATTTTTTTACCAGGTGTCAGTTTTTTTGTTTGTTTTTTTTCCACTGGCTAACCTTTCAGATTAAAAGCCCGTTTCGGAGTGCCAAATAAAATTCTTATGCCGCGATACTTTTAATTTCAGACGTTGGAGTCGTTCGAGCTATGTTTTCCTATTCGTTGTGTTGCGTCATCGTGCTCGTGCTTGTAGCGATTGCTGCGACAGAAGGTCAAAGTGGTCAGAAACAGGGGGACATACAACCCATCGCTGGGATATTTGCTGATTCTCTCCGTATCCACGTGGACAACCCGGTTCGAAGAGCAAGGGCCGTTAGTCGAACTCCTAGAGGTATCGCTGCTATTCGAAAACTGCTCGAAGGAGCACATGAAGTCAAAACGAGGTCAAAGAATTTCAGAAGTTATAAAAAGGATGGAGATCTCAAGACTGCACTGCGAGATTTCGAGTCTGTGTCGCCGGTGGTGATGAAGCCAAGCCAGAAACGACAGAGGTTGAACTTTGGACGGTTGAGCTATGGGCGGAATAACAAGCACCATGAGTATAATACATTAATGGGAAAAGTCGGTGACACACGGCTTATCCTGTTAAAACAAGGAGACACTTTCAGCAGAGGATTGCCTGTTTTAGAAATCAGAAGACCACTTGATCCACTCTATGACAGGATTGTTTATCAGATTACCGGAAATTAACACAATACCTACGTAGTAGCCGGTAGAGAAAACGGTAGAGAAAATTAAGCACAAAGTTACGTTTGACTTATAGCTCTACATAATACACAGTGTTATAGGTCGTGTAGCACCAAACAGCTAATGAACGAACATCTATTTCAACACCGCGAGGTACATAAGACGGATCATTATTTCCGTAACCAACTGACTAGCTATAGAACATACGTTATGATCTTGAATTTTTATTTATCAGTTTTGGGTATCCCTCAACAGCGAAAACTACCGTTTGATCATACAATAACTAAAACAATTTCATGTGTTTTGGTGTAGGATTTTGAGATCCGGAAAAGAACTTGCATTACGAATGAAAGTATACATACGAAGAAATGTACATTAAACCTGTCAACTTTCGCGTTTCTTTGTGTGTTATTGTTAGTTTTGACGTTGCACTAGACTAGACTTGTACAAAGGTACAAGTAGGCAACGATCAGTAAAAGTCGCAATCAGAAAAAGATTCCCTCTCCAAAAGCCGTGGTGAGAAACTAATTGAACAATGAGGTACTTATTACCATGAAAACATATCGTAAGCCGAATGAGCAGCTATTTTCCCAATAGGTGCCCACTCAGTTACCTAAACTTAAATAAAATATGAAAACATACATAAGGCGCCAACAGCACAAAAATTTAAATCACGTGCACCAAGACATAAAACAATAACTTATAAGAACAACCACAGAACTATCGCCTTGGAACGATCAGTCATATAAAATTACTAGTGGGCTTAAATCGATTTTACAGGTACCTAATCTCACCCTCAGCTTCTGCAGTGGTTCACAACATTTAGTTAGTTGTTCGGTCCTCGTGGTGAATCTCTTAACTAGTCAATGAATCATCATGGGCAAACAAATAAATCATTATAAACACTATGATGAATCAAAATCGAGG
Organism: Rugalucina vietnamica; assembly: GCA_964017185.1. Taxonomy (NCBI): domain Eukaryota; kingdom Metazoa; phylum Mollusca; class Bivalvia; order Lucinida; family Lucinidae; genus Rugalucina; species Rugalucina vietnamica. The sequence continues at coordinate 59,150,896 of OZ024874.1, read as the reverse complement.
ACTCACAGATTGAATAAGCTTCCCGACGATGGAGATCCCTGGGCGCCAAATTACTTACTAATTCCGGAGCAAAAGAAAAACACCAGTTGAACCCCGGTGGGCAAAGCAACAGACAAGAAGCTCCTACTTATTTTAGTTTTCTTTTTAATATATTTTGACATCTACTATTATTTTGCTAATTCTAATGAAAATTTCTCTCCTTTAGACTGAAGTAGGAGACTAGTAGAGTCTGCATAGAGACCCATGTTCTATTTCGCATAATTTAATTTCACAAATGAGCCACTTCGTGGGAAAACCAACAATATGGTTTCCGACCAGGTCTGACACAAACCGGCATGTGCAGCTATAGAAGATGGCTAGAAGCTTGAAATTTTGGAGTTAAGTAAAGGAGATATGAGCCGCATCGTGAGAAAACCGGATTTTTGCCTATGCGAAAACAAAGGCGCAGATCAGCTTCGCAGTAACTGCGAAGCTGATCAGCGCCTTTGTTTTCGCCACTCGGATAGTACAATTCCTCTTCTACTTATAGCCAAAATTTCAAGCATCTAGCCTGCTTCTGAGATTGTACAGGCCGGTTTGTGTCGAATCTGGTCGGAAACCCCGAAGACCGGTTTTCTTGCGTCGCGGCTCATATTGTACTATCCGTGTAGCGAAACCAAAGGCGCTGATCAGCTTCGCAGTTACTGCGAAGCTGATCTGCGCCTTTGTTTTCGCCTATGCAGATTGTTGGTTTTCCCATGCAGAGGCTCAAATGCGAATCTAGTGCTACCAAGTCTTCACAGCCACCAATGTGTCACGTTTATCATACACAAAGTTCACACGCCTGTTAGAAATGCATATATGCCGCAGGCGAAATTCATGTTCAGCATTCATGCGGATTCTTCACACTGATAAAAATCACCCAGTGCGTTAATTGCCTTCGATTTCAATTATTCACAAATCTCAGTGAATTTCAATCCTTAAATGAAAAGAAAGTCATGTATTAATATGGCAATTATCGTGAGCGCGTGCTAATACAGGGCTTTTACGTATCCCAGCGGGCACATGACGTCAAATGACGTCATATCAATGTCGATACGACGTCATGACGTCGCATCGACGTCGATCTGACGTCATTCTGACGTCATGTGCCTGCTGGTATGCTTGTTACAGGGCTTCTCACAAAAACTGACGTCATGGCGTAACGTGCATTTGATTTAACGTTAAATTGTACTGTCATGATTACGTTGAAGTTTGCCACGAAAGCAGCATTATTTAAAAGTCATTTTTCCGCGCCATTTTATGTTCTTGAATTTTTGCAAAATCTGGACAATTTCTCCAAAATTTCGCACGAAATAGTTGTTGTATAATGCAATAATAACGATCATTTTTATGCATAAACATCTGCTGGACCCCATTTTTATGTATAAACATCTGCTGGGCCCCTCGGGAGGGTTAAAACCCTCGCCTCTCACGTCTCTCTCGGGGCAAAGCAGATGTTAATGCATAGAAAACCATGCTTAATCCCTATCACACCGTACATACGGCTCGTCAAATTCCAACTGGTACGTCAAATTCCAGATGTTTATGTCAGCCCATGCGTTTTGACGGGAAAAACCAGACGGACAATAGCTGTTGATACGTCAAATAACAGACCTAGACGTGTCGCATCAGACATGTTGAGTGCGATTATTTCAAATACCCATGACACCCTGGCATTGTTTGGTCTCCTTAAAAGGTCAGCTTGGAAGCATACTTTTTAACCCTTATAAGACGTAAAGCATCAATTCAAACAAACAACAAACAAATAAACATGTATTTGTTCAGTTGGTATAAAAATTATATTCCATCAAAAAAGCACATCGGCAAACAAATAAAGCACAGGTAACACCATGGTGTTTCTAGGGCGAAGACTCAACAGAGCGAATGCGAGAAGACACCTAATGCCTAACAACGCCACTGGACATTGGAGCATAAGGAAACCAGCAATCAGTTTGAACCTTGGTATGCCCAGGCACAGACCGCAAAGTTCAGTTCCGGCTCGTGCCATACTGAATTTATAATCAAAATTAGGGGCATGCATATAATTAAAGCTAGAAACAATGCATTACTCGTAAATAATTCCCCTCCCAAGTCACATGGCGCTTACATGTAGTCGCGTAGTGGTCTATTTGAATATTTGAAATTGCTAAAATGCAGTAGCCATATGACGAAAACAAATCAGTTAAGTTATGTGGAATATTATCAAATGCTCACACTATCTGCTTTCATTTTTTTTTTTCCAAATTTCTATTTAGTCAAAAGTACAATCGGCCTTTTTGTTTATCGACTGGCCATCTTGAGTCAAAAACGGCATATAAAACTCGTTTAAAGACAGTCGTTTCCTTTCCAATGAGTGTTGTCTTTATGCAATTTATGTTATTAGCGATGCAAATTAAGCCATATACTGACTATTGCACAACAAAGAAGTGTTTTAATGCGTCTGTAGCAGACCCGTATCTAGATCAGCTGGCTAACTGTCACTCCGCTCCACTTCGGTACCTCGTTCCACTTTCCTGACAACGGAAACCTGTTAACGGAATACCGATGAAAATATTACGTCTAACCCAGATCAGAAAATGTTGATCTACCGTCTGGGTCGTTCCGTATCGGCCGTCTGTAATTTCACTTATCAAATGACATTCGCCCGTCTGTACTTTGACGTATTGTTTTTGTCGCCAAAGCGACGAAATAAAACGATAATAAATACACTGTACTTGAAAAGTTGATAATCATTGATCCTTCAGATGGATATTGAAAAAATATAAGCCTCCATAAGATTGTACCATGAAAATGTTAGATATTCTGTGAAAAATACAGCGAAATAACTTACCCGCCAAAACGCACGCGCTGACATAAACATCTGGAATTTGACGTACCAGTTGGAATTTGACGAGCCGTATGTACGGTGTGCCTATATACAGAAATAATGGAATGTGTCGTGAAAGTGGACTTTGAGCCACTTTTAAATGAGCCTGTGCATGAGAAAACCAACAATTTGGGTTTCCGACCAGGTCCGACACAAACCGGCCTGTACTGTCACAGAAGCAGGCTAGAAACGTGAAATTTCGGATTTAAGAAGAAGAGGGATTGTACTATCCGAGTAGTGAAAACAAAGGCGTGATCGCGAAGCTGATCTGCGCCTTTGTTTTCGCCTATGCAGATTATTGGTTTTCCCATGCGGTGGCTCAAATTTGCAACTTAAGAGTACATGGTATAAATTGGCATGTACGAAAATATGATTTCAGTACGTCCTTGTGGTGGGAACATGGATTAAGTCCGTTTGGCCCAGGATGACGTTAAAAGCCTAATCTTTACTACTACTACTACTATATGATTTCAGTCGCATCAGTACACAGGTGAGAAAGCTTGCAGCTATTCAACACCTTTGTCGCCGTTATAATTTTACATTTTTTAAATCGAAATTACAGTGGTTTTACAGCATTATAGGTATGTCAGGGATTTACAGAAGCAAAGACTTGTTTGGAACTTTGGAATATTTAAACAAGTTTTCTAAAGACCTCGTCCAAATGATGATGACATAACAATAATATATTTGAGCCGCATCATGAGAAAACCGGATTTTGCATATGCGAAAACAAAGGCGCCGTTCAGCTGTACAGTGACTGCAGAGCTGATCAGCACCTTTGTTTTCGCTACTAGGATAGTACAATTCCTCTTCTACTTATACCCACAATTTTACGCCTCTAGCCTGCTTCTGTAAGTGTATAGGCCGATTTGTGTAGGACCTGGTCGGAACTCCTGAAGACCGGTTTTCTCGCGTCGCGGCTCATTTGATACGACCATTTGTGGTCCTTTTTATCCATCTTCTTCGTATCACGTTTCTCGGTTTAGCCAAAGCTTGTGGCAACTGGTGTAAGGTAGGATTATTTTCATCTTTTCTGCGTTTTAAGAAAGTAAAAAGAACACATATTTCTATAGAATATGAATAATGTCAATAGGTTTTCCGACTTCGTTGAGCTTGAATCTGTTACGAGTATAGTCTTTACTATACTTGTACTATTGGCACGACGTACCGCTTTAACTCATTTAAGCCTGGCGTCCCTTTTATGGGACATAGGCAAACAGCATAGCCCCAGATGTGACGTGTTTGCTTAGAGAATTTCCATCCAAAACTTGAATAAAATTTAAAAAGATACAAGCCAGTAGGCAACGATCAGGAAAAGGCGCAATCAGAAAAAGATTCCCACTCCATGTAAAATCACTCCTTATGCCCCTAAAAATGAAAGTTGGCTTACCCAAATGATAATGATGGGAAAATTCATTCGTCATAATATGGGTTAACTTAACCTGTCCAAAAAAGGGTAACGAAAATAACTTTCCATAAGTTACATTGCTATAGATTGTAGTCATAAGGTAACTAAAGGAAATAGTGACATAGTGACGAGAAAAAAAAACAGAAACCTTGTCAGTTTAACACCAGTCCCATAACGAAAACTTGCCCTTTTTTTTTTTTTTTTTTTTTTTTTTTTTTTTTTTTTTTTTTTTTTTTCAGGTGAAAAGAAATTTTCAGGTGAAAAAAAGTGTAACTTTCGTTGGAAAATGTTTGATATTTTTCTTATTTTTGCTCAAAACATAGATTGTGGGTACACGTTTGAACCACCTCGCCGAGTACCCACAATCTATGTTTTGGAGCAAAATTAAGAAAAATGGGTATACCCCTGTATAAAAGTGGGGTTAAAGGGGTATACATTTTACGCACATGTTTTCTTGATGTATGTTCATGGCGTCGGGGAACATTTTCCAAACAAATGAGCCGCCTCGTGGGAAAACCAACAATGTGGTTTCCGAACAGGTCCGACACAAACCGGCCTGTACAAGCATATAAGCAAGCTAGAAGCTTGAAATTTCGGATTTAAGAAGAAGAGGAATTGTACTATCCGAGTAGCGAAAACAAAGGGGCTGATCAGCTTCGCGGTTACCGCGAAGCTGATCTGCGCCTTTGTTTTCGCTTATGCAGATTGTTGCTTTTCCCATGGGGCGGCTCAAATGGATATTCTGATTCTTTGCGGATTGTCTCCAAATATTGGCCAAAGCTGGGGCATATTACATTACGGTGTATGAAATAAAATGCAATGTTCCTTTGAAAAATATGAGCAATGTATAAGGCTTCTCTTCTACCTGACTTTCCTCTATTATCACTATTTAGCATGTACACGTACTATTGTACAAATGTAATATCAAATTTCATATGACGTGACGGATGTACACGCACATTTAGGACTATCTTATTATACAAATATAATATCAATTTTTTTATGACGTGGCGCCTTTAATTTTAGATGCTGGAGTCTTTCGTGCTATCTGTTCCCATACGTTTCGTCATGGTGCTTGTGCTTGTAACGCTAACATCGACAGAAAGTCAGAAGCTTGGTCAGAAAGTAGGGGACATACAACCAAACACGGGAATACTCAATGCTTTTTCTCACAGCCACGAGCTGAAGATGTACGAGTACAACACGATTCGAAGAGCAAGGGCCATCAGTCAAACTGCCAGAGGAATGGCTGCAGTTCGAAGACTCCTCGCAGATGCACAAGAAGTTAAGACAACATCAAAGAATTTCAGAAGTTTCAAGAAGGATGGAGATCTCAGGACCGCACTACGTGATTTTGAGTCTGCGTCACCGGTGTTGATGAAGCAGAAACCAAACAGGTTAATGTTTGGGCGAAAAAATATTTACGGAAACGCATTGGTGGGGACAGTTGGTGATATAAGACTTACACTTCGGAAACAAGGAGACCTTTACAGCAAAGGTTCGCCTGTTTTAGAAATCAGAGAATCACATTCACTTAATCCGGTCTATGACAGAATTGTGTATAAGATATCCGGAAACTAAACGCCAGTGATAAAATGTTAAAATCATGAACACAGGTACTGTTTGTTAGCTGGAAGGATTCAAAATCCCATGAAAAAAAACATTCCATGAAAGAGGCATATTTCAATTCAATATTCTAAAATGGTTTAATTCAGTCATGATTTAATCAAAGGCCGCTAGCTGGCAAAAACGCCCCTAGCCCAGTGGGCGGAACATTTACATTGCTTTATGAAATGTCATAATTTTAGCACATTGTGTATAAGATATCCGGAATGATAATTAAATGTTAAAATCATGAATACAGGTACTGTTTGTTAGCTGGAAGGATTCAAAATCCCATGAAAAAAACATTCCATGAAAGAGGCATATTTCAATTCAATATTCTAAAATGGTTTAATTCAGTCATGATTTAATCAAAGGCCGCTAACTGGCACAAACGCCCCTAGCCCCAGTGAGCGGAACATTTACATTGCTTTATGAAATGTCATAATTTTAGCACATTTGCTGCTACATGTCCTTATATAATTTCTCCTATTTACAGCTATGATTTCTCGCCGCATGACCTACTCCTGATTCTGTCCTAGCTTTTCCCTGAACAAATTATATTTTCTCCATCTGTTTTCGGCTTTTTAAAGTCACGAATTTCCATTTTTACCACTTTATTTTGTTTTCTTGGAGATTTAATGTTAATACAGCGCAGTGGTTTGCGTGACACTGATCAGGGAGCCAAACTGCGGTTAGTAGAATCTCAAGATGTTTAAGATCGATAAAATACACAAAATAATTGTTCTGTACCCTTTGACATTTGCAATTTAAAAGGGAAATTCGTTACGCTAAGGTTGTCATGTACGGATTGACGTTTACATTCATTACGAAAACACGCCCATGCAATATACAGAGATGTTTTCTGCTGTAAAAACTGAAAATTTCATCAGAAAAGTTTTGATCAATATTTTTCTTATGTTTGCTCAGAACATACATGTACATTGCGGACAAACGTAAATGAGTACCCACAATCTATGTTTTGGAGCAAAAATAAGAGAAAAATAAACCCATGTATACCCCAGTTTTACTATATAAAAGTGGGATTTAAAGGGGGTATATATTTCATGAACATGTTTTCCTGGTGAAATAAGTAGATGACCTTAGTCTGTTAGTACAAAAACAGTATAAAAGATAAGTCGACAGCAGATGCATTGACTTTAAAATGGCGCTCATAAATGGAATACTTGATGTTTTATCCTCAGTAGACAGTACAAAAGTTTTGATACTAATTGTTACGTTACTGGCGTTTACGTTCTATTTTTTGACGCGACGGGATGGACGGATACCGCCTGGACCCCCGCTTCTGCCGATCATAGGAAACATTATGTCTGTAGCGGGGAAAGATTCTGTGGACAAATTTATGCTTTTAGGAAAGAAATATGGGGACGTGTATCACGCCTACCAAACGTTCCGGTGCTCAACCGTTGGTTGAGACAGAAAATCGATAGGAGTAGTTTCCGGGTGAGCATCGAAGTAGCCAGAAAGGTAAACAATTGTTGCATGCTCTTTATTGTTTGATTAATAACTTTTCTTCCAGGACGAAAATAAAAAATCTGGGAATTGTGTACAGTGTCTTACATATTCATACATCTGTGGTGTAAACATGGGGTCGAGGAATTATCGCGTTTTGACTGAATCCATTTCAGCGTGATGAAGGTGTACTACAAACCGACAGGATTGTGTAGAAAACGGGTGTGTTTTAGGCTGTATTTACACTTTTGTGTCGTGTTTCAGGGTAATTTATATACCGCTGATCAAGACACAGTCATACAAATGTCACTTAAATTTGCAAGTCCATTCAGCCGAAGCAATGGGCACAATATCTTAGAAAACAACTCTGAGAATTTTGGTTGAGCATCGGATAATTAAAAATGATAGGGAAATTGAGTTGTGTCATTTGACCATTGTTTACATTCATCGCTCAAAAATATGTTTCAGGAATGCCACATGAGTGCACACAGAGTACGTATTCCCACATTTGCCACTCTAAACTCTGATTTTTCCTAAATATCCAAAAATAGAAGCTGCAGAGTAACAAATACATGTAAAACGGTGTATTTTGTGAACGACAGCCCACAGGCTGGTTCGCATAACTTAAACGGTACTAAAAATCCTAAAAAAATCCCTTTTTCCCGAAACAAAATGTCAGTTTTTTATTTTTTGTGTGGTTGCGCACCGGAGTATTCGGTTGAGCATCAGAAGATCTGAGCATATTTGCCTGTCTTTATGTGATTTTGGGATGTGAAAACATGCAATAATGGCCTATATGCGTTACTGTATACATTGTTGGTGAGATTTTAAATGACTTGAGAAGTTGACATATTGCTGTGTATCACTTATATTGGTATATTGGTGGTAGCAACTTGAATATAAGCGATGGATTGAAACATGGTTGCATTTTGCATCAAAATATTATACAAAACGACACAAAGGACAAAATGCACAATTTCGTATATGTTACAAAGGCGTATCGCTCCACGCATACAGTTGTGGTCACGCATCGGAGTATCCGGTTGAGCATTTGACCATCTCTTTCTGTATTTCGCAAACACACACATTTGCACTAGAATCAACATAATTGATCAGCCTGAGTCGTGTAGTGTCATTGGGTGAGCTTTATCCTGACATGGCTACGCTTAGTGACTGAGAAAAGTAGATAAAATGATCTCTGTTATTGTAACTTTTCTCTGACTTCTAATGAAAGCTAACTAGTCAAAAGTTCTAACCGGCCACCAAGGTTTTTTATCGATTTTCTTCGAGCCCAAGAGAACTGTATAAATCTTTTTTGCTTCAGTGAATACTCCAATATGTCCCTAAAGATTATCACAAAACAACTAAGCATAATTCAGAAACGTGCACCAAGGAGAACTTGCCAAACACAAGTACCTTCAATTTCAAAAATTACAAGAATTTGCATTAGGTACTGGGGTAATGTTTCACATTTTGTTCAAAAGCGACGAAAACAATGCCCAGGAAAGCATTTTTTTTTCATGAATATGTTCCATATGAGTTTATCTTTAGAAACAAAAAGGTTTAAGCGTGAAACGTGGCGTTTCAAAAAGTCGCTCCTCACAAAATAATGAAATTTGCGAATTATAAAAAAGGGGGTATCGGTATTCACTAGAACACACTGCGTCCTGTTTGGAAAATTTTGTAAATGTTTTCACTGCTCTTAGTCGATGAAGTGTCTGTCTTTTTAAAGGTGTTAACAGAAATTTCAGATTATATTTTTGTTTTGAAGAAAAAACATAAAATGTAAGTGGCCGGTTAGAACTTTTGGCCAGTATATATATAGACCAGTCTGTATTCACTGTGGTTTCTGTCTAATATGATATCCATTTAAAAAAAAACTTAATCTATATTTTCAGATTCCAGCATGTCTGAATGCCAAGCATAGACGTCAGCCCAACACCAGTGTGACACTTGTCACAAGATATTTTCTAAAGAACGCTACTCGCACAAATTTTGTTATGCTGTCGTAGGTTGATGTTATATGTGAATGATTTGTTACAGTAATTACAATGAAGTTTGGGCAAATAATGTTCTTTACGCTTGTGGCTGTCAAGCTGCTCTTTTGTACCATATTGAGTTTGGCAATCATTACACGTGTAAGTTTTTATTTCTCTATGCACAAGGTCCTCGTGCCTCTTTAGACTGGATTTACAAATCTGTTTGTTACAGAACTGGCATGTTGCCCTTTGATCCTCTACGTGGACCAATCTGCAATGCCGCCGCAAGTAGCGTTCTTTAGAAAATGTCTTGTGACAAGTGTCACACTGGTGTTGGGCTGACGTCGATGCTTGGCATTCAGAAATGCTGGAATCTGAAAATATAGATTAAGTTTTTTTGTTTTGTTTTTTTTTTAAATGGGTATCATATTAGACAGAAACCACAGTGAATACAGACTGGTCTATATATATACTGGCCAAAAATTCTAACCGGCCACTTACATTTTATGGTTTTTCTTCAAAACAAAAAATAATCTGAAATTTCTGTTAACACATTTAAAAAGACAGACACTTCATCGACTAAGAGCAGTGAAAACATTTACAAAATTTTCCAAACAGGACGCAGTGTGTTCTAGTGAATACCGATACCCCCTTTTTTATAATTTGCAAATTTCATTATTTTGTGAGGAGCGACTTTTTGAAACGCCACGTTTCACGCCTAAACCTTTTTGTTTCTAAAGATAAACTCATATGGAACATATTCATGAAAAAATGCTTTCCTGGGCGTTATTTTCGTCGCCTTTGAACAAAATGTGAAACATTACCCCAGTACCTAATGCAAATTCTTGTAATTTTTGAAATTGAGGGTACTTGTGTTTGGCAAGTTCTCCTTGGTGCACGTTTCTGAATTATCCGTAGCTGTTTTGTGATAATCTTTAGGGACATATTGGAGTATTCACTGAAGCAAAATAGATTTATACAGTTCTCTTGGGCTCGAAGAAAATCGATAAAAACCTTGGTGGCCGGTTAGAACTTTTGACTAGTTAGCTTTCAAGAGAAGTCAGAGAAAAGTTACAATAACAGAGATCATTTTATCTACTTTTCTCAGTCACTAAGCGTAGCCATGTCAGGATAAAGCTCACCCAATGACACTACACGACTCAGGCTGATCAATTATGTTGATTCTAGTGCAAATGTGTGTGTTTGCGAAATACAGAAAGAGATGGTCAAATGCTCAACCGGATACTCCGATGCGTGACCACAACTGTATGTGTGGAGCGATACGCCTTTGTAACATACACGAAATTGTGCATTCTGTCCTTTGTGTCGTTTTGTATAATATTTTGATGCAAAATGCAACCATGTTTCAATCCATCGCTTATATTCAAGTTGCTACCACCAATATACCTTAAGTGATACACAGCAATATGTCAACTTCTCAAGTCATTTAAAATCTCACCAACAATGTATACAGTAGCGCATAAAGGCCATTATTGCATGTTTTCACATCCCAAAATCACATAAAGACAGGCAAATATGCTCGGATCTTCCGATGCTCAACCGAATACTCCGGTGCGCAACCACACAAAAAATAAAAAACTAACATTTTGTTTCGGGAAAAAAGGGATTTTTTTAGTATTTTTAGTACCGTTTAAGTTATGCGAACCAGCCTGTGGGCTGTCGTTCACAAAATATACCGTTTTACATGTATTTGTTACTCTACAGCTTCTATTTTTGGATATTTAGGAAAAATCAGAGTTTTGAGTGGCAAATGTGGGAATAAGTACTCTGTGTGCACTCATGTGGCATTCCTGAAACATATTTTTGAGCGATGAATGTAAACAATAGTCAAATGACACAACTCAATTTCCCTATCATTTTTAATTATCCGATGCTCAACCAAAATTCTCAGAGTTGTTTTCTAAGATATTATGCCCATTGCTTCGGCTGAATGGACTTGCAAATTTAAGTGACATTTGTATGACTGTGTCTTGATCAGCGGTATATAAATTACCCTGAAACACGACACAAAAGTGTAAATACAGCCTAAAACACACCCGTTTTCTACACAATCCTGTCGGTTTGTAGTACACCTTCATCACGCTGAAATGGATTCAGTCAAAACGCGATAATTCCTCGACCTCATGTTTACACCACAGATGTATGAATATGTAAGACACTGTACACAATTCCCAGATTTTTTATTTTCGTCCTGGAAGAAAAGTTATTAATCAAACAACAAAGAGCATGCAACAATTGTTTACCTTTCTGGCTACTTCGATGCTCAACCGGAAACTACTCCTATCGATTTTCTGTCTCAACCAACGGTTGAGCACCGGAACGTTTGGTAGGCGTGTGTATGGGCTATATATAGGACAAGAACTGACTGTAGTTTTGAATAGTTTTGATGCTGTAAGCGACGCGCTACTGAAGAAGGGGAGTTTGTTTACTCGACGTCCAGTCACGCCGTTCACGGCAGCAACGGATGGCTACACCGGCGTGTTGACGGCCAATGACGAACTTTGGAAAGAGGAAAGAAATTTCGCACAAATGGCGCTGCAGACATTGTGTTTCAAAAACAAGTCTATGTATATGGAAGAGCTTATCTTGCAAGAGGCCTGGAAACTTTTGGATAAACTCGAAACCATTAAAAGTCCCCTCAATCCAAAACAATATCTGTGTATCAGTTCGGCTAATGTTCTCAGTTCCATAATTTGGAGTAAATCGTTTGACCTTGATGACCCGGAATTTTCTATGTTTCTTGAAGAAATGAGTGAAAGTGAACTTTCGTACATCAAAAAGCTGGTCGTGGTGAATTGTTTCCCATTCTTGTTAAAGCTGCCATTTGATGTCTTAAATCTCAAGATGATATATCGCGGACCACTGAAATGGCATTCATATCTGGATAAAAGGATTGCAAACAATGCCAGTCTGAGAGACACATCTGAAGATTTTGTCAATCTTTACTTGGATGCAATAGATGAAGCCAATGCTAATCTTCGCGGCCAAACTTTTACAACTTTTCAAATGAAAAATACAGCATTTGATCTTTTGATCGGTGGTAGTGAAACAACAGCAACCACATTGAACTGGTTGCTGCTCTATATTCTGAACGATCCGAAACTACAGGCGAGACTACACACAGAAATCGATGACGTCATTGAAAAAGGACGACCGCCATCTTTAACGGATCGCACACGCATGCCTTACATGGAAGCTACGATTCTTGAAGCTTTACGAATCGCCCCGCCTGCGCCCCTGGGATTCCCACATACAGTTCCGCATGACGTCACATTTAGGGGCTACCTCATTCGCGAAAATACGACTGTCGTCACGAACATTTATTCGGTACATCGAGATCCGGACCTTTGGGATGACCCTGCCGAATTTCGACCAGAACGATTTTTGTCTGAAGATAAGACCTTTCTTGAAATACCGAAGTTCTTCATCCCTTTTTCTGTGGGTCCGAGGTCTTGCTTGGGAGAGACGCTAGCAAAACAGCAGCTGTTTCTGTTCATGACGTCACTTCTACAAAGATTCCAATTGTTGCCAGCCGATAAACAGACTAGTTTGGAGACCAAAACCGGTATATTCGGCTCGACATTCAATCCTGTGCCATACGAGATTCGCTTTCGCAGGAGATATTGATAAAATTTTGTTCTTGACGCTACATGTTTTATCTAATTTTGATTTATCTCGAGAATTCGTTTATAGATTGAATTTCAGGAGTAACAATGTATGTATGTATAAAAAAAACTTGGATTTTTTTCAATGTGCAGGGCAGGGCTTAGTTAAGCCCAGCCTTGGATGATTTCATTGTTGAGAAAGGGTCCCAGAGCTGACAATGTATAATTGAAGTAAAGGTGACTATGCTTGTTGTCTTTGTGCTATACCTGTGTTTCACCTGAATGATTTCAAAATAGGTGAAGTGTATGGTAGACACACAAAAACATAAACATTTTGTTTTTAAAATATAACCATACAGCTACACTCAAATATTTCTATCAAGTTAGCCAATGCCTATTTTTGTCAACAACTCTTTGCTTTACTGATGGTACATGACCGCAGTAGAAGGTCAATAAAGTACCATTCGAAAAAATAAAGCGATTCGGAGAACCAGCTGATTTTCCTTATTTTTCCTAATAGGTCAGCTCGGGCAAATTAGCAGCAAATTTGCTGCATCAAAAACGGTCAAGTTAGCAGCAATTTTTCTGCAGCAAAATCGGTCATGTTGCATGTAGCAGCAATTGTGCTACAGCAAAAGCAGTCAAGTTAACGGCAATTTTGCTTGCAGCTTTAGAATTAAATTTGCTGCAGCAAAATACAGTCAAGCTAGCGGCAATTTTGCTGCAGCGAAATTGGTCAAGTAAGCAGCTATTTTGCTACAACGAAAAACAGTCAAGTAACCATCAATTTCGCTTGCAGCAAACATTTTTGTGGCAGAATGTTTTGGCTTTAATCTAGGTGATAACGCATAAGAAAATGACATTTTTTGCCACAATCACATCTTTTCGACGTCACCTACGAAAAAAGTTCAATGTAAGTGGAAATGTTTGTCACCATTTTTTTTTTAATTATTTTATTCTTCTTATTATTATTTTTTTTTCTCTTTCGTCTGGCTTTGATCGCTATGTAGAAAATGATGATGAATGCTGCAACACAACTTTTCTAGACCTCATATTACCAACTTTATGGAAAATGTTGCTGATTTTTTACAGTTTCCTCTGGCTGTGAGTGCTATAGAAAACGAATACGTATGCTGCAAACAAGACTTTTCTATCCCACCCATAAAGTTCCCTGCCAACAGTAAAAGTGTCCATAGACTGGGTAACAGGTGGGGTAAAAAACGTCTGTTTGTGATGACATTCATCATCTTATAGCGCTCATAGACAGACTTAAACGAAAATGAGAGACCGAATTGTGCCATAGCTCACCTTAGTGATTTGCTCATCGGTGTAAGCTTCAAGATAGACGATGATACTCTGGAGCCTTGTCTGTATGAACAATAGACAATAGGTGGCAAAAAGTTTCGCTGCAGCTAACTTGACCGTTTTTTTTTTTTTTTTTTTTTTTTTTTTTGTTTTTTTTTTTTGTTTTTTTTTGTTTTTTTTTTTTTTTTGTTTTTTTTTTTTTTTTGCTGCTGCTGCAACAGATTCGCTGCTAACTTTAATGAGCTGTCAGTATCACTTTACAGATCCGTACTGTAGTTATTGCACCTTTTTCTGCCGCCTTCATTAGTAAATTAGTAATTTAAAGTAAGCCTGCATCATTTGATATTTGATGATTGTATCAGAATTAAAGTTTTAAACTTGAAACGAAAAACAGAGAGTCATACAACAAGAATGTTTACCAGGCATTTACTGGGGGAATTTTCAATATGGTCATACATAAATACAGTCATGTAGTACAGAATATTTTGTCTATGACAGTATGTGTTTACCCATCATTTTCAGTGCATGAGGTTTAATTTTGACACTGATTGGTTCAACAATAACAAGTGGGTCAAAGTAACAGTCCAAATGAGAACTACCTATTTTTAAATGTAATGGTCAACTTTGTCATTGTCAATCAAAAATTGACAGGCTCCGCCCTGCACATTGAAAAAAATCAGACTTATACTGAGAAATTATTATTTTCCCTATTTGTGCTATCTAACAGTGTAAAAATCAAAAGGGTGACGGCTTCATGCTGCTGCTGCTGCTGCTGCTGCTGCTGCTGCTGATGATGATGATGATGATGATAATGATGATGATGATGATGATGATGATGATGATGATTACACACGTGTAAACTTATTATTTTGTCCCGTGCGAACGCAAAGTAAAATTTACTCATGAGTATTTTTATTTCAAGTCAATATTCTGCTTTTAGATAACAAATTTTCACATTTTTTGTTCATTATTGATTATATGACAGTTGCTGAAACTGTGGACATTGTTACTAAATAAGAGTTTATTGCCATTCATCACATTTTAGATCATATATAGTGCAAACAGCCACACTATTTCTCCCTCATTATTGGAAAGATTCTTTGGGCATTTTAACAGTTATTCCTTGTGAAAAGATGATAAAAGGGAACTGCTACGGTAATGCCTTCTCCTCTGCTGCCAAAGTCTACAAGAACACATTGAAGCAGCCTCTTCTTGTTTCGCAAATACAGAAAACTTAAATGAACAGGTTTTAATCCAGAAATGATAGATTTACATACAAAAATACTCCTGGTGATAAAACCCAATTTATATGATTTGCACACCAGAGTATATTTACACACCGGAGTATATTTACACGCGTGCATTTTTTGCGCATGCGAATTGGACTTAAGTCTATCCAATTTGATTGTATTTTCTTGGTTCAGTTACTGATAAGCCATTTTAACTACATATATTTATTGATCAAGTGTTTGTAAATTTGAATTTTACGATCCCGATCGACAAGCTCTTATCTCCACTTAAAGTTTGGTTGATGTTGTTTTCTATCATACAAGCCCAACAAAATCGCATGTGCGCCACTATCGCCCATTGCGGCCACAATTGCGACTTCATTGTGATAGATTTCGATCATGTATCACAACATTGCCAGAAACCAGTGTAGCTTACTTCTTATGGGGAAAATACATTGAACGTGTAATTGTTGTAAGATTATCTTGTCTTTGTAACGATATCTATGGATTTTGTTGGGACAAATACTTTCGTTTAATGCACAAGCATGCCGTGATATCAAAGGTCCCCTCAAAAGACCATAAATCGCGTGAATATTTTAATGAAGTTCAGATAGCCGCATAAAACTCACATTTGTAACAGGGGTGTGTTTCCGGAGTTTTAACTGGACAGAAGCTAAAAGGACAAGAACTGGATAATGTGAATAAGTTAGATTTAACATAAAAGTAAGTAATAGAAACTATATGAGCAGCGACGCGAGGAAATCGGTCTTCGGGGCTTCCGACCAGGTCTGACACAAACCGGACTGTACAGTCACAGAAAAGGGCTAGAAGCTTGAAATTCCGGATTTAAGAAGAATAGAAATTGTACTGTTCGTGTAGCGAAAACAAAGGCGCTGATCAGCTTCGCAGTTACTGCGAAGCTGATCTGCGCCTTTGTTTTCGCCTATGCAGGTTGTTTGTTTTCCCATATTTGTGGCGGTTCATATAGTGTCGATATCGTCAATAAGAGGATGTGTACATAACAAGAACAGGGTATACATGTATCTGCAACTGAATACATGCATCATGGTTTGAAAGCTGATCAACGATGTCCTTTTAAAAAGGGGCTTTTGTATGGTCAAGTGTTTTCTGATTTTATGATTGAGGTCCATGAGTATTCACACGACTTTCGAAATCTTTCACAGTCATGATTCACGTAGATACATTTATCAGTGCATGTATAAAATATATATTATGGTAATACATATATTTTCTATTCACAATCAGATTGAAATTCTCCACGAGTCAATATCAAGCAACAGATGGTTTGTATTCTGTGAACTTATTGATGTTTATTTTTGTATTTTAGCACGATTGTCTTTACCATTTGGATACATTATTTTTTGTGTTTCCTTAAGGATAAACATGTACATCAGGAAAACATGTCCGTGTAATGTATACCCCATTGAGTCCCACTTTTACATAGTAAAACTGGGGTATGCAGGGGTATACCTATTTTACTTATTTTGGCTCCAAAACATAGATTGTTGGTACTCACGATCTATGTTTTGAGCAAAAATAAGAAAACTCCCTTCATTATACCCCTTTGAGCCCCACCTTTACATAGTAAAACTAGGGTATGCAGGGGTATACCTATTTTTTTCTTATTTTTGCTCCAATACATAGTTTGTGGGTACTCGTTAGAACCGCCTCGGTTCTAACGTGTACCCACGATCTATGTTTTGAGCAAAAATAAAAAAAAATATCTTTCATTTTTAACAACTTAAAGAATATCTGTATATTGTATGGGCGTGTTTTCATAATGACAAAACTACCAGTATCCCAGTACGTACCTGTCAAAAGAAATGAGGATTTTATCTCGAAGAAATCGTCTTGCACGAGTAATTCAAACTTCACCCACTGCAATATGTCTATCAGCCATACTCAAGTCACTTCCCGCCGGGGGCCAGTTTCATCAAAAAAGTTCCTAGGACAAATCTTTAAAGTGTCCTAGGACATTTTCTGAGCCATGTGTAAGTCAGTTTCATCAACACGTCTTTAAAATGTCGTACGGCCTTAATCTGCGTTTCATCAAAAGTGTCCTACTTTAACTATGCTCTTCTGTTGGGCCCCATAAATATCATGTGCTTGATCACGTGCAATCTTATTTTAGCTGTGTAATAGCCATAAAAGATTTAGCTTTTTCAAAAGTTTTAATCACTCGTCTAAATTGCGAAGATTAAGAACTGGTATAAAGAAGAATATTTTGTAAATTTTAAACAACCATAAAATTGTCAAATAAGTCCGACACACACCGGACATGTTGACAAAGTGCAAAATTCATCAAACGTCACGTCGGAGACACGTTAAATACGAGTAACAGCCGCGTAATGGTAACGTACGCTTGGTGCTCGTGGTGGAAAAAAGAGGGTATATTTTTGAATAAATGAACAAAATTTGTTTTGGACAAAGGAGTATTTGGGACTGTACGTATGCGTGTCTGACAAAAAGCATTTTTTGCATTTTTAAATCTAGTAGGGTTTGAAACGTGGTTGCTATCTTATAAGCGTCGACTGGATATGCAGTCAACGTAACAGTTTTCTTTTTGTGAAATTTTAGCGTTGTTCAACAGCCGTTGAAATATATTCAGATTACAAAATATCGATATAAAAATGTTTAATATCGACAATCCTTCAAACTTATGAGGATCCATTGCACTTTTATATAAATATGAATAGAGGGTTTCCAATTCAGGGTTGGGTTAATTCTGTCCTTCTGTTTGTTCGTCCATTCATCTGTGTGTGTTTCCGACGTCGTTGCCACCTCTCAAAGATAAACTGAGCATGTACATAATTAACGTCTCTTTAAAAGCAACAGCGACAGGTAGTAGACCTAATTTTGAGGGGTTCGTGGAAGATTGGTCATCCTCTCTAAACAAATACGTTTCCTAGATTACATTCTGCATGTAGGACACGGGTAGGTCAGCATCTTCCTCCAATACCAATTGAAAGGCAGCAGCCATTTCTAACACACGAATCTTTCGGATGAGTCTTTAAACCGAGCTCACGTCTCCATATGACCGTAGCTTTTGAGTGGGACGAAAAACACCAAATCAACCAATTTCTAGTATATGTACAAAATTTAGGACAAAAATTATCAGATAGGACGCCGAAATAGTTGTCCTACGTTTAAGACAAAATCTGAGAACTTCCTAAATTTCACGAGTTTGATGAAACACGACTTTTGTCTTTAAAACGTCCTGGGTCATTTTCAAGGACAAAATCTTGTCTTAAACACTTTGATGAAACTGGCCCCTGGTTTGATTCAGTCGGTATCCATGCTCGTGCTCATCAAAGTTGAGATAGAGAGAGTTCAAGAGGAACGAGGGAGGGAGACTTGGGCCAGTTTCATCAAAAAAGTTCCTAGGACAAATCTTAAAAGTGTCCTAGGACATTTTCTGGGACATGTCTAGGTCGGTTTCATCAACACGTCCTTAAAATGTCCTACGGCCTTAATTCTGCGTTTCATCAAAAGTGTCCTACTTTAACTATGCTCTTCTGTTGGGCCCCATAAATATCATGTGCTTGATCACGTGCGATCTTATTTTAGCTGTGTAATACCCATAAAAGTTTTAGCTTTTTCAAAAGTTTTAATCACTCGTCTAAACTGCGAAGAAAAAGAACTGGTATAAAGAAGAATATTTTGTAAATTTTAAACAACCATAAAATTGTCAAATAATGTTCTGTTTATAGCAGTCACACATTAGCGTAAACGAAGACAATCGCACACCGGACATGTTGACAAAGTGCAAAATTCATCAAACGTGACGTTGGAGACACGTTAGAAACGCGTTACAGCCGCGTCATTTAGAAATAATTTTACTTTACGGTGAATTATCGTGATTAACGCGGGATGTTGGAGGGCAGATTGCGATGTATTAATTCACGACGGCGCAGCCGGAGTTAATTAAATATCGCATCTGCCCGACAACATCACGCGTTAATCAAAGATAATTCACCGTAAAGTAAAATTATTTCGATTCTAACACCACTAATAAATAAATGCTTACATTTCAAAAGGTTTTCCACTGGACTCATTCTCGATGGACATGAATGTTTATGTGCGACGTCACAAAAACGCCACCTTACGCGCGTTATTTTGTTACAGTGAATTATTGTTTATTTGCAAACGGTGACGTTTCCATTAGGTTCAATGGAAAAGACGATAACGATAATGTCGCTTGGTGCTCGTTGTTGTACATCGTTATATATACGTCGGTGCGCGTTCCGAGCGCGTTTGGGCTCAAGACTGGGCTCCGATAAGTTCAACTTAAGTTATCGATGCGCTGAATGCAGGCACATCAATGTACGAAACATGGGCATTCCAATTTTACGATACATTGGTTTGGGCGCTTGCCGAACGCTTTGAACAGTAATGTGCCCCAAGCGGGTACGAGACGTGCGATAAATATTTGATACGCCCTTGTGGCGTTTGTTTAATGTGTCTGGGGCGTAATCCAAACGTACTCCACATTTGCCAGCGTGCCTGAATTGCATGCG
The DNA here is from genome assembly GCA_964017185.1 of Rugalucina vietnamica. Lineage (NCBI taxonomy): Eukaryota > Metazoa > Mollusca > Bivalvia > Lucinida > Lucinidae > Rugalucina > Rugalucina vietnamica. The sequence continues at coordinate 59,130,849 of OZ024874.1, read as the reverse complement.
ACTGTGTGATTAATTGAAGATTAAGAAGCAAATTGATTGTAATACGTCCCGAATCTTTAGCGCAAGTCTTACTTACTAATGTATGATTGCTCTTCATGTCACATACTCTGCCTATCTGATGTGCGTGCGTGCGTGCGTGCGTGCGTGCGTGCGTGCGTGCGTGCGTGCGTGTGTGTGTGTGTGTGTGTGTGTGTGTGTGTGTGTGTGTGTGTGTGTGTGTGTGTGTGTGTGTGTTTGTGTGTGTTCATTACGAAAACACGCTCATAATTTTTTCTATGTGACGTACTCTGCGATCTTTTGGAGGTACGATGTCAACGTCACAAAAGATGATTGAATGTGACGTCATGGAAAAGCACCAACATTAATTGGATTTTTGTTCATTCAAAGAAACCTTTCTATCAAGAGCTTTAATAATCAAATTCTATAATGTAATATATATTGGTTGCATGAGGACAATATCAAGACCCTTTAACTCAGTGTAACAAACGTTTTTTTTTTTTTTTTTTTTTTTTTTTTTTTTTTTTTTTTCAATGCTTTTTATCACTTTAGGGGTAAACACAAGAAGCAAACTGAGGACGTTCCCGGGAGGACGTTGCATAATTTGTCAATTTCGCGTAAAATTATCTGAAGTGCTGTTCATTTAAGCTTTTCAATATCCGTTTAAAAAATGTAAAATTGTTAAAATCGGAATTTCCGACTTTTAACTTCACAAGACCAAAAATGTCAGATATTGTCACATATATACTCATCAAAAGAAGTTTTGCACCAGTTAATATTTTTCTCATTTTAAAATAATGTCTAGTATAGACATTTTTCAAATAAACTTTTAAAACTGAATACCATCTTAAAGGGCTGGACTTTCTGAATGACAAATCAATATTTCTTCTAAAAACGATTAAATAAAAATGTGCAAAAATGCATGTTTTTGAAAACACCAAAATTTGGGATGCAGCAAAAAGCCCATATCTTTATTTCTGGGCTTCCAACCACGAATTCGTTTCACATCCTCATTCGGGATACTGAAAGCAACCATTTAAAGCAAAAAACTCAAAATTGAATTTTTTTGACAAAAACACTATTTTTGACCAAAAATAACGATTTTTGAGATTTTGTTTAAATTCTCCGATAAAGCTTAGTAACTCATCTCTCCAATAAAATGGGTTGTTTTTCTTTCAAACACAGCATGCAGCACCCATTAATGTTTAACTGAAAGTACTGGTTTTCAACTCATCCAAATTCAGAATTTTTAAAAAGCTGCATGTCAAAAAAGTCCTCATACAACATCTTTGACATGAGATTGCCTTTAACAGAAAGAAAACAGGCGGCAACTTTTGGTGTCAAAACATCTCATAATAATCAAAAATTGAAATGAATTTCGATTTTACTCATTTTTACCAATATTTATCATTTTTTTTCTCAAAAATTGCAATTTTGTCAAAAAATGAATTTTTACTAAAATTTTGAGATTTTTTAAATTGCTTTTAGGCTTAATCATTAGCTTTGGAGCTCTTGTGTGTAAATTTGGAAACAAAAATGTGTTCTTGATGCTGTGGCATTTTTTGTGGATTTTTTTCGATTTTCCAATTTTCAGCATTTACAGAAAATTGGAATTTTCAATTTTTCCTCAAATCGTTTCCGCAACAACTTTTGGTCTTATCACACACATTATCAAACTTTTTCAGACTGTGCAAATTCAAAAAGCTAACTTTAAAATTTGTTAGTTAAAATGTCACTTAAAAATATGAAAAAATCTAAATGGTGCAAAACTTCTTTTGATGAGTATATAATATTAACAAACTGTTAATAACGTACATAAAATTGCAAACAGCAGAATATTTAACACCAAACTATAAAACAAACACAACGACAACACGCCAACGGTCGGTGATATAAAATAACACCAGCTTTTGATGTTTAACTTAATTTACTTGTCGTGCTCAAAATCGATCAGCCAAATCGTCTATATTATACACACTGAAAGTTGCATTATTCCCATAATAATGTTGAAACATGTATCACAGTGGCGAAGGTTCGGGGATGGGTGCCCGAGTAGGGCTCTAATGAACCATTCTTTTTGACCAAATTATTTCGTTTTCATAAAAAATGACAAAACTTAGGCAAAAATACGTATGAAAAAGATCCCTCTTTGTAAGTTTTAACCGCCAATCTTGAAATTCTTGACGCCAACGTAATTGAAATTAACTGGTGGGGTGAAACGTGGAAAAAATGAGGATATTTGATATTTACAGACTTTGTTTCTTATAGCATTGATTTTGATAGGTTGTCTTGGTGACTTAAAAGGGTACATTTTCGAATAAATAAACATTCAAGAAAATTCTTAAATTTGTTTTGGGACAAAGCAGTATTTGGGACTGTACGTATGCGTGTCTGACAAAAAGCAATGTTTGCATTTTAATTCTAGTAGGGTTTGAAACGTGCTTGCTATCTTAACGTTTAAGTTGTCTAAGCGTCGACTAGATGTGTTCTCGATATTTCTGACACAGTCAACTTAATAGAATTCTTTTTTGTGAAATTTTAGCGGTGTTCAACAAGCCGTTGAAATTCAGATTTCAAAATATCGATATAAAAATGTTTAAGGACGATCCTTCAAACTTATGAGGACCCATTGTACTTTTATATAATATGAATAGAGGGTTTCCAATTCAGGGTTGGGTTAATTCTGTCCCTCTGTTTGTTCGTCCATTCATCTGTGTGTGTTTTCCGACGTCGTTGCCGCCTCTCAAAGATAAATAGAATCCATCATGGGTGTCCAGTGGAGATAGGAAAATCCCAACCCGAGGGTCCACCCGTTCCAGTGGGAAACGAGGCTCGCCGAGTTTCCCACTGGAACGGTGGACCCGAGGGTTGGGATTTTCCCTTTCTCCACTGAACACACATGATCGATTCTTTTTCTTACATACTCCGATTTTATCCTTTTACCGGTAACGTAACCTGGTACCGTGCTTTAACCCTTGTGACGTTGTGCATATTACGGATGTGACGTCAAATGTAAATAAATCGCTGTCAAAGTCAATAGAGATGTAACGTTAGTTTTTATTTGTTTTTATTTTAAAACGAGCGTGATTCAACAATACTCGCTGTGAAAAACATCACTTTTGTCTAGTTTTGGTGAACGCCATTGCTGCAAGCAGTAGAAACGATCGAATTATATCGCGTGCTTTTCTTATCTTGCATGAGCAACCAAACCAGCAGTGTAAGATCGATTTATCTACCACCACTAAAATGCCGGAATTTTTCTATCTTTATGATAGAGGTATGTAAGAAAAACTGAGCATGTACATAATCACCGGCCTCTAATTAACGTCTCTTTAAAAGCAGCGGCGGCGGATAGTAGACCTAACATTACATAATGTTATGATTTTTGAGGGCTTCGTGGAAGATTGGTCATGACAAACGAGCGTCTCTCTCTAAACAAATACGTTACCTATATTACATTCTGCATGTAGGACACGGGTAGGTCAGCATCTTCTTCAGCCTCCCAATATCAATTGAAAGGCAGCAGCCATTTCTAGCACACCAGTCTTTCGGATGAGTCTTTAAACCGAGCTCACGTCTCCATATGACATTAGCTCTTGAGTGGGATGAAAAACACCAAATCAACCAATTTCTAGTACATGTACAAAATTTAGGACAAAAATTGTCAGATAGGACGCCGAAATAGTTGTCCTACGTTTAAGACAAAATCTGAGAACTTCCTAAATTTCTTGAGTTTGATGAAACACGATTTTTGTCTTTAAAACGTCCTGGGACATTTTCAAGGACAAAATCTTGTCTTAAACACTTTGATGAAACTGGCCCCAGATTCAAATAAGTCATATCAACTTTTCTAAATACCGTTTATATGTACTGTATGTAATTTAATTACACAAATTGCCCTGCTAATGTTCAGTTATCGTTTAAAGTTTGCAAAAATCATGTAATTATACGTGTACCAATGATCCTTTATTATTTTAACAGAATTTATTACTTATTTACAAACTAGGAAGAGATATGAAAAAGCTGATGATATATCTAGCTCTTGATACGAGATCTATAAATTATACGAGGGCAGATTATTATAAATTTCACTTTACCGTGTGTGTGTATAAATATTAGCACAAGACAGGAGGATGTCATGAAACACGACGCACTACCAGTCAACTTAGATGCCATCTCTTCACACTGAACAGTAGACATTACGAAAACATGCCCATGCAATATACAGAGATTTTTAAGTTGTAAAAAAGGAACATTTTCAGAAGAAAATTTGATATTTTTCTTATTTTTGCCTCAAAACATAGATTGTGGGTACACGTTAGAACCGCCTCGGCGAGGCGGTTCTAACGAGTACCCACAATCTATGTTTTGGAGCAACCTCGCCGAGGCGGTTCTAACGAGTACCCACAATCTATGTTTTGGAGCAAAAATAAGAATACTAGGTATACCCCTCCATACCCCAGTTTTCTTATATAAAAGTGGGGTATAAGGGGGTAAATATTACACGGACATGTTTTCGTGATGGACGCACTACCAATCAACTCAGATGCCATCTCTTCACACTGAACAGTATAAAAAACGCGAAAATTTTCATAATTGCAACAAATCGAAACTTATGACTATTTGCTACACCTTTCAAAATGTGCATGTTTTAGTGCCGTCCAACGGACAACTTTGTTATTAGATCTACTGTTATATGCATTTCGTTTGGTCCTTTGAGATCATTAAATTTATAGCTTTTCTGAGACTGCAAAATCATAAAACTACTCAAGGCATCACCAAATCAAATCGTGGTTTTGAGATAGACCACTCGACGAAAGCAATGACAACCCAAACTGGGAACAATAAAGAAAATGAACGGTGAGGAAACATGATGATAATTTTTGTAGTTAACTAGAAAACATCAGTACTTTCTATTTAACAGGAAAAATGATTTTTTTTCTGATTGTAAAACGTTTTGTAGGACCTCCTGACCTTGAGATTATAAATCGTTTTTCATGCTCAACTCTGGTGAGATCCTGCTCATAAATGAGCCACCTCTTTGGGAAACCAACAATGTGGTTTCCGAACAGGTCTGACACAAACCCAGCTGTACCTTCACAGAAGCAGGCTAGAAGCATGAAATTTCGGAGTTAAGTAGAGGAGGAATAGTACTATCCGTGTAGCGAAAACAATGGCGCTGATCAGCTTCGCGATTACCGCGAAGCTGATCTGCGCCTTTGTTTTCGCCTAACCAGATTGTTGGTTTTCCCATGAGGCGGCTCAAATGTAAATGCCAATAGTTATAAACTTAAACATCCAATTACTTTGTAGGAAGTAAAATTACATGCTCAGCTGAGTTGAGAATAAAACAAAACAAAAATTATGAAAAGTTTTATAACATCGGGGACTGAGCTTCTGGGTTTACTCCGAAATATGAAAAAGAAAATGAATGAGCCCCAATAGCCCAATATCATTAGAGCCGCATCGTGAGAAAACCGGATTTTTGCCTAGGCGAAAACAAAGGCGCAGATCAGCTTCGCGGTAACCGCGAAGCTGATCAGCGCCTTTGTTTTCGCTACACGGATAGTACAATTTCTCTTCTTCTTAAATCCGAAATTTCAAGCTTCTAGCCTGCTTCTGTGACTGTACAGCTCGGTTTGTGTCAGACCTGGTCGAAACTCCCGAAGACCGGTTTTCTCGCGTCGCGGCTCATTAATAGTGCACCTTCTCTGTACTTCACTACAAATACAATACAAATACTGACCGATCAGGCTTATCTGTGGATTTGAAATACGACTCGAAACGTAATTGCTTGTAAATTAAATTAAATGAGCCTGTGCGTGAGAAAACCAGCAATTTGGGATCTGACCAGGTCCAACACAAACCAGGCTGTACAGTCATGTGGAAAAAGTCTCCTCAGCGCGTCTTATCGTATTATCAGCTTAGGGGATTAGTGGTACAGGTAAATCATCTTCGGTTCTTTCCGGTGATTTACGATTTACTTGGCGCCTCTGTCCGTAAAATTACCTGTGTAACTTTAGCCCGAGGGCAACCATAAAACTTGATCATATATTGTCTTAAAAATTTATGAACTCAAAACTTCGACTATGAAATAATATGAAAAAAATAGAAATACAAAATGTGTGGCTTTGATGACGGTAAAAAAAAACAACACGATTTCGAATGAAAGAAAACTCGTGTTTTTCCCATTCAAATGCACATTGTGGGTACCCGTGACAATCGCATCGTCGCGATTGGTCCAGTTTGTACTGTAAGCATTCAGTTGTATTATTTTTATTTAATTATTTATTCATGTATTTATTTATTTATTTATTTATTTATTTATTTATTTATTTATTTATTTATTGCTTCCTCAAAATAAATGCTATGAGTATATGATATATGTTACATATTAAATGTAAGCATTACGAAAACACGCCCATGCAATATATAGATTTTTCCCAAATTGTAAAAGTAGAAATTATTTGATATTTTTCTTATTATTGCTCAAAACATATATTGTGGGCACATATTAGAACCACCTCGCAGCCTGATGACTAGCTTAATCTTTATTTCCAATTTTCAAGTATTTATGTATGCGTAGACCGGTTTGCTTTTGAATCCGTCAAACCTCGCTTGGACAAGTTTTTCAAGTGCACAGACTGATCGACTCCTTGCATTTTCGCAATATTTATATAACAAGTACACCTTCCATTAAAAATGAGCCGCGTCATGCGAAAACCGGAATTTAACTATGCAAAAACAAAGGCTCAGGTCAGCTGTGTAGCAGTTGCCTAGCTGATCAGCGCCATTGTTTTCGCTACACGGGTAATACAATTCCTTATCTTCCTCAATCCGAATTTTCAAGCTTCTTGCCAAATGGTGTAGTACACAAGCCGGTTTGTGTCAGACCTGATCGGAAACCCCTAGTACCGGTTTTCTCACACCGCGGCTCAAATGTGAAATGGTATAGTTTTATAATCCGAGACTGCATGTCATAAAATCAGGCACGCTTTAAATCATACCCCTAGGTCATAGATAAACTAAAACAACATTGATGCGCCACTGATCGTGATCAAAATCGTGTCGCATTTTTTGTGTAATATTGAATTATAGTACTTTTTTTTTTTTTTTTTTTTTTTTTTTTTTTGTTTAAAAAAAAAAAGCCGGTTAGTGTCAGACCTGGTCGGAAAACCCCTAATACCGGTTTTCTCACGCCGCGGCTAAAATGTGAAATGGTTAAGGTTTTATAATCCGAGACTGCATGTCATAAAATCAGTCACGCTTTAAATCATACCCTTAGGTCATAGATTAACTAAAACAACATTGATGCGCCACTGAACTGTTCAAAATCGTATCGTCAATATCTGCATTTTTGTGTAATATTAATTATAGATCTAGTACTAATCTTTTGATAAAAAACAACAACAACAAAAAACATTTAATGAATTTTTAAAAAGTAAAAAAACAATAATAATGAATTGATGTATCTTGCGACTTGTGACTGAGAATGAATGAATGAATATGCGATTCCAGAAAACTCAACGGGATGATCTAGACCGTGGCTGAGAGCAGAAATAAAATAAGAAAATAAGAACGAATCAGCGTAAAAAGTAGCAGCACAGTAAAAACAAATCTTAATTTCATTGAAAACAGTGTACAGTTTCAGTGTTTTTCTGCAGCTTTAACGAGAGAGAGAGAGAGAGAGAGAGAGAGAGAGAGAGAGAGAGAGATTTGAATGAAGATAATTAAGAATTTTTATGTCGGTTTTTGCTTTGTTCAAACTGGGACACGGAGACGCTATCGTTTGGTCATCAGATTGAGTAAAAAGAGTTACTTAGGTGTGAAATGCAAACTTTAATTGGACCAATTGCAATTACGACAATAATGTTGATGTGCATTCTTACAATGCACAATGCGTTTGTTGTTCAGAGGTGTCACATTCTGTGAGGATATGTAATGTTTATAAAATTATACTCAAAAGTTAATCGCGATCATTGTGTAGCATCTTTCATAAATTTTAAATCGATTATCATTCGAGGTGAGAAAAAAAGACTTTTTATTTTTTTTCTTTTGTGTAAATAAGTAATCTCCATGTTAAAGAAAATAAATAAATAAACAAATAAATAAATAAATAACAAGGAAAAGAAGTATTACACCTTTATGCGAAATAGCAGACGCTTATGCACAGGTATTTATTTCGTAATTCTCCGCCCGGTTTACGGGATTTGCCGATAAAACTATTGATTTACGGAAATTAGAAAAAAAAAAAACAAAAAAAAAAAAACAACTCAAAGTAGCTATAAAACACACGCAATTTGTCCACGCCAAATGTCGCTTGATTTTGAAGTTAAGCATGTCTTTAGAAAGATCATTTTCTTCTGATGAATAATCCGAAAGAACAAATTTAGAAAAAAGGTTTTGGAAACGATATATTTGGCATTTAACCAAAGCCCCTTTGGTAGATTTTACACTTTTTGTATATCAGATATAAGAAATGATGCGACCAAACAGGACCTTTTTAAATTTTGATTTTGTCCATTCAAAAAATCAAGATAATTGAACGAAACAATATCCATTAAATCAGGAATACATTAAATTACAATATTCCGAAAGAACAAATTTGATATCTGCCGTAATTAAGTTTTAATTAAACATTGAAAGTCAATGTCCTATTCATTTATGTACATTATTTATCGGCAATAAACTGAATTACAGGTAAGGTATCGGCACAATATTTCTCCGTATGCACAGAAGATGGTTAGAGGCTGGAAATTTTGGATTTAGAAAGAAGAGGAAGTGTACTATGCGTGTAGCGAAAACAAAGGCGCTGATCAGCTTCGCAGTTCTGCGAAGCTGATCTGCGCCTTTGTTTTCGCCTAAGCAGATTGTTGTTTTTCACATGCAGCGGCTCAAATGATAACAGAATACTAGTTAGAAAATGAAAACAAAGACATGCATTGTCACAGATTTCTTTGACTCCAAAGGGCGGGTAAAGTGTTACAAAAAGTAAATCAGACTGTCGGATTTATTTCAACCAGAGGTAATGGTACATTGCATTTTGGTGGTTGTTTTATGTATCTATCATGCCTCATGTTGCCAAGTATGTGGACTGAGTGAAATAAAGATTTGTAATTGTATTTGGTTGATGTTAACTGGAAAAAATCTACATTGCACAAGTTGCTTGTAAGTGAATACTACGTATTTCTTTTTCTTTCTTTTCCTTCTTCACTTGCCTGTGCCTGTGTTTTGCTGTTTGTCATGTCTGATAATGAGATTTAGGTGATAAGCATTCATTATGCACCCTTTCTGTATATCTGTATATTCAGTTATATTAGTTGTATCATGGTCTAGAGTCTCTTTGATGTTGCTTGTGCAATATGTGAGTAAACCATGGCTATGAGAAAATCCAGCCTTTCTTAGTAAGTAGGCGGAGCTAAAATTTCTTATGGCTTGTACTGAGTCTGTTATCTAGGTCGTGCTCTTACTACCTGATACACTGCACAGGGAAGTTAGAGCACCGATATGTCAGAATTGATTTGTTTGCCAGACACCTGTTGCCCATGAGTGGAAAAATTAAAGAATTTTTCAAGCATGTATTTTATTTACAGCAATAGATATCCAATATGAATGATAGAAATAAAAAAAAAAGAAATATTTAAGATATGAAAATTCAGCACAACTAGTCCCAAAGCATACACAGCTTTAATGAAGCTAAAATTGGTTTATCAGAAATTGAAGGTGCATCCAGAGAAATATATCCTCATGCTTGTCCTCAAATGGGTTTATCTCCAAATATTTATTTTCCAATGAATCAGCAATTTGGCTTAAAATCAATTTGTTGTCATTTTCATCATCTAGCACATCCATTTTTTTTTGTAAATGAACAACTAAAGTTTTCAAATTATGTCACGTGACATACCAGAATTTCAAATTCAAAAGTTGCTGTGTTTTAGGTCAAACAATAAATCAGCTTATCAGCAAGATAAGCAGAAAAGAAAAAAAAACATTATACCTGTCATTCTTGGTAATTAACTGACAATCTAAAACCATGAAGTCATGTGAAAATTGAATGCTTGAATCTGGTTGGACCATGATACAAAACATTTAGAAAATTGTTCTACTCGTAATTGATATAAACTACTCGGGGGCTCCGCCCCCTCGTAGTTTATATCAATTACTCGTAGAAACAATTCTCTAAATATAACTTGTAATAGTGAAGAGCTTTAAAAACGAAAAAAAAAATAAAAATAACACACACACGCGCGCTCGGCGCGAAAATTAGTAATTTTTGCACTTATGACATTTTTAGTCTTCCTTGACAGGTGAAAGCGGTCGGTAACTGTACTCTACTTTTATTTCTACATGAGACCACACTGTATTAGCGGCAACGTGGAACGTGTGATTTTATACAAAACTGCGTTCCCGACTGCCAAAAAAGGCGTTTTAGGTTGCCAAAAAGCATGTGTTGGCAATCGAGAACGTTCAATTTACGTTCTACGTCGTCATTTTGGCAATCCGAAACGCCTTTTTATAGCAATCTAGAACTCTTTTTGTTTATCAAAATGGTTGTTCGCAATTGCCGCTAAGACGGTGTTACCGACATTTTTAAAGGCACTGACGACCCGGAGCAATAAAAGAACATTTTTCACTTTTTGCCATGTGGTGTCTTTTTGAATTAATGAAGAAAATATTTTACCATTTCACCTGGGGCTTGTAGTAACGCATGTAAAACACTTTAGATTTAGCTTTGTCGCTTTACTGATTTTTCTAAGGGTCTTCGAAAATTAATCATCCGGCACAATTGTAGTTTTACAAACTTGATGACGTATATGTGACGTCACGTGACATCGTATTTGCCATCGGTCAACTAGTCGGCACCTCAGCGGTCCTTCCAAGGCTATTGGGACTGTGAAAGGTTGACACCAGTCTGACTTTTTACGTCAAGGCGCTAATGTCTCATTGCCTATAGAAAATCGACGACACGGCGCTAAATTACGTCGAAAATACGTGACCACGACCATTTAACTCATTTAAGCCTGGCGTCCTTTTTATGGGACATAGGCAAACAGAATAGCCCCAGATGTGACGCCGCAGAACGCGGCGTCCCATCTGGGGCTATTCTGTTTACTTAGAACATTTTCATCGAAAAATTGAATAAAATTTAAAAACCACTCCTGATGTCCCTAAAAATGAAAGTGGACTCACCAAAATGATAATGACGGGAGAATCCATTCGTCAAATATGGGTTAAACAAGCTATCATCAGTTCCAGACAGTCAGTTTGTGCTTTTAATGAGAAAGCGATGCTCTGTATGACAAGTGGCAAACTGTAGTCATGCTCAATATTACTTTGCAATTTTGGATTTTAGGGGTATTGTAATATATAACTCCAAACGAAACTTACTAACTTACTTATTACTTACTAATACATGTATCAAAGGCTGCTATCACATTACTTATTATTTTGATATGAAATTCACAACATAGTTTGCATACATATCAATGTTTATGTGTGTCGAATTTCATTGAAATCGAACTACTACATACTACAAATGAGCCGCCCCATGGGAAAACCAACAATCTGCATAGGCGAAAACAAAGGCGCAGACCAGCTTCGCGGTAACCTTTGTTTTCGCTACTCGGATACTTACAATTCCTCCTCTACTTAACTCCAAAATTTCAAGCTTCTAGCTCTTTTCTATGACTGTACAGCCTGATTTGTGTCAGACCTGTTCGGAAACCACATTGTTGGTTTTCCCACGAGGCGGCTCAAATATTTAAAGCATTTGAACTTCAACTTTTGCGTTTCTAAAGCTTTTCAGTGTATCACTGCACTATAACTGAGCCGTCTCGTGGGAAAACCAACAATGTGGTTTCCGACCAGGTCCGACACAAACCGACCTGTACAGTCACAGAAAAGAGCTAGAAGCTTGAAATTTCGGATTTAAGTAGAAGAGGAACTGTACTATCCGAGTAGCGAAAACAAAGGCGCTGATCAGCTTCGCAGTTACTGCGAAGCTGATCTGCGCCTTTGTTTTCGCCTAGGCAGATTGTTGGTTTTCCCATGAGGCGGCTCAACTCTACGTGTAGGTTGGACTTTGCTTCTGACAGTACCTACACGTAGTTGGCAATTGCATCTACTAAATATTTTATACACCTCCAATCGAAACCTATGGACTGAGGACGAAAGCAGTAGTTTATCAAATTCATACGGAAGAGCATTAGTGCCAAGTGGATTCGATTTAAGTTTCCTTTTTGCAAGTTGTTCATCTTGTAATAACAGAACAACAATCTGTTTTTACAGATTGGAAACTTGAAATTTCAGATTGACAACTTGTAAAAACAAATTCAGAACTTGTTAAAACAGATTGACAACTTGAAATAACAAATTAACAATCTGTTTTTACAGATTGGAAATTTGAAATTTCAAATTGACAACTTGTAAAAACAAATTCACATCTTGTTAAAACAGATTGACATCTCTTCCATAAATTCATTACCCTAAAACATACTGTTGCGCGTCGGCTGTGCGGTGTCAACCTTGATCAGCCGATCGCCTCTAGGGGAGATATGTTCGAGTGCAACTCGATCACTCAGTAAAAAAAAATGATGAACCAACAAAGGCACGGACTCCAACCAAAGCGACTTTTGTATGATAATGAGTGATTACGTTATGAATGAAATGGCATGCAATGAAAAGAAATGGTTTCTCAGGTTGCCATTTAATGAATAAAATTGTTTTGGCAAACTACAGTGAATGCATGGTGAAAATATTAAAGTTTAACAGTAATAATTAAATATAACATGGATATATTGAAATGGCAGCATGGACGGATGGATGGACAATGATTTAATGATAAAATGGCACAAAATGGTCAGCAAACACGTTTATTGTAAGTTATGTCAGCGTCAGTGATTATAAAAGAAAACTGGCTTTTATGAAAGCAGTTACTTGTATTTAGCATAAAATGAAATTATGAATTGTTCCAGAAATTACTAAAAAAATGTTAAAATTGTCAATAAACTTTACAAATGATTCTCTGTGTTATTATCTGTTGATTCCTTATCTTATCGTAATCACAAACTGAATAAAAGTCGTTAAATAGAGCGAAAAATGAAATAATTTTGACAGAAACCTAAAACGCGTCTGCTCTCTAAGCGATCAGTATTTGGAGTCCTCGTAGGAACCTACAGCGTTTTCTTATATACTCGGGTGATCCTACACCCTACGACCCTACACCCTACAGATGAAAGTGGTGTAGGTTCGACCTCCTACAGCGAAAACCGACGTAGGAAACGTAGGGTCACATGACCCTACAACGTCGCGCGGTGTATGATGCTGTAGGATGCCGTATGAAACAACAACACGACGGCCATATTGATAGAAAGCGTAAAGAATTTCACCAACCGGTCGCGAAAAAATGCAAAAATCTCGCAAAACATGTATGAAACAATCAATGAGAGCATCACGAAACGAAAGTAGAATAATTTATCTTTCGAATTCTTACAATGGAAATGCCAAGATGAATTGGGTAAGTATTAAACTTTGATGTAATAAGTAGATTTTTCGTTTTGAAATTCAAAAGAAGCCGCCGACACAACTTTGACAGACGGGTTTACACATTATCGATATTGTACTCACACACGCAATCAATACACACTCTGGATGTAAACATGCTATAGATGAAAAATGGAATGTTTTATGGATAAAATTTGTGTAAAAAGGCGATTGAAACCAGAACAAATGGTGAAACAGTTTCGTAAAAATGTCTGGTCATATAAGGTTTCGAGGCAAATCAAATTGTTGAAATTACGATGAAAAATTGGAAAACAACAAAGCACATGCGATTCGTGACAGACACAGGGTTGCACCCATAACAATACATCCTGTAAACATACCAGACTGAGTTCAGATTTTTAAAAAAATGTATTCATTAACGTATTTATTCAAACCCTTTGGTATTATAATTAATGTCAATACACACTGTTTTTTTTTTTTTTTTTTTTTTCTTTTCATTTCTTTATATTTATTGGTGACTTTTGACATCCTTAGTAGTGTTCGTGTGTTGCCGAAACACATTTTAGCAGTCTATTTGATTACAAGAGAAAACAATAGACAGCGTCGCATCAGTCAACGAGCCGCATCGTGGGAAAACCAACAATGTGGTTTCCGAACAGGTCTGACACAAACCAACCTGTACCTTCACAGAAGCAGGCTAGAAGCTTGAAATTTTGGAGTTAAGTAGAGGAGGAATTGTACTATCCAAGTAGCGAAAACAAAGGCGCTGATCAGCTTCGCGGAAGCTGATCTGCGCCTTTGTTTTCGCCTATGCAGATTGTTTGTTTTCCCACTTGGTGGCTCAAACAATGAAATAGAATGACAGTACATGTAAGGACAGAATATCAAATGAACATAAATCCACAAGTTGATCTAACTAAAATATTTATATCCCACTCATAAAACTTGTTTCGAGAAATTTACGAGCATTTTGATACATGCAAATTTTATACATTTATAACTCAATGGGCTACCAGTCATGCACAATGACTAACAGTTTATATTACAGGGTTAGAAAATTTCCAGATGTGGGGCGAGAGGTCTTGGACGGTTTTTCACTCGTCAGTCCTTACTCCAACTTGACTTGTCCTTAATTTAAGCTTGCAAAAGTTTCTTATATCACTTTCTTTGACTTGATTTAGTCGTCTATTTTCGATATCAAAGACTTATTACTCTTTCCATATATGTGAATGACGATATAATATAAATTGATCAATACGTTCCGGTATATAGAACAAAGTTAGACCAGGTATTACCGGATCTGATTTACGTCTGTCTGAGAAATGTATTTCCGATTTATATTTTCACAATATCTATTACACTTTCCTCTAAGCACTTAATAAGTTCAGCCAAAAAACAAAAAACAAAAAAAAAAAAACACTCATTATCCCAAAAAAGCTACTCCTCCCGTCGGGCGAGCGTATGGTAATTTCCACTCGAGCAGCCTGAGTTTGCAAACGTTATTTCCATCCATTCCGACGACGGACGATACAACATTTCGATGCAAACGATCAAGTTAACATAAATGAATAAATATGGACAAAATCTAACGGGTCACTGACTACAAGGCTTGAGTAGCCGAAACCGCGGTATAACCCACCTCCTTTCTCATTAATATGTTCATTGCTCTTAAAGGGTCTCAGTTATATTTTATATGCCCATGTTACATGTAACTTAAATACGCTTATGCAAAATCAGGCAGCGCCCCCCGTGGCCGAGCGGTTAAGAACTGTTTCTCAATCTCTCGATCATCTCACCGCTGCACATGTCTGATGTGGGTTCGGGCCCCGCTCTGGCCACATGTGAGACGAGCCAAGTTCTGCTTGCGGGTCTCATATGAGCCTACTGATTGGCCCGACTCATATGAGCTGAAATCATCTTGAAAGGGACGTAAAACTGAATGTAAAAACAAATTAGTTTTTAATTTCTTCTTTTCCAGATGTCTTGGTCAGTGAATGGTGTATTGACAAGTGTTGTTTTCATAGTTTCCCTCACGAATGTCGGTAAGAATAGCGTGGCTAAAAGTTTTAAAATATGTTTTATTTCTTCTGACAAATCAACCTGTTGTCCGTACTAGGCATTAACATGAGGAATACCGGTTTTAAGGAGAAGAGGAATTGTACTTTACGCGAAGCGAAAACAAAGGCGCTGATCAGATTCGCAGTTACTGCGAAGCTGATCTGCGCCTTTGTTTTCGCATAGGCAAAATCCGGTGCCTCTTATGGTGTATACATTTCGCAGCTTATTAGGTTTGCTAGAGTCTGCAATCATGTTACAGACTTCAACGCTCGAAATAAATGTTTAACGGCAAAACTTCTCCAACAGGGCTATCGGTATCATAAACTTCGAAAAACCTTTTCTAAATTTTATCGTAGACACTATGAATTGATTTCCAAATATAATGTTGGGTTAAAGACGATTTTAAGCGAGGGCCTTTCGGAACCTGAATTTTATGGTGACTTGGTTTACAAATTTAAGAAAAAGGAATTAATGATTTTTCTTTTCAGTTCAGAAAAAATCATAACACGTTACAGACGTATAGGTTATAACTTGAATGTTATGCGACAGTCCGCATGCTTAGTTTTTAACCCAATCATGGTTGATAACTATGCTGCCTTCTTTAATTGCACGCCGGTGGGTCGGGCGTCAGACTCTATGATGGCCCCGACATAAAGCTATTCATTTTAGTTGATTTGGGCCGGAGCTTCTTGTCTGTTGCTTGGCCCACCGGGGTCCAACTGGTGTTTTTCTTTTGCTCCGGAGTTAGTAGGTTATTCGGCGCCCAGGGATCTCCATCGTCGGGCAGCTTACTCAATCTGTGAGACCTTGTTTTTGATTCATCAGGATGTTTATCATGATTTATTTGTTTGTTCTTGATGATTCATTGACTATTTAGAGATTCACCACGAGGACCGAATAACTATCTAAATGTTATGAACCACTGCAGAAGGTGAGGGTGAGGTTAGATACCTGTAAAACCGGTTTAAGCCCGCCAGTAACTTTGTGTTACTGATCGTTCCAAATCGATGCTTCTGTGGTGGTTCTTTTTGTTTTATGTCTTGGTGTTTAAAATATTTTGTGATTTTGGCGCCTTATGTATGTTTTCATATTTTTAGTTAAGGTAACTGAGTGGCCACCTATTGGCAAAATAGCTGCTCATTCGGTTTACGATATGTTTCATGGTATAAGTACCTGATTGTTAGTTTGGTTTTTTCCAACCTCGGTTTTTGGAGTGGGAATCTTTTTCTGATTGCGCCTTTTCCTGATCTTTGCCTACTTGTACCTTTTCACGACACGGCTCAAATGATATCGCGGTGACCTCTACCATTATTTCCTCAAAGTCTCAACTTTGGTTTTCTGTGTTAAATAACATGCATCTCATCCTCTCAGATAAGAAAAGCTGCCATAAATTGAAAACTATATCATGGTCACATTTTTCAACGCACAAAGCTGCAACCCTCAAAAACTATCAAACATAAGAAAAAATAAATAAACACATAGAAAGAAGTTATTCGTTTGCATAGTTAGGTATTCCTTAACTTTTTTTTTTCATGTGTGTATGTTCGAATGGTTACTAAAGCGAAAGTAATATTCTTCCCTTTTTCAGATTCAACTTCATTTTGTTCTGGAGGTAATATAGATATTTATATCAACGACACAGTTATGAAAGGTACGATACTGGTGAGATCTTCCAAGAAATATAAATTATTGCCGGTTTGGCATAATCCTCACGCTATGCTATGCTAATGATTATGAAGATTCAGAAATTTTGTTGTGCTTTGTACATCTCCTTGATGGAAATAATCCAGCATTACGAAAACTTGTCCATGCAATATACAGAGATTTTTTTCAGCATCAAAAATTGAAAATTTCATTGGAAAAAAATGATATTTTTCTTATTTTTGCTCAAAACATAGATTGTGGGTACACGTTAGGACCGCCTCGCCGAGGCGGTTCTAACGAGTACCCACAATCTATGTTTTGGAGCAAAAATAAGAAAAATAGGTATACCCCTGTAAACCCCAGTTTTACTATATAAAAGTGGGGTTTAAGGGGGTATATATTGCACGGATATGTTTTCCTGATGAGCACGTACAGTGAATAAGTCTATTTCGATCATCAATAATCAATGGCCGACTGAGTTGTGCGTAAAAGTGATAGTTTCAGAAACATATGCTCTAATTGTGCCTCTCAACACCATGCTAACCTGTCCATGAAAAGCATACCCGCTTATACCCCATTTTAATATGGAATAAATGGGGTATACAGGGGTATACATTTTTTTTTCTTATTTTCGATTTTAAACATACAATGTAAATTGTGGGTAATCGTTAGAACCGCCTCGCCGAATATTTTAAAATTTTAAATTTTAAAATATCAAAAATTTTCTAATGAAATAGTCAATTTTTTCTTCTGAAAAGAAATCTCTGTATATAACAAGGGCAAGTTTTTGTAATGGTTTATTTGATTTGTTACAGGTTCTGTTATTCACAATTTGACTGGCACTGGTACCGCATCACTGGTATGCTCAGAACTTTACATAGACAACGACACCAACAGTGTTATTCTAAATGTCACTTTAAGGAACCCCTGCGTAAGTTATGACAGTGTATTATACGGATTCGGAAAAAAATTCGCCGTACATCATGAGAAAAAAAAATATATGCATTTCACCCTGAGAAATGTAAAATCATCACTGTTTGAATGACATAATTGCTAGAATGATGAAAGTTTATTATATTTTATATGTATACACAATATCTGTCCCCTAAATGGTTTACGTCGACGTCGTCGAGTGTTGGCATTGTCTTCGAAAATATACTAACAGTGTGCGTTTGAACTGATAAATTTCTTATGTTTATTTGGCATCAATATCTGCAACCGTGGATGTTTGATCAAAAACAAAATGAGATGAAAGCCATTCTTAGATTCTTGTTTTATGTCGATCTTAATATTAAGGAAACGCATGCATTAATTTACTGAGCCCAGATTTAGTTCATGTTCATCCACGTTGTGAAAAAATGTTTTCCAACGAGTTTTTGCTTTCTTAATCTGCATATCGAGGCCAAAGAAATGACCTCTAAATTAATATTTAGACAATCGCATATAGCGATCTTTCGCATATAGCGATCTTAAGCAATCTTACTTGCGCAGTGGGACTGGCACTTAACTTGCGCATTTGATACTGGCAAATCTTAATTTTCTTTCAGTATCCGAGCAGTACTTTACAATGTGAACTAACTTGTGGAGGAGTAAGTATCAAATATTCAGTGCTAACGTAAAACCCCAACACATCAGGAAAACATGTCCATGAAACATATACCCCAATGAACCCCACTTTTATACTGAAAAAACTGGAATTTGCCAGGGTATACCTATTTTTCGTATATTTGCTCCAAAACATAGATTGTGGGTACACGTTAGAACCGCCTCGCCGAGGCGGTTCTAACGTGTACCCACAATCTATGTTTTGAGCATAAATAAGAAAAAAAATCTAATAAAATTTTCATTTTTCACAGCTGAAAAAATCTCTCTGTATATTGCATGGACATGTTTTCGTAATGAAATGCTGCGATTTTCACAGCCGTACAGGTAACAATATTAAGATAAAACTCTCTAATATTTAAATGATTTGATTGAATATGTGCAATGTACGCATTAACTATCTTGCTGCATTCTTGTCTTCTCAAACACATACTTTAACATGAGTACTCTCCCATTATACCTGTAACTTACTGTCTCCCAGCAGAACCTAATATAGTAACATACATATCCCTAAGAATCAACTTAAGCCCCGTTCTTACTGTCCCGGTTCTACCCGGTTTGCCCCGGTGAAGGCATGCCGGTAAATACCGGCATAAACCGGGGATCATTTAAAATGGTTTTGTTCTCACATTCCCGGTGTTACCCCGGTGTAGCTACGGTTTTAGAAACGAAGGACCCCGGTGGAGCCACGGTTCTTCCCGGGATTCATCCCGGTTAGCCCAGGTTCTACTACGGTAAGGCCCGGTGTTGCCCCGGTTGTCCACGGTGCTGTCCCGGTGACTGCCGGTCGCGTTACGGTATGCGCCGGTGGCGTCACGGTTCTACCCCGGTTCGTCCCGGTTTACCCCGATTTGTAGGGTTTGTAGGACAGTCAATTACCTCATCAGCCAATGCTGCTACGGTGGCTTCATACACATGAAAACAAAATTGCATACGGTGCATGCTTGTATGTTGGTACTTTGGTAACAGAGGTAACACTTAAATAGAATGGCAAGTTTAGAAAATGAATAAATAATACCGCAGGAGGATAACACGTGATGTAAAATCAATACAACAGAAGGTTTAACTTTCCAGTCAACATTTTTTCGTTCATGTCGGAACGGAGCCACCGCTTCCAATGTTAAAATCAGCACTCTGGGAGAAATAATCTGTCTTGCCCAAAGACACAAGACGGTGCCACCAGTGGGGATCGAACCCGGGACCTCTCGATTCAGAGTTTATAAGCCAATATCAATGTGTATTGAACCCTTTTCATTAACGTCATGCAGACGTTGCGCTTTTTCGGCAGTGTGACATTTTCGCTAGGTTCACGAAATAATTTGCCGAAAAGCACAATTTAAATTCTGTTAAAATTCCGTTAAAATTCTTCACGTGCATTTTATGCCATTGGTAGATTTATGAACTTTATATAGATAGTTCCTGCATGACAGATATCTAGTTTTCTGCCACACAAAATGGCCGATTTTGTTTGCATACATGGGGTTAACTGTATTTCTGAATACAGTAAGGTTAAGTTTGAACGAAATTATGTGCAGCTATTCTATTGTCAACCTCTTAATTGTTTGAGAACAACTCACTTGATCAGATAATCATAACTGTACATAACTGGTTTGCCCTGGAAATTCAGCCATTTTGTGTGTCAAATATGCATGTTGTGACATCATGCAGGAACTATGTATAGTTACCATTCTCAAATGAATTTCTGAAGGTTATCGGGCTACAGTTAACCATCAAAGTTTGCAAATTTTACATTTACGCGTGTTTTGCGCGTTGTGACATCGTTGCTAGATTAATGAAAGATAGTATACTTATTCAAACCTCAACAAAAAGTACATGTTTTGACAGTATTGTCTATGAACTAAGTATTGAACCGTATAAACAGATAGTGTCATTTGCATGTTACTGTTGTTCAGATGGATTTGAATAACAGATAAAATACAATATCTAAATCTTACGTCTTGGCCATATACGTTGAAAGTTAATGCTGATATAAATTGATGAAAATGCCTTTATTTTCGGCGTTTCTACAATACCATAAAGAACCACAATGCGTCATATTGACAATGTACGCCAACACTTGAGCGCAACGTCTGTAGCAGATCATGAAACATCCTTGGAATAGTTCGAAGGAAGTTTCGGAAGGAAGCCTCATCTTCAAGCCTCAATTCCTCTAGCAGTCTTGGTCGATCAGTGGTTGAGCTCTTGCCATAGTCACGGCACATGTCATTTGCTGACTAGTCAACTGGAGTTGGTACTGCAGAAGTTGTAGTCTATGCCAATTGGTGTTTATTAGATAAGTGATTCTAATTCGTGTAAAACATGAACACAACTTATAAAATCTGTGTATTTTAACTAATTGCATGTAATTTCATCTAAACCGTAACGGTAACGGGGTGAACTCACACACCGTATTGAACCGGGACTCGACCGGGCCAAACCGTAGTAGCACCGCCACTATCCGGGGCGAACCGTGGCGAACCGTGGCGACACCGTGTCAAACCGTAGCTCCACCGGCATAAACCGTAGCGATACCGGCCCAACACCTGGGCGAACCGGGGTAAAATAAACGCCCCGGTTTAACCCGGTTTATCACGGTGTCGCCCCGGTTCGCCCCGGTGGAGATACGGTTTGCCCCGGTGTCGCCCCGGTTTATCACGGTTTTCGACACTTGTCCCGGTTCGCCCCGGTTCTATTAAACATTTTAAAACGACCGGCGAGGCAAGCCGGTTTACCCCGGTTCGCCCCGGTTGTCCACGGTGCCGCTACGGTTCTACCACGGTTCGCCAAGGTTCGTCCCGGTTTACCCCGGTTTGTTAAACCGGGGTGAACCGGGGAGCTAAACCGGGACAGCGAGAACAGAGCTTTACATGTACATTCTTACCTAACACTTCTTTAGGTTTCATCAGAAATGGTACATTTATAGACAAACGCAAGCAGAAATAGATAAACCGAGATTTTTTTTAGACTTATTTGATTTTATAGCAGGCCCTTTATTGGTAATAAAGTTGTTGCCATTGTCATTCTTATTATTGGTTTACGAGAGCAGACATGTATTTTCGCGACTGTTGTTTTTGTTACAGATGGAAACAGCGAACGTTTTTCTCAGCATTACCAGAACTGACCAGTTCCCTCCCGTCTTTGAGCAACCACTATACAAAACCAGCGTGAAAGAGGTATATAGTCAGCTATCCATTCCATGAAAAAAAT
Organism: Rugalucina vietnamica; assembly: GCA_964017185.1. NCBI lineage: Eukaryota > Metazoa > Mollusca > Bivalvia > Lucinida > Lucinidae > Rugalucina > Rugalucina vietnamica. The sequence continues at coordinate 59,108,838 of OZ024874.1, read as the reverse complement.
CATCAAATGGCAAAATGGGGTAGAAGCTGGCATCCATGCTAAATATGTTCCTAGACAGATTCTATAACAGATAGGGGTGGATGCCAAGTCTGTAAATGACCCTGGGTCTTGGAATTAGGTCAAAGGTCAACTAGGTGCAAAATAGCAAAAAAATGCACAAAAACTCCATTCAGTGTAATTACCTGCCTATATTTTCCTTTAAAGTTTGCTGAAACTACCCAGTATACACTTATTATACATGTGACATTTACATTATAATTGAAAAGAGCACTAAGCATATGCCCTTGCAAGGTTAAAGGTCTTGTAAGTGCAAATTTCTAAAGAAAATGTAAGTAAAATCCGTGTTGAGTTTCATATAATATACAAGTTGTCAAATGATTTGAAAACATTAAAATATGCTCATTAATGGTTTAGAAGTATTGTATTTTGATATTTTATGTCATTATGTCATACAAGGCCAAGATTTAAAGGTCATTAAGTGCACAGGAAGGGCAAAATTTGTAAATTAGGGTTTTTTCAGCGATCAGTGTATCCATCGCCTCCTATTTAGTTTTGTTTGGTCTGGTTCATTGTATAACCTCCATGTCAACGTCTGAGACGAAATAGAGAAATTTCTGCAAAGGTAAGTGTGCAGCCTCCCTCCCCCCTATTAAAATCAATATCAATCTATCAGACATTTTTGTGAGGCTCCAAGTAGAATACTCTACTTCAGTACAGGAATTACACACAACCTAACAACATCAACAATGGAAAAGTTGTACAAACTAACAGTGGTACTGCATTGACGGACAGTTCTGCAAAGGGTTAACGCGTGAGAATTTGGGCTCTAGGCCATTTGGGCCATGGAAAAAAAAGAGAATTGCTGGTACATACAGGCAAAGCTTACCACTGCTGACTGATCATCTGATTACTGGTTAACCGCTCAGAAGGTTTGAACCTTTCTAGGAAAAGTGCATATAAAAAGGTACATCAATGTCAAAAGCAGATTTGTAGAATTTTAAAAAGAGACAATTAACTACCATGAAAACATATCGTAAGCCGAATATTGATACATCAGTGCATATAAGCCTTAAGTAGTCGTTTACTTTGGTGGTTATACACTTAAACTTCGTTATAACACACCTCACTACAATGCGGTTTTCAATATAACACTGCCATATCATGGCTCCCAAATTAATTTTTTAACTATGTCTATGTACAGTAACCTCATTATAACACAGTTTCACTTATAACACGGCTCTTATAACACGGTCTGATTCAATGGACCCCTGAGATAGCATTTTAATGAGGTTGTACTGTATTCAGCCAAGCACATTTTGGATATCATGATGTCTCTATGTAGGCGTAAAGGAGCAAAGAATCTGTAAAACAAAGAAAGTGCATAGAGCGCCAAGCCAGAGTAAATGGATCATCACCAATTTTTTCAACATTGACATGCTCATGTTGTGCTCGAGAGACGAACGACCATGTTGCACTTAAGTCCCATTAAAGGAGGAAACTTCCCAACATGACCATAGCTGCTGACCGGGGAGCAAAGCCACCAATCAAACAGATCAGTCCTGAAAACTTCCCACACGGAAGACTGAAAGACAAAAACAAAAATATGTTATATATGTGAAGACACCATGATAACAATGTCTGTCCACATCTACAGCCACTGGTTGCTGCTACAAGATGATATCGATAGAAAAACATCTCCATAATGAAGGAAATATTTCAAACTTTAAAGCTGTTGAGTACCAGACTGTGGAAACAATTGCTTGAAGTACTGATGGATACCAAATTTCAGGGGTACATCCGAGCATTGTTCCACACTACAGTCCTGATAATTTATTTTGTTTTGTTTTAGCTGTTTCTTTGTCAACCAATATGTGCAACAATGCTGATTTTTCCGTTTTGTTTTCAATTGAAAGGGAAGAAGAATGATGCAATATTTAGATCAACGGACTAGGCTTTTGACATTTACTCTTGTGTAACGCATGACGGCATCAACTTTTTGCATTTCGTAGGTATTCCAACTATTCTGATTCCGTTTATTGTCACAAAGAAACATTTTAGATTTTTAAGATTTCTTGTAAAGTTAGGAAAGATAAAAGTCCGAACTCAATTGTGACGGTGGCCCTATGGCCACAACCCACTTCTAACCTACCCATTTTTGTACACAGGTACCAGATGATGGAAATAATCCTACCTACAACCTCCCACACCAACCCTATTGTACCCCACCAATCTCTAAATGTACCCATACATAAAAGCGATTTAATAGCATTTTTTTCACTTAATATACATTTAGTGTCCAACATAAAATGTCCAAGCTGATCAGAATCAGAATAGTTTACTGGTGAAACGTCAAATTGACAATACCACACCAGGATGTTAGTTGGACAGGAGCGCATCAATGTCAAAAGCAGATTTGTAGAATTTTAAAAAAGAGATTCGTGGACAATTCTAAAATAGAAGCGGAATGTATTATACAGCTCGGTTTCAAAAATAACATTCCCCTGCAATGTCGCAAAATAAATTGACCTCTTCACCTTCATTGCATCGACCATTGTTTGATGACTGTCGAACTGGTTCGAATGAAATTTCTACATTTTGTGCATATGTTTAGGTGTGTTCAAATGGTATTAAATTTATATCGATCATGAGCAGTCCGATCGGACAGGAAGCTGTCATAGGCGGTTAGTATGGTGTACGTACTATAAATATTACCACTATATGACCTGCATGCTATGCAAATGACACCTATTCGAGACGTTTTAAACCTTGCACCACACTTGGAAAAATACAGAATCAGAAAGTAGAAGTTTAATGTACCCACTGCCTTGTATATAAGTACCTTGTAAATGCATGTTTTCAGCACGAACATTCTCTTCAAAGTTTATTTATTTATTCAAAGTTATCCAGTTTTATAAATTTGCATCTGAGAATAGCAGTAATTATCGAAATGATTATTTTTAGTCTAGTTTCTATGGAATATTACTGTGTCTCATGCAACGCTAACATGCATATGGCAATGTTAAAGTTATGTAATGACCTTCTTAAACCTAATATATTAAACAAAGATATTTGTTGGTATGTGAATGTATTTAATTAAAATATTGTGATTGGCCATCTTATCAAGCCGGTTTATATAAGAAATCATCCCAGAAAAACTCCAACGAAACAAATATCAGACGCAAGAGAACACAGTTAGATGTAAATATCTAAATGGACAGTAAGAGCAGTTTTGCTTCCTTAACACACGCCTGTAATGAAGGGAATAGCGTCTATTTAATAATTATTTTAAGTACTTAAAATGTAAAGCGAATGTAATGCAAGTTTTAAGGTATCTACAATAGATGTCCATGAATAGCATTCAGGCCAGAAAGTGGCAATATTCACAGTACGTTCATAATAGCAATCGCCCAAACTTGAAAACTTGACTTTAAATCTGTCAGAATTTGGCTATACACCACAGGCAGCTTCCTGTCCGATCGGACTGCTCATGATCAATGATATAAATTTAATACCATTTGAACACACATAAACATATGCACAAAATGTAGAAATTTCATTCGAACCAGTTCGACAGTCATCAAACAATGGTCGATGCAATGAAGGTGAAGAGGTCAATTTATTTTGCGACATTGCAGGGGTATGTTATTTTTGAAACCGAGCTGTATAAAAAAGTACAAGTAGGCAAAGATCAGGAAAATGCGCAATCAGAAAAAGACTCTCACTCCAAAACCCAAGGTGGGAAAAAACCAAACTAACAATCAGGTACTTATACCATGAAAACATTTCGTAAGCCGAATGAGCAGCTATTTTCCCAATAGGTGGCCACTCAGTTACCTTAACTTAACTAAAAATTTGCAAACATACATAAGGCGCCAACAGCACAAAAATATTTTAAACACCAAGACATAAAACAAAAAGAACCACCACAGAAGTATCGACTTGGAACGACCAGTAATACAAAGTTACTGGCGGGTTTAAATCGATTTTACACGGCCGTAACCTCACCCTCAGCTTCTGCAGTGGTTCATAACATTTAGTTAGTTCTTCGATCCTCGTGGTGAAACTCTAACTAGTAAATGAATCACCAAGAACAAACAAATAAATCATGATAAACATCCTGATGAATCAAAAACCAGGACTCACAGATTCAGTAAGCTGCCCGACGATGGAGATCCCTGGGCGCCAAATAACTTACTAACTCCGTAGCTAAAGAAAAACATCAGTTGGACCCCGGTGGGCCAAGCAACAGACAGGAAGCTCCGGCCCCAACCAACTAAAATGAATAGCTTTAAGTCGGGGCCATCATAGAGTCTGACGCCCGACCCACCGGCGTGCAATTAAAGAAGGCAGCATGGTTATCAACCGTGATTGGGTTAAAAACTAAGCATGCAGACTGTCGCATAACATTCAAAGGTAAAAGTAGGCAATGATCAGATAAAGGCGCAACCAGAAAGAGATTCCCACTCCAAAAACCGAGGTGGGGAAAATCTAAATTAACAATCAGGTACTTATGAAAACGAATGAGCAGCTATTTTGCCAATAGGTGGCCACTCAGTTGCGTAAATTTAACTAAAAATATGTAAACGTACATAGGGTGCATACAGCACGAATATCCAACGCCATGACAGTCATTTTAAGTAAAATCACACTTGTACTGCCTTGTCGTGTTGAAGAGTGTTGGTTCAGCAGGCAAGAGGACGTGGTTTGAGCCTCAGTCTGAGCAAAATATGATAAACCAGTAACATTGTTAAACACATTACACCATCCCAACCCACCCTTCCTTACCCTACTCTAACCTACTCCAAGGTTGTGTGGTAGCCTAGAAGTTGAGCGACAGGTCCAAGATTTAAAGCATATCTTCTCAATGTAGTGTCATTAAGCAAGACACTAAGCTCCTCATGTTCCTAGTTAATTATCATAAAATGTTGCCTCTATCACAACATGGCTGAAAAACATTGACTGGAACATCAAGCCATCACCAAACCAAACCGAACCTACAACATTTCCACACTACATGTATTACCGTTTTCCCTACATACTATACCCACTATCTAATCCCACTGTACCGACCTCTACTATAGTATCTACACATACGCAACAGTTTTGAAACGCCACACCATGTGACCTCCTTATCACATACCACCCATACCTTGCCCTGTCCTACCCTACCCGATCTCACCCTGTTCTACCATATGTCTGCCTGCATACTATATCCATACCTTTGAAATATTCAGGCGAAAAAACGTTGGAAACAGTTATATGAATTTCTAGCACCGTGTTTATAGACAATGCTTAAATGCAAATTGATATTGGTCAGTAAATAATGGATGTAAAATTCTTAAATCAAATTAAATTGATAAATTCTCCATTTTAAATGTAGACGGCCATCAACTGTTTACACAAATACACTAAATGTACCTGGTTTTCGATAGCCATCTAGGATTTTGGCAGCCATTTTGATTTATTTTCTCTTGTTGCATATTGGTTAAATATCTAGGCTTTATATATACCTACATTAAATGCCATCCTATAATACCTGTATATGTAAGAATTTCTATCAAAACCCCTTTAGGTCGTCCATCTTGAATTTTGGCAGCCATCTTGAATTTGGTGGCCATCTTGAATTGCTCAATGATTTTATATCAGGATACTCATATATAGTTATGTCTGTGGAAATATATTCTGTAGATGATATTACATTGTCATCTAGGCTTCATGCCGAAATGTATTAAAGAAATTCACTTTTTTGCAAATGTGTAATAACGTAAATTGTATATTATGTTTTTGCAAATGCCTGTCTTGAGACTAAACTATCTACTCAATGATGCCTCTTATGTGTTTGTTTTTATTAATGGAAAGCAATTCAACCCTGAAATGCGTTTGGGCCAAGATTTTTGAACATTCTAATAAAACATTGGCATATTTCACCGAAAAAGTCCTAAATTGCACTTACTGACCTTTTGACCTCCTGTACTTTGGTTCAGACAAACACGCTTGATCACCTGACATATTCAAACCCTCAGTGTACTTTCGAATTGTTAATAAACCAAATCTTAGCATTTAAACCACTTTCTTTGGCCTTGATTTTTCTTGTATTTTAAGCTGGGGTATGTTTTCTTAATTTTTGCACTCGTTGAACTTTGACTTAGTTTCTGACCTTAAAAAGCAAATCTAGACTTGGCATCCACCCGTATGACTTCAGGCATGCATCAATGAATATGTTTACAACATCAAATTGCTTCTACTCAATTTTGCCATTTAAAGTAAAAATAAGCCTCAAATGTATGAATGGATGGCTGCCTAATAGATTTGATCACATGTTTATCGCTTATCCTTGACATGTAACATTCTTTTTAAGAGAAGGCATTGTTTTGTCATCACGAAAAACACGCCTGCTGCAATAACTTTTTTATAGGGCCAGTCGTTCAAAAGTTTGTTAGCTTAACGTCATCCTAAGACCTCAACTCGTTAAGTACATAGCAATTACATAAGCAAACACACATTTTTTTATGTGAGAATCCTTTGCATAAAATGCAATGCAAAGGATTCGCACATTTTTTTTTCAACAAAAATAGCAGTGTATTTTTAATATTTAAATTTGAAATTTTACGAATCGCTAACTTACGATGTGTACAACTGGCCCCTGAGCGTTACGCAATACAAGAATCTAGCATTGTCATGGCTAAAAATACATATATAGCAACAAAGAGGTTTTGAATCCAATGTAGCTGATGACACTAGCGTAATGAGAATTTCATGCTATTTCTGTCTCAAAACGTTTTCTCGGAAAATTATATACACTCAGTCTGTGTAGTTAAGCCGTCATTTGCATCCCTCCACGGTACAAAATCTTGGCACACTTTTATTTCAGAATGCTGAGATCGGCAGGGAGGTGTTTCGTCTCAGTAATTCTACCAACGTCACAGATCAGGACTGTGGGGCAATGAACTTCAACTATCAATTAGAGCAGGTAAATATGATCACATTATACGTGTATAAAAGAATACAAACCCTCAGTAGATGTGAACCGTTAATAACAATAGATTATTCAACATGGTTCTAATGAGAATACATCATGCACAATGACTTGCTATGGATGCTTGTTAATGGATGCTTGTTCAGGAGTTTATTAATAGAAACAACTGACAAAACAATCCCGCGTAACAGTTCCTCAGAGCTTGGCAGTTGAAGTCATTATAACTATGTGCTATACATTTTGGTTAAAAACTTGTTCGAAATTCAGTTGCATTGTCTGAAATTAATCATATATAATATAAAATAAATTTTGTTCATCGAAACTAAGCAAAAAGAAAACTTTTGAAATAAAATGAAAACACGTAATAAACTTTATGGCCGCTCATAAAATTTCATAAGTCAAATACAGAGTCAAAATGAAAATAAACACAACAACACTTAATGCCCAGTATCGGAATGCTCAGTATCGTCATGCCCATAAACATAGCATATTTTAATGCACAGTATCGTACTGTCCGTTTATGATATGAGCCGCTGCATGGGAAAACCAGCAGTCTGCATAGGCGAAAACAAAGGCGCAGATCCTTTGTTTTCGCTAAACGGATAGGACAATTCCTTTACTTTCTAAATCCAAAATTTCCAGTCTCTATCCAACTTCTGTGACTGTACAGTCCAGTTTATGTCGGACCTGGTCAGAACCCAAATTCTTGGTTTTCTCACGCACAGGCTCATATAAAGATATAGTCAGCTTTAACGATTTGTTATTTATGATCGTCTAGAGAAATTATTTTCGTCTATTAGACGATTTCGAGTCTTATTTCCAACGTTTAGCTTTCAAACGCTAAACTATCAACCTATGTAATGGTCATTGGATATGTTATAACATCAAGAGCAGGTTACTAATACAGCTTTTTAAGTGCTAGTTGTCATGATCTAACAATTGTATTTCTGTGGATACCCCCTAAACTATACCCCCTGAACCATATTAACTGGCGTTTGATTTCAACTAGTATACGTCCGAGTGTTTCAAATAATTGACATTAACATAAAATCAAACTAAACCTGTCGTGTTTCCTACCAAAAATCCTAAATGTATAGAAAGTTTTGCTGCGCTTATTTAGTTTTCATAAGAGTGAGTTGTTGTAATTGCTTATATTATCAGTTACAACGCCTAGAAACGTATTTCCTCCAAGCAGCGGTTCTTTGACGGGCTCTCCATAGGTAACTCCTTTCACCATACCAAGCTTCTGCTTCCAAATATGGAAATTGGTCCCGTTCCCCCCTATGATATCCTGGAGCCCCTGGAAGAATCTGTTGAGTCGATTCGCCATGAAGAACATTACTCCCTGTTCGTCGATCGCAATTGCATCAGCGAATTCTATTTTTCGGTCGTTTTGTGCTATACGCTGAACTCGTCCTAACAGTAATACAAGTATAAGCTTTAACAAAAAGCTTGGTCTACGCTTCGCATATATAAACTAGAATGTCAAAGAATCTGACCGTAATCCCATTTCATCGTGGTTCATGTGACTGAACAGAAATAAAACGCTGCGCGGTCAAAGCATTCATACCTGACAATCGACCGTCACAATACTGTCGGTTCATTTCATTCCATTGTGGCTTGGATAGAATGTAATTGGCTACACCCGGCAGGTGGAGCGCGGTGAAAGCTTTCATACCTGACCATATAGCGTCACAATACCGTCGGTTCATTTCATTCCGTTGTTGCTTAGATAGAATGCAATCATGCGCCAGTTCCCCGAATTTAACAATTTGTCCCATTTTTGGTACCTATTGCACCATTGGTACAAATGTTACCAACCAAAGGGAGGTTTGCATGGAGGTTTTGCGTTTTTACACGGTCCTTGGCGAAACGACCCAGAATCCTACTAACACGATGGTCAAGCCACTAGACCCAAACGTGCAGTTGCAGTTGTGGCGAGGTGTATGAGTTGTCTTGTAAGTAGGTCAATCTCAAACGTTAGTGTAGTCTACGCGCTGGCGCGTAGACAATTATTTTGGGTTCCTTGCAGGCAAGCATCGTCGACGAACCATCTATCTATAGCGCTTTCATTTACAGCAGAGTAGTATAAGATATGTTTAGTGCTGTACTGTACATCATTCCATCCACATGGTGGTTTCTTTGTCCCAGGTGTTCGAATTTTGCGTCGAAATCATGACCACCGTTACGAAGTACCATTGTTGGAATACGGTAGAAATTGAAGCTGCTGAACACCCTATAGTACACGTATCGAAAGTCACAAGACATGGCGATGCCATCGATACCGATTGCTGCTTCAAGTGGAGGAAGGGTGTTAGGAAACGGAGTTACAGTTGCTTTGGGGTCAAAAGACATAGTAGAATGCTTTAAATTGGAAGAGTTATGCTGCTTGACGTCATAAACAACGATCGCTTCAGAGCCAGTATCGGTAATATAAATGTAGGCTAGTTCACCTCTCACGTAGTCGAGAACTAGATCGTTCAAAATGTTCGTCATGGCTGGTACGACAGATTCCGGAAAAACATGTTTAAGTATCAGTTTCCTGCTCCGGACTTTGATGGCGAGCAGTTTGGCAGGACAAAATGAAGTCCTGAAAGGATCGTCAGGGTCCGGGAAAACCATATGCCCAGCGTCGATGACCCACATGATGCCTGTGTTGGGATCAATCGTAAATGACAGAGTCATCTGAATATCGTTGCAATCACCAAGTGTATGAACGTTTCTATTCGGGAAAGGCCGAAGTATCGGTGATCCGTTTCTGTCCTTGTTTACCGTAACCAGTGAAAATGGAACGCCGCTGAATAAACGTGGTACCGCGATGTAAAGGCGACCTCTGTAAGACTCCACTTTATTTAGGAAGCAGTTCTTCGGGATAAATGTCTTTGAATCTAAGGCATTTTGTCTTCCTTCGTTTGATCCAAAATCAAAATCTAGCGCTACGATACTCAAAACAAGTTTTGGACGTGAAACAGTGTTGTGATTGAAGCAAAATTCTTGAGCACATGCAATGTCGAAAAGGATCAGTAACAACCGTCGTACAGACATGATACTTTCACTTTGTATGAAATTGATCCCTATGTAGGTCCAAATAAGGACCAAAATGTTTTTATACTCCTTTAACAACGCTTAAAACAAAAAAAATCCGTCTATCGCGAACGTTTTCATATATCCCGAGCGAATCTTTATTTACGTCAATATGTTTTTATTTTATATCAATTGCAGCTGCTTTTATTATAATCCAATTTTGTAAACATGTCATGTTTTTGTACTTTTAAATATCGACTAATCCACGAAAACGGGCGTGCAGGTCAACAAGCGAAAACAGACGATTGACAGCGGAGATTTTCGTACATGTCCGTGATGAGGTGAAGTGCGTATTAAAACATGTGCATTTTCTTAGCTGGTTCGTAGGTGAAAACTAGTCTAGTGGTAACATGTCCGTCCTCCAATAAACTTAACTTTTAAATGGGGGTGGAAGTTCGAAACCTACGTATTTTTAGCTCACCTGAGCCGAAGGCTCATAGGTGAGCTTATAGTATACCCATGCTCCGGCGTCCGTCCGTCCGTCCGTCGTCCGTCGTCCGTCGTCGTTCACAATTTCAAAGATCTTCTTCTCTGAAACCGCTGGGCCGATTGTTCTCATGTTACACATACACCATCTACAGGTAGGGGGAAAGAATAATTGTGTTTTTTGTTTTGATTGGATAACGACTCTGGTTGCTATGGCAACTTATGCTTCCCATAGACTTATAATGGAAAAAAGTGAAAATTGTCAGTTTTTGCTGTCTTGTTGGAGATATTTGAATTTTGTTTTTGCAGAAATGTTTATTGAGTAGTCCTCTACATTTCATGTGACTTTTGTCCTAATCCTTCATTTTGATTGGTTGCAGGGGCCCCATATAGGGCAAAATTTCGAAAAACATTCAAAAATCTTCTTCTCAGAAACTGTCAAGGGGATGAAGCCTATACTTTGTATACATGTTCCTGACAGTGGCCTCTACATAATTTGTGTTTTTTATTTCAGGCGGATAAGAACTCTGGTTGCTATGGCAACTTAAAGTTTCCATAGACTTATAATGGGAAAAGTGTAAATCGGCTATTTTTTTGGCTAAAATTGCAGACATTTGAATTTTGTTTTTGCAGAAATGTTTATTGAGTAGTGTTTGACGTTTCGTGTGAGTTTTGTCCTAATCCTTTATTTTGATTGGTTGCTGGGGCCCCATAAAGGGCAAAATTTTGGAAAAAAAAAACATTTAAAAATCTTCTCCTCAGAAACTGTCAAGTGGATGAATCCTGTACTTTGTATACATGTTCCTGACAGTAGCCTCTACATAATTTGTGTTTTTTATTCCAGTCGGATAAGAACTCTGGTTGCTATGGTAACTTTAAGTTTCCATAGACTTATAATGGGAAAAGTGGAAATTAGCTATTTTTTGAAAACTATTACAGCCTGAGATCTGAAAAGTGGTAGATGCAAACAACTTATGGATTAGATGAAGGTATATGATTAATTTAGGTCAAGGTCATCTCTTGACCTTGGCCGGTCTGTCGTCCATACACACTTTTCAAAGTTTTTTTCTCTGAAACCACTTGGCCAATCAAAGCCAAATTTTATATGAAGCATCTATAGGAAGTGGGAACCAATGTGTATATATATATATATAATCCAGGTCATATGACCAAGATGGCCGCCATGCCCATATATAGTAAAAACCCTTAAAATATCTTCTTCTCCAGAACCGGTGAACCGATTTCAACGAAACTTTGCATGAAGTATGGATGACTCAAGTACTACAATGTATATATAAAACATGACCCTGTGGTGACCTTGACCTATTTTATGGCAAGGTCAACATAGGTCGTCAATGCATTTGAATGGGGAAAACATTTGTTAAAATGTCATTTTAAGTGAAAGTCTTGCAGGAAATGGGCAGTAGGACTGAAATTTAATGATTCTTAAAAACAAAATGGACCCCAGGGGCTCATCTGCTTTTAAAATGTTATTTGAAGGGGAAAATCAGCAGGAAATTGGCAAATGGACAGAATATTGATTATTCTGAAGAAAAGAAAATGGCCCAAGGGCTTCATTTGCCCATGCACTGGGGTTAAATACCATAATATTCAAATATGTTTATTGGTATATGAAGCAGATCTCAGGTGAGCGTTTACAGGACCATTGGTCCTCTGGTTTTATTTTTTAAGTAGACTTGATTTATATATATACCGTGCAACATAAGTAAATTATTATTAAAAATACAGTTAATTCCATATAATAACACGGATTGTGAGTGTATGTATGTGTACATGGCACATGTAGGCCTCGTATATGCAGGTTGCACATGTACTTAGTAACGTATCCCAGACGCGGAGTGATTGCTGCTGTCCCCTTCAAGCCAAGGAAAGCGAGTACTGGAAGACTGACATCGCCGCTGAAGACGAAATCGAGCAGAAAATAATTTAGATCGACCCAGACTCGGACGACAGCCCAGACGAGGAAAACAATGTTGTCGAGGATATAGCGGAGATGTACGCTAAAATTCTGCAAGAGGAGAAACCACTGACACCGCCGGAGAGGAGGACGAGGCCATAGAAACAGCGGGGGAAAAGGGCGAGACAACGGAGACTGCCGATGAAATTTGTCAATTTGCCGTGATTGGCATATGTTCTGTACATTATAGAAAATTTGAACTAAATCATTCACACATGTTTTAAATAAGTACATGTAATAATAAGAGAGAAAATGATTTGAAACACACACAAACACACACACACACAAAACAATAAAACAGCAACAACAACAGACAAAAAAAAAAAAAGAAAAGAAAAGAAAACGGGGTTCGAACGCATATGCCAAAACGTATATTTGTTCTTTGAGAAAACAGTGATACATGACCGTACCCTCATGGCTATATTTCTATCACGTATTGATACTAGAATCTAAACGAAATTAACATAATAGAGAAAACTCTCGGATTCTCCGGAAAACTCTCGGATTCTCCGAAATAAGGCGTACTCTTTCCGAATTGCTATTTATAACATGTTTACCTATTTCGACGTTTCAAATGGAATGTGCGACCTATTGACATGACAATCAACATTGCGCGGATTATAAAACACTATTTATGTTTCAGTGATGACGTTACTAATCATATTCACTTTTTTTCGATAACCTCACGACTCCCAAAAATACATAAAATCAAATGTACTCTTTAATTTTCGTAGTTACACATTATAATCGTACCGCAAAAGATGGACGATCCATGACTTACAGCTTTAATGTTCGCATAAAGAGTCTTGGTATTGTTTTGTCGCGTATCTTTAAGTGCATCAGCTGTTTGATTTTCTTCTTCTTTCAGTTATAAGATAAATACTGCAAAATGTAACACGGCTGAGTCACGATCAGGTTTGCTATTTATGTTGCACCTGAGGCAGAAAATCAACATCTTTGTATTTTCATTTTTCTTTGTTTATAATAACTTAAGACCTATCAGGTTTATATGCCAGTGATAATTCTTTTGGTTCTCGTGTTTTGTCGAATTTCACCATTATAGGTAATGGGGATGGTTCAGTACAGGATCTTCTAAACAGTGTTTTGGACTGTGTAAATGAGATCGATCATATGCAGCCTAGACAAGTCATTGTTCCATGATGCAGTTAATTTAATACAATGTAACATGTGTGGTTGCATATGAAAATTTAGACAAAACCTTGATTGCAACTAAAATTTTATTTCTAAGGTGCCTCTTACCATGGGACTACGGACTCTACAGACCATGCAAAAATACATCTGACCGTATCAGCAGTCTTAAACAATATTTTTTACAAAACCTTCAGATTTGTTTTACTAGTTCTCAGTCTGAAAAACAATAAGACCATTTTATCCTTGTTAATACACTGAAAAGCTTTAAAAACGCAAAAGTTGTAATTCAATTGTGTTTTCATACTTTAAGTAGTTCGATGTTTATGAAATTTGACACACATAAACATTAATATGTTTGAAAACTATGCTGTGAATTTCGTATCAAAATAATGAGAAATGTGCGAGTTACAGTCCTTGCTGTAGATATACCCCTAAAATCCAAAACTGCAAAAGATATTGAGCACGACTACAATTTGTTACTTGGCACAAAGAACATCGCTAGTTCATTAAAAGCACAGGTTTTGCCAATTGCCTTGATTGCATGACAATAATGCTAGCTTGTCTGATTGGTCATTTGTCGACGTAATCCACGTAATATAGCGTTTTTACGTCAAATCTCTAGAGACATTAGTGCCTTGACGTGAAAAGTTCGGTTGATCAGACCGGTGTCAACCTTTCACTGTCCCAATAGCCTCGGAGGGACTGCTGCAGTGCCGTATAGATAAAAAATGGTAATAATGACGTCACGTGGCGTCACATATACGTCATAAAGTTAGTAAAAATTCAATTGTGCTGGATAATTCATTTTCAAAGACCCGTAGAATTGTCAAAAAAGAAACAAAACGAAAACTAAAGTGTTTTTTAGATATGGATTACTACAAGCTCCGTGTGAAATGGTCAAATGTTTTTCTTCATTAATTCAACGTGACGCCACATGGCAAAAAGTATAAAATGGCTTTTTATTCCTGTGGGTGGTCAGTGACTTTACAAATGCCGGTTTCGTGTAAAAATGGAAGCAGAGTACAGTTACTGATCCCTTTCACCTGTTACGGAAGACTTAAAATATCCTTGGTGCAAAAAATTACCATTTTTCTTTTTTGCGTTTTTAAAGCTCTTTAGTGTAGGAATCTGGCTTTGAACTTCAATTTTGAAAATAGGGGCTACGGACTCTACATAAAAATGATGGTTTTGAAGAAACAAGTTCTCTTCACTATAGGGATAAATTCAACTTCCACTGATTCTAAACTTTCTTTTGTCTTAATAATGAAAGACTAGATACCAAAACTATCATGTTCTAATCATGGGTGTAGATTTTTTGACCTACCAACTAAAGACACCAATAAAAATTGGAAAAAAAAACACAACAAAAGTACAGTTTCACTTACTATGCCACATCTTTGTTATTTTTATCTAAACTGAATTCCGTAAAAAGTATATTACATGGGACATATCTGCCTTTAATATTACATGAATATTGGACCTTACTTATTTTTGAACATAAGAGCAAACCAGTTAAGAAAATACCCAAAATAAAAGTACAACATCATAACATGTGAATAATGGTGATTTTTTACATATTTTGCTATAGCAAACTGTTGCATGAAATATCCTATTGTTTTATATCGCCAGAAAGCTTATCGCCTAAGTGTTATGGTAAAATAAAAAAAAAAATTCTCGGATAATATCCTATTGCATTATACCCGTATAACATGACCTACCTGATAAAAGCAACCCTTATCGTGACTCAGCCGAACAGTTGAAAAATGACTAAAAACATTTTGGTCTTAAGTCAATGCCCTACCGCATGTATTATACCTAAGACTACTAATGACATTTGGCTCACTGACTTTGATTGTAAATACTTGCTGAAGCCTCAAAGAAGCAAAATCACTTTACTAGAGGAAGGCAGTATTACATCATAGTTGATTATAGACCATAAAATCAATCAACGGTGTTACTTCAGGCCTTTTCGGGAAAGGGTCTTATTTTCATCTCCAAAACAGATATGATAAACATCTCATTCCAAATGTTTAAAGTCTTTTGAAGTGTTAGTCAATGTGCGCCAGCAGGGATCATAAAAAGGTACAAATAGGCAAAAATCAATATCAACTGGCACAATGTTTGTATCCGACGCCTGGCAACACAGTGCTGGGCGAAACACCGATGACTCCCAGATCCCCAAGGGAACACAGGAAAGCCGACAGGAAACTCAAGGGCGATAATTCTGCGGCGAAGATGAACCCCAAAACAATACAGGACTACTTTAAATCGAGTGCTACTCCGGTGAAAGGAAGCGACAAGCAAAAACCTGTCGTTCGGCACTCACCCCCAACTCCCGGAGAAGATCATAACACACAGAAAAAGACTAAAATACGGGGCGAGAACAGTGATGACGATACCTGTGACTCAGATAATTAACTATACTAAACATTGTGGCAGACTTATCGTGAGTCTGCATAGAACTGTGGTTGAACACTGGAAAGAAATATATTATAAAAACAATTGATTAAAATGAAATGCAACAAACAGAACGAACTGATTCTCATATAATATATACAATATACTGTTTAGTGCTTAAAACATGAAATCGGACAAGTCAAATTTGCATATATTGACTCTTAATGTACAGGGTGTGAGAAATGTACTGAATTCAGCAACAACTCCCTCTTTTCGCACGCCTATAGCAAGAAAACGAATCCGGTAACTAAGGACTTTCTCGTTATCTATATGTAGTTCAGGAATGTCTCTAATACATATCAGTTTTTTTAAAAATCCTACCGTGGATTTTTTTAAATATATCAAGAAAATTAACAAAAAGGGGGTCTAAATATCGCATTTTACGTTGACGTCAATGTATTTTCGTTCTAAAATTTGACGATTTTGAAGGCCGATATCTCGAAAACAAGCTCGGAACGGTATGGATTTCTTTTCATTTTCGTATGTAGGACATCAAAATACACTCACATGCAAAAAATAAAAAAATTCTACCGTGAGGTCAATTACGTACATCTGGCTTTAACGGCAGACATAATTTCACGCTTTGATCAGCAATTTAACGGCACAAAATTACATTCGATAGGTGCTTCGAACAGTAGAGGTGTTTCGATATTGATTCATTCATCCGTTGATCATAAGGTTTTAAATACACATTGTGACACTTATGGCCGCCTCATTTTAGTAAATATCGAGATTGGCACATTAACGTTTTCATTAATAAATATGGATCAATGGAATTATAGGGGAACCCTTGATTTCCTCGTATATAGAGCAGGAAATGTGGATACCTTAGTCACAAATGATATATCAATATCTCAACTTGGTATAGAGATATTTAGATCGGAAAAGTAGTCAGAATTAACCTCCTGTCGGCCTTTTTTATTCAGCATGTCTCCGTGAAGCGATCTTTAGCAGCCATTTTGTAGAACTGTTTCCGGGCTTTTCTCGGGTAAAACATGAACCTTGTCTGGTTGCTTCATTAAGGATGATCTGGTCATTTGAGATCGTGTCGTTTCGATCAAGGACAACTGATCAAGGATTGTCCTTATTCCGTGAATGTCAAAAGGTTGTCGCTTTGGGGAAGTTAAAGAAGGTCGTTTCGGTCCAGACAATTAACACCACCGGTGAATACCCCTTATTCCGTTATTGTTTCCACATTTCTAGCCCAGGCATAATACCACTAGAAAAAGAATGGTATCCACATTTTCGTCTCTATATAGGGAGGTTTCCACATTTTTAGATATACGACAATGCATTGGAAAGCCCAGAAATGTGGATACTTTACTATATAGGGAGGTTTCCACATTTTAGATATACGACAATTCATGGAAAAGCCCAGAAATGTGGATACTTTACTATATAGGGAGGTTTCCACATTCTTTAGATGTATGACAATGTGAGGGTTTCCCATGAAAAAATGTGGAAACCTCCCTATATAGTAAAGTATCCACATTTCTGGGCTTTTCCATGAATTGTCGTATATCTAAAAAATGTGGAAACCTCCCTATATAGTAAAGTATCCACATTTCTGGGCTTTCCAATGAATTGTCGTATATCTAAAAAATGTGGAAACCTTCCTATATAGAGACGAAAATGTGGATACCATTCTTTTTCTAGTGTTATAATGCCTGGGCTAGAAATGTGGAAACAATAACGGAATAAGGGGTATTCACCGGTAGTGTTAATTGTCTGGACCGAAACGACCTTCTTCAACTTCTCCAAAGCGACCTTAAGCAAACGAACAGGCTTCATGTTTTACCCTTAGTGCGATTGCGCAGAAAGGACAAACATTGTAAAAACGACGACGCAAAACACGCATCGACCTCACTTTTTTAAACATCAAAAAAGCTGAACTTTTTGGCCCAGGCTGATGTATCTTAATATAGGATATGAAGTTAAGATATTGAAATATGATTTAGGACTAAGGTTTCCACATTTCCTTCTCTATATACGACGAAACCACATAGGTTCCCTCAAAGTTCCATTTTTCCATAAATATATATGCACCGAATAACATAACGGATCGAAATACTTTCTTTAAGCGAGTGAACGAAGTAATAACGGAATACGCTGAAGGCACGATTATTTTAGCAGGGGATTTTAATGAAATTTTAGACCCCAAACTGGATAGGAAAAATCGTGTTAATAGAACAATACCGAAAAAAACAAAAGCAAGTAACTCACTCGGAAAAATATTTAAAGAAAAGAGTCTCATCGATATTTGGAGATTCAGAAATAAACGTAAAATTCAATTTACGTGGAAACGTCAAATCTTAAATGAAGCCAGTAGAATCGACTATTTTTGTATATCGGCAGATATTGAAAATAAAGTACATAGCTGCGATATAAGACCGGCACAAATAAGCAAACAGCGACATAGATATCGATACCCTATTCCGTTTTTTTAAAAACCTTAATGAAAGCCCAGACATGCAAGATGATGTAGCAAATTTTCAAAACATAGATACAACTGACGACGATGAGATCCTCAATTCTTCTATTACGGAATCCGAAATCCTTAAATGCCTGAAATTGCTTAAAAATAATAAATGCTCCGCAAATGATAGTATATTGAACGAATATTTGAAATATAGCTCTGGCAAAATGCTAAACATATATGTTCTATTCTTTAATACAATTTTAGAAACCGGAATAATTCCAGAACCTTGGTTAGAAGGCATAATAAGACCAATATATAAAAGAAGCAGTGACGCCACACGCCCAGAAAATTACCGACCAATAACGATACTATCATGCTTCGGCAAACTGTTTACGGCTATCCTTAACCAGAGATTAACCGAATTCCTAAATCATTACAATATTTTTAATGAGAATCAGGCTGGCTTTCGCGCAGGCTACTCGACGATTGACCACATATTTACATTACATGCGATAACCGAAATACTTAAAACGAAAAAGAAAAAGTTATTTTGTCTATTTGTTGACTATAGTAAAGCATTTGATTCTGTTTGGCGAACCGGTCTTTGGATGAAACTTTTAGGCAGTGGCATTAAAATTTTCAGAATTATTTTTAATATGTATCAAAATATAAAATCTTGTGTGTTCCACTCAGGGCAGCAATCAGACTTCTTTTATAGTCGATGTGGTGTAAGACAGGGTGAGAACCTATCGCCAATCTTATTTAGTCTCTTCCTCAATGATTTAGACGATTATTTACTTATGTCGGACCTGGTCAGAACCCAAATTCTTGGTTTTCTCACGCACAGGCTCATATAAAGATATAGTCAGCTTTAACGATTTGTTATTTATGATCGTCTAGAGAAATTATTTTCGTCTATTAGACGATTACGAGTCTTATTTCCAACGTTTAGCTTTCAAACGCTAAAATATCAACCTATGTAATGGTCATTGGATATGTTATAACATCAAGAGCAGGGCCCAGTTGTTCAAAACTAACGACGTCGTTAGTTAACGTTTCGTTAAAATTTCAAACATTAATATTACAAATACACTGTTATTTTTTGTTGAAAAAAATGTGAGAATCCTTTGCAGTGCAAAGGATTCTCACATTTTTTTCAACAAAAATAACAGTGTATTTGTTACTTTTGCTGATATTTGCTTAACAAATTTATGTCTTAACGATAACGTTAAGCTAACGATGCTTTGAACAACTGGGTCCAGGTCACTAATACAACTTTTTAAGTGCTAGTTGTCATGATCGAACAATTAAATTTCTGTGGATACCCTCTAAACTATATTAACTGACGGTATACGTCCGCCTCAAATAATTGACATTAACAAAAAATCCCACCAAACCTGTTGTGTTTCCTACCCAAAATCCTAAATGTATATAACGTTTTGCTGCGTACATTTAGTTTTCATAAGAGTGAGTTGTTGTAATTGCTCATATTATTAGTTACAATGCCTAGCAACATGTTTCCTCCAAGCAGCGGTTCGGTGACGGGCTCTCCATAGGTAACTCCTTTCACCCATACCAAGCTTCTGCTTCCAAATATGGAAATTGGTCCCGCTCTCACCTGTGATATCCTGGAGCCCCTGGAAAAATCTGTTAAGTCGATTCGCCATGAAGAACATTACTCCCTGTTCGTCGATCGCAATTGCATCAGCGAATTCCATTGTTTGGTCGTTTTGTGCTATGCGCTGAACTCGCCCTGCAGTGATATTATTTTGGGCTCCTTGCAGGCAAGCATCATCGACAAACCATCTATCTATAGCGCTTTCATTTACAGCAGAGTAGTATAAGATATGTTTAGTGCTGTACATCATTCCATCCACATGGTGGTTTCTTTGTCCCAGATGTTCGAAGTTTGCGTCGAAATCATTGCCACCGTTACGAAGTACCATTGTTGCAATACGATAGAAATCTAAGCTGCTGAATACTCTATAATACACGTATCGAAAGTCACAAGACATGGCGATGCCATCGATACCGATTGCTGCTTCTAGTGGAGGAAGAATGTTAGGAAACGGAGTTACAGTTACTTTTGGGTCAAAAGACATAGTAGAATGCTTTACATTGAAGGAGTAATGCTGCTTGACGTCATAAACAACGATCGCTTCAGAGCCAGTATCGGTAATATAAATGTAGGCTAGTTCACCTTTCACGTAGTCGAGAACTAGATCATTCAAAATGTTCGTCATGGCTGGTACGACAGATTCTGGAAAAACATGTTTAAGTATCAGTTTCCTGCTCCGGACTTTGATGGCGAGCAGTTTGGCAGGACAAAGTGAAGTCCTGAAAGGATCGTCAGGGTCCGGGAAAACCATATTCCCAGCGTCGATGACCCACATGATGCCTGTGTTGGGATCAATCGTAAATGACAAAGTCATCTGAATATCGTTGCAATCACCAAGTGTATGAACGTTTCTATTCGGGAAAGGCTGAAGTATCGGTGATCCGTTCTTGTCCTTATTTACAGTAACCAATGAAAATGGAACGCCGCTGAATGACCGTGGTACCGCCATGTAAAGGCGACCTCTGTAAGATTCCACTTTATTTAGGAAGCAGTTCTTCGGGATAAATGTCTTTGAATCTAAGGCATTTTGCCTTCCTTCGTTTGATCCAAAATCAAAATCTAGCGCTACGATACTCAAAACAAGTTTTGGACGTGAAACAGTGTTGTAATTGAAGCAAAATTCTTGAGCACATGCAATGTCGAAAAGGATCAGTAACAACCGTCGTACAGACATGATAATTTCACTTTTTATGAACTTGATCCCTATGTATGTCCAAATAAGGACCAAAATGTTTTTATACTCCTTTGACAACGCTTAAAACAAAACATTTCCATCTATCCCGAACGTTTTCATATATCCCGATCGAATGTTTATTTACGTCAATATGTTTTTATATATATATATCATTGCAGCTGCTTTTATTAAAACACTATTGATACTTTTATCTGTTTCAGTGATGACGTTACTAATCATATTCACTTTTTTTCGATAACCTCACGACTCCCAAAAGTACATAAAATCAAATGCACTCTTGGCCACCTATTGGGAAAATAGCTGCTCATTCGGCTTACGATATGTTTCATGGTATAAGTACCTGACTGTTAGTTTGGTTTTTTCCCACCTCGGTTTTTGGAGTGGGAATCTTTTTCTGATTGCGCCTTTTCCTGATCTTTGCCTACTTGTACCTACTTGGTTTGGTTTTATCGCGTATCTTTAAGTGCATCAGCTGTTTGATTTTCTTCTTCTCTCAGATATAAGATAAATAGTGCAAGAGATATTTTCAAATATGTAACACGGCTGAGTCGAAGTAGTAGTAGTAGTCGAAAGTGGCCTTTTTTCGTCATGCCGGGCTGAACGGACTTACTCCAAGGTTCCACCACAAGGACGAAACACGGCTGAGTCACGCTCAGGTTTGCTATTTATGTTGCACCCGAGGCAGAAAATCAACATCCTTCTATTTAATTTTTCTTGGTTTATAATAACTTAAGACATATCCATTTTATATTCCAGTGATAATTCTTTTGGTTCTCGTGTGTTGTCTAATTTCACCATTGTAGGTATTGGGGATAGTTCAGTACAGGATCTTCAAAACAGTGTTTTGGACTGTATAGTTGAGCTCATATTCAGCCTAGACAAGTCATTGCTCCATGCTGCAGTTAATTTAATACAGTGTGACATGTGTGGTTGCATATGAAAATTTAGAAGAAACCTTGATTTCAACTAACATTTTATATCTAAGGTGCCTCATACCATGGGGCTACGGACTCTAGACCATGCAAAAATACATTTGACCGTATCGGCAGTCTTATACAATATTTTTGACAAAACTTTCAGATATGTTTTACTAGTTCTCAGTCTGAAAAACAATAAAACCATTTTATCCTTGTTAATAGGAATCTGGCTTTGAACTTCAATTTTGAAAATAGGGGCTACGGACTCTACGTAAAAATGATGGTTTTGAAGAAACAAGTTCTCTTCACTGTGGGGATAAATTCAACTTCCGAAGAACTAACTAAATGTTATGAGACACTGCGAAGGCTGAGGGTGAGGTTATGGCCATGTGAAATCGATTTAAGCCCGCCAGTAATTTTATATTACTGATCGTTCCAAGGTGATACTTCTGTGGTGGTTCTTTCGTTTAATGTCTTGATGATTAAATTTTTTGTGCTGTTGGCGCCTTATGTATGTTTTCATATTTTAGTTAACTTTAGGTAACTGAGTGAACACCTATTGGGAAAAAAACAGCCCATTCGGCTTACGATACGTTTTCATGGTATAAGTACCTGATTGTTAATTTAGTTTTTTTCCCATCTTGGTGTTTGGAGTGGGAATCTTTTTCTGATTGCGCCTTTTCCTGATCTTTGCCTACCTGTACCTTTTCATTGATTCTAAACTTTCTTTTGTCTTAACAATGAAAAACTAGATACCAAAACTATTATGTTCTACTCATGGGTGTAGATTTTTTGACCTGCCAACTATAGACACCAATAAAAAATGAAAAACAAACACAACAAAAGTACAGTTTCACTTACTATGCCGCATCTTTGTTATTTTTGTCTAAACTTAATTCCGTAAAAAGTATATTACATGGGCCATATGTGCCTTTAATATTACATGAATATTGGACCTCACTTATGTTTGAACATAACAGCAACCCAGCTAAGAAAACACCCAAGATAAAAGTACAACATCATATTATGTGAATGATGGTAATTTTTGGACATATTTTGCCTTGCTATAGCAAACTGTTACATAAAATTCCCTATTGTAATATATCGCCAGAAACCTTATCGCCTTAGTGTTATGGTAAAAAAATCATTTATTCTCGGATAATATCCTATTGAATTATACCCGTATAACATGACCTAGCTGGTAAAGGCAACCCTGATCGTGACTCAGCCGAACAGGTGAAAAATACTAAAAACATTTTGCCATGACCGTTTGTGTCTTACGTCAATGCTCTACCGCATGTATTACACCTAAGACTACTAATGGAATTCGATTCACTGACTTTGATTGTAAATACTTGCTGAAGCCTCAAAGAAGAAAAATCACTGAACTAGAGGAAGGCAGTATTACATCATAGTTGATTACAGACCATAAAATCAATAAACGGTGTTACTTCAGGCCTTTTCGGGAAGGGGTCTTATTTTCATCTCCAAAACAGATATGATAAACATCTCATTCTTAATGGGGCCCCCGCCCATAGGGGCCTTAAGAAATAGATGGGCTGCTTGTGTCTCCAGGCAAAGCTTCTACGCTACTGACTGACCATCTGATTACTGGTTAAACGCTCAGGTTTGAGCCTGCCCAGGAAAAGTGGTTCATGTCAAACCAGCCATACACATGAGCCTTATTGGTTTAGTTGGGTGATTATATTTGAAGCACTTGTTTGATGTCATGACATCCTCTGTTTGGGTAAAAGTCCCATAAAATGGAGGCAACGTCCCGACATGACCGTTACTGTTGACTGGGACGTAAAGCACCAATTCAAACAAACAAAATCATTCTTAATGTTAAAAGTCTTTTGAAGTGTTAGTCAATGTGCGCCAGCAGGGATCATAAAATCAATATCATCTGGTACAATGTTTGTATCTTATATAGCTTTATACTAATCTTTTACCTCCTAATCCCAAATCGTCATTAGGCATTTGAAGCGGGGTATCCAAGAATTTCACAGAAAGTATGTCTTGGTTCCGGCAGACAAAGCTGCAAACAATGTTGTCGTCGTTTGTAGGCTACACTACGTTAACACCTTTAAACAGGAGCTTGATGGCACCAGGGCTTATCTGGAGACAGATACTGATGAAATGTCTGTAGTTAATGCCCACTTAAACGATTTACCTGTTAAGATTTCTGTTTGTGTTAATGAAGGCCAAGACAAACTTCCTACGATGTACTGGTTACCTAAGCTTCACAAAAGACCATACAAAGCTAGATTTATTGCAAATTCTAGCTCTTGTACTACTACTGAACTTTCTAAATTATTAACTTCCTGTCTTACTGCTATCAAATCTCATGTTATAAGATACTGTGAGACAGTGTATGAAACTTCAAATAAAAATTGGTTTTTAACAATAAAAAATTCTGGTGAGGTGCTCAGTAAATTGAAGTGTCGAGGGTTCCGTGCGACGAGCTTGTCCACATATGATTTTTCTACTCTGTATACAACATTACCACATAATTTAATTAAAGAAAAACTTCTGGATTTGATAGAATGGACCTTCAAAAGGGCATTAAAAACTATGGTTCACTTTATTTGGCATGTAATGACAGAAAGGCATTTTTCACTTCCTCTGACCAAAGTAGATATACACTTTGGTCATGTCAGAATGTGTGCGACGCATTATCCTATCTCCTGGATAATATTTATATTAGATTTGGGACCAAGTTATACAGACAAATTGTTGGAATTCCGATGGGTACAAACTGCGCACCTCTCATAGCTGATTTATTTTTATACTGCTACGAAAGAGATTTCATGGATTCTCTTAACCATGATAATCAAGCTGACGTTATCGAGGCTTTTAATTCCACTTCTAGGTACCTCGATGACCTTCTGAACATTGACAACCCTTATTTTGAAGGTATGGTCAATCTAATTTATCCACCTGAACTACAGTTGAACAAAGCCAATATCTCGGATACCGAAGCCCCCTTTTTAGATCTACATCTTTCTGTTGCAAATGGATTTGTTTCCTCTAAAATTTATGATAAGCGCGATGACTTTGATTTTGATATAGTAAACTTTCCGTTTTTGGATGGTGACGTTCCTCGCCGTGCTTCTTATGGCGTATACATTTCGCAACTTATTAGGTTTGCTAGAGTCTGCAATCATGTTACAGATTTCAACGCTCGAAATAAATGTTTAACGGCCAAACTTCTGCAACAGGGCTATCGGTATCATAAACTTCGAAAAACCTTTTCTAAATTTTATCGTAGACACTATGAATTGATTTCCAAATATAATGTTGGGTTAAAAAGGTACAAGTAGGCAAAGATCAGGAAAAGGCGCAATCAGAAAAAGATTCCCACTCCAAAAACCGAGGTGGGAAAAAACCAAACCAACAATCAGGTACTTATACCATGAAACATATCGTAAGCCGAATGAGCAGCTATTTTCCCAATAGGTGGCCACTCAGTTACCTTAACTTAACTAAAAATATGAAAACATACATAAGGCGCCAACAGCACAAAAATTTTTTCAAACACCAAGACATAAAACGAAAAGAACCACCACAGAAGTATCGACTTGGAACGATCAGTAACACAAAGTTACTGGCGGGCTTAAACCGGTTTTACATGGCCATAACCTCACCCTCAGCTTCTGCAGTGGTTCATAACATTTAGTTAGCTATTCGGTCCTCGTGGTGAATCTCTAACTAGTCAATGAATCATCAAGAACAAACAAATAAATCATGATAAACATCCTGATGAATCAAAAACCAGGACTCTGAGACTGAGTAAGCTGCCCGACGATGGAGATCCCTGGGCGCCGAATAACCTACTAACTCCGGAGCAAAAGAAAAACACCAGTTGGACCCCGGTGGGCCAAGCAACAGACAAGAAGCTCCGGCCCCAACCAACTAAAATGAATAGCTTTATGTCGGGGCCATCATAGAGTACGCTTTTAAATGAGGGCCTTTCGGAACCAGAATTTTATGGTGACTTGGTTTACAAATTCAAGAAACTTATAGGAAGTAATGATTTTTCTTTTCAATTTAGAAAAATCATAACACGTTACAGACGTATAGGTTATAACTCGAATGTTATGCGACAGTCTGCATGCTTAGTTTTTAACCCAATCATGGTTGATAACTACGCTGCCTTCTTTAATTGCACGCCGGTGGGTCGGGCGTCAGACTCTATGATAGCCCCGACTTAAAGCTATTCATTTTAGTTGGTTGGGGCCGGAGCTTCTTGTCTGTTGCTTGGCCCACCGGGGTCCAACTGATGTTTCTTTTTTGCACCGGAGTTAGTAGGTTATTCGGCGCCCAGGGATCTCCATCGTCGGGCAGCTTACTGAATCTGTGAGTCCTGGTTTTTGATTCATCAGGATGTTAATCATGATTTATTTGTTTGTTCTTGATGATTCATTGACTAGTTAGAGATTCACCACGAGGACCGAAGAACTAACTAAATGTTATGAACCACTGCAGAAGCTGAGGGTGAGGTTACGGCCGTGTAAAATCGATTTAAGCCCGCCAGTAACTTTTTGTTACTGATCGTTCCAAGTCGATACTTCTGTGGTGGTTCTTTTTTTTTTTTTTTTTTTTTTTTTTTTTTTTTTTTTTTTTTGTTTTATGTCTTGGTGTTTAATATTTTTGTGCTGTTGGCGCCTTATGTATGTTATCATATTTTTAGTTAAGTTAAGGTAACTGATTGGCCACCTATTGAGAAAATAGCTGCTCATTCGGCTTACGAAATGTTTTCATGGTATAGGTACCTGATTGTTTGTTTGGTTTTTTCCCACCTCGGGTTTTTGGAGTGGGAATCTTTTGCTGATTGCGCCTTTTCCTGATCTTTGCCTACTTGTACCTTATTAAATTGGTTGATGCTTCGGTATGCAAATCTTATTCTTATGAAACACATACAGTAACTTTAGGTCCATTATCATAATACCCATTTGTGATATGATCAGCTGTAAGTTCTTTATATTAAAATCTTCCAGAGAAAGTATTTTCAACAGTAGGATGAATTCTTATCGGATTTCAAACCTTCTTTATAAACATGGTATGTTTTCATGGTATGTTGACTCCTTGAGTCAACCTAAAAGAACCTTGAAAATGTTTATATACTTGTATGTATATGTATAAATTAGAGGAGTGTTCAAGAACAACAGATTACAACATCTTATCATGCTTTTTAAAGCGCGAGTTGTCTTAACAGTATTTTGTGGATGACCCCTAAAGTCTCTCAATAGAGACAACTTCGATTTCAGTCTAGCACACGCACGAGTGTTTCAAATGGTTTAATGAAACGACAGTTACATAAAATATAATCAACATTTGTCCTGTTTCCTAGCAATATACCCAAAACTCTATTATCTAACGTTTTGCGCAGTATCTTTAGTTTTCATACTTTGTTTTAATCGTTTATATTATCAGTAACAACGTCTGGAAACACATTTTCTCCATGGAGCAGTTCGGTGACGAGCTCTCCATAGGTAACTCCTTTCACCCATACCAAGCTTCTGCTTCCAAATATGGAAATTGGTCCCGTTCCCCCCTGTGATATCCTGGAGCCCCTGCAAGAATCTGTTGAGTCGACTCGCCATGAAGAACATTATTCCTCGTTCGTCGATCGCAATTGCATCAGCGAATTCCATTTTTCGGTCGTTTTGTGCTATACGCTGAACTCGTCCTACAGTAATATTAGTGTAGGCTCCTTTCCGGTAAGCATCATCGACGAACCATCTATCTATAGCGCTTTCATTTACAGCAGAATAGTATAAGATAAGTTTAGTGCTGTACATCATTCCATCCACATGGTGGTTTCTTTGTCCCAGATGTTCGAAGTTTGCGTCAAAATCATTGCCACCGTTACGAAGTACCATCGTTGGAATACGATAGAAATCTAAGCTGCTAAATACTCTATAATATACGTACCGAAAGTCACATGACATGGCAATACCATTAATCCCAATTTCGTTTTCAAGTGGTGGGAGGTCGTTAGGAAACGGTGCGACTGTTGCCGTTGGATCCACAGACATTGTGGAATGCTTGACATTGAATGAATTTCGGTTCTTTACATCAAATACTACAATTGCGTCAGAGCCAGTTTCTGTAATATAAATGTAGGCTAGTTCTGAGTGGCCACCTATTGGGAAAATAGCTGCTCATTCGGCTTACGATATGT
Source organism: Rugalucina vietnamica (assembly GCA_964017185.1). Taxonomy (NCBI): domain Eukaryota; kingdom Metazoa; phylum Mollusca; class Bivalvia; order Lucinida; family Lucinidae; genus Rugalucina; species Rugalucina vietnamica. The sequence goes on along the minus strand of OZ024874.1, from coordinate 59,080,429 downwards.
TTCATGGTATAAGTACCTGATTGTTAGTTTGGTTTTTTCCCACCTCGGTTTTTGGAGTGGGAATCTTTTTCTGATTGCGCCTTTTCCTGATCTTTGCCTACTTGTACCTTTTTCACCTTTCACGTAGTCGAGAACTAGATCGTTCAAAGTGTTCGTCATGGCTGGTACGACAGATTCCGGAAATACATATCTTAATACCAGTTTTCTACTCCGGACTTTGATGGCTAGCAATTTGGCAGGACAAAATGAAGTCCTCAAAGGATCTCTAGCGTCCGGGAAAATCATATGTCCAGCGTCGATGACCCACATGATGCCTGTGTTGGGATCAATCGTAAATGACAAAGTCATCTGAATATCGTTGCAATCACCAAGTGTATGAACGTTTCTATTCGGGAAAGGCTGAAGTATCGGTGATCCGTTTCTGTCCTTGTTTACAGTAATCAATGAAAATGGAACGCCACTGAATAACCGTGGTACCGCGATGTAAAGGCGACCTCTGTAAGACTCCACTTTATTCAGGAAGCAGTTCTTCGGGATAAATGCCCTAGAAGCCAAGGCATTTTGTCTGTCTTTGTTTGATCCAAAATCAAAGTCAAGCACCACAAAACTCAAAACAAGTTCTGGGCGTGAAATAGTGGCGTGGCTAAAACAAGCATCATGAGCAAATGTCAGTACAATGGCGAATAAAATCAATATCAACACACACAAGATACTTTCACTCTTCATTTTGTTAATGTATAAGTTTGCACGCACTTCATTATAAATGTTTTCACTCCTTTGACAATGCTCGATAACAGTTCAAAATTCCCCGAGCTCTTGCTTGTATCAATGTTATTTTGTTTGATTAAATTTGACAGGCAATGATGGATTGATTTGTTTCATGTTTCGATGTCCAAAACCACATGCGTTTTTTCATATTAATGTTTCCGTAATACGCGCATCTTTGGCGTAACTAATTATTTTATTTTAGTAAAGCTTCATTTTGCAGTCGGAATACCCTATGTATATTATTTAATCGAACGTTTTATCAACATTTTTAGTGACAATCTGCAGTTTGTAAACTGCATATGTTTTTTTTTAGTTTTGTATCTGTATAAAGTCTCGAGTTCTATTCGGTGCATCAGTTGTCCTCGTGTGGCATAAAAGAGTTTATCATGATTTATTTGTTTGTTCTTGATGATTCATTGACTAGTTAGAGATTCACCACGAGGACCGAATAACTAACTAAATGTTATGAACCACTGCAGAAGCTGAGGGTGAGGTTATGGCCATGTAAAAAAGTACAAGTAAGCACAGATCAGGAAAAGGCGCAATCAGAAAAAGACTCCCACTCCAAAAACCAAGGTGGGAAAAAAACCAAACTAACAATCAGGTACTTATACCATGAAAACATTTCGTAAGCCGAATGAGCAGCTATTTTCCCAATAGGTGGCCACTCAGTTACCTTAACTTAACTAAAAATATGCAAACATACATAAGGCGCCAACGGCACAAAAATATTTTAAACACCAAGACATAAAACAAAAAGAACCAACACAGAAGTATCGACTTGGAACAATCAGTAACACAAAGTTACCGGTTTAAGCCCGCCAGTAACTTTGTGTTACTGATCGTTCCAAGTCGATACTGAGTGGCTGATCTGCTGATCTGCGCCTTTGTTTTCGCCCATGCAGATTGTTTGTTTTCCCATGTGACGGCTCATGTTTTGTTATTTTATATTCATACGATTATAAATAAGATTCTCCAAATTAGTTTCGTTAGGTTCCGACCCTAATCTTAACTATTAGATTATTGATCCAATGTGTTTCAACATTTCCTGTATCATTCTACAGGGCCAATGGAGTCCCATAGTTTCACATATGAAACAGTAACGTCCCCTTGCTAACTTAGGTGTATTTGATGTTGTCCGTTCTGTTAAGTTAGCATGGCGTTAATCATTGTATTTATTCGTTGATTATTGTGAAAGAGATCCCACGTGATTGCAGAAACTGAGGGAGAGGTTAGTCGCTAAACTAACTGAAAAACTAGTAATCTTCTGTATATCTGACCGTGCATATACACGCATTTTAGTACCACCTTTGGGAAAATAGCTGTTCAGTCATATGTAATTTTTGTACCTATTTGTTGTTTGTTATCTGTGCTTTTAGTGTGAGACTTTGGGTCTCATTGCACCAGCTTCTCATTAATATTTGCATTAATCATATGTGCCGCGTCATGTGAAAACCGGAATTTTGCCTTTGCGTAAAAGCCGCAGATCTGCTTCGCAATAACTGCGAAGATGATCAGCGCCTTTGTTTTCGCTACAGGGATAGTACAATCCATCATCTTCCTAAATCCGGAATTTCAAGCTTCCTACCACCTTCTGTGGCAGCACAAATCGGTTTGTGTCAGACCTGTCTGAAACCACAAAGACCGGTTTTCTAGCGTCGCGGCCGATATGACGTCGCTGTTATTTAGTGGATAACTTCGAATGATGTAAGTATTATGTCCATGGTATGTCCACTTTTAAGGTGATAAAATCCTATTTCGAAAGTCATATGATATAACGAAACTTACACCCGTGGTCATTTCATATAAAAAATTCTCAACTTGTCAACTTGTTAAATGAAATGTTGACCCATGTGATGTAAGATCCTTGATTTCTGTTACCTTTCAAGACGCTGTAAATGTCTCCATAAAGACATATGACTTAAAAACAATGTCAGTGCTCCACTCTAGTTTCACAACTGGAACACTTTGCCATGTGAAACCAATGTATTCATTGCGTACATGCTTCACGACCGATATGGATTCATTGTGCTCTCAGAATTACTGCGGCATTTCGGCTTCCAATGTAAGAAAATCCTACTGCCGCAGAGGGTCTTGTTTCTTTCTATGTTTTGAAAACCATATTTTTTGTTTTGGGTTTTCATTGCATCGGTTCATGAACATTGCTTACATATATTCGGTTTATATGCTTTAAACATATCGAATTCAACTCAATATGGAGTTGATCATTATAATTCTCATCATCTATTTATCGTTTTTTTTTCTGAGAATACAGATACTTATATGCTGCGAACTTCTGTGGTGCAATATAGTTTTGCCAACTTGTACCTTTTTGTTATTTGCACCCTACTTCCTTGTCCTAAAGCGTTCTTATAAACCATTTGATTTAAGGAAAATAAGTACGAAATTTTACTGTCAATTTGTACGTAGTGTATAGGGAATTGCGTTGGTTGAGTTCCACGTATAAAGTTCTGGTTGAGTTCCACGTATAAACTAGTATTTTATGAAAACTAGTCCTCAGAATTTAATTAAAGTCTGAAACTGGTTTTGTTATTTTATTGCCAATCATTGAATAAAAGTCCTTGACTATCGAATTAGTTTCGGCGCTATGTTCCAATAGTTTACACAAGAAATGCTGATGTTGATGCATGTCATCCTGCTTTTCCTGCACCAACATCAGTTCCTAGATGACAACATCAATCTGAAACGCGCCAAAACCAACTGGCCGGGTTTTTTTTATCTGACCAACAATATGGCCAATATGGTGCTGAGAAATCAGCCTCCTTTCCTCCTAAAGCATCACAGCAAGAATTTGGAGAGTCCTTGGTGCCAGTATTGCATACCAGACCCTACCAGACTGTCCCAGAATGTGCAAAACTTGTTCAGCTGGAGGCATGATGTCTGGTTCTTAGGCTGCCAAGTTTTTGACCACAACGTTGTCCTGACGTAGGTAATCGTTGGTGATCCTGGGGCAATTTCACCTGGCACTGCAATCCTGGTACCGACAATGGCACTGGTGCTGAAAAGGCTTTAAAACATGTCTGCTCGCCTTTGTTTGTGCACTTTACAGATTTTCTTGAGAAACTGTGTCTATGGAGATAGGGTCATTGTGTGAAAAAGCTTCTGTGACAATTGATACACAAATCGAACAAGATGGCATTTTTTGTGAAACATTGTTGGGCGACCAGTCAACTTTGACATTGATTTTCCAAGCTACTGTAAGTGCTATCGTCTCCAGTAAGCCCTCATTTGAAAGATAAAAGACATTTTATAATAATGTGAAAGTCACATTTCATGAAATATACAAGTTCTTGAGTGACAGTCTTACAAATATGAAAATTCGTAACTAAGAAATGCTGCATTGTTTGAAAAAAAATCCCACGTCCCAGATGGGATTCGAACCCGGACCGCTTGGGTAGAAATGCAATGCTCTAACCACTGAGCCAAAGAGTCGACTCACTGACGCAGTATGGAAGAGATTGTAACTTATATGAAACATTGTAACGAATAGCTGTGCTATTTATAGGAGCTGTGCATCATGAGGTCTGCCAACCCGACCTTCCAACCACGGCAAATAATCTCGAATGTATGAGTGGTGCATTGGGACATAACACACCCCCATTTCGAGAGACTAATAATTTATGATTACGAGAATGTCATTTTATGACTACATGACTCAATTGGTCCATTTCCGACGAGCCCCCATCTTACAAATATGAAAATTCGTAACTAAGCAGTGATGCATAGTTTGAAAAAATCCCACGTCACTGATGGGATTCGAACCCGGACCGCTGGGGTAGAAATATATTTCCTCCAAGCAGCGGTTCTCCATGGGTAACTCCTTTCACCTCTGCCAAGCTTCTGCTTCCCAATATATAAGATAAATACTGCAAGAGATACATTCAATTATGTTTGTTTGTTTGTATTGAGGTTTAACTCCCAGTCAACAATTTTTCAGTCATGTCGGGACAGAGCCAGCGCGTTCTGGTTATTAATCAGTACTTTAGGGAGTTAATGTGTCTTGCTCAAGGACACAACACGATGACCCTTTTGGGGATTGTACCCAGGACCTCTCGATTCGGAGTCCGACGCTCTACCACTAGGCCACCGCGCTCCCTATATGTAACAGATGAAAAATACTAAAAACAATTTGCCATTACCTTTTGTGGCCTAAGTTAATTGATTTTTAAGCCTGGTTTACTAAGGACATTTGGGTGTAAATACATGCTGAAGCCTCAAAGAAGTAAAATCACTTAACTAGAGAGAGGCAATATTACTTCATAGTTGATTATTGACTCCACGGACAATTTTTCTATTGCCGTGTGCGATTTGTAGCTTCCGGAAGTGGAAGTGAGATAATTCTGTTCGATTTACGTCTTCTGAAACAGAAGAGGCCTCTTCCGTCAAATCGAGCAGGGGTCTTCTGGTTCTAGAAGCTCTTCTGTCTCTTCCGAATTTTGAGTGGAAGACGGAAGACGGAAGAGGTCACGTGACCGCGTTCTTGTCAACAACAATGGCTGCCTCTGCAGCTGGGCCGACTTTCAACGACTTTCACTAGCTCTTGCGAAATGTATGCTTTATATACATTTTACTAAAAGGATTTAGTGAAAGAAAAAGACATGTTTTCATCCTTAATTTCTTTCACAGCTTGTTTACAGAGTCGATTGTTTTGATTTAAGAATTATCATGGAGGCCGCCATTGCGATTTCCTCCTTTTTGAAGAGCTACTCTATCGTTTACTGTTCTATTTGTTTTTGGTCTTCTGCCTTCTTTGGTATCTTCCGTCACGTGATATTCTGCTTCCAGAAGTGTCTAAATCGCACCCGGCATTTGACAAAAATAGGCTTGTCGCAGAAAACTATGCTGTTGTAAATTCAATTCTGTTGCGAAGTTTGATTGTCAAATATCTGTGACAAAGGTGAGCGAGCTAAGTAATATAAGTAATCTTTGCTGTGTGTGAACGCAAACTCATTGCTAATGTTTCTGTGACAAACAATCTTCGTCAAAGAAAACTTGTCCGTGGAAACCAGGCTTAAAAATCAATTAACGGAGTTATAGTCCGTCAGCTGTCTATAAAAAACTGATGTTTTGCTAAATCTCTTCAAAACAGCAAAACCAATCGCTCTGAGGTATGGAGCATATTGAATTGTTATCTTATACATAACTAATCTATATTTTTAACATTTTTTTTACAATTTAAGGTTAAAAAGTTTCTTTTGAAAACTGCCCATTTTATAGGGCATTTTGGCTGTCATGAACATGGGAGTAATTTTGTTTATGTAACCACAGGCGCTCGACGACTGGACTCATTTTTTTTTTTTTTTTTTTTTTTTTTTGCAGTTTCACCCGTTTGGAGACCCTTACTATATGTTCATGCAATTATTTTACCTTTGAAACCTTTTCTATCAATCCTCAATCAACCCTCGTCTATGGGCTACTATATAGACAAGGTCGGAAACGCGGTGTCCTAGTTTAATTGGGGTCATGGGATTTCCCGCATCTCAAACTCATACTTCACCCTTTACCGTTATTTAGTACTCCCATTCATTAAGACTTAATTTTTTGTATTAAGTTTGATAGACAAATGCAAGAAAACAAAAAGTGAAAATTCTGAAAACCAGTTTCCAGTTATGTATTAGTATACAAATAACATTGGCGCAAGAAATTTAATTGTATCACTAATAATAAGCAGATAAGCCATTAATTCAGCAAAACGTCAGTTTTTATAGACAGCTGACAGACTATACTACAGGTATTTTCGGAAAAGGATCTCGTTTTCATCTTCAAAACAGATATGATAAACATCTAATTCTTATTTTTAAAGTACTTTGAAGTGTGGGTAAATGTGCGCCAGCACGGATCATAAATCAATATAAACTGGTACAATTTTTGGATCTTAACTTTATTAAATTGAATAAAAGTCCTTGACTATCGAATTAGTTTCGGCGCTATGTTCCAATAGTTTACACAAGAAATGCTGATGTTGATGCATGTCATCCTGCTTTTCCTGCACCAACATCAGTTCCTAGATGACAACATCAATCTGAAACGCGCCAAAACCAACTGGCCGGGTTTTTTTTATCTGACCAACAATATGGCCAATATGGTGCTGAGAAATCAGCCTCCTTTCCTCCTAAAGCATCACAGCAAGAATTTGGAGAATATAGGGATCAACCATGGTTTTTAGTGTTCAAACATTCAATGGATCTTGAGGAAGGTGTTTGAACACAAGGCCGCAGGCCGCGTGTTCAAACCCCTTCCGAATGATCCAGCGAATGTTTGAACGCTGAAAAAAAAACAATGCTATTCTTGCATTTTCACTATAATCGCTCAAAATATCTTGAAAGTAACATCCTAACAACTACAAACTCACCAAAAACCGCGAAACTTCTTCAAAGTCGGCCATTTTGTTTCTGCGAAACACAGTGACGTAACGTCGCATTGACCAATGACGTCGACGAAAACCTATGTTCAAACGGCACGTGAATTTCATGATTTGAATATGGGTTTTGCAGTTTGAACATAGCTTTCGACCGATTGAAAACGGCTTCAAACAGCTATGCGCATAGATATCTATGCAAGAAATTATTCTCAACAATAGGATAGCTTCTAACCTGATGTCAAACCTTTTTATAAACACTGTATGTTTTCAAAGCGCCAAGAAGTCAACATAAAAAGAACCTTGAAATAAAAATAAAACTGAGATCCTCTAAGAGCAGTGAGCATATTAATGAGAAAGGGGATGGGCCATACCGCGGTTACGGCTACTTAAGCCTCTTCAGTGACCCTATAGAGTTGACAAGAATTTCTGTAATTTTGCACATTTCAATAGGGTAGTCATTACGAAAAGGTACAAGTAGGCAAAGATCAGGAAAAGGCGCAATCAGAAAAAGATTCCCACTCCAAAAACCGAGGTGGGAAAAAACCAAACTAACAATCAGGTACTTATACCATGAAACATATCGTAAGCCGAATGAGCAGCTATTTTCCCAATAGGTGGCCACTCAGTTACCTTAACTTAACTAAAAATAAGAAAACATACATAAGGCGCCAACAGCACAAAAAATGTTATACACCAAGACATAAAACAAAAAGAACCACCACAGAAGTATCGACTTGGAACGATCAGTAACACAAAGTTACTGGCGGGCTTAAACCGGTTTTACATGGCCATAACCTCACCCTCAGCTTCTGCAGTGGTTCATAACATTTAGTTAGTTATTTGGTCCTCGTGGTGAATCTCTAACTAGTCAATGAATCATCAAGAACAAACAAATAAATCATGATAAACATCCTGATGAATCAAAAACCAGGACTCACAGACTGAGTAAGCTGCCTGACGATGGAGATCCCTGGGCGCCGAATAACCTACTAACTCCGGAGCAAAAGAAAAACACCAGTTGGACCCCGGTGGGCCAAGCAACAGACAAGAAGCTCCGGCCCCAACCAACTAAAATGAATAGCTTTATGTCGGGGCCATCATAGAGTCTGACGCCCGACCCACCGGCGTGCAATTAAAGAAGGCAGCATAGTTATCAACCATGATTGGGTTAAAAACTAAGCATGCAGACTGTCGCATAACATTTAAGTTATAACCTACACGTCTGTAACGTGTTATGATTTTTCTGAACTGAAAAGAAAAATCATTAATTCCTTTAAGTTTCTTAAATTTGTAAACCAAGTCACCATAAAATTCAGGTTCCGAAAGGCCCTCACTTAAAAGCGTCTTTAACCCAACACTATATTTGGAAATCAATTCATAGTGTCTACGATAAAATTTAGAAAATGTTTTTCGAAGTTTATGATACCGATAGCCCTGTTGGAGAAGTTTTGCCGTTAAACATTTATTTCGAGCGTTGAAGTCTGCAACATGATTGCAGACTCTAGCAAACCTAATAAGTTGCGAAATGTATACACCATAAGAAGCACGACGCGGAACGTCACCATCCAAAAAAGGAAAATTTACTATATCAAAATCAAAGTCATCGCGCTTATCATAAATTTTAGAAGAAACAAATCCATTTGCAACAGAAAGATGTAGATCTAAAAAGGGGGCTTCAGTATCTGTGATATTGGCTTTGTTCAACTGAAGTTCAGGTGGATAAATTTGATTGACCATACCTTCAAAATAAGGGTTGTCAATGTTCAAAAGACTAGTATAATCCAAATGAGACCAAAATATTAAATGTTGTTTAGAAAATGAATCTAAACCGTTAATAATTTTCAGAATACCCCTGCTGATCTCAAAGGACCAAAAGGAAAATATAATCTGCACTATGGATGATGTACGGGGAGACTTTTTAGGGCCGTAACACGGCACAACACCAGCTGCAGTAATAGCAAATAAAAATAAAACTGAGATCCTCTAAGAGCAGTGAACATATTAATGAGAAAGGGGATGGGCCATACCGCGGTTTCGGCTACTTAAGCCTCTTCAGTGACCCTATAGATTTGGCAACATTGGACCAAAGATAATTACTGTAATTGCAACTGTCAATAATCCAAATGAGGCCAAAATATTAAATATTGATGAGAAAATGAATCAAAACCGTTTATAATTTTCTGATTTCTTAGAATACCCCCGCTGATCTCAAAGGACGAAAAGGAAAATATAATCTGCACTATGGATGATGTCCGGGGAGACATTTCAGGGCCGCCACACGGAACAACACCAGCTGCAGTAATAGCAAATAAAAATAAAAACTGAGATCCTCTAAGAGCAGTGAGCATGAAAATGTCTATTATCTATACAGGTCACAACGTCTAATCATGCTTTTTAAAGCACGACTTGTCATAAGTGAGCAATTATTTTGTGGTTGACCCCTAATTCCTCTTAATACATGCAGCTTTGATTTAAGTCTAGCATACGCACGAGTGTTTCAAATGGTTTAACGACGGTTACATAAAATCAAATAACAATGTCATGTTTGCTTAAAAATATACCCAAATTTCTATTATCTAACGTTTTTCTTAGTATCTTTAATTTTCATATTTTGTTGTAATCGTTAGCATTATCCGTTACAACGCCTAGAAACAAATTTTCTCCATGGAGCAGTTCGGCGACGGGCTCTCCAAAGGTAACTTCTTTCACCCATGCCAAGCTTCTGCTTCCAAATATGCAGATTGGTTCCGTTCCTACCTGTGATATCCTGGAGCCCCTGGAAGAATCTGTTGAGTCGATTCGCCATGAAGAACATTACTCCCCGTTCGTCGATCGCAATTGCATCCGCGTATTCCATTTTTCGGTCGTTTTGTGCTATACGCTGAACTCGTCCTACAGTAATATTATTTTGGGTTCCTTGCAGGCAAGCATCGTCGACGAACCATCTATCTATAGCGCTTTCATTTACAGCAGAATAGTATAAGATATGTTTAGTGCTGTACATCATTCCATCCACATGGTGGTTTCTTTGTCCCAGATGTTCGAAGTTTGCGTCGAAATCATTGCCACCGTTACGAAGAACCATCGTTGGAATACGATAGAAATCTAAGCTGCTGAACACTCTGTAGTACACGTATCGAAAGTCACAAGACATGGCGATACCATCAATACCGATTTCGGCTTCAAGTGGCGGGAGGTCGTTAGGAAACGGTGCGACTGTTGCCGTTGGATCCACAGACATTGTGGAGTGCTTGACATTGAATGAAATTCGGTTCTTTATATCAAATACTACAATTGCTTCAGAGCCAGTATCGGTAATATAAATATTGGCTAGTTCGCCTTTCACGTAGTCGAGAACTAGATCGTTCAAAATGTTCGTCATGGCTGGTACGACAGATTCCGGGAAAACATGTTTAAGTATCAGTCTTCTGCACCGGACTTTGATGGCGAGCAATTTGGCAGGACAAAATGAAGTCCTGAAAGGATCGTCAGCGTCCGGGAAAATCATATGCCCAGCGTCGATGACCCACATGATGCCTGTGTTGGGATCAATCGTAAATGACAGAGCCATCTGAATATCGTTGCAATCACCAAGTGTATGAACGTTTCTATTCGGGAAAGGCTGAAGTATCGGTGATCCGTTTCTGTCCTTGTTTACCATTACCAGTGAAAATGGAACGCCGCTGAATAATCGTGGTACCGCGATGTAAAGGCGACCTCTGTAAGACTCCACTTTATTCAAGAAGCAGTTCTTCGGGATAAATGCCCTAGAAGCCAAGGCATTTTGTCTTTCTTCGTTTGATCCAAAATCAAAGTCAAGCACCACAAAACTCAAAACAAGTTCTGGGCGTGAAACAGTAACGTCATGAGCAAATGTCAGTACAATGGCGAATAAAATCAATATCAACACACACGATGTTAAGATAGTTTCACTCTTCATTTTGTGAATGTATAATTTTGCTCACACTTCTGACATTATAAATGTTTTTACTCCTTTGACAAGGCTTGATAACAGTTTAAAATTCCCAAAGCTCTAGCTTGTATCAATGTTATTTTGTTTGATTAAATTTGCAGTTTTGACAGACTTTGATGGATTTATTTGTTTAATGTTTCGATGTCCAAAACCACATGCATGTTTGTTTACTAATGTTTCCGTAATACGCTCATCCTTGGTGCATGTAATCATTTTTTCAGTAACGCTTCCTTTTGCTTTCGGAATACCTTACTTAAACGTTTTAACACTGCGATTTGTAAACGACAAATTTTTTTTGATGTTGTTGTTTTTTCCATTAGCTTTTGTATCTGTATAAAGTCTGCGTTTTGTCTTTCCGCTGTCCTGTGAAATCCCCTCGCTTGACATAAGACAGTCTTACAAATCACCAATATGTTCACTGTTCTTAAAGGACCTCGGTTTTATTTTTATTTATCAATGGATGTTTCAACAACAGGTTTTCATGGTATAAGTACCTGATTGCTTATTTAGTTTTTTTCCCGCCTCGGTCTTTGGAGTTGGAATCTTTTTCTGATTGCGCCTTTTCCTGATCGTTGCCTACTTGTACCTTTTTTTTTCTTCTTTTCTTCTTTTTTTTTTTTGTTTTTTTTTTTTTTTTTTGTTTTTTTTTTTTTTTTTTTTTTTTGTTTTTTTTTATATTCAAAAGATTATCAATAAGAGTCTCCCAACAGAAAAAAAACGCACATTCCGACCGAAATCTGCTTAACCACTAGATTACTAGATTATCAGTCCAATGTGTTTCAACACTTCTTGTATCCTTGTACAGGGGCAATGGAGTCCCATTGTTTCAAATATGAAACAGTAACCAAAGATGAATACGTTTCCTGGTTAACTTAGGTGTATTTGATGTTGTATCTGTTGCGTTATCATGGCGTTAATCATAATGTGTGTCACTTCATGAGAAAACCAACAATGTCGTTTCCGAACAGGTCCGACACAAACCAAACTGTGCAAGCACAGAAGAAGGCTAGAGGCTGGAAATTTTGGATTTAAGAAAAAGAGGGATTGTACCATCCGTGTTGCGAAAACAATGACGCTGATCAGCTTTGCAGTTACTTTGATTACTGTGCTAGACACCCACTGAGGACAATGTGGACTAGTGCAGAAACTGAGGGCGAGGTTGGTCGCCTGAAAAACTAGTTATCTTCTGTATACCTGACCGTTCATATACATGTGTTTTAGTTAAGTTCATTGACCTCCTTTGGGGAAAATAGCTGCTCACTCAGTTAGCCCATATTAAATATTTTTGTCAGTACCTATTTATAGATTTGATTATTTGTTATATACGCTTTTTAGGGTGAGACTTTGGTTCTCATTAATCCCTCATTTATATTTGCATTAATCACATGACGAAAATACAAGAACAATATTGATTTTTGACACATTTATTATTCATTCTGATGTTAACCGAATTTTCGTGTTAGGTAGAAGGATTATGTATGATTCGTTAAGACTTGTAACCGGCTTCAAATTGCAAACCCAGGAAGCGCGGTGGCGTAATGGTAGAGCATCGGACTCCGAATCGAGAGGTCCTGGGTTCGATCCCCACAGGCGGCACCGTGTTGTGTCCCTGAGTAAGACACATTAACTCCCTACAGTCCTGGTTAAACCCTGGAAGCGTTGGCTCCGTCCCGACATGATTGAAAAAAAAATGTTGACTGGGACGTTAAGCCTCAACACAAACAAACAAAAATTACAAACTGGTTTGGTCCAAAATAGTCTGTTTCAGTGAAATAAAAAATATTGAACACATTGTTAATGTATTTTGTGTTCAGGACAGATATACTCGTATAGCCCCCGGACGATTGGAGTAGACCTTCGTCACAGGTTATACATATGAATGATATGAATGTATTTGACCAATAGGAACAGGGGTGTCATTCATATTTATAACGGTAAATCTGTGACGAAAGTCTACTACGATCGTCCGGGAGCTACAACACCACTGAGGCCTAAAATATTGGACATTCGGTTGTGTGCTATACATGTAAACAATTAGGTGAGACACCTCTATAAAAAGTTCCCGGACGATCGCAGTAGACTTACGTCACAGATTTACCGTTATAAATATGAATGACATCCATGTTTCTACAGTTCAAATACATTCATTTCATTCATATGTATAACGGTAAACCTGTGACGTTTGTCTACTCTAATCGTTCGGGATCTATATTTTTATAGTGTGACTAAAATAAACATGCAATTATAGTGCGATTGCTTTGACCGTGTCGCTTTACCTCTCGTGACAACTATTTGTAAATATGAGAGACGGGGGTTTCTACTCGCAAGTGTCACTTGAAATGAATGGACATGTATATCACTGACCTGAACAGAAAATCATGGCTTAAATGTCTAAATGAAAAAAGGTACAAGTAGGCAATGATCAGGAAAAGGCGCAGTCCGAAAGAAAGTCCCACTCCGAAAACCGAGGCAGGAAAAACTAAATTTACAATTAAGTACTTAAACCTAGAAAACATTTCGTAACCCGAGAGAGCAGCTGTTTCTCAATAGGCGGCCACTCAGTTACCCGAACTTACATAAAAATTGAAAACATACATAAGGTTCAAACATCACAAAAACACGAATCCAATACATAAAACAAAAGGAACCACAACAGAAGCAGTCTGATCAACGGATACTATCCAGTGGCAAAGGTCAACCGGCACGGTCAAAGAAATTGCACTATACCAGAGAGTGTTCTCGTGAAGCGACTTGATGCAATCGCCAATAAAATGTGTCCATTTCTCTGTGGTTTTGAATAAACATCTCAACGTAACGTCAATTGCGATCGGATACACGTTTCCTCCAGGTAGCGGTTCTGTGTCGAGCTCCCCATAGATAACTTCTTTCACCTCTACCAAGCTTCTGTTTCCAGAGGTGGAAATTGGTCCCGCTAGCACCTGTAACGTCTAGGCTTCCCTGGAAGATTCTGTTAAGACGATTTGCCATAGTAAACATGCTGCCTCTTTCGTCGATCGCAATGGAATTAACAAATTCCATTTTAAGGTCGTTTTGAGCTATCCGTTGTACGCTTTCCATTGTGACGTTCTCGAAGGATCCTTGCCGACAGGCATCCTTGCCAATTAGCCATCTGTCCAGGGCACTTTCGTTCATAACCGCAGAGTATAAGATATGTTTATTACTGTACATCATTCCGTCAACATGGTAATTTTTTCGTCCAAGATGCTCGAATTGTGCGTCAAAATCTTGACCACCACGACGGAGTTCATGTGTTGGAATGCGATAGAAGTCATAGCCGCTGAATGCTTTGTAATAGACATATCTGAAATCACATGACATGGCGATTCCGTCGATGCCAACCTCAGCTTGAACCGGTGGAAGCTCGTTTGGAAAGGGTATCACGGTCGCTGTTGGGTCAGCTGACATAGAAGAGTGTTTGACGTTGAAGGAGTCATGGTTTTTTACATCATAGACGACAATCGTTCCGGAAGTAGCATCTGATATGTAGATGAAAGCCAGTAAACCGTTTACATAATCGAGAACAAAATCGTCTAAAAGGTTAGTCTTTGCTGGTACTACAGATTCGGGAAACTCGTATTTTAAAATCACATTTCTGCTGCGCATTTTCATTGCCATTATTTTTGCAGGACAGTATGACGCTCGAAAAGGATCGTCAGCATCGGGATTAGTGACGTGTCCGGAGTCAATAAGCCACATAATTCCCGTGTTGGTGTCTACTGACATTGAAAGACAGTTCTGGATATCGTTACAATCACCAAGGGTATGAATATCTCTATTCGGGAAAGGCCGCAATTTCGCTGATCCATTTTCGTCTTTCACCACCTCCACCATTGAGAAAGGAACGCCACTAAAGAGCCGAGGAACTGCGATGTAGAGATGACCCCTGTATGGCTCCACTTTATTGAGAAAGCATTTCTCAGGGATAAATTCCTTTGACTCCAGTGCAGCTTGTTTTTCTTCCTTTGATCGGAACTCAAACTCACAAACTGTAAAACTCAAAATCAGTTCAGGAGTCGAAACAGTGTTCCGACTGAAGCAAACCACACAAGTACATGACAGCACGATGGCAAATAGAATCGCCATACACCAGACCGAAATTACACGGCTCCGTGCACTTTTCATCGTAATTTATTAGTTCGTACTATTCATCGTGTAACGGTAACGCTTTTGTTTGTATTTTATGGTTATTCCTGTCATGAAAAGTCACGCATTCCCGTAAGTTTGTGACGTACTAAGTATCAGTGAAATTGGAAAACGATTCCTTACATGTCCAAGCCTGAGTATTGAAGTCGTGTTTATTAAAATGAAATGATGAAATGTGTTATTTTTTATTTATTTTTTCATATATTTCCGTGAAAGTACATTCCTCCACGCCTTACAAAATAACGTTACCGCCTTAATATAATTTGGGTCGGTGGGTCAATGACACAGCGTAGATGTACTATGTGTCATGTTTGTGGAGGGTGGGGACAGTTACAGTGCCTCAATACTCAAAGCCAGCCCATCCAAGAGGATTCAAGAAACAAAAATCACCCGCGAACTTGAAGCAAGACAACCACGAGTATTTATTGAAATAAAATAAAATAAAACGATAATCATCAACTTCTTTTTAAAGTACACATGTTTTTGATTCTGAATTAAGGATCTCGGAAGATTTCTTTAGTGAGATTGCCCAAGAAAGTCCACGTTCCTCCCCTTGCCCAATCAAAATATTTTGAACACAACTGTGTTTTTGTAAAGGACATATTATATCTAAATGTCATGTTTGGGCAAGGGGGGGGGGAGGCTGTCAAAAAGCCCCAAAACCGATAAACGGGCTCAGCTCTATTATTTGTAATGTACCAAGGCTAAGGAAATATACTGTATATGTATGTTCTACCTGAATGAGCAGACTATCTGTCCTATTTTAATAGGTAAACACATTAAGTGTACACCTTACAATGCATACAAATATACTGTGCAAAATATGTTTCTCAATTTTTGACGGTTTATGTTGTATTTGAAATGTGCGTCCGTGGACTTAAAACCTAACGTTACATTAGCAACACACAACTATTGGTTTTACCTTGTTTTGATACATGCAAGGCTCTGTCAGAAGAACTTCACTAATGTCTACAAACCATATGGAGTCACTGTTCAAAGTAAAAGTTGCTTAATATTTTTGCATAGTATATTTAAGGTACAGGTTTTTGCAAAAGTGATGGGCAGTGTTATTTAGAATTATAAATCTGATAAACATGATGTACCAGTTATTAGTCCATAAATAGTTTCTACCCACTATTTTAGGTTGCAAGAAGCATACTGTAGTATTTTCTTGATATTCTATGGCAAACAAGTTGTTTTCTGACAAAATAATTTTTCGAAAAAATCTGACCCCCTCCCCCTTTTGGCACAGATTTAAGCTGCAGGTATGTAACATCAAAAGGTTTCTGCCATGTTGTTGCATTAAACAAACCTTTTATTTTACGGAGAATGCAACATTTTTTGTATAAGATTAACACAGAAGCTGCCAGAAACACTCAAACTTTGGGCGGAAAACCTATATTTTCTTCCGAGATTCTTTGGCACATGTAATATGTCAAATTCGGCTTGTGGATGGTCCGATCAATACAATTTCGCCTTCTGAGTATCACTGCTTCATTTGGCTCAAATAGGTATAATTTTTAACTAACATCTAAATAACGGTAACAACTGTAAGCAGTACCGATAAAATATTCTGGCTTCTACGTTAGCGTCACCCATTGAAATAGGCAGTATAATTCCCGGATGATCAGAGTAGACTGACGTCCATACGTCTCAGGAATACCGTTTTTCATATGAATGAAATGAATGTATTTGACCAATACGAACAGGGATGTCATTCATATTTATAACCGTTACGGTAAATCTGTGACAAAAGTCTACTACGATCGTCCGGGATCTATAAAAATTTTAACTCTGTAGTAAATACGTCATTTGAGTAAACACTAAACCACGGATAAGTCGATTCTATTTTATTATAACGGTTTTCTAAAATCATAAACAATTTATAAAATGTGACACAATGTTAACATGAAAATTACAAAAAAAAGTCTTTTTATATAGAAATATAGATTCCCTTCCTACATTAAAGTGAATATTCACCACTTTTTTTCCTATGATTCCTTGGATTCTGATGCTAGTTAAATGCATCAGAATCCAAACACTCCAAAAGGTTTTTCTCTAACTGGCTTAATTAGCCTATTAATTTATTACTTTCACATGCCACATGCCACAGCAGACCGCCATTTATCTCCAGAATAATCTGATAAAATCTTCTTGGGCAGCACATTGGTTTTCCAATATAAGATCAGTTGATCGAAGGAAATAAACAGAGTTAAAAAGGTACACAAGAACTGGACTGCTCCAATGTACCCATTCAATAACCAATAGCCAGTGTTTCAACAAGGCAAGACACAAACCAGCCTGGCTATGTGAAAGTATAGTTGAATTATTTGCAGTAGGCACGCAACAGGTACATGCACATGTTTCGCGTATTCATAAAGGTATATGGTAAATAGGCTGATCTACACATTGTTTTTACTCATTTAGTATTATTTATTTATTTATTTATTTATTTATTTATTTATTTATTTATTTATTTGTTTGTTTATTTATTCATTTATTTATTTATGACATTTATCCTTGTTGAAGTTCTTTTTCTAGGCGTTAATTGTTCAAGTAATAAGTTTTCATATAATAAATAATTCTCTATATTAATTAGTATAATAATTATTCATAAGATAAGCATTTAAGGCCTAATATTGTTTTCAAAATTGAGTATGGACTATTCCATTGTAGGTTTTGAAGTAAACGGGTATATGTTTTGAAGTTGATTTGATGAAAGAAAATGAATTTTTAGTAGTTTAAGAAATTATATGGATTAATTGTATATTTTAACTTTGTTTTCAGCATTCATTTTTATGATTTAACTACAAGCATGTAAATAAAATCTTTGCCATATAACCTGACGTACCTTTTGCAATAATGGCTATGAATTGTGAGGCCTTCAGATGAACAAGGGATGCAATGTAGATGTGCTTATATGGTCATTTTTTTTTTCGAACTTTTGAAATAAAAATGAACTTATCCATTGTTGGTAGAAGTTACGAAGTGCAGTATTTGGAGGCTATACATAGCATAAAACAACAGCTTGTAGGATATATGCATCATTAATGAAACTCATGTGATGCTGGCAAAACTGCAAGTTGCAGTTCTCCAAGCATTTCTTTACTCTTTGAATAATTCTAAAAATATTTTTTGGTGGTAAATGAAGTAAACATTCAGCCCTCCTGACACGCATTGGTTCCCATGTAGCCGTATCAAACAAAATTGTCTAATTTCAAAAATATAAAAAAAACAATGATCCCTAAACCCCTATATTTTCAGACCCCTTAATTTCTTAGGCATACAATTGGCAGCCATTTTCTTTCTTCTGTAGTTGAGACTTTGCATGTGAATTATTGCATTACTTACAATCTTTTGCTATTCCAAACACAACAGTTTTGGTTGTAAATTCCTTTTAAATGCATCCCTTTGTAAAATACATTGTAATTACCAGCATTTATCACTATTTTCTGAATGTCCACTGACTGACCTACATGTAAACGGACTGGTCCATTGTTCTGAATATCTTTAACTTGTTAATCACAGGGTTTGTCAGTGCTTTTACTATGATAAATTGACATTATTTCATTAACTATTTTTCATCAAATTTCAAAAACATGATACAATATAGTATTTCTAGAATGGGATTGAATGAAATACAGAAAACAGGTGGCCTTAATCAAAGGATTATTTCTAATATATACTTGAATTACCTGTGTCAATAATCAGCTGTTCCACATTCCATTAAGACAATAGACTGGCTACATGCACTTTTTAAGGATATTGGGTATATAATTAAAGGGGTCTATAAGGTGTTTATAAATAAATAAATAAATAAATAAATAAATAGAAATAAATGAATAAGTAAATAAATTAATAAATTAGGGACATTTGCTACTGATTTCCGATGATATCTGCCAGATACAGTTGTACAAAATTGAAAAGGGATACTCTCTTTCAGAGCCTCAATATAGCTTCGAATTGAATCAAGTATTACCTTTAAAAGCGACTACTTATGACGTTTTAGCTAACAACGTCAAATTGTCGGAAGGCATGATTTTCCCCATGCAGTTGCAGATTTAGAAGGGGTTCCGGTGGTTCGCTTTAACCACACTCTGGAAATTATTTCAATTTCATGGGGAAATCTTATGAAAAATACAGGGCCGGTAAAAATGTTGAAAATGAGCCCCTCTTAATGGATTTGAACCTGCCTTCCAGAAGTCTGGGAACCACCCTAGTGCCCTGCATCCTTAGATTGCTTAAAGTAAATCTATATGTGCAACCCACTGTTGAGAAAAAACTCTGTGATGGCTATCATTGGTGTACATGACGGTGAAACACATGCTAACTTATCAGTTCGGACTCTACCAGATATGTTTGGTATAAACTTTTCTTTTTAAAAGAAAAGTTGCCCAGCTTTGGAAAGCAAAATCAATCGTTACTGGTACATGTATTGAAAGTAAGAATAGATGGACCAGGAATCGATGCAATTAAATTTAAAGTCCCAACAAAGACAGCGGGTGGGAAAGAAAATACATAAGACACAACAAAACGAATTCCAACAACAAACTCAAAGAGCAGAATGACTAGCTCTTTCACAACAAGGTAGCCATCCGGCTAAGATCCAACAGGAACTTAGGTAACAAGTACGACAGAGAGCTAGGCACAATAAACAGTAGTATAATGAAGATAAACCACTTTTCCTGGGACACCGGTCAGTTGTCGGTTAACTTGATTCACATGAACACTTTTCAATTTGCTCCATTCACATGCACACTTTTCATCATGAATAATTTCATTCCGCCCTATCAAAATGCATATTTTTATAATGGTTGATTGATTGATCATGATCGATTGAATGATTGATCGCATTTGATCAGGTAATTGATCCAGTGATTTATTGATTGATAAAGTGGATGGGTGATTGATCGCTATTGATGGGGTGATTGATCAATTGATTGAGTGATTGATTGTGATCGAACGAGCGATCATTTGATCACGATCAATCGACTGTTTGATCATCAAGTGATTAAGAAATTGATCAAGTGAATGATAAGTCAAGTGATTGTTCGATGATTGATTTATTGACTGATTGATCAAGTGATTAAGTGATTGATCACAATCGATCGAGTGATTATCAATTGACTGTTCTTTTGATTTAAAAAGGAGTGATTGATTGATTGAGATCAGTCAAGAGATTGATCAATTGTTCATGTATTGATTGAGCCATCATGTGATTGATTGATCGATTGAGGTCTATTGAATGATTGATCATGATGATCGAGTGATCGATTGATTGATTGAACTATTGATCAAGTAATTGATTGATGTATCACATATGTAAAAAGAACATATCTTATTGTAGCTACATGTATATATACATAGTAATTAATGCTGTAGCATTTTTATGGATGAGAAAAAATATGTGCATGTCATATTTTTATATCAAATTTAGAGTTTTCATTAAAAATACTGAATGGCATGGGAAAGCCTTCCCATAATCCTTTAGCTTCTAAAAGTATAACTCTAGGTCACTAAACAACATTAATACAGGCTTGCGTCCTTGGAAGTGTCACTGTGCTGTTTCCATAATGAAATTCTATACCTATTTAGTCATATGCAGCATGCATTTTTGATTCTATAACCATAAACATTTCCAATAGCCTTTGTCTGGTCGCTGAGAAAAAAAAACTTAACTGTTACCAAGGTCTTACCAATTTCTTTCTAGAGAGAGATTTTATTGTTGCAAAGTGGTCTATATATAGACGAGCAGTTATTGCTAAGCAACGACCATATAAAAAGTCTGCATGGTAGACTATGTGCAAAAAATGTTTCTATAATATAAATGAGGCAAAATGTGATTTCCAAAGTTTAATATGTGCAGATCAAACTAACTCTCTATTGCATGACATATACACAAATGCTAGCTAACAAGGACTTTGTTTCCCGACACTGGACCTATGATCAAGGAAGGTTTGATTTAGTCTGACCAAAACATTTTAGCAATAGCGGGAAAGAGCCATCGCTTTTAAAATTGCAAGTGGGTAGAGATAATTCATTTTTATTGAACAACGCCTTTATAATATGAACATATTATACTTTTCTTGTTCCTCTTTGATGCCCGTCACTTAAACATGTTAAATATATTTGCAGTACTTTTCATGTAGAAATTATTTGAAAGCCTTATTTAATTTCATGTAAAACAATAATATGTTAAATATTCTATATGATTAGAAGAAATCTACAGCCGCTTGTTCAGGCCAGGTCCCAAGAAAACTAAGCTGTTAAATCAAGTACGCAATAATTATATTAAAATATCATAATTAAAATTTCACTTTCAAATCAAAGGCACGGATCAATATATGCAACTGCTCTGCACCTTACTACTGCTATGCACAAAGTCTTTCGCATATTTGTATTTGTAAAGAAGGTTTTCTCAGGACACTGAACACTGCATTTTTAATAGTCAGCTAATTGCAATTAATCTCTAGGAGTCACAGTATTCTTCCCCAGTAGCGTTCAGCACTATAATGCTGCCATGCGTTAAGAATCCAGGTAGCCAGGGTCTTGAAATCCAGCTGTTTCAATCAGTTAGACCATCGAGATCAAAATAATGTCTGCTGTGAGAGATTGCTGATAAGAGCAATAAACAGGACTGTAATTACATTGGCAAATGATTAAATGAGCTATAGAAATTAAATTAGTACATGTCAAGGTGTTAGATTTTGATATAGACAATACGAAATGGGAGCCGGAACATCACTTTAATTTCGACAAATGTAGAGAGGAGATTGCATCTGCATTAAATGATTTCGGTAATCGATGGTGTAAACGAGAGGGTGTTGAGGATAATGCTCTTAAAGAATGGAAAAGAAGTATCTTCACTATCGTGGATAAACGTATTAAGTTTTACCCACAAAATACTAATCTTTTACCTCCTAAACCCAAATCGTCATTTAGGCATTTGAAGCAGGGTATCCAAGAATTTCATAGAAAGTATGTCTTGGTTCTGGCAGATAAAGCCGCAAACAATGTTTTGTCGTTTGTAGGCTTCACTACGTTAACACCTTAAAACAGGAGCTTGATGGTACCAGGGTTTATCTGGAGACAGATACTGATGAGGTGTCTGTAGTAAATGCCCACTTAAACGATTTACCTGTTAAGTTTTCTGTTTGTGTCAATGAAGGCCAAGACAAACTTCCTACGATGTATTGGTTACCTAAGCTTCACAAAAGACCATACAAAGCTAGATTTATTGCAAATTCTAGCTCTTGTACTACCACTGAACTTTCTAAATTATTAACTTCCTGTCTTACTGCTATCAAATCTCATGTTATAAGATACTGTGAGACAGTGTATGAAACTTCAAATAAAAATTGGTTTTGGTCAATAAAAAATTCTGGTGAGGTGCTCAGTAAATTGAAGTGTAGAGGTTTCCGTGCGACAAGCTTGTCCACATATGATTTTTCTACTCTGTATACAACATAACCACATAATCTGATTAAAGAAAAACTTCTGGATTTGATAGAGTGGACCTTCAAAAGGGCATTAAAAAACTATGGTTCACTTTATTTGGCATGTAATGACAGAAAGGCTTTTTTCACTTCCTCTGACCAAAGTCGGTATACACTTTGGTCATGTCAGAATGTGTGCGACGCCTCTCCATGATAATATTTATATTGCATTTGGGACCAAGTTATACAGACAAATTGTTGGAATTCCGATGGGTACAAATTGCGCATCTCTCGTAGCTGATTTATTTTTATACTGCTACGAAAGAGATTTCATGGATTCTCTTAACCATGATAATCAAGCTGATGTTATCGAGGCTTTTAATTCCACATCTAGGTACCTCGATGACCTTTTGAAAATTGACAACCCTTATTTTGAAGGTATGGTCAATCAAATTTATCCACCTGAACTTCAGTTGAACAAAGCTAATATCTCAGATACCGAAGCCCCCTTTTTAGATCTACATCTTTCTGTTGCAAATGGATTTGTTTCTTCTAAAATTTATGATAAGCGCGATGACTTTGATTTTGATATAGTAAATTTTCCTTTTTTGGATGGTGACGTTCCTCGTCGTGCTTCTTATGGTGTATACATTTCGCAACTTATAAGGTTTGCTAGAGTCTGCAATCATGTTACAGACTTCAACGCTCGAAATAAATGTTTAACGGCAAAACTTCTCCAACAGGGCTATCGGTATCATAAACTTCGAAAAACCTTTTCTAAATTTTATCGTAGACTTCCAAATATAATGTTGGGTTAAAGACGCTTTTAAGTAAGGGCCTTTCGGAACCTGAATTTTATGGTGACTTGGTTTACAAATTTAAGAAACTTGAAGGAATAAATGATTTTTCTTTTCAGTTCAGAAAAATCATAACACGTTACAGACGTATAGGTTATCACTTGAATGTTATGCGACAGTCTGCATGCTTAGTTTTTAACCCAATCATGGTTGATAACTATGCCGCCTTCTTTAATTGCACGCCGGTAGGTCGGGCGTCAGACTCTATGATGGCCCCGACTTAAAGCTATTCATTTTAGTTGGTTGGGGCCGGAGCTTCTTGTCTGTTGCTTGGCCAACCGGGGTCCAACTGGTGTTTTTCTTTTGCTCCGGAGTTAGTAGGTTATTCGGCGCCCAGGGATCTCCATCATCGGGAAGCTTACTCAATCTGTGAGTCCTGGTTTTTGATTCATCAGGATGTTTATCATGATTTATTTGTTTGTTCTTGATGATTCATTGACTAGTTAGAGATTCACCACGAGGACCGAAGAACTAACTAAATGTTATGATCCACTGCAGAAGCTGAGGGTGAGGTTAGGTACCTGTAAAACCGGTTTAAGCCCGCCAGTAACTTTGTGTTACTGATCGTTCCAAGTCGATACTTCTGTGGTGGTTCTTTTTGTTTTATGTCTTGGCGTTTAAAAAATTTTTTGTGCTGTTGGCGCCTTATGTATGTTTTCATATTTTTAGTTAAGTTGGGGTAACTGAGTGGCCACCTATTGGGAAAATAGCTGCTCATTCGGCTTACGATATGTTTCATGGTATAAGTACCTGATTGTTAGTTTGGTTTTTTCCCACCTCGGTTTTTGGAGTGGGAATCTTTTTCTGATTGCGCCTTCTCCTGATCTTTGCCTACTTGTACATTTTTAAGTATAGTAGACAAATCCGCGGAACATCATTTGGCATGCTTCTTACGTTGGTTGGCCAAGTGAGTTACATCCTCATCTTACTTGAGCATAAACATTTAACTTCATTAGTCGGGCGGCGACATTTTGATGTATTATGGAAAACAGTGCCATCTGCACTGCACAGAAAGCGACTTTACACGAAGTTACATAAACAAATGTCTGGCCAAATGGTTTAAAATAAGATTATAAAGGTTGGGTTTGTATTAAAAATACGTAAGTCGCTTGCTAAAATATGTTCTAAGCAGTGCTGTTAATGGAGGAATACGGAATATTGATTAAATCAAAAAATATTTTGAAGGAATGGGAGTGGTAGATTGACGGACTATTTCTAGAAGATAACATTTTAATACATATATTATTTTGTCTTTAAATCATTCAATGATGTGCCAAATGGTTTTTTGGCTCCATGTTGCCAAATCGAAAGGGTCACCGATGAGGCTTAAGTAGCCGAAATCATGGTATGGCCCATCCTCTTTCTCATTAATATGTTCGCTTCTCTTAAATAAAATATAAAGGTTTTATCCTTTGGAAGCAGTAAAAACATTAAGAGGGAGATAGGATGGACTATATTGCGCAATTTCGGGTAATGAACCCTCATCAGTAGCCCTTTTAAAACCGGCAACGAAAGCCAGACTATTGTACTGTAATTTCGAAAATTAACATGATAAGTCTAAATCAAAGACACATTCCTAAACGGGGTCAAATAATTTAAACATTGCTTAGAAGTATGTTTCTAAACGTTAGTGTTTTGAACACTCTGAATATCTTTACTGATCTCAAAGGACCTAAATAAAAGTATAATCTGCACTATGGATGATGTACGGGGAGACTTTTTAGGGCCGCCACACGGCACAACACCAGCTGCAGTAATAGCAAATAAAATATAAAGGTTTTATCCTTTGGAAGCAGTAAAAACATTAAGATCTCATTTAATCTTTATTAACTTTTACGGGCTCACATATCTGTTATATGACTCATTTTCAGCTCCACAGGTTATCATATGCACCTTCCCTTGTCACAGATAGTCCAGATTGGACGCCGCAGAATGGGGCCACTGTGGGTGCTTAAAAAAGGTACAAGTAGGCAAAGATCAGGAAAAGGCGCAATCAGAAAAAGATTCCCACTCCAAAAACCGAGGTGGGAAAAACCCAAACTAACAATCAGCTACTTATATCATGAAAACATATCATGGTATAAGTACCATGATAAAGAATTTAATCAAAAAATATTCTGGTCACCCTTAAATTGAAGCGGTCTCACCTTAATGATAATGGTGGGTTTGTCCATAGCCACAAAAGAGTTGTCAGCTATATTTCATCCTAAGAAAATTTTAAATGTCTAGTGAAAAGTACTTTGTCAGCTATATACATGTGCATGTAATTCATCCATTGAAATCTAGTGAAATCTATCGCAACGCCTAGATACGTGTTTTCTCCACGGAGCGGTTCGGTGGCGAGCGCGCCACATGTAGCTTCTCTCCTTTTGCTAAGGCGTTGTCTCCATATGTGGATGTTGGTTCCAAAGGATCTAACAATTATTTTTATTTGCTATTACTGCAGCTGGTGTTGTGCCGTGTGGCGGCCCTAAAAAGTCTCCCCGTACATCATCCATAGTGCAGATTATATTTTTCTTTTGATCCTTTGGGATCAGTGAATATATTTAGAGTGTTTCAAATATGTTGTACGTTGAGAATCATCTTCTTAACAGTATTTTGATTATTTGGCCCCTTTGGGAATACGAGTCTTTGATTTAGACTACACCGATGTAAATTTTTGAAATTGCAGCAAAATGTCTGGCTTTCGCTGCCAGTTTTGTAAAGGGTCACTGACGAAGGTTCATTACCCGAAATTGTACAATATGGCCCATCTTCTCGCTTTCAATGTTTTACTGCTTCCAAAGGATCTAACAATTATTTTTATATCCATTACCTCCGGTAGTGTCAAATGTCCCTTGCGCAATTCTGTTGACTCGTTGTGCGACGAAATACATGTTCCCCTTTTCATCGATTGAAATCGGATCGGCGTACTCCATCTTAAGATCATCTTGAGCTATCCGCTGGACTTGTTGCATTTTAACATTTTCGAAACCTCCCTGATTGTATGCATCACTACCGATAAGCCACCTGTCTACCGCACTTTCGTTTGAAGCCGAGATGTATAGATTATGTTTTGTGCTGTACATTATCCCATCAACATGGTATCCTCTACGTCCAAGGAACTGGTATTGATTGTCAAAGCCATGTCCTCCGCGACGCAGCACTTCAGTAGGGATGCGATAGAACTCAAAGCCGCTGAAGACTTTGTAGTAGACGTACCGGAAGTCGCATGACATAGCGATACCGTTCACAGCGACTGGAAACTCCAGTGGAGGTAAACCATTTGGAAAGGGGACGAGTGTAGCTGTTTGGTCTATTTCCATCGTAGAGTGCTTGACATTGAATGAGGCGTGGTTCTTCACGTCGTAAACGACAATTGCATTGTCTCCGGTATCCGTTATATAGATAAAAGCAAGCTTACCTCCCACGTAGACGAGAACAAGGTCGTTCAAAAGATTAGTCTGTGCTGGTACAACAGGTTCCGGAAAGACATATCTTAATACCAGTTTCCTGCTGTTAACATGGATGGCGAGGAGTTTGGCTGGACAGTACGACGTTCGAAAAGGGTCATCCGCGTCTGGTCCTAACATGTGCCCAGCGTCGATAACCCACATGATGCCCGTGTTGGTATCGATCGTAAACGACAAACACATCTGAATATCGTTACAATCGCCAAGGTCATGTACGTCTCTGTTCGGAAACGGCTGCAAAACCGGCGATCCATCCCTGCCTTTTTCCACCTTTACCAATGAAAAAGGAACGCCACTGTAAAGTCTTGGAACTGCGATGTATAGACAGCCCCTGTACGACTCCAGTTTGTTAAGAAAACACTTCTCCGGGATGAATGCTTTTGAGTCCAATGCAGCTTGTCTCGCTGTTGAAGACCCGAAGTCAAAATCCAAAGCAACAAAGCTCAGAACCAGTTCTGGAGGTGAAAGTCCGTTGCGCATGAAACTTGCATCACAAGCAAATAATAGTCCGAATGCGAACAGTATCCGCATCAAAAGAAAGTACATGCAAGTTGCATCGAGTCTGTTGCTTTTCAATGTCTTGGTCATCATTTTGAACTACGATTTTGTCCCAAATTGTTTTTCAGTTACACTTGTAAGCATTATATACTGAAACATGGGGTATTTCCACTCATTTATTTCAATGGCGTACTGTTCTGTTAAAAGTAGAAACAACTGCTGTTGAAAATATTTTTTCGTCATAACCATAATTCAATTCAAAATAAATGTCATTAACCTCAATCCCTTATGTGCTCATAATATTAAACCCTTTCCTTTTTCGTGTACTTTTCCGTCGCCGAGAGTCATATAATTTTCTTAAACCCCACCAGGGCTTGAAGATTAAAACGCCCATCTGCGATATTTATGTTTTTGAATCTTCTTGTCCGAATCTATACTGAGCGTCATCTGTATAAAAGGTTTTGTTTGTGTTGAGGCTTAAGGTCCCAGTCAACAATTTTTTAGTTATGTCGGGACGAAGTCAACGCTTCGTGGGTTTAACCAGTACTGTAGGGGTTAATGTGTCTTGCTCAAGGACACAGCACGGTGACGCCTGTGGGGATCGAACCCAGGACCTCTCGATTCGGAGTCCAACGCTCTACCACTACGCCACCACGCTCCCTTGTATATAAGGTGCGGTAACTCATGCGGTAACTCAATACCATCGACTGTTTGTTTTTATTCTTTTTCAATGTTTGTTGTTGTTGTTTTTTTTTCTTTTCAGCAAGAGAAACATTTCTATATTGGAGGAAACAGCCTCGGCGACATACGTCTAAACACAACGCTTAATTTCGAGAAACAAAGTTCCTATATGCTCACTGTTTCCGTATCGAATTCAAATGTAAGTCCTTTGTCGCATTATCAATTTTCTATGCTAAATTCAGTAACACTATTTTATACTTATTAAGCGACTTAATATCAAGCCCACGATATTAATATATAATAAATACTCGTATGTGTTTGTATTTTCTTTGCTGCAATCTCATTTGAAGATAGTTAAAGTACTGTTTTATAACATTGTTCTGTTTTAGTGTTGAAACTCTTGGTTTGTAGTTTTGTACATTTGCTTTCGAAGCCAATGATTTGTTTCAATTGTGTTACGTTTTCCTCGACTTTGCAGCAAGAAAGCATATCCGTGAAATGTGTACGTCCTTACATCCCACTTACGGGTATAACGGGCGTGCACTGTGGTATACGTATACGTGTTTTCTTATTTTTGCTCCAGCATAGATTGTGGGCACTCGTTAGGACCGCCTCGCGAGGCTCTTTTAAACTGTACCCACGATCTATGGTTTAAGCAGATATAAGATGTTTTCAACCATGTTAATACAGCCAGCAAAAGAAAATCATTGATAATTTCTTATATATTGTGTATTTTTGTAATGGTATACCGCCATGTTTTTTCAGCAGGAGGACAGAAAAGGCTACACCATACTTGAGATTAATGTTGATGACGTAGATGACAGAAATCCTTCTTTTACCAGCGATGAATATCGGCTTAACATATCTGAAGAGGTAATTGGCTTATAATACAGAGAATAGAAACGTTTCAAGCTGCTTGTGGCAAACATCATCCTGGGTTCAGATGTGACCTCCATCAAGAAAAAATGTCCGTGACGTATATCCCCTTGAATCCCACTTTTATGTACTAGAAAAACTGAGGTTTGCGGGCGTTTAACTATTTTTCGTATTTTTGCTCCAAAAAATAGACTGTGGGTACTCGTTAGAACCGCCTTGCCGAGGCGATTCTAACGTGTACCCACAATCCGTTTTGAGCAAAAATAAGAAAAATATATATATAAAAAAATTCTGCGGAAAATTTTCAATTTTTACAATTTTGGAAAAAATCTGTATATCACATGGGCATGTTTTCATAATGTCTAAAACATGAATTCAGAATGCGCCATGAACGGTTTGAGATGAATAGATACAAGAAGGCAAAGATCAGGAAAAGGCGCAATCAGAAAAAGATTCCCACTCCAAAAACCGAGGTGGGAAAAAACCAAACTAACAATCAGGTACTTATACCATGAAAACATTTCGTATGCCGAATGAGCAGCTATTTTCCCAATAGGTGGCCACTCAGTTACCTTAACTTAACTAAAAATATGAAAACATACATAAGGCGCCAACAGCACAAAATGTTTCAAACACCAAGACATAAAACAAAAAGAACCACCACAGAAGTATCGACTTGGAACGATCAGTAACACAAAGTTACTGGCGGGTTTTAATCGATTTTACATGGCCATAACCTCACCCTCAGCTTCTGCAGTGGTTCATAACATTTAGTTAGTTCTTCGGTCCTCGTGGTGAATCTCTAACTAGTCAATGAATCATCAAGAACAAACAAATAAATCATGATAAACATCCTGATGAATCAAAAACCAGGACTCACAGATTGAGTAAGCTGCCCGACGATGGAGATCCCTGGGCGCCGAATAACTTACTAACTCCGGAGCAAAAGAAAAACATCAGTTGGACCCCGGTGGGCCAAGCAACAGACAAGAAGCTCCGGCCCCAACCAACTAAAATGAATAGCTTTAAGTCGGGGCCATCATAGAGTCTGACGCCCGACCCACCGGCGTGCAATCAAAGAAGGCAGCATAGTAATCAACCGTGATTGGGTTAAAAACTAAGCATGCAGACTGTCGCATAACATTCAAGTTATAACCTATACGTCTGTAACGTGTTATGATTTTTCTAAACTGAAAAGAAAAATCATTACTTCCTATAAGTTTCTTAAATTTGTAAACCAAGTCACCATAAAATTCTGGTTCCGAAAGGCCCTCACTTAAAATCGTCTTTAACCCAACATTATATTTGGAAATCAATTCATATTGTCTACGATAAAATTTAAAATCTTTCTTGTTTCTAGAGTGTTGCCAGTGAGTGGTTAGTCACTGATCCACCTATCCTAGGTCTTGATGGTGACACAGGCATCAATCAAACCATATTGTATTCTTTTGAAGGTAAGTAGCTTGTGTCAGTCTAAAATTTAGGCAACAACAATACACTATCAACAACGTACTATTAAGACGAACGACAGATTTATTTACGCGTTTAAATGTTAAATGTTACTTGTTTATTTGAATGTACATGTAGTCAAATCTTTCCCAACAAGTTTTTTTTTTATTAACGCTTTAGGCTTAAGATATCTGTCATAGGCCTATCAAAATTATTTATTGAAGGGCCTGTTGCAGGGTATGGGAAATTAACATGGTAGTTTGCCCACGCATGTAATTTTATTAAATTATGTTCATTAATTGTCTTGGTTATTACTGCTATAATAATGGTGTTTTCTCTGGTAAATGCAATTCTATTGGTAAATTATGACGTAATATATGCCGTCACTACCATAGTTGAGGGTACCACACTTTAAACATTCCTGTAGTGACCCAAGATTCATAAAGCAACTAGAATAAGAGTAGTCATTGGTAAGTTTGCTGATACTATAAATGACTTTGTTGGTATCAAGATAGCGGTGGAGCAGTCATTTTTATGTACATGTAACCCCAATTTTCACCTGCTTATTTTAAATGAGGTAGAATTTGAATTTAAAATTTTCTGTGTTCCAGTCTTTGTCAAGACACCATTTTACTATAAAAAACTGCCTACGTATGTTAGGAGTATATTCGAGAAATTTCACGAAAATCGTGGACCGGTAACACGGTGTTTTGTTACATTAATTACACATGACCCTTATTGATCAAAATGTGAACTTATTAACTAATAATTACAAAGTACTTAAAAAACTGATTTATGACTGTAGGATTTTTCCTGTAGGCTTATAATAAGCAATTTATATTATTATAGCATGCTTTTGATGAAACCCAACACACATACCTTAGACCCTGTTACATAAGTTACCATTTAGACAGACCTAAAAGAATTTTAAGATTTCAGTAAAGGTTTGTGTTTTAAATTTGTTACATACGAGGGTGGGTCAGAAAGTTCTGTCATAGGTGTTATAACTTTGTTAATAGACATGCTAGATTGCTGTATTATACGTTGATTGAAAGGGCTACATTTCTCCTTGATAATGATGCCAAAATAATGCCCGAAAGAAATAAATACTTAGAAATAGAAGCCTTGAAAGACACCGGGGGTAAAACCAATGGCACGTTTTCTAGAATTTGAGAACATTATTGTGTGCGTTTCATGCGTCATATCTTCATAACTATCATTAAATTACCTACCCCTATAGCATTTCTGGCACCGCTGAACCATTATATGTGCTTGCTTTTTTATTAGTTTACTACAGGGTACATAAGGATGAAACAATAAAATGGTTTAATGCATTTTAAGGTCCCTGGTCTACGTGTAGATGTCAATAAATGCCCTTTGAATTTAAACTGTAATTTAATATATGTACAACAAGCCAATTTCAATATTTCAATTTGCAATATCTCTATTAAATTCAATTGAATAATTTTGATTTTTACAGGATATATTCATCTACGTTTGGAAAATATATTGCATGTATTATATTTTTTCGAAGTCGTTTTTCTTTGAATACTATTCACAAATTCAAGAAAAAGTACCATTAGCTTTACCCCAGGTGTCTTTCAAGGCATCTATTTCGAAGTATTTATTTCTTTGTGCATTCTTTTGGCATCATTATAAAGAAGAAATGTAGCCCTTTCAATCAAGGTATAATACTGCTCTCCCATATACCGAATTTCCCTTGCGAATGCCCTTCCGAATGCAATTTTGAGCAAATTCGCATTAATCGCTAGAAATTCGGAAGCATTCGGTAGCATTGCAAGCATTCGGAAGCATTCGGTGAAAATTTCGAGATGTTGCGAAAATTAGGAGCATGCTCCTAAAATTCGCAAGGAAATAATATTCTTAACATATTCGTAAAGAGGTACAAGTAGGCAAAGATCAGGAAAAGGCGCAATCAGAAAAAGATTCCCACTCCAAAAACCGAGGTGGGAAAAAACCAAACTAACAATCAGGTACTTATACCATGAAACATATCGTAAGCCGAATGAGCAGCTATTTTCCCAATAGGTGGCCACTTAGTTACCTTAACTTAACTAAAAATATGAAAACATACATAAGGCGCCAACAGCACAAAATATTTTTATACACCAAGACATAAAACAAAAAGAACCACCACAGAAGTATCGACTTGGAACGATCAGTAACACAAAGTTACTGGCGGGCTTAAACCGGTTTTACATGGCCATAACCTCACCCTCAGCTTCTGCGGTGGTTCATAACATTTAGTTAGTTATTTGGTCCTCGTAGTGAATCTCTAACTAGTCAATGAATCATCAAGAACAAACAAATAAATCATAAACATCCTGATGAATCAAAAAACCAGGACTCACAGACTGAGTAAGCTGCCCGACGATGGAGATCCTTGGGCGCCGAATAACCTACTAACTCCGGAGCAAAA
Source organism: Rugalucina vietnamica (assembly GCA_964017185.1). Lineage (NCBI taxonomy): Eukaryota > Metazoa > Mollusca > Bivalvia > Lucinida > Lucinidae > Rugalucina > Rugalucina vietnamica. Next base: position 59,047,453 of record OZ024874.1, on the reverse strand, counting down.
GAAAAACACCAGTTGGACCCCGGTGGGCCAAGCAACAGACAAGAAGCTCCGGCCCCAACCAACTAAAATGAATAGCTTTATGTCGGGGCCATCATAGAGTCTGACGCCCGACCCACCGGCGTGCAAAGAATTCGTAAACAATTCGGATTGATTGCATGACATTTGTAACACTCGCAAGCCATTTGCAAGGATTCGGTAGCATTAAATTCTATTGAGTTTTGATGTCCGTAAAGAATCGCTAGTGAATCGCAACATTTTCACATTCAAGACTCGGTTTTTAGCATAGTTTATTTATTCTGGCACTATCCTTCAAGTAAAGGCCATTATTTATGGTGTTTAGCTTTAAGCTATCCATCAATGTATGACAGACAAGCTAAAGTCCCTTGAAATTTTTGTTTGCCCGGTAAAATTGTCTTTTTTATTGTGTAAATCGCAATTGGAGAGAAACAACAAAGCGGTGTGTGTTTCACGAGAAGACTTGGATCAATAATGACATATTTTTCCATGCCCCTTGGCATTGTGGGTGATTTCGTATATTATTGGTTACAATGTTTGCGAATGAGTTAAAAACGAAAAGAATTCGGTAAGCATTCGGTACACATTCGCTTCATTTGTAAGGTGTTTGCCGGTGTTTGCAAGACGTTCGCATTATTTGTAACGGCATTTGTAAGCGTTCGGAACATTCGTAAGGCATTTTTAAGAATTCGGTAGTGTGGATGGCAATCAATCGCAACATTCTTAAGACATTTGTCCGGATCCGCAAGCATTCTTAACGCTTTCGCAAAGACGTCGTTTTGTACAAGCCCCGCCCCGTACATTCGCATCATATTCGGTAATTTCAGCGCGAATTTCAAATTTTAGCATTCGCAAGGGATATTCGGTATATGGGAGAGCAGCATAATACAGCAACATATCATGTCTATTAACAAAGATATAACACCTGTGACAGAACTTTTTGACCCATCCTCGTATGTTACATTTAGCGCAATCATGCACTGTGAACAATTTTCATATGATACGATCTTAAAGAGTTTAACTTTTTCTTCTTATTTTAAAAGGTTGTTTTATGTAACTAGTTAATACACATGCTAAATCAGTGAGTTGTTCAATTGCATTGATTTAATCCTTATTTAATTAGCATATTACAAAAATCACAAATTAAAAAAAAATACATTTCATTGAACATCACAATACATGTACCATGATATTAATCTCAAGAAAATAAAATTATAAGCTCATTAGTCAATCTGTTTTTCTGACATTTATTCATCATTGTTTCGATGTATTTTGATGCAAACCCTATCTTAGTATTTTTGTAGGATTGTGTAACCGATAAGAACACATAATATGCAAGATTAATGTTTGTATTTGTATGAAAGGAAAATCATTGTCTACAAGATGTTTGTCATGATATGACAGAACGTTCTTTACTTAATTTAATTTTTACCGAGAAAATATTAACTTTAATATTCAGTTTTGAAGGATGGTATGTATGTAACGTACAATATACGTTTAAAAGGCTGAATAAGATCCATAGGAATGTGAATATAGGAAGTGGACTTGCCTTAACGATGAAGCATTCTTCTTCATAATTAGCCTAAATGCATATGCTTTATAGGTGATTTATGTTTATTTTGCAAGCATTTATGTCGGTAACATTATGTAATGCAGTGATGTTGCATTTGACTGAAGGCTAAATGTTTAAAACACTCATAACATATGGCTTTACAGAATTTATGGTCTGTTTTAATCTCATGTAAAGATCAAAATCAGATCGTATGTTGAAAATCAAAGTTTTTAAATTTGGGTACGAGTAAGGGATATAAGAGGTACTCTAGCTTTCCCTCCAAAAACTTAAAACTTGGAATGTTGAAAATCAAAGTTTTTAAATTTGGGTACGAGTAAGGGATATAAGAGGTACTCTAGCTTTCCCTCCAAAAACTTAAAACTTGGAATTAATATGTTAAAGTAATATACAGTGAACAGTTGTCTGTATTTCCACCTGTGTCAATTAACAATAAAATACTATTGGTCCAAGAGTAAGAAATATTAATATCAGATTCTGTTAATCACTGGACAATTCCACATGGGTATCCCTGGTTTCACTCCTATGTGAGGAGCATAATATCTGATTATCAGCATAACAAAGTTTAACATCCTCTATTATTTCCTCATTAGAATACTTCAGAGCTTTTAGAATTGATTCAAGGATGACTTGATTATTTTGATTATTTGGCCCCTTTGGGTATTTGAGTCTTTGATTTAGACTACAGAGATGTAAATTCTTGAAATTGCAGCAAAATGTCTGGCTTTCGCTGCCAGTTTTATAAAGGGTCACTGATGAGGGTTCATTACCCGAAATTGTACAATATGGCCCATCTTCTAGCTTTGTATTTTTACTGCTTCAAAAGGATCTAACAATTATTTTTAATTCATATCGTTCTAAACCTAATGAAAACAGTCAAGTGTGATAACCAGATGGTAGAAGACCATCACGAATAACATCTTTTTGGCAAAAGTAAGCAATGGCTAGGAGCTGCTGCAACTAGAACCAAGTTTCCACCTAAATCTCATGTGAAAAACAAGTGAAATAACAAATAGTTACTTGTACAAAGAAAATGTACAGTTTGCCAAGAGAACCGCTATTTCCCAACAGGTGACCACTCCGTTTCATGAACGTTACTAAATGTATGCCATTCAGGATTGTCTTAGTAACATGTGTATCAGAAATGTGCATTATGATCATAACTCAAAACCTTTTTGTGATGTTTTGGAACAATTTCGACATTTTGTTGAAATTATGAAAAGTGACCTACATGTATATAATGTAAAAAATAGCTATGTTACCGGGTTTAAAGTATCATGAAATTTGGCTAAGATAAAGAAGATGTATATGGCATGTTTTGTGCAAATATGATATCTTGACAAAGACTGGAACATATGTATCTTTATGTCCCCCCTACCGAAGGTGGGGGACATATTGTTTTTGGTGCGGATTCCGTCGGCGTCCGCGTCGGCGTCCGCGTAGCTTCTTTCCGACAAAATATCTTTTGAACCGGTGGATGGATTTTGACTAAACTTGCATAGATACATGGTTGGGAGGGGAGAAAGAGTTGATTAGATTCTGGTGACCTTGACCTCATTTTCAAGGTCACCAGCCCATGAAAACTGATCAAATTAGGTTTTTCGACGCGATATCTTCTGAACAAATGAATGGATTTTAACCAAGCTTGCACAAGAGCATTGTTGGGAGGAGGCTCAGAATTGATTAGATTTTGGTGACCTTGACCTAATTTTCAAGGTCACGAGTCCAGAAAAACTGTTGAAATTAGTCTTTCCAACGCAATATCTTGTAAACTAATTGATGGATTTTTACCAAACTTGCACAGAAGCATTGTTGGGAAAAGGCTCAGAGTTGATTAGATTTTGGTGACCTTGACCTAATTTTCAAGGTCACGAGTCCATAAAAAATGTTGAAATTAGTCTTTCCAACGCAATGTTTTGTAAACCAATTGATGGATTTTGACCAAACTTGCACAGAAGCATTGTTGCGAGAAGGCTCAGAGTTGATTAGATTTTGGTGACCTTGACCTAATTTTCAAGGTTGTGAGTCCACAAAAACTGTTGAAATTAGTATTTCCAACACAATATCTTGTAAACCAATTGATGGATCTTGACCAAACTTGCACAGAAGCATTGCTGGGAGGAGGCTCAGAGTTGGTTAGATTTTGATGACCTTGACCTAATTTTCAAGGTCACGAGTCCATAAAAACTGTTGAAATTAGTTTTTTTTCCGATACAATATCTTGTAAACTAATTGATGGATTTTGACCAAACTTGCACAGAAGCATTGTTGGGAAGAGGCTCAGAGTTGATAAGATTTTGGTGATCTTGACCTAATTTCCAAGGTCACTAGTCAAAACTGTTTTGATTGGCTTTCTGACGCGATATCTTGTAAACTAATTGATGAATTTCGACCAAACTTGCACAGAAGCATTGTTGGGAGGAGGCTCAGAGTTGATAAGATTTTTGTGACTTTGACCTAATTTCCAAGGTCACTAGTTCATAACTGTTGAAATTAGTCTTTCGGACGCGATAACTTGTAAGCCAATTGGTGGATTTTAACCAAACTTGCACAGAAGCATTGTTGTGAGAAGGTTCAGAGTTTATAAGAATTTGGTGATCGTGACCTAATTTTAGACAGGGTCCATAACAAGTTTAAACTACCAGACCATACAGAACAAGATGGGCATGGTGTCTACCATAGAAAAACTTCATATTACAAGGTAACTACACTTCAGTTACTAAACGGTTGGGGGGACATAGTTTTCCTCAGAAAACACTATTTTGATTGACTTTGAATTTGGTAATTTTTGTAAATTTCAGAGAAAAAATTGAGAAATTTATAATTATTTAATCTTGAAATCAGTATAATACTGATGTAAAAGTTTTTTTACAGTATAAGTATAATGCTTGGGATGTTCTCGAGCCAATTGACATGACAACTCTAAGAAAATGATAAAAGTTAAGATTTAGGACACACAAAGATGAGGACAGGTATCATGTCATTGTGGGAGTGAGCCAGGGTTGCTTCCGAGTCCTATAAGTAATTATAAAATTCAATATATACATTTTCATAGCTCATATATGATGACCTACTTATGTGCAAAATTTAAAGAAAATCCATGCGTGGGCATATTTGTAACACCCCCTTTACATATACTCTTTTCTTGATGATGTTCCTTTCCCATGATTTAAATTGGTGATTATCCTGTCCCATAATTGAAAAATAGCGAATGAACTTGATCATGAAAACCAAATGCAGTACTGGTGGAATTTAGTGGACTCCGCTATCTCCGAATATATGGCCACTCAGTTACCCGGCCTTATCTACTATACATGAAGTGCACGCAAACAGCACAAAAATTCAACACCAAAACATTGAACAATTAGAATCACAACAGAAGTACCGCAAAATCACTTGCGGGACAGAATTCGATGTCCTTTAAAGAAGAACTGTATTTCTATTGTGCCGATTCTGCGACGGACTGTGTACATAACTGTCTGCCAACTGTTTCAGATTCTACGAATACTACTGAATATTTCAAAATAGACAAAGCCACTGGAAGATTATTACAAATTAAATCCATCGACCGGGAAAACATATCGTCTATATCACTTGTGATAAAGGTAAGTGTTTTATATTCTTATCTTCATTTTATCTAAGAATATTAAATTCACAGAAATTTATGAATTTAGATAGTAATAAAACTTTTAGTTGTTGATTGTGTGAAACAAAAATTATTTCTAATTGAACATCCCGTGAGTTAGTGCTATTTTTTCTATTTTTGCTGTCAGTCATTCTGTTTTGGCGATGTTTATTTCAGATGAGCTGTCTCCTTAAATCTGTTTAGGAAAATGACAGACACTATAATTATAGTTGACTTTACCTGGAATCGCAGTATATTTCAAACAAGAAACAAAAATAGACTGGTACTTATCACCAGTATGTCAAACTCTTAAGAATACAGCAGTACATAACATATTAAACCTAACAGTATATAGTTCATTTAGCATAACTTGAAAGCACTGATATAATGCGTATAGCCTACACTTTTGTTGGCATTTTGGTGCCGGTATCATAATATACACAACATCACGAAAACATGTCCGTGAAATGTATACCCCCTTATACCCCACTTTTATATAGCCAAACTGGGGTTTGCAGGGGTATATATATTTTTTGTAATTTTTGCTCCAAAACATAGATTATGGGTACTCGTTAGAACCGCCTCGACGAGGCGGTTCTAACGTGTACCCACAATCTATGTTTTGAGCAAAAATAAGAAAATATCCAATTTTTTCTGATGAAATTTTCAATTTTTGTTACTGAAAAAATTCTCCATATATTGCATGGGCAAGTTTTCGTAATGATTTCCCCTCTCAGCATGTCATCATTACAGTGCTATCAAAGTGATAAACCAGAGACTCGAACTGCCACCACATCTGTAATGGTCACCGTCTTAGATATCAACGAACACCTACCAATATTCCAACCCACAACCTACAATGTATCTCTAGTTGAAAACGCCATTGGTTATGTAACAACGGTATCGGCCACAGATCTTGATCAGGTACCAGGACCCAGTTGTTCAAAATTAACGACATCGTTAGTTAACTATTCGTCAAATAATTATTACAAATACACTGTTATTTTTGTTGGTTAAATTTGAGAATCGCAAAGAATTCTCATATTTTATGCACCAGTCATTTGTATACCCGGCTCCCCCGGGGCCGGGGAATGGCGGGGCTTTTAACTTTTCATTTTTTAAAGCCCGGGTAAAAGCACGGCACCGCCGGGCAAGATTTGTGGTAAAATCCCTGCTAAAAGCCCCGGCTCCCCAGAGGCTGACAATAATGTGGAACAACAGCTGAGAGTTGTTCTGATGAAACTGAAACATGGGAGAAGGGCTTTAATCTGTGCATGGGAATGTTAAGGTGCATTTTCAAATTAAATAAATAGCATAAAAATAATTAAATGTCAAAAATACCATTAATATCGAATTAATGTGACCGTGTATTGGCGGGAAATCATAACCCCGGCAAATCCCCGGCACTGCCGGGACGCATCATAGGTTAAAGCCTGGCACTTAAGCCCCGCTATCTCCCCGCTATCTCCGGCCCCGGGGGAGCCGGGGATTCAAATGAGTGAAATGACTGGTGCATTATCAACGAAAAATAACAGTTTAATAGTTTATTTAAGTGTCACATATCAAATACATATACTATATACAATTTACAACAATCAACGACATATTTGATACCCAGTCTATATAGACTTATGAGACACTATACTTTGTATTTTGCTTTAAAAAAGTAAACGTATCACAGATTTACATAATGTACATTGGTTAAAGCATTAGAAGACATGTCACAGTTTAACAAAAAATCACATCAAATAAAACACGTGAAACTTTAATTTGTATTAAAAACATAGAAATGGAGAAGAAAAAACCTAGTATGTAAATATTTTAAACCACTTAAAATTTTCACATCACGAAGATTGAATGATAATTAAAATATAGAAACAAGACATACTTGATCATCTTAAAGAGTGTTCACTGCAGAGCGCAAATACCAGTAGACCTAAAGGAGCGAGTCTGCGAGTCTTTGGGTACTTACTCACCAAGACCTGGCACCGGAGCGTCACATGAAGCTTCTCCACGAGCCACCACCCGCATCTCCGGGAACGTTTGTGCCCAGAGCAAGCGGGGGTCCACTAGTGTTTGCACTCGACACTTTAAATACTTGAAACAACATTAGTAAAAACAAATACCAAATAAGTATACGTCTAGAAATAGTAGTATAAAACGTTTCTTTATTAGGAGAGACGTTACTTAAGAAATTTGAATATAGAATAAAAATATCAAATCGGTTCAAATGTTAAGCTAACTACATGTAAAACAAAGTTCAGATAACTGACGTTACCTGTAAAAGGTAGCAGTACGCTTTTGCAAAATCTTAAAAGTGTATTTGCTTATGTAGTCGGCATTAACCAGTTGAGGTCTTAACGATGACGTTAAGCTAACGAAGTTTTGAACAACCGGCCCCAGTTGGCCAATTTTTGAGGAGTGGACTTTATCATTTGTTTGTGTTGCCTTTTATTCATTTCAAACCTTAATTAACACTATAAAGTGTCTTACCCGAATCAAATAAGAGGGATCGGTGTACAATTTACAATTTAAACTGTTCTCTTTATTTCCAATAACAATATTTTCATCATACAGCCTTTTTCTCTTATATCGTTATTTCAAATGCTTATATTTTCTAGGGGCCGAATGCCGAGTTTAAATATCACCTATCATCTGATAGTAATGGCTTCCAAGTTGACGCCAAAACTGGAGTAATAACTGTTCAAGACTCAGCTGCTCTAGACCGGGAGCTTAATGAAACATTTCAGTTGGAAGTAAGTAAAACTACTTCACTGGTCCAGAACTCAAAAATGAATGAACGTGTATGCTACTGACTCAACACAATAAATGGTAATATAGATCAAACTTATAGACAAAATTCTTCTTTTTTATTTATTCCCAACTAGTTTCTCTGTATCAGCGTTAAGAGACGTTCATAAACAAGATGGTTATTACTAATAGAACTACGTGTAGATACCTGGTGTCAGAAAAGGGGGAAATCGACATCCCGAATATTGATCAAATAGATGTTTCTTCATTATTCCATCATGAAGACAAAAATATAATACAAACGTCAACCTTTTTTGCAGTAACCCCATGGGCCATTAACCAATGCATAACTATTATCTACGTTAATTCATAGGTGTTTGCTGTTGATAATAATGGTAACGTTTCTGCCAACAATGCTACGGTACAAGTGACGTTGATTGACGTAAACGACAACAGTCCTCAGTTCTCTGTCGATCAGTATGATTTCTTCTTTAACCAGACACAACTGGGATATGTTGTTGGACAGGTACTTTTGTTTCTTTTAACCATATTTGACGAATGGATTTTCCCATCATTATAATTTGGGTGAGTCCACTTTCTTAGGAGTATTTTTTAAATTTAATTCAGTTTTTCAATGAGAATTCTGTAAGCAAACAGAAAAGCCCCAGATGGGACGCCGCGTTTGCCTATGTCCCACAAAAAGGACGCAAGGCTTAAATGAGTTAACTCATTTTAGCCCGGCATCCCTTTTATGGGACATAGGCAAACAGAATAGACCCAGATTTGACGCCGCAGAACGCGGCGTCCCATCTGGGGCTGAAGGTAGATAAAGCATACTCAAATCAAACTTAATTTCACCCAGTTACATTACATGTAAAATATAGGGAACATGAAAGAACTATATTTTCAGTTAAGCCATGGCGACAGTCAAACAATCACATATACATGCATACACATACACACACACACACACACACACACACACACACATTCAAAAGTTTTGTGAGGGTAACTAATAAAAATGATCTTTATTCCAACTTACTTAAAACTCCAGTTTCAACCAATATTATTTACGAGTCCACCTTTTTCAGATCAATGCATCAGACGCCGACAAGCCGGGATCCGATTACTCAGACATCAGATTCAGTTTCCTGTCCACCTGGAGTTCCCCCAATGTCGCGGTATTTCCTCTGACTATAGACGACCGGAACGGTGAAATTAACATCACGGGATTGGTACCACCGGCTACTCAGTATAACATGGTTGTCCAGGCGTGTGACAGCCCACAAGATGTAAACAATAGGTAGATTTTGTCATGAGCACTTTGGTTGAGGATGACTGTAGTCTTATGATTGTGCCAGTTCCTGGTATTTGTCTATTTTCATATTTATAGCATAAACAAATTGTCTTTCAAGTTCTCAGTATTGTTGAAGTTTAACATCATAAAACTGGCAGTCATAATAATTTAAAACAGTGCATGATTAGTATTTGTTGAAGTAAACTACATATCAGGCTCCAAAGCCATAACATTGTCATTCAAGTTGACGCAATGTTTGTTTTCATGGGCTCTCCAATCAATTTAAATTTTGAATAAATCACCTTTTCATATACAGTAAATTATCCAGTTCCGGGTCACTTTTTTTTCGAAGTGGTTTCCAGATAATTGCTCACAGCAAACTAGGTTATGACCTTACCATTAGAAAGTATAATCCTTCTTCTAAATAATGAACTTTAGTCTGATTAATTGTGAATATTCTGTGGGCCACACGATGGCTTTGAAGCAGACCACCAATTTATCCAGTTCCGAATCATTTATCCAGTTCCGAATCACTTGCGATAATTTTTAAACAGGACACTCTCTGGCGCTATTGCGTTATGATTTTGAGTTTGTAGCTTCATTACTTCTTTATAAAACAAGACTTACACACAGTTTACCATTTCAGATAGAAAAAGTGTCAAAAAACTGTGTACATGTATACGACGTATAACTTACGTTCTGGATATTGGCGTCAATAGAAAACAAATACATGTTCTAAGTCGATAATGGCGTAACTGGTTCCAGATTTTTGCAGTTAAGAGCTGGTAATCATGGGCTGTGCATTGGTTATTTTCACTTTTGTTTGTTTGTTTGTTTGTTTTGTTGTTGATGGAATCCAACTTTGGCCGAAAAACATATCTAGGGCAGAGTAAATTCTGTATTACTATCTTATTGTAATATATACCAATAAAAAGACAGGACCGCATCGTGAGAGAAAAATAATATCCAGGCCCTGAAACATCTTCCAACCCCCCCCCCCCACACACACACACACACCTCTTAAAATTCATTCATTTATTTATCTATCTATCTTGGGTCAGTTTACTTCCTTTTTAAGATCATTAAGCTCATATGAGACGAGCCAGTCAGTTGGTGTGGTGAAAACGGGCGAACCCCGAGAAAAAAGGAGAAAAAACCCTGGCATATCTTCAAGCAGAACTTGTCTCACATGAGCCCACAACAAACACAGCGGTGAGACGATCGAATGAACCGCGTTAATGAAATCAGCTCTTCACCATTCGGAAACGGGGTGGGGGTTTGGCATTCACTGATTTATTTAGTTAAGTTTTGGTAAATGAATAGCCACTTTTTTGGGAAACAGCTACTCACTAGACTACTATGTCAAAAGAAAGAATCAAAATAATAGACAGAACAATTTTGAGAGAGAGAGAGAGAGAGAGAGAGAGAGAGAGAGAGAGAGAGAGAGAGAGAGAGAGAGTGAAAAAGAGAGATGTTGCTGGATTCCTTATATGAGGACCAAAAAGCATAGCTCGGCGCTCAACGTGAGGATCGAACCCAGTGTCTGTCCTTCTTGGCTTTGTTGTGTGGTTATATTTGAAGCACGTTTAGTTTAGGATGTCAGGGCATCCTAACTTGCCCTCCTCCCCGCCCCACTTTTTTGATTCAGTTTAACGTCCCTTTAATGATTATTTCAGCTCATATGAGACGCGCCAATCAGTAGGTGGGACGAAAACGGGAGAACCCCGAGAAAAACAACCACCTGACACGCTCGCAAGCAGAACTTGGTTTGTCTCACATGGCCAGAGCGGGGTTCGAACCCACACTAGACACAGCGGTGAGAACTTTGGGCACAGGTCCCATAAAATGGGGGCAAAGTCCTGACATGACCATAGCTGTGGACTAGAACGTTAAGCATCAATTCAAACAAACTGCATTGCAAATGAAAGACTGTGGTATTGTGGCGACACGCACGCACGCACGCACGCACGCACGCACACACACATCAAATAAAATACTTACTGAGATTTAAACACTCCCTCCTAAGTTCCTTTAGGTTTAGCGCTAAGACGTGTTCTGCGATATTAATAGATTTACGAGTACATGTACTATGTCGACACAATTAATTTTTACTGACCCGATACTAGCTAAATTGGTAGATAAAATTAACAAGCTCCTACGCAACAGAAAATCAATAAATGAAGTTCAGTTTTCCTGGTGTGTTATAATTAATGTTGGAACGCATGTTGGAACCAAAAGTGTAAAAAAAATAATGTTCAAGGTTCATGCATTTTGCGGAAACCTGCACCTTGCGGATAATTACACAAGTGCAATATACATTCTAATTCGACAGGTCATCTCGAAGAACAGATTTATTTTTAGCATGCAGATAAGTTTTCAGAATCTGACTTTGTGCAGAGGAAGAGAAAAAGATAGACTTCATGACCATACAAAATATTTGTTTTTTAATTGAACAGCTGCTGTGTAGTTCGTGAAGATACGACCACTTGATTCGGAACTGGATAAGATTCGAAACCGGATAAATTACTGTACTATAATGATGTTCTTATATCGCATATATACAGCAATTCATGTTATGCTTACGTGTATAGGCGATGTTCGTCTTGTCCAGTGCTTGCTATTTACACACCGAATTCTACAACAATTTTAAATGAAAATATCACAATGTACGTGAAGGAAAACGCCCCTGTTGGTACATTGGTACAGGTTTTACCCGTAAGTTTCTTGTTGTTTTATATTACATATATTACAACTGTAAACAATATAGCGCGGAATAGTTGTCACTGTGGCCAGTATGGCAAGCCAAATGCACACTAATTCGAGAGACCTCTAGGATATGTCCGTTAAACCTGGTTTATGTATTATATAAACCAGGTTTATCGAACATAAACCAGGTTTAACGGACATGTACTAGGTTTCTCGATCGTTATCCTAAGTTTCATTACATAAACCAGGTTTATCGGACATATACTAGGTTTAACTACAAAACCTATGATAACAGTTGTTTAACCAGGCTTAAGTGATGAAACCTAGGATAACGATTGCGAAACCTGGTATATGTCCGTTAAACCTGGTTTATGTAATAGATAAACCAGGTTGAACGGACATATCCTAGGTTTCTCGGATTAGTGTGCATTTGGCTTGCCATAGGCCGGTGTCCAGATTCCATATACTACATGTAGAGTGAAGACATCATATATATATTTTTTTTTATCTTAACTGTCACAATTGACAGCATTATTGTCAGTCAAAGGTAGCAAAATGCAAACATCAGGATAACATTTCCGTGTAAGGTATATACCCGTATGTCCCACTTTTATATAGCAAAACTGGGGTTTACAGGGGTATACCTATTGAATTTTATGTTTTGAGCGAAAATAAGATTTTTCTTTTTTAAAAAACCTACTGAAAATTTTCAATTTTTACAACTTAGAAACAATCTGTATATTGCATATGCAAGTTTTCGTAATGGTTAGACACTACAGTGCCAGTTCTCCTGACTGTTTTAGGTAACTGGTGATGACTATAGAATATCTACAGATATTTTTGAAGTTGACAAAGCCAGGTAACATATCATCTGTTCCTATGTTTTAACGGTTGTAAAAATTATTTCTTTTTAAACCTTTTTTTCGGTGTTGCTTTTTTAAAGATTACTCAATGTCAAGTTTCTAAGAATAAGAAGTGTTCGTTTGTCTAAGTTCTCTTAAGGAGACTTTCCACAGTCGTGAGGATGGCAATGTCTTCCATGCACCTCCAATCAGTCTTAACTTTAAATAGACAATATAACGTATGGAATGTTGCTTTTTGGTGGCATTTATCTAATAATTATACATATTCATTCTTATCTTACAGCCATGTTCTTAAAACAGCCACTGTATTGGACAGGGAGAATATTTCAAGCTTTTCTTTTACCGTATCTGTGATTTCCTCAGCTTCTGGGGTATGTAACTAAGCACTGAATGGTATAAATTCACGTAAATCCTTACCATACTGTATTACAATCATGCATATACGCAATGTGTTCGGACAGGTTTGCACAAAATTATTGCCGACGTTTATTCTGGGGCATGGTACTTTTTAGCTCACCTGAGCCGTTAGGCTCACAAGGGCTCACAAGGTCAGCTTATAGGATGGCCATGATCCGGCGTCCGTCCGTCCGTCGTCCGTCGTCGTCGTCGTCGTCCACCATTTTCAAAGATAATCTTCTCTGAAACCGCTTGGCCAATCAAAGCCAAATTTTATATGAAGCATCTATGGGAAGGGGGAACCAATGTGTTTATAAATAATTTAGGTCACATGACCAAGATGGCCGCCATGCCCATATATGGTTAAAACCCTTCAAAATTCTTCTTCTTCGGAACCACTGGACCAATTTCAACCGAACTTGGCATGAAGCATTTGGAACTAGAGTACTACAATGTCTTTAAAACGTATGACCTTTGGATGACTTTGACCTATTTTACGGCAAGATCAACATAGGTCGCCCATGCATTTGAATGGGGAAAATTGTTAAAATGTCACTTGAAAGGAAAAACTTGCAGGAAATGGGCAAATGGACTGAAGATATGTGATTCTGAAAAAAAATGGACCGCAGGGGTTGGTCTGCCCCACCCCGGGGCAATATGAATTTTACATGTATATTACAATAATATTCAAAGATCTTCTTCTCCGAAACCACCTGGCAAATTAAAGTCAAATTTTATATGAAGCATCTATGTAAAGGGGGAATTAATGTATTTATAAATAATCCAGGTCACATGACCAAGATGGCCGCCATGCCCATATCTGGTAAAAACCCTTTAAAGTTCTTCTTCTCCAGAACCACTGGACCGATTTCAACCAAACTTGGCATGAAACATTGGGAACTAGAGTTCCACAATGTGATTATAAATTATGACCTTTGAATGACCTTGACCTATTTTACGGCAAGGTCAACATAGGTTGCCCATGCATTTGAATAGGGAAAATTGTTAAAATGTCATTTGAAAGGAAAAACTTGCAGGAAATGGGCAAATTGACTGATGATATTGTGATTCTGAAAAAATGGTCCCCAGGGGTTGGTCTGCCCCCACCCGGGGCAATATACATGTATATTACAATAATATTCAAATATCTTCTTCTCTGAAACCACATGGCAAATCAAAGCCAAAATTTTATATGAAGCATCGATAGGAAATGGTGACCAATGTGTATATAAATAATCCAGGTCACGTCACCAAGATGACCGCCATGCCCGTATATGGTAAAATCACTTCAGAAATCCTCTTCTCCAGAACTGGTTTTACCGATTTCAAAGAAACTTGGCATATAGCATCGATGACTCAAATACTGCAATGCATCTATAAATCATGACCCTGTGATGACCTTGACCTATTTTAAGGCAAGGTCAACATGGGTTGCCTATGTATTTGAATGGGTAAACTGTTAAAATGACATTTGAAGGGAAAAACTTGTAGGAAATTGGCAAATGGACAAGATATTGATAATTCTGAACAAACATGGACCAGGGCTCTATATGTCCCTATACTTGGACTATTTTGTATAATATTCAAACGCGTTTATTGGTATAGACAGCAGATCTCAGGTGAGCGTTTACAGGACCATTGGTCCTCTGGTTGTGATTTACCATGACGAGTCATTGATTTCCTACAAATTCATTAAGCGAACCATTTGTACCTCAGTTGAAAAAGAGTGCCAGTGTATGTTGGATAATCAAAAAACAGTAGTAAAAAATTCTGTAAAATGAGTAAAAACTGGTAATAACTCCATGAAAGTTCATGAACCAGAATGCCAACTCACCTTCTTTCAGCTAGTAGGCAACCTTAGTATCGACCTCCACGTGCTCGATGTCAATGACAATGTCCCGATTTTCGACCAACAAGACTATTTCTTTACCTTGCCAGACTCGAAGGGTGTGGTCACCAGTGTGTTAGGCTCTCTACAGGTATGGTTTAACAGAGATTATTGTTTTGGAGCACTATTGTTTTGGTAAACATAATAATGTTGAGTGCAAATGGCATTCATGGCAAGACTATTTCAATAACTACCATCACATGCAATAGCATTGGCTTAACCCAGTAGGCACATGACGTCAGAATGACGTCAGATCGACGTCGATGCGACGTCATGACGCCGCATCGACGTTGATATGACGTCATTTTGACGTCATGTGCCCCGCTGGAAATATGCAAAGGTTTAGCCTAGGGTTTGTGTGGTCTTATGTTGTAATTGAAAGTTTTATCAGTTTAAGGGTTTGACTAAAATGTTTTATATTACAGTCAGAAGACCTAGACGAAAATGAAAACAGTAATAGAACATACAGCTTCTA
The DNA here is from genome assembly GCA_964017185.1 of Rugalucina vietnamica. NCBI lineage: Eukaryota > Metazoa > Mollusca > Bivalvia > Lucinida > Lucinidae > Rugalucina > Rugalucina vietnamica. The sequence goes on along the minus strand of OZ024874.1, from coordinate 59,031,867 downwards.
TGGAATCAGGTAACATTTATCTTAATTTACAGGGATAATCTTTCGAAATTTCTGTAAAGTACTAGCTCCAGGATGAAAAAAAATACATTATGTAAAGGCCCTTTTTAGTTAGATCTGTTTTATATAAATTGTTTTGGTAAACAAGTGGATTGAAGAAAAGTCAAGCGGAACACACAAACAAACCTGTTAAAAAGTAGTTAAAATATATAAAGTAAAAAAAGGTGCATTTACTGCTCAAACTTTAATAAATCTGAAAAGTGATATATACATTTAATTGTACAATTTGTCATTTTCTAACTTTTAAAGTTTTGCTGCTTCCAAAAGATTTAACCTTTGCATTTTATTTGCTGTTCAGAATTTAATAAGATATTTTCTATATTTGATATTCAGTGTTATCAAATGTTTCCAGCTACCCTGATATATTCTCCATAGACCCAGTCTCTGGGAGCATCTCATTATTAGACAGTTACTGGAGGTCAACACAGACAATGTACCCCCTGGTTGCTATGGTATCTGACCATGGAACACCTAGCCTTAGTTCTATAGTTCCAGTTTATGTGCGTATTTTCATTATTTTCCATTACATATTTTGTATACGCATTTCATAAATTTTGTATACGTAGTTTCGAACCAATATGAACATCCCTTCATAAACCTTTTTCGTTTCGACTTATGTTGGGTTGAGTAATTTGGTCTTTTTGTTCGTAACTGGCACACAGGTATATTTAAAAGTAGACTGGTTGTCATTTTAAGAGTGACTTCATGTTTCTTCAGAATTCTTTCCATGTGAATTTCATAAAGCTTGTGTTAATATCATAATATTTTATTCTTTTCTCTCATTTTAGATTTCGCATATGAAGACGGAGAGCAGCTTAGTCAGAATATCTGCACCTATAAACAAAGTTCAAATTGAAACATCTAAATCAGATTTCGAAACGTACGTATTAAATAGCAACTATCAATGTTTTTATTTCTTGTCTTGTACTCAACACATATAAACCCTCAAACATACTTTTCGTAGCGTAGTTTCTACGTATATGTAATGACTAAGCCTGTCTGACAGGTTCATCACCAGTAAAAAGTCAAGGTATAATTACCCAGTTCAGTCTTATCTGCCATTACAGGGGCATTAGACTCTACCTGGATAAGGTCATACGAAGCATTCTCGCGAGATCTGACGATATCTCATCTAGATCTCTCGCATTTGACGCTTTGAATTATGGGATATAGCCAAAATCGGCTAATCCCGTTCAGTTCTCGCGAGAATCAATAAATAGATTTCTTGAATTTGCTGGACTAGAATGTATTTCTTTCATTCAAGCTGTGCATAGGTAAAACACAGGACGTAACAAAAAGACAAAAATAAAATGTATGTAAAATTATATTAATATGAAAATGGATTCCAAAATGGATTCCATGGCGGACATTCCCAGCATGCAACGAGCCAAAGGCGACAGGTCAGTGTTATAGCGCTACCTGTCGGCGACAATGTCATACGAAGGGTTACTAGTATAATCAATGTGTATAATCCTTTTCTTTTTCAAAAGAAACTGTTGAACATTTTTCTTTTTATGTAAACATTGTGACAATTGCGTTATAGCATACATTTAGTCATAGCATATCTTGGGATACAGATTCAAATAAGTCATTCGACTTCTTTCTGGATCCCATTTGTATAATGTTTGTATTCATATCTATTTATGCTGCTTTACTGTAATATGAACTGTACATGTACAAATGAAATAAAAGTTTAAACCAATCAATGTGTATGGATATTGGTTTTAATAACCCTTTCATTGGACTCTTTCTATTAGAAAACTAATTATTTCCCAGGGGTTCTCACCTGTTTTCTTCTCAGAATTATTATGGTGTTATGCAATCCAACATATGTATGTAACACAACGTTTTCGCCTTATTTCCATTGTTTCTTGTTTCCTTATATAACCTGTTTATGACGAATGGACTTGCCCATCATTATTATTTGGGTGATTCCACTGTCATTTTAGGGGCTTTAGGAGTGATTTTTATTCCATTTTTCGATGAAATTCTTCTCAGCAAATGAATAGTCCCAGATGGGACGCCGTATTCTGCGGCGTCCCATTTGGGGCTATTCTGTTTGCCTAGGTCCCATTAAAAGGACACCAGGGCCCAGAATTACAATGCTTCCTTAACTCTTAAGGTCTACCTTAACTTAAGATTTTCCTTAAAATCGACAAAAGTGCATTACAATCGATTTTCTTACTTTAAGATAGACCTTGACTTGAGGAAAAACTTAAATATTTAAGGTTACTCGATAGCTACCTTAACTTAAGATTTTACTTAGGCTGGACAAATAATGCTGGGTTAATGCATTATTCAAGGGAGTTTTAATATGTTTATGCACACTGTGTAACCATGTAATGCTACGTTGCATATATCACATTTTTCGCCATAATATTTTTCACGTCACGGAGATGGTTGTGTAGAGCGTGTGCAAGAGTGGGAGACTTTTTTAGTTCCTAATCCTCTTGTTTTGGTTGAACTTTATTTTTGGTTAAACGAAACAACTCGAGATTCGGACTTGTCTGTCCACATGTGCATGTAGAATTATATTATAAATTGAAAAATTAAGATGTTGCATGTCCGATGTGGCTTAATAACTACTCAGTCAACAATTTTCAGTCATATCGAGATATTGCTTCCATTTACAGGTAATATGTTGGTTAAGTTAGTCGTTTCTTTGATGCTTTACGTCATAATCAACAGATATAGGCATGCCGATACATTGCTTCAGTTTTATACAGATTTTTACCAACCTTTGGACGTCATGACAGGCGAGATGTGCTTTAAGATATAACCACCCAAGTATTTTGCAACAAAAGGTTATATGTATGGCGCATGTTTGACCATTTTATTCTGGACTGGCCCAGAGCTGGTCGGTCAGTCAATCATAAACTTTAACTGCATGTACGAACAGACCATCTATTTCTCACGGCCCCAATGGGTAATGTGTCGGGTTTGGAACCAAAACAGTGGGAGAAGGTTAGTAATACATGGGCTCTCGCCATAGAATTCGGCAATCCATGCATTCTCGCTCCCCGGGAGCGCGTTCTGAAGATCATCTTTGTAAAATAAAAATTTGTGAAAAAAAAAAAAAAAAAAATATCGTATTTTTTTGTCCTGCCTGCGCATATGCACGTGTGAGTGATGGTGAGTGAATGTTTAGAAGAAAGAAAGAAAGAAAGAAAGAAAGAAAGAAAGAAAGAAAGAAAGAAAGAAAGAACAATTCTCGTACACTCACACATCGGACATTTTGCCTTGTCTTGCTTTCTTTGTCGACTTATAAGGGGTCTCTGATTAGGGTTTAATTTTTATGAAATATTACCCATACTACCTCCCTTTGAATGTTTTCACTGCTTTCCAAAGGATCTAACATTTATATTTTATTTGCAGTCGTCATTATATACTATTATGATAATGCTTCCGATTATTTCCATCACCACGTTTGTCACGGGGCTTCGACATGAGTCTTTGCACGCGTGTAATACTATGATGTGTAACAATGATGAATTGCAAGAAAAATAACTTTTGATAAAAGATAACAAAGCAAAAGAAAAAAAAAAAAGAAAAGAAAGAAAAAGAAAAGAAGAAAAAAAAATGCCTTCATTAGGTATCGAACTCAGAACCAAAGTTTCAAGTGGTCAAACGGACGTCTTAACCACTGGACCACAGAGACTAATACGGGTGAAACGATAAACCAATGCTTATAATTTAAATATTGCAACTATGCATTATGCCGCTTACGCGATATAAAACTTATTAGTTTTCGTGTTATTCCGGTAATGTTTTCGACTGTTTCCGAAACAGTCCCGTAAGGTTTTACGAAAACTTCACCTTAGTAAAGGTCTGTCATAAAGTGTATTACAAATGCGCTTTTTAAGGAAAATCCTAGCTAAGGTAAAAACTTAACTTAAACCGCTAAGGAGACCTTAACTTAAGGAATGATTGTAATTCTGGGCCCAGGCTTACATAAGTTAATTTAGCCAAGGCACTTTCCGGACGATATGACTTTAATTATTCTGAACAATGTTTTTTCAGTGCCATTGCAAACTTACTTGGTTACAGCTCTGCGACGTTTGAACAAATCAATGATGTCACCACGGATATCACCTCGATACGGTACACTTCATCAAGATAATATGTCCGTATAATATCTAACACCTTATACCCCACTTTAATGTAGTAAAACTGGGGTATACAGGGGTATACCTAGTTCACTTATTTTTGATCCGAAACATGATTGTGGCTACTCGAGGCGGTTCTAATGAGTACCCACAATTTATGTTTTGTTTTGGAGCAAAATTAAGAAAGATAGGGTTACCCCTGTAAACCACAGTTTTACTATATAAAGTCGAGTTCATGGGGTTATTCATAACACGAACTTGTTATCCTGGGCCCAGAATTACAATCATTCCTTAAGTTAAGGCCTCCTTAGCGGTTTAAGTTAAGTTTATACCTTAGCTAGGATTTTCCTTAAAAAGTGCATTTGTAATACACTTTTTGATCGTCCTTTACTAAGGTGTAGTTTCCGTAAAAACTTACGGGACCGTTCCGGGAACAGTCGAAAACCTAACCGGAGCAACACGGAAATTTATAAATTTTATTTCGCGTAAGCGGCATGCTACACAGTTACAATTTTTGAATTATGAACATTGGTTTAGTGTGTAACACACGTTAGACTCTGTGGTGTAGTGGTTAACGCGCCCGCCTGCCAATTGCAACTTGAAACGTGGGTTCTGAGTTCGAGACCTACTGGTTTCAATTTTTTTCTTGTCATTTCTTTTTTGTATTTTTTGGTTACTTTATCCTTTTACATTCTTTATATTTTGTTTAACTTTTGTTTTCTTCTTTAAAATTTAGTAATAGTAATTTTTCGAGCCGTACATATGTCATGCAGTGAAAATTCATCATTGCCACATGCATTCATATACACACGTCCAAGAAGATCATAGACTTATTTCGAAGACAAACGCGGAGATGGGAATAATCCAAAGAAACATGATTTTATCACAATAGTTAGGTTTATATAATGACGACTGCAAATGCAATATTAAGGTTAGGTCCTTTGGGAAGCAGTGAAAACATTTAAACGGGGTAGTATGGGCTTTATTGCGCTATTTCGGATAATGAACAATCGTCAGTGACGATTTATAAGCCAAAAACGAAAGCCAGACAAGGCCATAAAATTCGATATGTGCGATATTTTTTTCTGTCATTCTATTTGTCTTTCCTTCCTTTAAATATCTCCCAACCATCACTCACGTGTGAATGTAGACAGGCTGGTGCAAAAAAAATAGCTAGACAATGTATTTTCTCAGATTTTTTTTTTGCAACGGTGATTTTCAGAACGAACGCCCGGGAAGCGTGATTGCATTGGTTGCGGTACTTTGTGGCGAGAGGCCATATATTAAGAACCATTCCAGCCATTTTGGTTTCTAAATCGGGCATATTCATTACGGGATCCCGCCCATTCGGGCCGTGAGAAATAGATGGGCGGCTCGTGCCTCCAGGTAAAGCTTATAGCTGACTAACTGACCTCCCGATGACTTGTTAATTGCTGAGTAGGTCTGTGCCTGTCCAGAAAAAAAGTGGTTAAGTCAAACCGTTCACACATGTAAAGCTTTAGTTGTTTGCTTTGGTGGTTTAATATAGTTTAAAACACATCTCGCCTGACATGACATCCAAATGTCTATGGATAGAAATTCCATAAAACGGTAGCAACGTCCCGACATTACCATATCCGTTGAGTGGGACGTAAAGTTATTTATCAAATAATCAAACAAACGACAATTACTCAACACATTACGTGTAAAGTTCCATGAATGCATTGCTAATATCCCGACATGACTCAAAATTGTTGAATGAGTGGTCAAGTCACATCGTACATGTACCACACGAGTCTTGATTCTTCGAGCTGCTTCGTTAAATGATAAAGTTAAACTGAAACAACATGAATTGAAAAAGACTCTCACTCTTGCATGCGCAGACACAACCGTCTTCATTAAAACAAAAACAAAAAAAAAAAAAAAAAAAAAAAAAAAAAACGGCGAAAAATGTGATATCATGCGTTACGTTGCGTTGCTATGCTATTCTGCATAAACATATAAAAAAAAACTCCGTTTATGATGCTTAAACTGAACAATGTTTGTCTAGCCTAAGTAAAATCTTAAGTTAAGGTAGCTATCGAGTAACCTTAAATATTTAAGTATTTCCTCAAGTTAAGGTCTACCTTAAAGTAAGAAAATCGATTGTAATACACTTTTGTCGATTTTAAGGAAAATCTTAAGTTAAGGTCAACCTTAAGAGTTAAGGAAGCATTGTAATTCTGGGCCCTGGTGAATAGTTCTGATTTTAGCTTTTGCCTACTACTCTGTTGTGTGTCGTCATTTTTTGTAAAAATTCAGTTTTGTCAAAACACTATCTGAAATGCTGCAATCCAATAATACTTTCATTTTCACAAACAGATCAATGATAAATGAAAATACTGAACCTTTTTCACCTGCTCTTATATCTTTATTGGCATTGACTTCCTTTTATCTAGTTTTACTATTTTTACTTCTTTTCATTTCACGTTATCTCTTCAGGTCCCACATTTCCTTAAGTGCCTTCTACTCCAACAAGACAGTTGTGTCAGGAAATGAATTACAAAGGTGTGTTGGCTGACGGTTTCATCTTGAAATTCACTGAGTATATACTTCACACGCATAATACCAAAAGCCTCCAATCCATCTACTTTTGATAATGGATACTCATCATTTCCGCGCGTATTATGCGTATTTGGAGTACATACAACTATGTATACCTGTCTTGTGTTTTAATTAACCAATACTATTTTCATTTCAAATGTGTAGATTTATTTCTATGTTGTTTCTTATGGAAAAATAGAGAACCACATGACAAATTTGCCTGTTTCACCGTGAAACACATTAATTTTGTTTGAAAGTTCAGTTGCCACTGCACTTAAGTTTTCTGTCAGAGGAGCGTATTTAGCGCAAACATTCAATAATGTTACCATATGGCCACCCTCATAAAATAAAAAAAAAATCTCCTCTACTAAAATATTGAACATTTTCTCCAGCTTAGTTTTATTATGCTGCTTCGTTGTCCATAATTCCCACAGTTTATACATTTTTTCTATTGACGTGTACAAACAAACCATTTATTTGTATGCTAGTATCATCTGCATTTCAGCTCTGTCGCCAGACACTGGACAGCCATCCAAGACATATTTCGACAGTATTTCGCCGCCAGTCAGTCTATAGAAGATGAATCGTTAGAAACTGCCGAGATCGCACTGATTGCTGTTTCTGTGGTCGTTTTCTTTGGGGCCTTTATAGCAATATTCGTTGTGTGTAGACAGTGGAACATGTAAGTGGTTTCTTCCTTATAATTGAGCTGCCTCGTGGGAAAACCAACAATCCGGACATAAACCAACCTGTACAGTTACAGAAAAGAGCTAGAATCTTGAAATTTCAGATTTAAGTAGAAGAGGAATTGTACTATCCGAGTAGCGAAAACAAAGGCGCTGATCAGCTTCGTGGTTACCGCGAAGCTGGTCTGCGCCTTTGTTTTCGCCTAGGCAGATTGTTGGTTTTCCCACGAGGCGGCTTATATGTCGGCATCATTGAAAGATTTGTCCGAGATGCCATTCCTCTATATTCTTTGTTCAGTTCAATAAGCAAACACATCTGGTCACTAAAACGAAGTTTTGGGCATAAACAGTAAACACATTTTGATACGATTTTTGATACCAATTAGGCGTCATGAGAAAACCAACAATGTGATTTTTGAACAGGTCCGACACATTCCGGCCTATACAAGCACAGAAAATGGCTAGAGGTTGGAAATTTTGGATTTAAAAGTAGAGGAATTGAATTATCCTTGTAGCGAAAACAAAGGCGCTGATCAGCTTCGCAGTTACTGCGAAGCTGATCTGTGCCTTTGTGTTCGCCTATGCAGATTGTTGGTTTTCCCATGGGCGGCTGATATGTCGGCATCTTTGAAAGATTTGTCCGAGATGGCACTCCTCTATATTATTTGTTCAGTTTAATACGCAAACTCAACTGGTCACTAAAACGAAATAATGGTTGGGCATAAACAGTAAACACGTTTTGATACGATTTTGATACCATTTGGCTTCAGTATTTTAACAGAAGTTTTTTGTCTGTTTTCAGCCACATAAAGCAACATCAGCTGTACCAACACATGAGTCGCAGAAGCACTATCTACGATTCTCAAGAAATGAAAGTGAACTTTGGTGAAGAGGCAGTGACTACGAGTCGCCCCAGCACGTTCCGCGGTAGCACACATCGTAGATCATCACCACAACCTATCGAGACCAGTTTCGGTGGCAACTACATTAATCCAGTATTCACGGACGATGATGGTAACCCTGTCATAAGGTCGAGTAGCTGGACTGAAGCTGGTACCCCGCGGATCCCTCGCTGGAGTACCAGTGATTCATTAAAAGATGCAATAGCTAGTTTAGAAGATCTCACTAGTCGACTAAACTCTGAAGATAACATTTCTCGAGTTTCTAACATGTCGAAGAGTCGACAGTCTCAGAAATCGTTTAAGCCTGACTCAGAATTTGACGATGGTACTGTTCCAATGCCTGACTATCCTGTTTACGATCAAGTCGCCGATGACACGGTTCTTGTACATTCTGATGTGTTAGATCGTGTGAACAGTCATCACTCTGATATGGATTCTCGTGGAAAACCTATTTTTGCGGACGGGGAAATTCTCAGGGAGATTATCGAAGTAAATGCACCAAACAGCGAAGAGAATAATAATGTTGTTACTGTAACTGAGGTCTCAACAGCATTTTGACTTTACATCTATAGCATTTTTGTGGTTATGCACCCTGTATGATGCCATAATAACGGTATCACGCGATCAATTCATATTTGCGCAAGGCACGCTAACTAATGAGGACAACTGTAATTTTTTTTCAGGACAAACTTCAATGGAGATCATAGTAAAACAAATTACAACATTAATTCAAGTAGACGAAGAAAAACTGTACAATTTATTCTAAAGCATCTATCACAAACTTTGAATATGCAGACATGACTCAAATGCAAAATATATCAAATGTCTTGGAATATTAAACTTTGACAACCTTTTTGAACAATAATTCTGTTCTGATTTGATTCACGTGTAATAAAGACACTGGGGTAACATCCCTTTCCCTAGAAAGTGGCTGCATATGAGTCTGGAGTGTTCCCGAGGCAATTTATTATGATTTACATGTTTATGTGCATTACTGTGGCATGATGGTTTAAATAGCTCTAGACTTTTACGATTCTAATCGCCGTCACTTCAATGTTTCACTTTGTTATGTTTTATTTTTATCCATTTCAAAACACTCCAAATCTCAGCTCTGAATCAAATGAGCCTTTCCGGATAGAAATCGACCTTATGACATAAAAAATCGATTTTCAGTTTTTTATATATCAAGAAAGTAGAATACTTAATGAGCATTTTGCAATTTATTTTACTTTTCTAACGTAATTATTAAAGATTTTATGGGGTTTTGAAACAAGAAGGCGTCAACGTAAAGACACTCTTTAATGACGTTGCGTTGTAACGTCGCATTAATTTTTAACGTTTGGACACACAGAAAACATTTCAAAACATTTTGTTTAAAAATATTCAACTTCATCGAACCAAGGAGTTTAATTTCAGCAAAATTTTTGCTTTTTATTTACATGTCAAGGGAAATCACTCAAACATTTCTCCTCTAAAACGTCGAGATAAACGAGTCCCTTAAGCCCCCCTGGATAAAAAGTCTCATTTCTGAGTCCAGATAACTTCTTACGATCAGCTTATGTTCCCGTCGGTGTTCTGTGAATCCTCTCAACACAGATTTAGTGGACCGATGACAAGAAGTGAAACGGAGAGCGGGTAAGCTATTCGATCTACTGAGAGACCAGCGGAAAGGATGACATCCGGGTGCCCTCGAAGACGTCGACCGTGGTCATGCCGTCTTTCAACGAAAGACTGGGATCCGTCACTCAGCATCATTCAAACTGACTACAGCATACACATAACTCAGCGTTCTTCACATGCCGTGAATCAAAAGTGGTGAAACTTCCCAATGCCACGCATGGTGAAAAACAGAGACAAAATAATGCTTCCCATTGATCCACGCAAGCCATTTACCTAGAGTTTTGTACCGCTTGCTCATATTGCACCATGCCGATATGTCAACAACCTGGCAAGTTGGACCACGTTATTGATGGTACCTTTTTCTGTATCGCTTATTTTCCATTCCAAAGCAAACTTCTCGGCATATAAACACTTGGTGTGTCCGTCTATTGTGTGTACATGTCTTTCATTATTCGAGATGTCATATGGACCCATAGTTACTAGAAAAACGGAACTCTCCAAAACAATTCCAAAACAACTTGGACTTATACAACCGCTTACCAAGTCTTGAAGCGCAGACCAAAAAAAAAAAAAAAAAAAAAAAAAAAAAAAAAAAAAAAAAAAAAAAAAAATTGTGTAACGTTATTCCCCTTTTGCAGCTAGATGTATTAGAATTATCTGAAACTTGGAAATGTCGTGCAACCACGTGCAGCACGAGAATTAATTGAGCCGCCTATGCAATCATGCGATAAATTTGGTACCCAGTATTTTTTAAGTTTGCATGCGTCAAATTTTATTTTCTCTCCGAAAAATTCCAAAAATTTTCCCAGTTCGTTTCATCAGGAGGATTAGGAATTTCTTATGATTTTAATAATGATATTTGATGAAACTGAGAACAAGTTTTCGTGCCGGGTTGCATTTTAGCGTGTTGTTGGTTTTGTTGCATGACAGTCCGTTCGGCATATATAAGACGCACGCAATAAGAATAATTTGCAGTTTAAGGAGATTTTGAATCCCCCAAAAGAATCATCGGATGTCCCCTAAACCATCTACTTTCATCTGAGTTACCACCGGGTGGTGCTTCTGAATATAAGCAGCCGATTTAAAACCTAATTTTGTCACATTCTAAAATGTTTCTTATGTCATAGCTGTAGTCTTCCTTCCCAACTGTCAAAGTTCTGGTGATATGTCTGAAACATGCTTATGAAAACGGACATTGATTCCCGACATGATATCAACTGTTCTCTATGAGCGTAACATAATGGTTAAACGTTTCTGCCAATGCTTGAAGTTTTGCGAGGTTCGATTTTCGCAAAAATGCGACCCAATAGGCTGTCACCAATAACCTTAATATGGTGAGAATCGGGTATTTGGGTGTCTCGAGTTATAGCATACTTAATCATGAATTTGCGTAACCATCAGAATAAAAGTGACACTAACTAAACTCAGTTTTGCCACCACGGATCAGAATTCAACGGCTGATCGTGGCGTGTTGCAGAAAGGCAGGAAAATTCGTAAGGATAAAAAAATTAAAACTGAGATAAGCCACTCGCCTTGGAAACCAAGTTGTGGCTTTGATCACGATCCTGGCTAGCCTTTTGGACGAAACATTTAATCGAAGACGACGAAAACTGTTAAATCGGTCGTACAAACTCAATATTGATCCCTGGCCTATTCATCCCCAATCTCCCCTACAAGTTTAATATATATATATATATATAGGTTTTTTTCAAGGGAAATAATTCATCAAATATAGTTATTTATTCTTTATTTTGACAAAACCGGATAGATTTACTTGATTCCACTCTTTTATATGTTTCTTAAAAATAATTAAGTATTGTGGTATAGAAATTACATGCACTAGAGGTACGCTTTCTATAATTTTTGAAGAAATAAAGTTTAAGAGAGAAATGTAAATTCACAAGCCTAATTATTTTAATTTTTATCAATGACGGGTATATATACTCACATTTTTTTCGTTATGTATCCCGATTGTCATCCCTTATTAAAATTATTTTGTATTTTCTCTCTCTCTCTCTCTCTCTCTCTCTCTCTCTCTCTCTTCAATATAGGTATCAAACATGGTTTCCATGCATTAATAGCTGCAAGGCCTCAAAAAACGAGACAATGTTTATTTCAATAAATAAAGGCAAAAGCAATTATCGCAATTAGGTGTTCATTTAACCGTGGGAGAAGTCAAATACGGCAATGGAAACGCTAAATCCAATGACTATATTGTAGCAGAGTTTCCTAACTTCAAAATAAATGCAACATTATGCAAATCGGCGAATGCATAGCTTAAATAAAGCAAGAAACGTCGGGACGTATTTGTGGCAGACGACGAACAATTAGCGCGCAAAATTGCTCTGACGTAACGTCGCGTTCTCGACGTCATTTTCTCACGTTTAACGTCGTATGTCATAAGGTCGATTTCTATCCGGAAAGGCTCAAATATTCAGTTATACATCCCATTGACTAGGAAGTCCATCCGTGAATAATGTCTTCTCTGCCAGCTATCGAAGCATCTCTTTCCCACCAGAACCAGGACGGAAAATAAGAAGATCACACCAAATGACACGGCTGCTATCAACGCCCCAGACATCGCAGCGCTCTCTGGGGTCTCGAAATGTGGGTAGTGAAACCGCACCTGAGGCTGTATAGTCGTCGTGTTGGTGGTGATCTGTGTAGCTGAAAACAGAAAAAATGTCTACTTACTGGAGACAGGCGTCAAGCTAGGCATTTCTACTTAGCTAAGCAATTCTGCTTCTTAGACGCCGACTGTCTAGTGGTGTGGGAAAGCCAGGACAGTTCTCGGCGTTCGGTCGGGAAATACCAAGTGAAACCACCGCGCCCGGAAGATGACAGTCAAACCATTGGTGCATACCGATGCAGGAACCATTGATAGTTTTTTTCAATTGATAGTTTTACTGGCGTCGCCAGTGGAATTCGAACCTGCACGACAGATGTACATAGCTAGTCAGAAGCCAAAAGCGCTACCGACTGAGCTATCCGGGCGTCCCTGACCGAGCTATTTTGTATAAAATTAAGCGTCTTAAGTCCCAGGCACATTTGGATTATAATCAATTCAGGTCCTGTAGTTCCATTTGCCTTTCACATTTGAACTATTGTAAAATATAATATACTACTAAATGTCTGGGGGTTATCTGAACATTGTTATCTGATTGGCGGGTGGAAATCTTTACCAAGCAAAACATTTTTATGCCAAATTCGTGTTAAGAAATACCTTTATACTTCATTTACACAGACCGATCGTGAAACTTCTTTACGAGTCCTTACATGCGTGGATATTGGCGTTTAAACAACAGATAGTAAGTGTCAATGTTTCTCAGCGTTACCTACCATTCGCTCCAATTGGGATTGCCTTTGTAGACGTAGAATTTTGTTTGGGAACTTTGTCGATGGCCTCCGAAACATCAGTCGTGTTGACTCCTGGGACATATGTACCCGCTGGAGCAAGTGTAGTGTTCAATACAATTTCCTGTTTGTTCGGTGAAGTGGTATTATCCTTCGATGTAGTTGTTTTGCTCACATTAGCAGCTGGAGATTCTGTTGTTTGTAACAATCCATGCACACTTGTTGCATTACTTGCAGGTGCTGCAGTTGGGTTTTCGGTCGTCTTTTCTGTTGTGTTGAGTGGTTTTGACGTTGTATTAACTGGTCTTTGAACCGTCATATTATTTTGTTCCGTAGCTTCATTTGTTCCTGGTGGTAGTAATCCCTGACTTTGTTTCTCTGTTGTCGAACCGTTTGTAGGATTAGCAACAGTTGCCGTGGTATTTATTTGGTTATTTATTGTTGTATTTTTCATCAACATTGGTGTGCTAGTGGTTGTATTGACATGTGGTATAGCTGCAGTGGTATGTGTTTTGTTTTGTACACTATTAGAACTGGAATTGTCCGTAATATTTTCAGATGGTCTTTCAGTCGTCGCAGCTAATACTTTAGAGGACTGATTGTTGTCTGTCGACATAGCATGTGTTGAATCTAAAACCGCTTTTGTGGCATTAATAGTGTCGGTTACGTTTTGGGGAGCGGGTGTAGTAGAGATCGTGTTGTTTGCGATATTTGAATTTGTAGCGTTGTTTGTGTATGGAGCCACTGTTGTCAAGGGTGTGCCATTGTGCGTAGTTGCTATACCATTTGTTTTATTGACGTTAGAAGCGCCCGGTGGTACTGTTGGCACTGTGTTGGTCACATTTGAAATGACATTAACTGTATTATTGGCAGTGTTATTTCCTGATATGACATCTCTTGTTACATTTGACATTGAAATTGGTTTTAACTCCGTCCCATTGTTCATTTCATTATATGTAACATTTGATAAGATTTCGTTTTCGTGTGATGTATTTGAAGTGGATAGTGTTGAATTTATTGCTGTATTAGAATGGTATTCCGATTCTGCTGTATTCGCTCTAACGGTCGTGCTGTTTGTAGAGTCTATTGCGTTTGTAACTGTATTGGTGTTGTTTTCCTTGTCCAGTAATTTTGGAGGGGCGGTAGTTATGCCAGTCTGGCTAATCACCAGGATCGGTGTGGTCAAGAAGATCAGTAGTTTAAATTGTATCATCATGAAGCATGTCTTTTGTCAGCACCTGGAGTGAAACAGGGAAGGTCACGATAAGAAACAACAAGGCAAACAAACAAAAACTCGTATAGATTATTCTCTTGTCTTAGAAAAGCATTTAATTGTTTTCTATTTCGTTTGAAAAAAAACTGTACGTGAAGAACTGAAATTGGAATTGAAACAACGCATAGGAATTAAAAATCAAATTGAGAAATTAGTATAACAGTACGTATAGAAACATAAGGACAGTACTGACTATCGCAAAAGGTGGCGATTTATTTATAATTTTACTTGGAAATATTCTGTAACAGCTGTTGTTTGTACCAGCCTGTTATTTTATTTTATGGAAGTGTGAGCACCTTCAGTCATTTGCGCAAAAACATGCTTGATTACACAAGGGCAATAAAAATTGGTATTAGTTTTTATTGATTTTGTTACGGGATCGCTGGTTGCAACAGCTGTAGGTTGTAAGTAGATCGCGGACACCTAGAAATATACCCCCCCCCCCACGAAAAAAAAAATAAAAAAAAATTGATTGCCAATGCAAAATGGTTGTAATTTTCATTTTTCTTACCGATTCTTGATAAAATTCACAATATAGGTACTGGAATACCTGTTCTTTATTACAAATTCATAGAAGAAGGGTTTCAATGTAACCGGCAAACCTGTTTGAATGTGATTATTCAACGGTACCATCAATTTTAGTTTCTTGTATCTGTTTCAATCTTGAAGCTGCAAGATACCCTTGCAGTATTTCGAAGCTTGTGAAGTTGAACCGATGCTGTTTGTCTTTAAAAAAAATCCAATTTGATCGGTCATGACCGTATCAGATCAAATGAACCCCTTCCGAGCAGTAAGTACCTCAAACTTTCTCAAAACCTCTTTGCTAAGCTCGTAATTGTCTTCCGATATTCTTTTCAAACAATTGAAAGAATTATTGAGATGTGTTCCCATATCTGATATCATATCTAAGATTTTCATTGGTGATAGGTTAACAAGGAAAGTGTGATAAGTCCTTCACAGGTTTTCAGAGTGAGAAGTGTGCCGCCCCATGGGAAAACCAACAATCTGCATATGCGAAAACAAAGGCGCAGATCAGCTTCGCGTTTACCGCGAAGCTGATCAGCGCCTTTGTTTTCGCTACTCGGATAGTACAATTCCTCTTCTACTTAAATCCGAAATTTCAAGCTTCTAGCTCATTTCTGCGCTTGTACAGGCCGGTTTGTGTCCGACCTGTTCGGAAACCACATTGTTGGTTTTCCCACAAGGCGGCTCAAGTGTAACGTGAGCCGGACCAAGCAACAGCTAAACCCCGTCGGCGGAAAAGCATGCTCATCCACCAAGGGTGGTTAACTGTGCTATATATTGCGACACTACTTGAAAAAGAACACAACAGTAGCTCTTTCCCAAGCCAAAGGTGACCCCTTCAGCAACCTTCCGAATACAGATATACAGCTGCAGCACAGAATCTGACACCAGAGTAAACATCACGCAGAAGTGTCGCTTTAAAACGCTCTACTGGAGAGGTGTGTAGCAACGATAAGTGTCCATCAACGAACAGAGGTGTCTGGCTTAGTTCAACCTTTAGCCGATACCCAACCTTAACTGTTTCTGGACGGGTTTGTTCGGTCATTTCCTTCATTTTCAGTATCAGACCTCTAGTTATCAATTTAAAACCGATGTACATGTATAAAGTGATGTCACAATAACTATGTTTATTCGCGGGTTAATATTGATATTTGAGCGTGGTAGATGAAAACTCTGACTTAGGGGAAACAACAAAACTTATTTAAAAAAATAAAAAAACAAAAAGAAATCGCTTACCTGATTTTCATTTTGAAACACTCGCTTTAGGTATATAAGCAAATAATATTGCTTTAAGATACGTTTTAGTAAGTCCTTTGATGCATATTCGCGAGTGTGTTGCTCCTTACAAGGTTACTGACGTGGTCAATCCTTAAAGTAAAGTCCTTTGAAAGCAATGATAAGATTGTTCTATAAGATAAAGTATTCATTGATGACTGTATGACAAATGTTATTCAATAACGTGAGCTCCGTGGCGAGAAAACTTCCTTCTGAACCATTTTCTGGCGCAGTAAGACCCTAACGACATTCTCCGCTACAAACACCAGACACATTCTGGGAGAATATCAAATGTGTACAGCGACCAGAAATCGCATTTATCAGGCCGTGTGTGTGAGCAGGCTGGTATGTATATGTTTGTAAATGCAGTTTTTATATTTCTATGACTAGGTTTATTCATAAATTCTTAAAAATCAATCTTCGTTTTGTTTTTGAACTGGGCAAAGGCAAGCAGCAGATGTTTCTGTCAATATCAATATTATAAGTTGTGCACCCTCAATGTAATAGATTTATTCTATCAAAACTAGTTTTAACTATGGGTAGTATTGGAATTGTTGGCATTTTAACATTTATGAGCAGGATAAATTCTAGTCTAAGCTGAACTGAGCATGATTTTTTTTTATAATCTCGGGGCCAGGATAAGATTGACGGCCACCGTGCCATGGGTTTGTTCTTGAACTTGCAATGGCCTTTTTTAAGGTCTGTCATGTGTCATAGATTGGTTGAATCCATATACATTCATCTTGTATAAGAAGAAGATTGAACGACCACCATGTCATCGGTTTGTTAAATCTCTAACTTGAGCCTTGCAAGGGATAAGATTTAAGTTCCAACATGGCATCGATTTATTAAATCCCTAATTTGGGCCTTGCAAGGGATAAGATTAAAGTTCCGACATGTCATCGGTTTATTGAATCCCTAATTTGAGCCTTTCAAGGGATAATATTAAGTTTCGGCATGCCATCGGTTTATTAAATTCCTAATTTGGGCCTTGCAATGGATAAGATTAATATTCCGACATGTCATCGGTTTATTGAATCCCTAATTTAAGCCTTGCAATGGATAAGATTTAAGTTCCAACATGGCATCGGTTTTTTAAATCCTTAATTTGAGCCTTTCAAGGTGTAAGATTTAAGTTCCGACATGTCATCGATTTATTAATAAATCTCTAATTTTGGCATTGCAAGGAATAAAATCTAAGTTCCGACATGTCATCGGTTTATTGAATCCCTATTTTGGGCCTTGCTAGGGATAAGATTAAAGTTCCGACATGTCATCGGTTTATTTAATCCCTAATTTGAGCCTTTCAAAGGATAAGATTTAAGTTTCGGCATGCCATCGGTTTATTGAATCCCTAGTTTGAGCCTTGCAATGGATAAAGCCCCGTTTACACATTCACGATTTTGGCCGCAGTACGGTGCCGCTACGATTCGCCACGATTTGTAAAATTGTCGTGTACCGTGGTGTACCGTAGTGATTCGTAGTAGAACCGTGGTGAATCTTGGTGAATCTTGATCAACCGTGATGATTCGGGGAAACTCCACGGTAGCGCTACGGAAGTTTTAAACAGTTTAAAACATTCGTGGCGTATCGTGGCGAATCGTGGTGGCTATTGGGCGTGGCCTAATTCGTAGCGCAACCGTAGCGGATTCGTGCTTATTCGTACTGACACCGTAGCTATATTCGCGGCTATTCGTGAGAGATCGTAGCCAATCGTGGAGCTCCGTAGCGAAACCATGGAATCTTTGACACCACGAACTCTCACGATTCACCACGAATTGTGTACGGTTGTCCTACGAATCATCCACGGTTTCGCTACGGAGCTCCACGATTGGCCACGACGGCTACCGCCGTGAATCGTACTAGTACCGTATCGAACCGTACAAGCACCGTGAGCATTCGTTGTGCCACCGTGATTAATCCTCCTTGACCGTATCGTTGCCGTCATGAATCGTCATTGATTCGTAGCGATACCTTATAGACACCGTACTAACATCGTGGACATTCTTACTGGAATCGTAGTCACACTGAATATTTCCACTTTTCGCCACGATTCACCACGATTCGCCCCGATTTTTCTGACCATGAGAAATCGGGGTGAATCGTGGTGAATCGTAGAGAAAACCGTGAATGTGTAAACGGGGCTTAAGATTTAAATTCCGACATGCCATCGGTTTATTGAATCTTTAATTTGAGCCTTTCAAGAGATAAGATTTAAGTTCTGACATGTCATCGGTTTATGGAATCTCTAATTTGAGCCCTTCAATGGATAAGAATTAAGTTCCGTGACATGTCATCGGTTTATTGAATCCCTAATTCTTTCAAGGGATAAAATTTAAGTTCTGACATGTCATCGGTTTATTGAATCTCTAATTTAAGCATTTCAATGGATAAGAATTAAGTTCCGACAAGTCATCGGCTTATTGGCTCTCTAATTTGAGACTTACAAGGGATAAGATTTAAGTTCCGACATGCTATCAGTTTATTGAATTTTAGACTTGATCTTGCAACGGATATCGGTCCACCATGCAATACGTTTATTGCTATTCAGCTTTTTTTTTTTTTTTTTTTTTTTTTTTTTTTTTTTTTTTTTTTTTTGATCAGTGCCTTTGTTTTCGCTACACGGATAGTACAATTTCTCTTCTTCTTAATTCCGAAATTTCAAGCTTCTAGCCTGCTTCTGTGACTGTACAGGTCAGTTTGTGTCAGTACCTAGTCGGAAACCCCGAAGACCGATTTTCTCGCGTCGCGGCTGGTTTATAACTTCTAGGAACAAGATCTAAGATATAAAGATACGCGACTCGCGTGGAAATCCCAGCCACTGATGAAGTCACATTACGAAAACTTGCCCATGCAATAGACAGAGATGTTTTCACCTATAGAAATTGAAAATTTTCACTGGAAAAAAAATATGATATTTTTTTTTTTTTTTTTTGAAAACTTGTGCGAGTTCACGCTAGGAGTACCCACAATCTATGTTTTGGATCAAAAATAAGAAAAAAAAAATAGGTATACCCCTGTAAACCCCAGATTTACTATATAAAAGTGAAGTATAATGGGGTATACGTTGCACGGACATGTTTCCATGATGATCTGTCTAGAATCAACCAAAGTAAATTAAGATGGCGAGTACAAAAGAGAAGCATTTTCTAGACGAACTTATTAGGGTATCTGTGGTGTTCCAAAACCTTGAATATGGTAATGGTAGCTCAGTTTGTGATAACGGTCGACTTGATGATTTGAGCCACCTCCGTGGGAAAACCAACAATCTGCATAGGCGAAAACAAAGGCGCAGATCAGCTTCGCGGTAACCGCGAAGCTGATCAGCGCCTTTGTTCGCGGTAACCGCGAAGCTGATCAGCGCCTTTGTTTTCGCTACACGATTTCCGTGTTCGGACCTGGTCGGAAACCACAACGTTGGTTTTCCCACGAGGCGGCTCAATTAGGGGGAAAATGCAGAGGCGAGCAACTAGGTTTGTAACTTGAAATTACATCTTTGAGAAAAAAGGAAGTATGACTGCATCCTTAAAATCTTAAGTTGGAGTCACAGCATTCTCTGATCTCCTCTGCGAAATGTCCGATGACTGTATACGAGAGCCACGGACTAATTTCCTTCCTGATGTACCCCTGGTGAAGGATTGTCAGTTTGACTGATGACCTTATCCTAAATCAACACTGTCATTTAAGATAACTACCTTCATGGAGAGGTCTAATTTCTTTCTCTTCTCCGCCTGTGATGTGAGATAAACCTCCTATCACTGGATTACTTGATAATAGGTGGGTCAACAGCCATATCACCTCCGGAACCTTCCTTGATGACCGTTTGTATAAATACAGTCTTTTCAGGTGTATTTTGTAAGACAGTACTCTTGAGTCAACTTCAAAACAACGTGACAGTCCTTCGCTATCTTGTATAGTAACTGGAACCAACTTTTGACAGTTCACAATTAGTTGTACTATTGCACGAGTGTCTCTGGTGCGTTGTAACTGCGGATATTGTTTACCAAATGATTACAATGACAAAAATTGCAATTTCTCTTACATCGTCAATACCGCAAAAACTGGTCCCGGGTCTAAATTCCTCGATGGGGTCCTATATTTTGGTCAATTTCCCAGATATTTCGAATATGCTTGGAAGAAAAATATATGGACCTTTGAGAAGACCCTTTAAACTATATATGGTGTAAATTTCATGTAATTATTTGCATGCTTAGTGCCTTTTTGGTGCCAATAAAATTTGGTCCCGGATTTTGGTCCCGGGCGTTGGTCCCGGGTTTTACTCCTTCCCAGCGAAACGTCTTGTTACTTATCCGGGTTGCATCCATTCGTCCGGTTTTTAGACACGATCAAGGGAAGTAACTCTAAAAGAATATTGCAAACTACACACGTGAAAAAAAAAATCGCACAAATTATTCGTAAATTGAGGCGTTACATTTCATTAAAAATGAGTATCGTACCTTGTTTGACATGGGTGAAGCAAGGCAAAGCCAAATCAGTACCTAACAAGGTAATAAAAGATGATGTTTTCAAGAAAACGTGGCAAATAATTTAAGCGACATTTTGCGGACCTTCGACAGGAACATTTATTCGGAATAATGTATTTTCTGAAACTATTTTGATCATTTTCGAACCATAGCTGAGGTGTGGTTTTGATTAAAGTAACAAATGAATATTCATATTCCAGATAGAACAAATCCAGTATAGCCTAGGGTCCATTGCTTCCTCAGGCTCAGGACAAGTCAAAATTTAGCTACAGAGCTCGATTTAGCTATAGTAGCTAAAAGGAGCTTTAAAAATTGTGTATATTTCACATATATATCATCATACAAAGACTCATTGAAAAAATTGCAGGCAAACACTCGATTAAAATTGTTAACAACTTTAAATATGTTATGTAAACAACATTTTGGGGAAAATCGAG
This sequence comes from Rugalucina vietnamica, assembly GCA_964017185.1. Classification (NCBI taxonomy): domain Eukaryota; kingdom Metazoa; phylum Mollusca; class Bivalvia; order Lucinida; family Lucinidae; genus Rugalucina; species Rugalucina vietnamica. Next base: position 59,010,586 of record OZ024874.1, on the reverse strand, counting down.
AGAAGAACTTTCTGCAAAAAACACCATTTTTGTTTATTTCAGAAAATGAGAATTCATATGAACTCGATCAACAGTTAGATATGCTATCATATTTTTTTCTGCTGCTTAAATTGTGTTCATGTTTGGCATTCCATTTTTTGCACTGTGTGCCACAATGAGGTATTTCATAGCATCTCATTTCCTGCAATTATAAAATGAAGTTTTTGCAAAAAATTCTTGGCTGGATTTTCCCAAATTTGATGTTTACACAACACATACAAAGTAGTAAACATTTTTTATTAATCATTTACTTGCAATTTTTTCAATGAGTCTTTTTATGATGACATTTATATGAAATATACACAGTTTTTAAAGCTCCTTTTATCTACTATAGCTAAATCGAGCTCTGTAGCTAAATTTTGACTTGTCCTGAGCCTGTTCCTAGACAGTAAATAACTTTTGTTTGTATAGTTGCGGAAATCTGAAGGAGACTTCTGGTAAATTTGAGGTCAATACTCTTCATTCGGGGATTTTTTGGCTATAGCCGCGGAAGTGCTTTTTAGCATGGTCAGGGCTATAGCTTGAGCCACAGGCGTTCTGGTGAGGCTACAGCCGGGGCTTTATTAACCGTGTTAAAGGGATGCCCCCGATCGGCAAAGCAGATCATGACATTGTCTATATTGAATATGACATAAAGGCTAAACGGATTCAGCAGGCCCCGCGTAAGATTTTCCTATATAAACGAGCGGATATGGACGGTCTCCATGACCATCTAGCGCGCTATAGGGATTCGTTCCTTTCAACTGACCATAGTCAGGTGTCAGTCAATGACATGTGGGTCAGTTTTAAGTCGGAGGTTCTCTCGGCTATTGAAAGGTTTATTCCATCAAAAATGACCAAGACAAAATATAGCTTACCATGGATCGATAGCTCGATCAAACGCTTGATAAGGAAACGTGATAAACTTTACTTTCGTGCTCGCAAGTCAAGCAGCCCTGACATTAAGAACCATTACAAACGGTTCAGAGCACATGTTCAAAAGAGCATTAGAGATGCATATTGGAAGCATATTACCAATATCTTCTCCTTTGAAAATGATAACCCTGATCCCGATTGTCCCCGAAAAAATGAAAAGGCAAAAAAGTTTTGGTCATTTGTCAAGTCCCTTAAGAAAGACGCGTCTGGGATCAATACTCTTAGAGAAAATGGTATCTTGAAGACTGACACTTTGGATAAGGCTAATATTTGTAATAGGCAGTTTCAGTCAGCCTTCACTCGCGAATCAGATGATGAAATCCCCTCCAAAGGCACAAGTCCTTTCACCGCTATAGGTGAAATTACAGTTGACCCCAATGGGGTCATTAAACTGTTGAATAATTTGAATATACATAAGGCGCCTGGGCCAGATGGCCTGAGTGCTAGGGTGTTGAAGGAATGTAGTTCTGAAATTGCTCCTGTACTGACCTATATCTTCAATGAGTCGCTTGCTCAGGGTGCTGTACCAGACGATTGGCGACAGGCAAATGTAGCCCCGGTATTTAAGAAAGGTGAGAAATACGATGCAGCTAATTATCGACCGGTGTCGCTTACTTGTATCTGTTGCAAAACTCTAGAGCATATAATAGTCAGCAACATAAACAAACACTTGGCTCTTGAAAACATTCTTGCTGACTGTCAGCACGGGTTCCGAAGTCAAAGGTCTTGCGAAACCCAGTTAGTTCAGTTTTATCATGATTTGGTTAGTAATCTGGACGGAGCAGTGGGTCGTGGCCACAGGCAGACGGATGTGATTGTCATGGATTTCGCTAAGGCCTTTGACAAGGTCCCCCATAAAAGGTTATTATACAAACTTGACTTCTACGGGATTAGAGGATCTACACATAAGTGGATCGACTCGTGGCTCTCTGAGCGCTCTCAAAAAGTGGTATTAGATGGCCGTGCCTCAGATCCAGTCCCGGTTCTTTCTGGTGTCCCACAAGGATCGGTCTTAGGACCGGTCCTATTTCTTATTTTCATTAATGATCTTCCTGACAACATCAGGTCATCTGTTCGGCTATTTGCTGATGATTGTGTTTTATACAGAAATGTCAAGTCACCATTGGATTGTCAAATTTTACAAGATGACCTGAATAGCTTGGCCAAATGGGAAATGGATTGGCAAATGAAATTCAATGTTAGCAAATGTCATTCAATGAGGGTGACGCGGCTACATCCAAGCAGGCATATAGATTTCAATTATACACTGCATCAGCAAACATTAGAACAGGTTCAGTCCGCTAAATACCTCGGTTTAACTATCACAGATGATCTTGATTGGGGTCAACACATTTCTGAAATTACATGCAAGGCAACTAAGACTTTGGGTTTTCTTCGGCGCAATTTGGCACTGGCACCTAGGCATACTAAGGAAGTTGCATACAAAACATTGGTTCGGCCTCAACTTGAGTATGCAGCTCCTATTTGGCATCCCTATCATGAAACTCAGATTGAGATGGTGGAGAAGGTGCAGAGGACTGCTGCCCGGTGGACCTGCAGGCGATGGAGGAACACCAGTAGCGTCGGTGAAATGCTAGACGAACTTGAGTGGCCATCCCTGGAGTCTCGCAGGGAGCGGTCCTCCTTAACCTTCTTCTACAAGATACACTCCGGTACAGTGTCTCTTGATAAAGACAAATACCTGACCCCGGCACCCAATCTAAGGCATACTCGTGCATCACATGAATCACAATACACAAGACCATTTGCCTATAGTGATGCCCTGAAAAATTCCTTTTTCCCCAGAACTATTCCGGTTTGGAATAGTCTCCCTTCTTCAGTGGTCCTATCTAAGACCATTGAGGAATTTAAGGCTTCTATTTAAATCATTAGCCCAGAGGCATGCGTTTTAGTATGCCTCTCATCTATATCTTGTAAATAGTTTTAATGGTCCACCCCAAATGTTTTATTTTCCCTTGACTAAATTCTAAATTTAGCCACCCACCCCACACCTGAGGTGATGATCAGAAATTGATCGACTCAGTATCAGAAGATAGATAAAAGCAAACTCAGCCAATGACTTGGCAGCTCGAATCTTTGCAAATTTAGGCAAAGATTTTTTTCTGGATGAAGGAGGACTTTTTCTATTAATCATGGAAGGGCTTTCTGACAATGGTTGATAAACACCGGTACTAATATAATCGGTATGCATTGAATTTTCTGGGGATTGCATGTCACAGATTTCTTTTACATTTTGTTATGCTATCAGGTCAATTTGAATTGATTTTTTTAAATAATTTAATTTGGTAATTACGCAAATACACTTACCTGCTTACTAATTAAGCTACTGCATACTATTAATTTAAGGTATGTCTATAAATCGAGCCACGTCATGAGAAAACTAAAGTTTTAGCTATTCGGATAGTACAATTCCTCTTCTTCCTTAATCCGAAATTTAAATCTTCTACCTATCTTATGTAGATGCACAGACCAGTTTGTATCAGACCTGGTTGGAACTCCCGAAGGCCTGTTTTCTCATCTCGCGGCTCCAATATCTTTCATCTACCTGACTAAGATGGAAGAGCAAGTATGGCAAAGCTGAACATTGGAACCTAGAAGGGCTGATGCTTGTTTAACAAAGTGGTTCAGGGCTTTGTTGTCATCCTCCTCCCAGGCTATGTGTAGAACTCAAACAGAATATCACGGTACTGCTATTCCATGGCCTTTAGGCAGGTCTCTAGATACAAGAATCATTATAAATATTCCTTCTTCCCCTTAGCTTTTTTAGTACAGTGGAGCTCCCTACCCGAGTCTGTTGCAACCTTGCAGAGTCTTGATGCCTCCAAGGCTGAAGTCTGCCAGTTTCAGCACTCACACCCTTAGATCCCGGATGCCTGTTTTTAACTGATTTTAGCTATTCTCTATAACTATTATAACGTTACCTATCATATGTTTTTGTCCTTTTACTTTAAACCTCTTCTACTAGCCCCTCTTTTTTTCTGTCTGCTACTGACAGATGCTGCGCGAGCCTGCCTAAAGCCCCTATCTCACTGGATTGCGACAACTGGAGACTAGTTCGCGAATAGTTCGCGACTATTTCGCGACAAAGATAAACGATATAAACACAACTTTCACGTTGCAGTCTCATTGAATAGACATTTATGCGACAAATTCGCGAATTTCGGTCTAATTTTGAAAATATATCGCGCGACATTCGTGAGAGTGTCTCACGACTTTCCCGCGAATGTAACTTATTTTCATTTAAATTCGTACGACAGTCGCGCGACATTCGCGCGAGTGTCGCGCGACATTCGTACGAATGTCGCTTAGTTTTATTTTCTCGCCAGATAGTCGCGAGGTTTTCGCAAGACTGTCGCGCGACCGTCATGCGACACTCGCGCGACATTCGCGCGACATTCGTACGAGTGTCGCGAAAAAATTCGCATTGTAAATTTGCCAAAATTTCGCGGCGACAAGTTCGCGACACTCGCACGAACGTCGCACGACAGTCGCGCGACAGTCTTGCGAAATATTTTGGAGAAAAAAAATCGCATAAAATTTTTCAACATGTTGAAAACCTTCGCGACAAGTTTGCGACTAGTTCGCGACACGTGAAAATTCTCACGACACTCGCACGAATGTCGTGCGAAACTGCCGCGACTGAATTCGCGAAACAGTCGCGAGGAATTGGCATGCCAGTGAGATACTAGCTTAAGATGTCCATGAGGGCATATAGTAGTATATAGAGATAGACAGATAAACCCAAGTTAACTACATCTCTTTTTCAGGTTAAGCTTGATAAAGATGAGCTGAAAAGAATAATTGAAGAGACAAAAGAGTAAGTTGTGCTTTCATTTTAATTTAAGGAGACCTAACGAAGGTAAGAATGCAAAGCATGCAATTGCAGATGAGCCGCGTCATGAGAAAATGGGATTATTGCCTGTGCAAAAACAAAGGCGCAGATCAGCTTCGCAGTCAGCCAGTCACTGCGAAGCTGATCAGTGCCTTTGTATTCGCTACATGGATTCTTCTTAAATCCGAAATTTCAAGCTTCTTGCCTGCTTCTGTGACTGTACAGCTTGGCTTGTGTCAGACCTGGTTGGAAACCACAGAAGACCAGTTTTCTCATGTCGTGGCTCATATAAAGCTAGCACAGCTAAGCTGGAATGACCATGTTATAGGAATGCCTGATGAGCAACTTCTAAAGAAAGTTTTCTGTTGAGAATTAAGAAGGGAAAGGACTATCAAGGTTTAGTTGCACTGGATCAGTCAACTCCCATCCCAGACTATGCAAGATATCACATAGATTAAAAGAATCTATGATGGGGTTGAGGCCGAGACAAGGAAATCTCAGGCAAGTTTTCAGATTATTCAAGTCTCATCCGAGGCTCTGCCGAGGATGAGACTTGAATAATCTGAAAACGATCCTGAGATTTCCTTGTTGAGGCTTCAACACCATCATTGATTATTTTTCTCACCCACCTTTTAAAACATTTTGACTGTGAATAGGTTTCAAGTTCTGTTCAGGCAGCCATTTTGTTTGGACATAAAACAATATGCAAATTAGCCAGTGAAACAAATAAAAACAATTTTGTATTTGCGCTCACCTTACAAAAATATTAAATCATCATTTTGTTTTATACACAAAATTAGTTAAATTACCGGCAAAATTAAATTTTTAGATTTTTATGAGAGCAGCAGACTACAATTACTCTTGATATCTTCCTGAAATTAACACCTGCTTGGCTATTTTTTGTCTCTGACAGTTGACACCTATCTCATCACTTCTTTATATGGAAGAAAGCATGAGGTGTACATTTCTATTTTATAAAACTAAATACAGAAATGATTGACATTTTGAGACAGCTAAAATTGTACTAGTACTGAGACAGAAATATCCCAGACAGGCACACAAAGGGATATGCTTGTCTGGTGGGTGAGAAAATGCAAGATATCACATAGATATACTAAGTACTAACATGCCTAATATGGATATCAGTAGCCTCTACATGTATTAAAGGAGTCATCACACATAAGCAAAAATCTATGGATGCAGACTTGTTTAATTGTGAAAAAAATGTATTTTTTTATTTATTGCTTTACATCCCAGTCAACAGCTATGGTTATGTCAGGACATTAGATGCTGAAAGGGGCGTAAAGCAATAAATGTACTAAAGAAAAATCCCTTTTTGTAATAAAACACAAGTCTACATCAAGGTATTTTCACTTATGTGAGATGAGGCTTTAAAACACGCATCATTCAATATGACCTTTGCTCATTCACAGGGGACACAAGTTGAAATTTTCAAAATTTAGATTGATAGATATCAGCAAATATCTGTACATCAGGAAAACATGTCCGTGAAATGTATACCTTATACCCCACTTTTATATAGAAAAACTGGGGTTTGAAGGGGTATACCTAATTTTCTTATTTTTTTATCAGAAACATACATTGTGGGTACTCGTTAGTACCGGCTCGGCAAGGCAATGTAAGTTTTGATTGAAAATATTAAAAACATCAAAATTTTTCTAATGAAATTTTCAGTTTTTACTGCTGAAAAAAAATTTCTGTATATTGCATGGACAAGTTTTCTATAAGACTTTGTTTTGCATATGCAAGAATTATGCATGTGCAAGAAATCACAGGCGCTCGACGACTGGACTCATTTTTTTTTTTTTTTTTGCATTTTCACCCGTTTGGAGACCCTTACGATATGTTCATGCAATTATTTTACCTTGAAAACCTTTTCTATCAATCCTCAATCAACCCTCGTCTATGGGCTACTATAGAGACAAGGTCGGAAACGCGGTGTCCTAGTTTAATTGGGGTCATGGGATTCCCCGCATCTCAAACTCGTACTTCACCCTCTACCGTTATTTCAATGCTGGCTGTCAACATATGAGTGTCTTTGTAAAAGGTCTCGCCCCTTGCCTTCATTCAAAATAAGCACAACCGCCCGTAAAAACTAACAATTAAAGCATTATACAGAATTGGAGGACATCCCGATTGAAATCGGCAATCTAGCCGTGACATTACTATAAATACACTGGTCACACGACGTGTTACGCCAGCGCGTGATATATGTTACGTTGGTTTTCATAGGTTGCTTGATTTAATATCCAGTCAAAACACTTTGTGATCTAGTGTCATGGCAACAATGCAATACAATTATCCAGTAGGATTGATTCTTTCATACGATATTTACAGTGACCTTCCACTGATTTCTAGAAACGAAAGGTCACCATACAAAAACATTCGGGATCCCATCCAAGTAGACAGGTGGTAGTATAAAATATAAGTTTACGGGCGACTATGCTTATTTTTGACGAAGGCAATGGGTGAGACCTTTTACAAAGTCGCTCATAAGTAGACACTCAGCATTGAAATAACGGTAAAGGGTGAAGTACGAGTTTGAGATGCGGGGAATCCCATGACCCCAATTAAACTAGGACACCGCGTTTCCGACCTTGTCTATATAGTAGCCCATAGACGAGGGTTGATTGAGGATTGATAGAAAAGGTTTTTATGGTAAAACAGGGTTCGCGCTAGGATATATTTTTCTTTCGCCATCACTTTCGCCTTTTGAGATTTTTTTTCGCCATTTTCTTGAAGTTTGAGCCAAATCTTGGCCATTTTTTCGCCAAGAGGGCACATCTCACTCAGCTCCTTGCTCACTTAATCCCCCAAATATTTTGTTTGCCCTTTTTAACTTGGTCTCTCCAGTTCCCTAAAAATACATATTGCCCTTCTCACCCAAGTCCCATACATGCTACATGTACTAAGTTATATTTCAACAGTAGATCCAGGTAATGTAATTATGAATTTCCAACTGATTTGAAGGGCAGGTGTAGACTGAGATCCCTATACATATAGTTTGGGAAAATATGTTTTATAAAGCTTGTTCTTGTATTTCTAAACAAGGGGAACAACTACTAAAATTATTAGTTTATGCTTGTACAAAATCAAGAAACAAACTTTTAAGATTAGTAGACAGATTGAAATATTAAAATTCATATACTTTAATAGAAAAAAAATAAATGACACTATTAAAGCTACAAAATCAAGAGTTAAAGCTATAAAATAAATGCATGGGTAAAGTTGAGTTGCTGATTCTAAAAAGAATCTGTTTCATTTTTAAATGGTATATATTGACATTTCCCCCTCATCTGCTCTCAAACATTATTTCAACACTAACACACTGGTGACAGTCTACATCGTTACCGGACCACGTGCGCCAAGCGTGTTATGCAGTACACGCCTGAATACACAAGGTCAGAAATGACACCTGTCAATTGAATGCTTTAGCAACACAATGCAACACCTGAATAAACACCGATAAAGAATAGGATTATCTCTATCACGCCTACCAAACGTTCCGGTGCTCAACCGTTGGTTGAGACAGAAAATCGATAGGAGTAGTTTCCGGTTGAGCATCGAAGTAGCCAGAAAGGTAAACAATTGTTGCAAACTCTTTGTTGTTTAATTAATAACTTTTCTTCCAGGACGAAAATAAAAAATCTGGGAATTGTGTACAGTGTCTTACATATTCATATATCTGTGGTGTAAACATGAGGTCGAGGAATTATCGCGTTTTGACTGAATCCATTTCAGCATGATGGAGGTGTACTAGAAACCAACAGGATTGTGTAGAAAACGGGTGTGTTTTAGGCTGTATTTACACTTTTGTGTCGTGTTTGAGGGTAATTTATATACCGCTGATCAAGACACAGTCATACAAATGTCACTTAAATTTGCAAGTCCATTCAAACGAAGCAACGGGCACAATATCTTAGAAAACAAAACTGAGAATTTTGGTTGAGCATCGGATAATTAAAAATGATAGGGAAATTGAGTTGTGTCATTTGACCATTGTTTACATTCATCGCTCAAAAATATGTTTCAGGAATGCCACATGAGTGCACACAGAGTACTTATTCCCACATTTGCCACTCTAAACTCTGATTTTTCCTAAATATCCAAAAATAGAAGCTGCAGAGTAACAAATACATGTAAAACGGTGTATTTTGTGAACGACAGCCCACAGGCTGGTTCGCATAACTTAAACGGTGCTAAAAATACTAAAAAAATCCCTTTTTTTGGAAAGAAAATGTCAGTTTTTTTTATTTTTTGTGTGGTTGCGCACCGGAGTATTCGGTTGAGCATCGGAAGATCTGAGCATATTTGCCAGTCTTTATCTGATTTTGGGATGTGAAAACATGCAATAATGGCCTTTATGCGCTACTGTATACATTGTTGGTGAGATTTTAAATGACTTGAGAAGTTGACATATTGCTGTGTATCACTTAAGGTATATTGGTGGTAGCAACTTGAATATAAGCGATGGATTGAAACATGGTTGCATTTTGCATCAAAATATTATTCAAAACGACACAAAGGACAGAATGCACAATTTCGTATATGTTACAAAGGCGTATCGCTCCACGCATACAGTTGTGGTCACGCATCGGAGTATCCGGTTGAGCATTTGACCATCTCTTTCTGTATTTCGCAAACACACACATTTGCACTAGAATCAACATAATTGATCAGCCTGAGTCGTGTAGTGTCATTGGTACCTAGTGCAAATTCTTGTAATTTTTGAAATTGAGGGTACTTATGTTTGGCAAGTTCTCCTTGGTGCACGTTTCTGAATTATGCTTAGCTGTTTTGTGATAATCTTTACGGACATATTGGAGTATTTACTGAAGCAAAAAAGATTTATACAGTTCTCTTGGGCTCGAAGAAAATCGATAAAAACCTTGGTGGCCGGTTAGAACTTTTGACTAGTTAGCTTTCAAGAGAAGTCAGAGAAAAGTTACAATAACAGAGATCATTTTATCTACTTTTCTCAGTCACTAAGCGTAGCCATGTCAGGATAAAGCTCACCCAATGACACTACACGACTCAAGCTGATCAATTATGTTGATTCTAGTGCAAATGTGTGTGTTTGCGAAATACAGAAAGAGATGGTCAAATGCTCAACCGGATACTCCGATGCGTGACCACAACTGTATGCGTGGAGCGATATGCCTTTGTAACATATACGAAATTGTGCATTCTGTCCTTTGTGTCGTTTTGAATAATATTTTGATGCAAAATGCAACCATGTTTCAATCCATCGCTTATATTCAAGTTGCTACCACCAATATACCTTAAGTGATACACAGCAATATGTCAACTTCTCAAGTCATTTAAAATCTCACCAACAATGTATACAGTAGCACATAAATGCCATTATTGCATGTTTTCACATCCCAAAATCACATAAAGACTGGCAAATATGCTCAGATCTTCCGATGCTCAACCGAATACTCCGGTGTGCAACCACACAAAAAATAAAAAACTGACATTTTCTTTCGGGAAAAAAAGGATTTTTTTGTATTTTTAGTACCGTTTAAGTTATGCGAACCAGCCTGTGGGCTGTCGTTCACAAAATACACCGTTTTACATGTATTTGTTACTCTGCAGCTTCTATTTTTGGATATTTAGGAAAAATCAGAGTTTAGAGTGGCAAATGTGGGAATACGTACTCTGTGTGCACTCATGTGGCATTCCTGAAACATATTTTTGAGCGATGAATGTAAACAATGGTCAAATGACACAACTCAATTTCCCTATCATTTTTAATTATCCGATGCTCAACCAAAATTCTCAGAGTTGTTTTCTAAGATATTGTGCCCGTTGCTTCGTTTGAATGGACTTGCAAATTTAAGTGACATTTGTATGACTGTGTCTTGATCAGCGGTATATAAATTATCCTCAAACACGACACAAAAGTGTAAATACAGCCTAAAACACACCCGTTTTCTACACAATCCTGTCGGTTTCTAGTACAACTTCATCACGCTGAAATGGATTCAGTCAAAACGCGATAATTCCTCGACCTCATGTTTACACCACAGATGTATGAATATGTAAGACACTGTACACAATTCCCAGATTTTTTATTTTCGTCCTGGAAGAAAAGTTATTAATCAAACAACAAAGAGCATGCAACAATTGTTTACCTTTCTGGCTACTTCGATGCTCAACCGGAAACTACTCCTATCGATTTTCTGTCTCAACCAACGGTTGAGCACCGGAACGTTTGGTAGGCGTGTCTATTGTAGGTGCGAATATACAGGTAATCAAATGATGGTTTTCAGTGGAAAACAATGGCTTTTTGGCTGGACAAAGTGGCTCTATATATTCGCCATTTATTTTCGCCAAAGTCAAATTTTAGGAGCCAAAAAATAAAAATCTTCGCAAATGGCGACGATGGCGACCGCTAGCGCGAACCCTGTAAAATAATTGCATAAACATATCGTAAGGGTCTCCAAACGGGTGAAAATGCAAAAAAAAAAAAAAAAAAAAAAAAAAGAGTCCAGTCGTCGAGCGCCTGTGCAAGAAATATGCAGGTTATCTCATGATATGGCTGAAATTTCATCAGGAAAATAAATACCCCCTTAAACCCAATTTTATATAGACTCTCTTGGGTGTGCTGGGGTTTACCTATTTTTCTTATTTTCCAAAACATAGATTGTGAGTATCCGTTAGAACCGCCTTGTTCTGTTCTGTTTCTGCTTAGTGTTCACCCGTTGTCTTAGCGAGGCACCACCATAAGGTGTAAGAATAAAATTTGAGCTCAAATGTCTTATAAATATAACGTGCTGGTGAAGTTAATATTTACAGTTTGTGACACAAATTATGTACACTCATTAACACTGCGAAATCTCGTTCAGTCTTGTTATTCTCCTCTTATGAATCTGGTCGATGAACTCTCTCGAACAAAGTTCTAGAAACTCTATGTCCTCGAACCTGTCCACGTACACTGAACAGTCCAGGGTAAGCTGAGTAAGGAATTCTGGGTTCTGAAAGTCTGAACACACATTTACCGGAAGAACAAGCTTATTTCTCAGTTTCTGGACATAAACTTCCCTTTCCTGGGTATAAGCTGAGCATTCTGATATAAAATGTTGCCGAGTTTCTGGGGCAGCCAAACACAGTTTACATGTGGCATCAACTGTGTATTGATTAAATGCAGCTCTATTGCCTTGTAACGTGTAAGTGCCAGTGAGAATCTTGCATTTGAGTTGTGCTCTCTTATTATCAGTTATGCTGTTTCTTACTGTTGCCCAAATAGGATGAGATTTCCCTACTTTCAGTGAGTTGGGGTTAATGTATTTCAGTGAAGGTTTTGCCTTCAGGTCATTCTGCCATTTTGCTTCAATGTATTCATTTACTGCCTTGTTCAACATTGATTTCCATTTGCTTTTTGGGATTTGTTGATTAAAAAGGGAAAAAATTGAGGGGAGATTATAAGTTTCTAGAATGGTTTTAACAAGGTTAAACCAGCTTTTCTCTTCACAACCTTTCATGACAAGTTGACGCTCGGCTATATCATACTCAATAAAGTGATGATTGCGAGAAATATTGACAAAAAGGTTAAGTGAATTTTTATGTTTAATGGATTCCAGTGGGAGAATCCCCAACAATGCCAGAATGATTGTATTTGATGTTTTATCTGGGAGTCCCTGGATTTGCCGGAGTGATTTTCTCTGGAACTTTTCCAGGTTTTCAATGTCATTTTTTTTGAGTGAAAGAATTTCAAGACCATATGTAAGTCTTGGGACAATAAAAGCACTCCAAAGGTGACCGTTTAAACATGTCTTCAGCCCATTCCCACTGTGGAAACCCGCCCCCATGAGAGAATATGCAGTTTTGCGGCCCAGGCTAATTTTTTCATCAATGTTTACTTTTTCTTTGACATGCCTACTAATTCCCAAGTGAATAGTACACTCTTCGTTTTTTATACTTTTTCCTGACATAACTAAATCTGCTTCTTGCTTGCTTTTTAATGCTCTTGTTGACCCCACAATCTATGTTTTGAGCACAAATAAGAAAATTTTTTAAATTTTTTATACTGAAAATTTTCATTTTTTTACATCTTGAAAAATCACTATATATTGCATGGGCATGTTTTGGTAATGTTTAGGGAGCTAGAAAATGATTCCACAGTCTCAGATAACGAGGACGCCTTAGATGATGATGCCACGGTAGAGGGTGCTACAGCCGATGGTGATGGGTCAGAGGTCAAATCTAAAAATAAAACAGCCAGGAAAACTACACAAGAAGCTGTCGAGGATGAAGATGATGATTTTGACAGTAGATATAATATGGATGATTATGATGATGAAAATGGTGAGCTTTATCTATAATTACATGCATTTGAATGGGTGTGTGATTTAAATTAATAGTAAATTTGCCCTGAAAAAACATCTTTCTTCGCAAGATGGAGTGTGACTTCCATTATTGGAAAGACAAAAAGTAACAAAGCAGAGCTGCTATGAATTATGTATAAATTTTAGGCTATGTTTACTGTTATAAAGTTTAGCACCCTACAGAAGCCCCTGTGGTCTAGTGGTTAAGCTGCATTTCCTATAGGTCAATGTTATGTGAAATCAGAAGGATCAAGTCTCCAGACCTGACATTGGACATAAAAATTTATAATCACTCCCAAAGACTTTCTAATAGCTATTTATGATACTTGAGCCCTTTTGTGAGAAAAACCACAATTTGGATTTCCGACCAGATCCGACACAAACTGGCCTATACAGTCACAGAAGCAGGTTAGAAACTTGAGATTTTGGATTTAAAAAGAAGAGGGATTGTGCTTTCTGTGTAGTGAAAACAAAGGTGCTGATCAGCTTCGCGGTTACCGCGAAGCTGGTCTGCGCCTTTGTTTTTGCATATGCAGATCGTTGGTTTTCTCATGCGAAGGCTTTCTTGTTATTTCAGATTCCAATCCACTGAAGGGTATAGGGAACCTGACAATACATGCCAGTAATGAAGATGATCCCTATGTCACTCTCAAGGATGATGTAAGGCTTTGTTATTTTATTACGTGGTTCTGCTTAGTCAAGTCAAATTTAGAAGATTGTCAATGTGTCTGTATGCAATCAAATGAAATTAAAATGATTGTGAATGATAATGATAGACGTTGATCTTATGATGATAGCAATAATTTGTATATTTAAAAAGAATGATATACACTTCAACCTCATTATAACGTGCCTCATCATGTCTCCCCCCGACAGGGTCAGGAGACATATTGTTTTTCCCCGTGCGTCTGTCTGTCCGTCCGTCCGTCACAAATCGTGTCCGCTCTACAACTTGAAAACCCTTAAAGATTTTTCATTGAAACTTGGTACACTTATAAACCACGACGAGACAATGTGTCATGCACAAGAACCATAACTGTAGCTTGAGTATTTTTGGAGTTATTTCCCTTTGATTATTTTCTATACAATTTCGTGTCCACTCTATAACTTGAAAACCGTTTAAGATTTTTCAATAAAACTTGGTACACTTATTAAGCATGATCAGACGATGTGTCATGCACAAGAACCATAACTCTGGCTTGAGTATTTTATGAGTTGTTTCCCTTTGATAATTTTCCATACAATTTCGTGTCCGCTCTATAACTCGAAAACATGTGCGTATTATGCATACGTAAGAGATATTTTAATGAAACTTGGTACACTTATAAAGCAGGATGAGATGATGTGTCATGCACAAGAATTATAACTCTTGCTTTCATATCTTTGGAGTTATTTCCCTTTGATTATTTTTCCATACAATTTCATGTCTGCTCTATAACTTGAAAACCATAAGAAATATTTCAATGAAACTTGGTACACTTATAAAGCACGATGAGATGATGTGTCATGCTAAAGAACCATAACTCTTGCTTGCATATCTTTGGAGTTATTTCCCTTTGATTATTTTTCATACAATTTTGTGTCTGCTCTATAACTAAAAAACCATTAGAGATTTTTCAATGAAACATGGTACACTTATCAAGCATGATGAGACGATATGTCATGCACAAGAATCATTACTCTTGCTTTCATATCTTTGGAGTTATTTTGCTTTGATTATTTTCCATACAATTTCGTGCCCGCTCTATAACTTGAAAACCGTAAGAGATATTTCAATGAAACTTGGTACACTTATAAAACAGAATGACAGGATATGTGATGCACAAGAACTATAACTCTTGCTTGCATATTTTGGACATGCACGTAGAAAGGGGGGAGACATCAGTTTTCACATAGAAAGCAAATTCTAGTTATAATGTGGTTTTCAATATAACACGGCCATGGCTCCCAAATTGATTACTTTGCTATAATGTCTATAGTAAGTAGCCTTATTGTAACACGGTTCACTTATAACACGGTCTGTTTCTATTGACCACAAAGATAGCGTTATAATGAGGTTGGCCTGTATATGTCATACATGTAAATACTAGTCTTCCATATGGTCATTTACTGAATGCACACAATTTGCCACACATTTTGTTAGTTTTGTGAAAAATGTAAAGGATTGCATTTGATAGTAGTGTAATCACAGGTCATTGACGCTTACTCAGTCAATAATGTATACTGATTGCTAAAATAACCCTCATTTGCCCCAAATACTTCTTCTGGCGGCTACTTAGACTGTTTTATGGTTATAGAGCATCAATGACCTGTGGTGTAATCATCATGGCTTTTTCTCTATACAAAACGGGGTGCTATTTATGGTACTAAACTTTTTCCCAATTGGCTGAAAAAATCCCAATTAACTTGAAACATTTCCAGTTAGCAGAAAAAAAAAAATTTAAAAGGTAAAATTTCTCAAGTTTTGTTAAAATTTGCCCTTTTTTTCCAAATTGTGCTATTTTTCCCACAGTCGCACTGTTTTTTCCCCAATTTTATTTGTACCAAAATGCCTTGAATCATAAAACAAGTTTGAATACAGTCCATTCTATCTCCCTTTGAATGTTTTACTGCTTCCAAAGGACCAAACCTTGATATTTTATTTGCCCTATTTTCTGTGTTGTAGGATGATAGTGATGAAGAAGACTTTGAAATAAAACCCACAGATAATCTAATTGTTGTTGGTAGGGCCGAAAATGATATGTGCAATCTAGAGATACATGGTAAGTTATAAGAAAATAATGTTTACATAAAAATGCTTTAAAGAGAAAACACAATAACTATTGATTTCGCTCCATAGACACTTAAGTTTTCCTTAAGCTTTTGAAAACACATAGAAAAAATAGTTAGTTGACATATTAATATCAATTAGCAGTTGCAATTTGTAATTTTCATCATGAAAACAGGCCCATGTAATATACAGAATTGTAAAAAGTGAAAAATTTCAGTAGAAAATTTTTGATATTTTTTCTTATTTTTGCTCCAAACATACATTGTGGGTACACGTTAAAACCGCCTCCGGGAGGAGGTTCTAACGAGTACCCACAATGTATGTTTGGAGCAAAAATAAGAAAAATAGGTATACCCCTGCATACCTCAGTTTTGCTATATAAAAGTGGAGAATAAGGGGATATATATATCACGGACATGTTATCGTGATGCATAATGAAATGTCCTGTTTTTCAGTATATAATGAAGAGTTATCCAACTTTTATTGTCACCACGAAATATTGTTATCCTCATTCCCTCTGGCAGTGGAGTGGTTAGATTATGATGTAGCAGAGCCAGAACCAGGTTAGTGATTGTTATAGAAATAAAAATCCCACATTTCTGACTCCATGAATATTCATGTAGCGCCTTTGAACAAAAAAAAAATTGTCTGAAGGCATCCTTAACACATGCATTTAAACAAAATGCTTTAGGAGATATATAATATGTACCATATGAACCTCAACGCGACAAAATGTACCTTTGGACATTCTGACATTACTAGTAGAAAGTAGCAAAAAAGCGGAAAAAATACGTAAAATGTGTTATAGAAATAACACTGTAATTGTAATCTTAGAACACTGGGCTACCAAATAAATGAGCTTAAAAACATATTTATTGTCAATATTTTGAGTTATCTGCCCTTGTTTTAGCCCATAATACACATAATTTCCCTATATGTATCGTTAAACGGTAACCATAGCAACCGTATCATCATAAAAATAGACAAAATAATTACGACAGATTGCCTATAAGGATGGTATGCTTCTATCTTAGCAATAGGTCCTGACCAGTGATTAAACAGTTTTAAGCAAATGCATCGAGTTTTATAAGCTCTACTTACATACAGAAATGCATTACGCAACTTTGACATCATGACAATGACGTCTGTAGGGTTCATATAGTAAATTGGTCATAACTCACAAAATAAGTGAAATAATTGGGTCAAATAAAGAGTAACAGACTCTAGAAACATCATACATTCAGCGTATCTTTGTTTTTCTAATACTGAAATAATTGTTCGAAGGCACAATTTCTCGCGTTGTGGCCCATATGTAATTCAGGGATTTTTTTTTGGGGGGGGGGGGGTGAGATGGGGGGCAATTTTGAGAAGGGGCTTTAGGGCCTTTCGAATTGGGAAAATTAGCAGTGTAAACCCTGATTTGGGGAAATATTCAGAACATTCATAGTTGATAATATTTATTATTGACATTGAGTTAAATTATAAGTTTATTTATTAAGAATCATGAATCTATACCTTATAATCAAATTTAAACATAATTTCAAACAACAGTGTTTGAATTTAACAATATATGGAAGTGTTGATAAAAAAGATTTAGCTGCCATTGGTAATTTTCTTCTCCAGATTGGGAAAAAGTCTATTAAAATTCCGTTTGGAATCGGGCCTTTTTTCAGCCCCTGGGACACCTGGAAAAAAATTCCTGAATGTATATAAGCATTACAACTCACCAACCACTATCAGTGATTCTGCTTTTGTTATACCCCCGGCATTTATGCCGACGGGTATATAGTTTTCGCTTTTCCGTTTGTCCGTTCGTATGTTCGTTAGTTCGTTGGTTCGTTAGTTCAGTTAAAATGTCAAAGTTTTGGTTAAAATTTCTCTGCTGGTGTATATCTCATGAACTAAATATCAGAAACCATTCGTATTTGGACTATAGGTACCCTATAGGGTTGGCTTTGTTTCTATTCACCTTTTTTGCATTATCCGCTGGTTCCCAGCTTTAAAAAATCAATATTGGAAATACAGGTAACCAGAACCCCCCTGAGGGGGGTTTCTGGTTACCTGTTTTTCCAATATTGATTTTTGTCAGCAGGTAACCAGCCGATAATGCAAAAATGGTGAATGAGTTTGGACCCCAGGGTCCATGCCCGGGGGTGGGGCTAGAGTTCAAAATCTAGGTCACCTTTAATTTGCGTCAAAGTTTTGGTTAAAGTTTCTCTATTGGTGTATATCTCATGAACTATATATCAGAAACCATTCATATTTGGACTATAGGTACCCTATAGGGTTAGCTTTGTTTCTATGATTTTGGACCCCAGGGTCCATGCCGGGGGGTGGGGCTAGGGTTCAAAATCTAGGTCACCTTTAATTTGCGTCAAAGTTTTGGTTAAAGTTTTTCTAGTGGGGTATATCTCATGAGCCAATCATCAGAAGCCATTCATATTTGGACTATAGGTACCCTATAGGGTATAGGGTTGGGTCCATGTCGCGGGGAGGGGGGGGGGCACTTGAATTCAAGATCTAGGACATCAATACTTTTATTATTACTATTATTTTTTTTTTAATTTAGACTGACATTCTATTTTCATTTTCCATCTAGGACTGAGGACCTGACCCTCAATGTCCGTGATTAAGTCCTAGATGGAGTACACAAGTCAGCTCTGTGTACTGCTCTAAAGAAGATATGTCACTCTAAAAACTACACTCCCTCATGTCTGTGGTCAAAGTGCTTTAGAATGCACACTTCTATAAAGTATTTGATAAGGGTACTGTCTTTTGTTCGGGATTTGTGATTCAATGTCAGGGGTGTACATGTGCTGGGTGGTTGTGGGAGGGAGAAGGAGGACTGGGTGACCACCAGCCGGGGGTATACGTGCCTCTCAAGGCACTTTTTCTAGTTTTAGAATAAATCTACTTGGATATAAGCCATGCAAAGTGTATGATTTTATACCATTAAATGGCTTAAAATACATTGGACAGAAAATCAGCTGATAAAAAATCAATTCTTTGTATTTTTATTAAATTTAATTAATTCAATGTTTCTTCTGTATTGATTGCCATGTGAAAAACATGAAGAGTTAAAAAAAAGAAACTGGACAAGCAAATAATTATGTTTAAATTCATTTATAATATTGTCTGTAATATGGTTAATAAAATTGGAAACTTTGGTTTAAACAGGCCCTTTCACAGCTATTTTATTTTGCAATTAGTATTTTTTGAAATTCATGTGGAGGTATTCAAGCTCCATTCTAAATTACCATCTTAAAAACAAAAATCTAGCCATCATATTTTATGTATCATATTTCCAGGAAATTTTGTTGCCGTGGCAACCATGGAACCCACAATAGATATCTGGGATTTAGATGTGGTGGATAGTTTAGAACCTGTAGCCACACTGGGGACCAAGAAGAAGAAGAAAAAGGTTAACCTAAACTCTGCCTTCACATTTTGATCTGGTCCCGATGTTATACAACTTTTTTCAAGCTCAGCTCAGCTGAGCATGAAATTTCAAATGCTCATAAATTTTTTAAATTTTCAAAATTAGTGGAAAATTCAGGTTCAGTACTCAACAACTAGTAATTTATCCTGCTCATAAATGTTAAAATGCCAACAATTGTTGGCATTTTAACATTCATGAGCAGGATAAATTTTAGTCTCAGCTGAGCTGAGCATGAAATAAGCTTTGTAACCTCGGGGCCCGGTCCCAGAATCAGTTCTAAGCAATACAATCTGAATTGTACAATTACCGAAGCTTTCTAGAAATGGGTGGCTATAGGAAGTAGTAAATTCTTTATCGCTTAGCTAATCTGGGCCTTTGTTTCTGCCTTGAAGCCAAAATAAACACACACAACACAAAGTGGGAGTGGAAGACAAAAATGTTTTTGAGAAAACAACCACAGATGAATGGTGCAGTTTGTGTGGGCTTAACAAGCAGAATAAGGACTCTTGTTTCAATATAGATATCAAACATACATGATTATCTGCTGGGCCCCGAGGGAGGTGTTGAAATATGAGTGCACGCTCATGCGAATAACCTGTTTTGTCTTCAGTAATACCCGCCTGTTAATATTGTGACTATAAAATTATGCAAAATTGATATTAAGATCATCAAACATCTTATATAAGCATTTCCACCAAAGTAATTTTTGTATCAAAATCAGGAGAAGCAAATTTTACTAATGTTGTCATAAGAGGGACCACATATGAAAAGCAACAATCTGCATAAGTGAAAATAAATAAAGGCACAGACCAGCTTTGCGGTAACTGGTCAGTTTTTGCTACACAGATAGTACAATCCCTCTTCGTCTTAAATCCAAAATTTCAAGCTTCTAGCCTGCTCCTGTAAATGTACAGGCTGGTTTGTGTCAGACCTGGTCAGGAAACCAAAATGTTGGTTTTCTCATGCAAAGGTTCATATAGTATCAAATTTATTTTGTTGAAAGCTTGTTTTATAAATGAATTACATTTGAAATGACATGTTATTGCAGAAAGGAGCCAGTACCGGACATACTGATGCAGTTTTAGATCTGTCATGGAATGCCAATGTCAGGTAGGTCGAATCGAGTCGAGGTGCTAGAAGTTGGGAGAAATTTTTGCAAGAAAATTAATTTTGCTAAAATTTTTGAATTTGTTACCTAGCCATTTGTATCCATCATATTGAAAGATTCGTTAAATATACAGCATTGATTGGAAGACCAGGCCCTAAGGTCATAAATTTAACCAACCTGGTTAAAAAGCAAAATTTATATTGATAAAAATGTTAAAATGCCAGGCATTTCAGCATTTCTAAGCAGGATAAATTACAGGCTTTGGTGATCTTAACCTGAAATTTCTATTTATTTGAGGTATTTCAGTATTTATGAGCAGTTCAAATTTGTGTCTTAGCTGAGTTGAGTTTGAAAAAGTTATATCTCCTCGAGGCTATGTGAATTGATTGGAGAAAGGGAGAGCACTAGTCTACTTTGCGAACTGTTTACCATGAAGCAAGATCAAATAAAATAATGTAGTGTAGATATGCATGTCCATGAACATATGAGCCGCGACACGAGAAAACCTGTCTTCTGATATTCCAACCAGGTCCGACACAAACCAGCCTGTGCAGCTACAGAAGATGGATAGAAGCATGAAGTTTTGGATTTAAGAAGAAGAGGAATTATATTGTGGAAACACGTTAGAACCGCCTCACCGAGTACCCACAATGTATGTTTTGGATCAATAATAAGAATATTAGGTATACCCCTGCAAACCCCAGTTTTTCTATATAAAAGTGGGGTTAAAGGGGGATATACATTTCACGGACATATTTTCCTCATGGGATTGTCTCGTGAAAGCACAATCTGCAAAGATAGTACATTCTGAAGGTTTTATTTCCAGAAATGTTTTAGCCAGTGCGTCTGCAGACTTTACTGTGGGATTGTGGGATCTCTCAGAGGGGAAAATAGTCACATCCTTAACACAACATAAGGAAAAGGTATGTTTGTTTGTCTCCCGTCCATCACGGTTGTATCTAGGCAAAGCTGTATACAGTCTTACCATCTGAGCCCGTCCAGGAAAAGTTGCTATGTCAAGCTATCCATATATACAAGTCTTGTTTTTAGGGGGGTTTATGATATGTTTGCAGCATGTTTCTGATGTCATGACATCTAAAAATTAGGTAGCACTCCCATAAAATGAACAACAATGTGGTTTCTGAATAGGTTCGACACAAGCTGGTCTGTACAGTCACAGAAGCAGGCTAGAAGCTTGAAATTTTGGATTTAGAAAGAAGAGGACGTGCACTAGTGTTCTGCGAAGCTCATCTGTGCCTTTGTTTTCCCAATACAAAATGTTGGTTTTCTCATGATGTGACTCACATGATGGCTACATTCTGACATTACCATAGCTGTTGGATGGGATGTTAAACAGCAAATCAAACTTGCAAACAACCACTCATTAACCATCATTTTGATACCTTAACAAGCTAAAGTAATATTTTCATTAACTTTCAGGTACCCATAATATTTTTCTAAGTAATAAAAACATTAAAGTTCAGCCTCATGCTATTTTATGGTGTCTATAGAAACAGACCATGTTATTGGTGAAAATTTATAATAATACTTTCCCAAGACATGAAAATTTCATTGGGGAAAAACAGAAATTTTTTATATTTTTGATTTTTAATATTTTTGCTCAAAGCATTGATTGTCGGTATACGTTAGAACCTCCTTCCTGAGGCAGTTCTTACGAGTACCCACAATCTATGTTTTGGATCAAAAATAACAAAAATAGGTGTACCCCTGTAAACCCCAGTTTTGCTATGTAAAAGTGGGGTTTAAGAGGGTATACATTTCATGGACATATTTCCTGATGAGGCCCCTTGTAAGACTTTCGTGCATTTTCTTGTTATTGTTGTTGTTGTTTTAAGGATGTTCGCTGCCAATGAAAAAGTATTCAAATTTTTTTTCTAACCACTGTTTTTTGATTCCAAAATACAATACAAGACATTTGAAAACAAAATAAGTATAGGGTAGTGTGCATTTTTTCAAGCTACATGCCTGTGAATGAGACCTCTGAACACCATGTTTAAAATTTAGTAAAATTAATTTAATTTTTAATTCTTTGAAACATACCCGTCTTGAACAAAAATGCACCCAGAAAGCTTTCAAAAGTCGTAATATTTACCTAATGCAGACTATTTTGGACCAAAAGCATAGAAAAATTTGCAACTTGAAGCGGATGACAAAATTTTACGAGTCATTTTCCAACCCTACCCCCATACTTGAAAAGTTGGAAAAAATCAATATTTTGAAATGTGCCAAACCCATATTTGTGGATTCAAACTTTTTCTTGTATTTTCACACAACATAGAACTTGGTAATATTGTTCGAATAAAAGAAAGAAATATATATGGTAGTGTGCATATAAGAGAGAACCAACCATTTGAAAATCGCCATTTTAAGCCTTTTTTCGGCTGTTTTATTTCTTAAAGCCCATTTCATAAAACCACCCAAAATTTTAAAACTAGCGCACCAAATACAGAAAGACTGACTTAGAAGACAATGTACACACATACTGTTGCTAAAATAAACATAGAACTAGTGCAATTTATTTGAAAATGTAAAATATGCAAGTTTAATCTACCCTACCCCCTAAATTCTACTGACAACTAAAATTTTCTGAAAAAGTGCAGAAAATGGGGTATAAAAATGAAGTTCCTTAGATTGACAATTTTCATGGCTCATTCAATGCCTATCATCAATATGTATCCAGATATAAAATATCAGGAAAATATCTGCAACTGTTTACGAGATATTCAACAAAATAAAAACCGAAAGTTCCAAAATGTCAAATGTTGGCAGCGAACATCCTTAAGAACTTACTGAAATAATTGTTTTCAGGTCCAATGTGTGCAGTGGCACCCATTTGAAGCACAGTCATTACTGTCAGGCTCCTTTGACCAGTAAGTATTGAAAAAAAGATGTTATCTGGTAAAAGAAAGTCAATGAGCACCTTTATGTTAAAGCATTTTAGACACAGAATCAAAGGCTTATCTTAATTGTGTTGTCTAAGCTATATTTGTTTTAAATCTGTTTTAGAGGTTAGTGTTGATGAAAAAAAATATTTTCCTATTGTATTGTAATACATTTAAATGAAGCAATGTTGAATAAGTCTTTCATAACTTTGTTATGTTTCTTAATTTTCCTTTAATAGTATGAAGAATATTGCCAGAAGAGCAGTCATTGGTTAATTTTGAAAGCATGTGCATCACACACTGCCTCTGGGAGCTCTGTTGCCAGGATAACTGACTGTCCTGGCCCCGAGATTATAAAACTTTTCATGCTCAGCTGAGCTGAGACTAAAATTTATCCTTCTCATAAATGTTAAAATTGTTGGCATTTCAACATTTATGAGCAGGATAAATTAGTATTTGGTGATCTAAACCTGAAATTTCAATTTATTGGGACTATTTCAGTATTTGTGATCAGTTTAGATTTTATGCTCAGCTGAGTTGAGCATGAAAAAATGTTTTATAACCTTGGGACCTGGTGCGGCCTCATTTGTTTTGCAAAAAGCACCAACCATTAAAAACTACACTTGCAGTTACCTTGCCCCAATCCTATTAATTTCTATTCCTCAGCACAGTGAAAGTGTTTGACTGTCGGAGTCCCAACTCGGCCAACAGATCGTGGAATGTGAAGGGAGAGGTTGAGCGTGTGTTGTGGAACCATTTTTCACCGTTACAGTTCTTTGCCAGTACAGATACAGGCCATATATATTGTATAGACTCTAGACAGAATAAACCCTTGTTTACTTTGTCAGCTCATAATGAATCTGTCACAGGTTAGTAGTAATAAGAGCGGCCTCATGAAAAAACTAACAATCTGCATATGCGAAACCACAGGCGCGGATCAGCTTCGCAGTAACTGCGAAGCTGATCAGCTCCTTTGTTTTCGCTACAGGGATTGTACAATTCCTCTACTTTCCAAATCCAAAATTTCCAGCCTCTAGCCAACTTCTGTGCTTGTACTGGCTGGTTTATGTCGGACCTGTTTGGAAACAACATTGTTGGTTTTCTCATGAGGCAGCTCAAATTGAAGTGTTTTCTTCTCTAAGAAAGTTTGAGAAGTTCGAATTAAATTTAGGATTTGTCTTATATTATTTGAGCCGCTGCATGAGAAAACCAACAATTTCGGACCAGGTCTGACACAAACCAGCCTGTACAGTCACAGAAGCAGGCTTCAAGCTTGAAATTTTGGATTTAAGTAGAAGAGGGATTGTACTATCCATGCAGCGAAAACAAAGGCGCTGATCAGCTTCGCGGTTACCGCGAAGCTGGTCTGCGCCTTTGTTTTCGCTTATGCAAAGTGTTGGTTTTCTGATGCGGCGGCTCATTTACATTTTCATTTCTACCAAAGGTGTAGAAGTTTGACCATTTAGGGAAACTTTTCTCTGTAGATGTCCTGTAGCTTATTCTCTGCAGAATGTACTACATGGATAAAATATAAGTTTGCAGCTACTTTAGAGTCAAATACATTCAGAAATATGTATAAACAGCAATTTGTAATATCAGCCAAATGGGCATCAAAGACTCTTAACTCGTATAAGCCTGGCGTCCTTTTTGTGGGATATAAGCAAACAGTATAGCCCCAGATGTGACGTCGCTGAACGTGGCGTCCCATCTGGGGCTATTCTGTTTGCTTAGAGGAATTTCATTGAAAATGAGCTAAAAATTAAAAATCACACCCAATGCCCCTAGAAATGAAAGTGGACTCACCCGAATGATAATGATGAGAGAATCCATTCTTCAAAAGTGGGTTAAACATACTGGCAGAAAAACGAAAGAAATTTTGAAATTGTAATATTTTCTCAGATTTGATTACTTTTCTCAACACAGAAGAGAATATACCATCTTTTTGTTAATATTTTTTCAGGTCTTAGTTTAAGTTGTAAAATTTCCAACTTGCTTGTGACTACATCAACAGATCGAACAATGAAGGTCTGGGATATAGCCAATAACAAACCATCATGTGTACATAGTCAAGATATGCAATTGGTAAGCGACTGTCATGTGTAGAACATTAAGGTGCACTGTATTCTCAATGTAAGAGTATGTATATCAGCCAAGACTCGAGAAAAATGGTTTTCAGGATTTCCAACCAGTTCTGACACAAACCAGTTTGTACAGTCATAGAAAAGTTTGCAGATTAAACAATCTGCGTATTTGTTTTCACTTGGGCTCATATGTCCTGGGTTCCAAGCAGTCACAGAAGCTACCTAGAGGCTTGAAACTTTGATTAAGATATGAAGGAGATGTACTATCTATTATCTAAGCAGTAAAATCCGAAGTGCTAATAATCCTGTATGGATATGCCACTGTTGAAAGAATGAGCACCATGCACAGGTTAAACATGGCCAGGAAAAGTTTGGTCCACAGACTACCTCTGACAAATGTTTGCTCTGCATGTTACGTACAAGAATTTTAAAAAAATGAATAAGTTAACTTTATTTTAGCCTTATCTTTGCAAAAACATTTCTGTCCATACTCGGTTTTCCCAAACTACATGTACGTTAGAAGTATGCATTTTTCTATGTATACAAAGACAGGACAACTCAATGAGCTTCGACTGCTTTTATGTAGAAAGAAAATGCCACTCACTGATTACAGAATTATCACCAGTTAGACTATGCCAATAAGAT
Source organism: Rugalucina vietnamica (assembly GCA_964017185.1). NCBI lineage: Eukaryota > Metazoa > Mollusca > Bivalvia > Lucinida > Lucinidae > Rugalucina > Rugalucina vietnamica. Next base: position 58,984,482 of record OZ024874.1, on the reverse strand, counting down.
CTAAGTCATGCTATTTATAGGCAATACTTTGTATATATTTTAAAAAATTGTGAATTATAATTTCAGAAACAGTTACATTGTTTAGCTAGTTGCCCTGAAGCACCATTCGTCTTTGCAATGGGTGGGGAAAAAGAGATGAAAGTGTGGGATGTTCGGGAATTTTCATCAGGTAATGTCACCTGGATATTGGAGAAAACTGTTAATAGATGAGCCGCCACACCACAAAACTAACAATCTGCATATGCGAAAACAAAGACGCAGATCAGCTTCGCGGTAACCGCGAAGCTGATCAGCGCCTTTGTTTTCGCCACTCGGATAGTACAATTCCTCTTCTACTTAAATCCGAAAGTTCAAGCTTCTAGCTCTTTCTGTGCTTGTACAGGTCGGTTTGTGTCGGACCTGTTCGGAAACCACATTGTTGGTTTTCCCACTAGGCGGCTCATATAATATACCTAAGCTCTGGTATAAGTCGTTCAAACTGTCACTTAAGACCAAATTTCATATGGAACCTAATTAAATAGGGAGAACAGCATACATGTATAAATTAGAATTAACTAATTCTCATTAGGATCATTCAGTATCTTTCTTTGGTACATTGTGAAGAATTATTTAGGAGCAACAGTTATGTTTTCACAAGCACAGGCATGTGTTAATACTCTTTTTTTAGGTCAGCTCACACAGGTACATAGAAATACATTTCACTGTCGGTGTCTTTCTTTGGAACATTGTGAAGAATCATTACGGAGCAATAGTTATGTTTTCCCAAGCACAGGCATGTGCAAACACTCTTATTAGGTCAGCACACACGGGTACATGGAAATACATTTTTATGTCTGTATCTTTCTTTGGAACATTGTGAAGAATCATTACGGAGCAATAGTTATGTTTTCCCAAGCACAGGCATGTGCAAACACTCTTATTAGGTCAGCACACACAGGTACATGGAAATACATTGCACTGTCTGTATCTTTCTTTGGAACATTGTGAAGAATCATTACGGAGCAATAGTTATGTTTTCCCAAGCACAGGCATGTGCAAACACTCTTATTAGGTCAGCACACACAGGTACATGGAAATACATTGCACTGTCTGTATCTTTCTTTGGAACATTGTGAAGAATCATTACGGAGCAATAGTTATGTTTTCCCAAGCACAGGCATGTGCAAACACTCTTATTAGGTCAGCACACACAGGTACATGGAAATACATTGCACTGTCGGTATCTTTCTTTGATACATTGTGAAGAATCATTATGGAGCAATAGTTATGTTTTCCCAAGCACAGGCATGTGCTAACACTCTTATTAGGTCAGCACACACAGGTACATGGAAATACATTTTTATGTCTGTATCTTTCTTTGGTACATTGTCAAGAATCATTACGGAGCAATCTGTTTTCCCAAGCACAGGCATGTGCTAACACTTATTAGTTCAGCATACACAGGTACATGGAAATACATTTCACTGTCTGTATCTTTCTTTGGTACATTGTGAAGAATCATTATGGAGCAATAGTTATGTTTTCCCAAGCACAGGCATGTGCTAACACTCTTATTAGGTCAGCACACACAGGTACATGGAAATACATTTCACTGTCGGCATCTTTCTTTGGTACATTGTCAAGAATCGTTACGGAGCAATCTGTTTTCCCAAGCACAGGCATGTGCTAACACTCATATTAGGTCAGCACACACAGGTACATGGAAATACATTTCACTGTCTGTATCTTTCTTTGATACATTGTGAAGAATCATTACGGAGCAATAGTTATGTTTTCCCAAGCACAGGCATGTGCTAACACTCTTATTAGGTCAGCACACACAGGTACATGGAAATACATTTCACTGTCTGTATCTTTCTTTGGTACATTGTGAAGAATCATTACGGAGCAATAGTTATGTTTTCAGGGTATTCATTAAGATTTGAAGTAGAAGGCCTGAAATTAAAAGTAGAAGGCAGGGGGGTCTGGGTGTCCTCCCCCAGCTGGGGTTGAGGGGGCAGCGCCCCCTCGCTGCCCCCTCAAGGGGGCGCTGCCCCCTCATCGGGGGTCCAGGGGGCCAAAGGCCCCCGGCCGAAAACGAATATAAGGCATTCTAGGACTCTCTCTGTGAGCTCTCCTGGACTCATTTTGTCATGTTCTTGAGTAGGTTTTTTTTGTATTATAAGGCAGTTAAAAACACTAATGTCAAGTTTCATCCAATCTATTTGATACATCAAAATAGAAAATTTGCAAAATTTAATATTAGAATACATTTGCTTTCTGAAAATTGTTTTTCTTGATCATGCCTGTGTTCTGGCAGCAAGCTATGGCAGAATTTGAGAACTCTTTTCAGCCAAATATTTAAGATTTTGAAGCTGAAAGAAACCAGTTTGCTTATTAATTTAATAAGCAAACTGGTTTCATTCAGCTTCAAAATCTTTGTAAAGATAGTCATCATCTTCATCATCTTCATCCTCTTCATCTCTTCCTTCTTCATCACTGTAACCTTCCAGGTTTAAAGTCTTTGCTGCAGCTCTTACTGCAGTCTGGAACACCTCTTGATTCACTACAGCCACTGGTTCTGTTTGAACTCCTGCATCTTCCAAAACGATGACTGGTGTGGCGGCTTCCTTTTCAACTGCTGCAGAAGACTTATATTTTGGCAGCTTTCTTCTGGGCTTCTTCTGCAGCCAGGACTTTACCGCTAACTTCACAATGTTCTGGCCTTCTTCTGAACTAGGCTCAGGAGCATTTATACTAATGTGAAGGAGACTCTCCAGCATCTGGGTCCCAAGTCTGTTTCTGAGACGAGTTTTGAGGGCTTTAAGAGTGCTTGCTCCTCTTTCAGGCCACGCATTCGAGACTGGTAATGATACAACCACCTCAACAATGTACATGATGTCTGGATACAGATCCTTTAGCATAGTCTGGTTCAGCACAATTGAAGTAGTAGCCATTCTGTTGGAGTTGTTCTTGCTAATTTCTCTGGCAACTTGGGTTTAATTACATCTCGAATGTAATATTTCATTCCATGCCACTGGGCCTTAAGTCTGTTTATCTTGTCTTGATTATCCTTGAAGTAGTGGTTGCTCAGGGTTTCTAATTGTTGGTTTCCATAGACTTTCAGTTCTTCTGTGGTTTCAGGCATTACATTTGGATCAAATATGCTGAAAGCAGCCAGGACAGGAGAACTGTCTTCAAACCTCCTTTCAATGTTGTTGATCAAAGCTGTAATGTAATTACGGAACAGTGACTGTAGTTCTGTAGCATCCCTCTGGTTAAGACGTATATCTGCACACATGTCTGTGAGGCTGTCTATGTCTTGTTGAAGTTCTTGTATGGGTGTCTCATCCTGCAAGATGGTCTGAAGACTGTCCTTAGTCATATTGATGGTTGGTAGGATTGCTGCAAAGCTGAAGGACCCCTTCTGAAACCGCCTGGACAGTTCCCCAATGGCTGGAAGAACCGAGTTCAATATATATACAGCCCCAATGAATTTTAAAGTCCTCATTTTCTTCAGCAGCCCTGATGCTGTAGCATCTTGCTTTTCAAACTTGGAAAGCGTTTGAAGGAGTGCTTCATAGTCATCTTTTACTGCTTTCACTGCTGCTTCTAAGCTCAACCATCTAGTTCTGCAAGCTTTTTTCAGGCGTTTCACCACTCTTTTAACAGTCTGTCTGTTAAGCCGTATCACCTTAAGTTCAGTTTGGATTTTCAAATATGCAGACATTCTTTGAGGAGAGTTCTCAAAATACTGCCATAACTGGCGAAGCCAGATCTCAAGATTCTTAATGTAATTCAAAGACTCATTTGAATCTGTACAAGCTAAGGCCAGCCTGTGACATATACAGTGCACATTTAGCAGAGCAGGGTTCACTTGTTTAAGCCTAGCAGCAACACCGGATTTTTTCCCTACCATGACTGAAGCCCCATCAGATGTAAAACCAGTGAGCCGTTCTAAATTAAGCCCATCATTTTCTTCTAGCTCCTTCAAGAGAAGAGTGGCTATGGCCTCTGCATTGGCATGTTCAAATTCTGAAAGAACATTCTGGCATGATAAAAAATGTGTTGCAACCTGTTTTGTACCAAAGTCATAAAACTGGATGAAAGTAACAAGGTTTTCGGTAACTGAAATATCAGCAACTTCATCAGTTAGGACACCAAAGGCTGCTGCAGTCTTCACTTTCCTTAACAGTTCAGTTTTTACAGTCTGACCAAGTATCTCAAAAATTTCTTTTTGACTCCCTGATGATTAATGGTCAAAAAATTTAAGAGAATCAACATTAAATACTTTCTCAATAAAATCAAGTAATGGAACAAATTGCCTATTGGCAATAAAAGACTTCATCAGAAAGTAGGCAGTGGAGAATGCCTGTTCTAGAACAGAGTCTCTAACTTCTTCTTTCTTGGTATACTCTTGGTGGAAACAGGATGTTTTTTGGAGTAATTCAGTTCTCTGAACATCAGCATGGATTTCACTGCTACTATGTGTCTTTAATGCATCCACCTTAAACCTTACACTAGGAGAAGAGGCAAATGTTTCAGCTTGGTTCTGTGGATGTTTCATTTGGTGCTTTCTACAAATAACACAATATATCCCCTCACCCTCCACATAACAGAGCCACCAATTCTCCCGCTTCAGCCAGGAGTGTTGAAATTTTTTTGGGCGTATTCTGAGTTCTTCAGTTTTAAAAATGTCTGTGCAGTCTTTTTGATTGCATGTGAAACAATTATGAATCACGATGTCTTCATCAAAGTATTCGTAAATCATTTCCCGGCACATCTCTGCAGTCCATGGACCGAAGTTTTCTGGAGTGGAAGACAGAGTTCCCACGGGCTCTGGAAAACCTGGAAAATGGCTGAAAAAAAAATCCATGCATGGAAAAGTAATGGAATTTGAAAAATTATGAAAAATATCATGGTAAATTCAAAGAATTTTGTTATGATTTTTTTAAATTCAGTTTTATTTTTATTTACATTACTTTTGCAATAGAATTTTATGCAGTTATATGACAAAAAAAGATAGAATAGTCCTGGAAATTTAACTCTGATCATGGAATTATCATGGAAAAGTCATGGAATGTTATTTTTCACTGACCTTGGGAACCTTGAGAAGATGTTTTCACTTCACTGGTCTCGACAGATGTTTCTAAACTAGCAGGATTGTCCGTCTGTGTTGAGACGGTACTGTCATCAGTAGATGTTGTTGTATTATCATTCTTGCTGATCTGACCTAATACAAAAACTATGAGCCATTTGAAGCCAGCAAGTCATTACAAAAACACGCCCATGTGATACACAGATTATTCTTGAGTTGTAAATTTCATCAGAAAATTGTTGATATTTTTCTTATTTTTGCTCAAAATATAGATTTTGGGTACACGTTAGAACTGCCTCATCAAGGCGTTTCTAATGAGTACCCGCAAACTATATTTTGGAGCAAAAATAAGAAAAATAGGTATAAGGTGCATACCCAAGTTAGTGGGGTTAAAGGGGGTATACATTACACGGACATTTTTCCTGATGTGATGACTGATGATTTTTTTTCTTATATTTGCTCTAAAAAGATTTAGGATAGCCTCAGTAAGGCTGCTCTAATGTGTACCCACAATCTAAATTTTGAGATCAAATAAAATATCAAATATTTTCAACAGGTCAATAGAGCAGCAACAAAAAAAAACTTAAAAATTGATGGCCCAACGGCCAGAAAATAAATGCAGTTAGTGCAACTAGACAGTCGTGGAAGTGGGGCAGGACGACTTGAGGCTCAGTTGGTCTGACAAACTTATGCCATAATAACATAAAAGGCTTGAAATGGCATTGAACTATATCCATGAAGCAAAAATGAAGGCTTCATTTTTGCTTCATGGATATAGTTCAATGCCACAGAAGGTGGTTTATATTTATTCAAAACCAATCCGAGACTTCTCTGACATTAAATAGCCTTCGATTATTTTTGACTGGCTGCTATTATAACAGACCCTTTATGGGTTTGCAGCCAGAGAAGACTCGGGTTAGTTCAAAACAGATTTTCTAAGACTCGGTCTCATTTCATGGTGGTATCAAACACTGTAAAGTTTTTGTTCAAGTTGAGGGAAAAAGTTGGTACAGGCCATGCTAAGTAACCCATGTACAAGTTGTTGGTGGGGTATTAGGTAGGAGCAGGCTGAATAAATTCTCAGCTCATTGTAAGCTCAACCACCTATTTCAATTTAAGAATTCAGTGCTGTTACCTGAATTGACAGTTTTGAAGAAAGAAGTCATCATCTTTTGACCCTTTATGGGGCCTGGATCTGTTTTCACTTTCTTTGCCTTTGGCTCCATCGCAATCACGCTGTGTTGAAAGTGGAATGAATGCCAGACTCCGATTCCTATGCATTTTGTGTACATGACTGGTTTCCCAGATTTCTACTTTCCGTTTCAAACAGATCGATCACGCAATAACAACAACAAACGAATGATATTGAAAAAGATGCCGATGAACTTTACCTTCAAAAAGTAAATAATAAATTATTGTCAACTCGATAAATCAAACACTTATCGAATATTATTGTTTATGTTGTTTATTTCCGTATCTGGAAATCTGCATAGAACTCTACTAAAAATAGTCGTGTTAATACTTCCTGGTTACCGGCTCGCTGTAGATAAAACCACGCCGATCAATGACTGAGTCAGATACCGGAAATCCAATTGTATTCGAGAGGGGGATATAAGTAATTGTCAATTCGGCTTTACTAAACCGCAATATGTATTTCGACTTTCGTTTTTGATTTTGTGTATTTTTTTACGGAGTAGGGGCAGGGGTAGAGGTGAATAAGCGTATTGTAGACATTAATCGTTACACACTATCAATTAGCAATCGCTGTCTTGTTTTGTTATTTTTTTTTTTTTTTTTTTGGACAGATTTGAGCCGACCAGAAAACGATTTGAGGCGGTCAATTCGGCCGGCGGCCGGCTCTTTTAAATGAAAACCCTGATGTTATCCCAAGCACAGACATGTGCTAACACTCTTATTAGGTCAGCACACACAGGTACATGGAAATACATTTCACTGTCAGGATATTTCTTCTGTTCATTGTGAAGATTCATTATGGAGCAATAGTTATGTTATCCCAAGCACAGGCATGTGCTAACACTCTTATTAGGTCAGCACACACAGGTACATGGAAATACATTTCACTGTCTGTATCTTTCTTTGGTACATTGTGAAGATTCATTATGGAGCAATAGTTATGTTATCCCAAGCACAGGCATGTGCTAACACTCTTATTAGGTCAGCACACACAGGTACATGGAAATACATTTCACTGTCAGGATATTTCTTCTGTACATTGTGAAGATTCATTATGGAGCAATAGTTATGTTATCCCAAGCACAGGCATGTGCTAACACTCTTATTAGGTCAGCACACACAGGTACATGGAAATACATTTCACTGTCTGTATCTTTCTTTGGTACATTGTGAAGATTCATTATGGAGCAATAGTTATGTTATCCCAAGCACAGGCATGTGCTAACACTCTTATTAGGTCAGCACACACAGGTACATGGAAATACATTTAGTTATGTTATCCCAAGCACAGGCATGTGCTAACACTCTTATTAGGTCAGCACACACAGGTACATGGAAATACATTTAGTTATGTTATCCCAAGCACAGGCATGTGCTAACACTTATTAGGTCAGCACACACAGGTACATGGAAATACATTTAGTTATGTTATCCCAAGCACAGGCATGTGCTAACACTCTTATTAGGTCAGCACACACAGGTACATGGAAATACATTTCACTGTCTGTATCTTTCTTTGGTACATTGTGAAGAATCATTACGGAGCAATAGTTATGTTTTCCCAAGCACAGGCATGTGCTAACACTCATATTAGGTCAGCACACACAGGTACATGGAAATACATTTCACTGTCTGTATCTTTCTTTGATACATTGTGAAGAATCATTACGGAGCAATAGTTATGTTTTCCCAAGCACAGGCATGTGCTAATACTCTTATTAGGTCAGCACACACAGGTACATGGAAATACATTTCACTGTCTGTATCTTTCTTTGGTACACTATGAAGAATCATTATGGAGCAATAATTATGTTTTCCCAAGCACAGGCATGTGCTAACACTCTTATTAGGTCAGCACACACAGGTACATGGAAATACATTTCACTGTCTGTATCTTTCTTTGGTACATTGTCAAGAATCATTACGGAGCAATAGTTATGTTTTCCCAAGCACAGGCATGTGCTAACACTCTTATTAGGTCAGCACACACAGGTACATGGAAATACATTTCACTGTCTGTATCTTTCTTTGGTACATTGTCAAGAATCATTATGGAGCAATAGTTATGTTTTCCCAAGCACAGGCATGTGCTAACACTCTTATTAGGTCAGCACACACAGGTACATGGAAATACATTTCACTGTCTGTATCTTTCTTTGGTACATTGTCAAGAATCATTATGGAGCAATAGTTATGTTTTCCCAAGCACAGGCATGTGCTAACACTCTTATTAGGTCAGCACACACAGGTACATGGAAATACATTTCACTGTCTGTATCTTTCTTTGGTACATTGTCAAGAATCGTTACGGAGCAATCTGTTTTCCCAAGCACATGCATGTGCTAACACTCTTATTAGGTCAGCACACACAGGTACATGGAAATACATTTCACTGTCTGTATCTTTCTTTGGTACATTGTGAAGAATCATTATGGAGCAATAGTTATGTTTTCCCAAGCACAGGCATGTGCTAACACTCTTATTGGGTCAGCACACACAGGTACATGTAAATACATTTCACTGTCTGTATCTTTCTTTGGTACATTGTCAAGAATCGTTACGGAGCAATCTGTTTTCCCAAGCACAGGCATGTGCTAACACTCTTATTAGGTCAGCACACACAGGTACATGGAAATAAATTTCACTGTCTGTATCTTTCTTTGGTACATTGTGAAGAATCATTATGGAGCAATAGTTATGTTTTCCCAAGCACAGGCATGTGCTAACACTCTTATTGGGTCAGCACACACAGGTACATGTAAATACATTTCACTGTCTGTATCTTTCTTTGGTACATTGTCAAGAATTGTTACGGAGCAATCTGTTTTCCCAAGCACAGGCATGTGCTAACACTCTTATTAGGTCAGCACACACAGGTACATGGAAATAAATTTCACTGTCTGTATCTTTCTTTGGTACATTGTCAAGAATCATTATGGAGCAATAGTTATGTTTTCCCAAGCACAGGCATGTGCTAACACTCTTATTGGGTCAGCACACACACAGGTACATGGAGATACATTTCACTGTCTGTAACTTTCTTTGGTACATTGTGAAGAATCATTATGGAGCAATAGTTATGTTTTCCCAAGCACAGGCATGTGCTAACACTCTTATTGGGTCAGCACACACAGGTACATGTAAATACATTTCACTGTCTGTATCTTTCTTTGGTACATTGTCAAGAATCGTTACGGAGCAATCTGTTTTCCCAAGCACAGGCATGTGCTAACACTCTTATTAGGTCAGCACACACAGGTACATGGAAATACATTTCACTGTCTGTATCTTTCTTTGGCACATTGGAGCAATAGCAATTGTAACACTCTTATTAGGTCAGCACACACAGGTACATGGACATAAATTTCACTGTCTGTATCTTTCTTTGGTACATTGAGAAAATCATTATGGAGCAATAGTTATGTTTTCCCAAGCACAGGCATGTGCTAACACTCTTATTAGGTCAGCACACACAGGTACATGGAAATACATTTCTCTGTCGGCATCTTTCTTTGATACATTGTGAAGAATCATAACGGAGCAATAGTTATGTTTTCCCAACCTCAGGCATGTGCTAACACTCTTATTAGTTCAGCACACACAGGTACATGGAAATACATTTCACTGTAGGCATCTTTCTTTGGTACATTGTGAAGAATCATTACGGAGCAATAGTTATGTTTTCCCAAGCTCAGGCTTGTGCTAACACTCTTATTAGGTCAGCACACACAAGTACATGATAATTCATTTCACTGTCTGTATCTTTCTTTGGAACATTGTGAAAAATCATTACGGAGCAATAGTTATGTTTTCCCAAGCACAGGCATGTGCTAACACTCTTATTAGGTCAGCACACACAGGTACATGGAAATACATTTTACTGTCTGTATCTTTCTTTGGTACATTGTCAAGAATCATTATGGAGCAATAGTTATGTTTTCCCAAGCACATGCATGTGCTAACACTCTTATTAGGTCAGCACACATAGGTACATGGAAATACATCTAACTGTCGGCATCTTTCTTTGATACATTGTGAAGAATCATTACGGAGCAATAGTTATGTTTTCCCAAGCACAGGCATGTGCTAACACTCTTATTAGGTCAGCACACACAGGTACATGGAAATACATTTCACTGTCGGTATCTTTCTTTGGTACATTGTCAAGAATCATTATGGAGCAATAGTTATGTTTTCCCAAACACAGGCATGTGCTAACACTCTTATTAGGTCAGCACACACAGGTACATGGAAATACATTTCACTGTCTGTATCTTTCTTTGATACATTGTGAAGAATCATTATGGAGCAATAGTTATGTTTTCCCAAGCACAGGCATTTGCTAACACTCTTATTAGGTCAGCACACACAGGTACATGGAAATACATTTCACTGTCGGCATCTTTCTTTGGTACATTGTCAAAAATCATTATGGAGCAATAGTTATGTTTTCCCAAGCACAGGCATGTGCTAACACTCTTATTAGGTCAGCACACACAGGTACATGGAAAAACATTCCACTGTCTGTATCTTTCTTTGATACATTGTGAAGAATCATTACGGAGCAATAGTTATGTTTTCCCAAGCACAGGCATGTGCTAACACTCTTATTAGGTCAGCACACACAGGTACATGGAAATACATTTCACTGTCGGCATCTTTCTTTGATACATTGTGAAGAATCATTACGGAGCAATAGTTATGTTTTCCCAAGCACAGGCATGTGCTAACACTCCTATTAGGTCAGCACACACAGGTACATGGAAATACATTTCACTGTCTGTAACTTTCTTTGGTACATTGTGAAGAATCATTATGGAGCAATTTATATGTTTTCCCAAGCACAGGCATGTGCTAACACTCTTATTGGGTCAGCACACACACAGGTACGTGGAAATACATTTCACTGTCTGTAACTTTCTTTGGTACATTGTGAAGAATCATTATGGAGCAATAGTTATGTTTTCCCAAGCACAGGCATGTGCTAACACTCTTATTGGGTCAGCACACACAGGTACATGTAAATACATTTCACTGTCTGTATCTTTCTTTGGTACATTGTCAAGAATCGTTACGGAGCAATCTGTTTTCCCAAGCACAGGCATGTGCTAACACTCTTATTAGGTCAGCACACACAGGTACATGGAAATAAATTTCACTGTCTGTATCTTTCTTTGGTACATTGTGAAGAATCATTATGGAGCAATAGTTATGTTTTCCCAAGCACAGGCATGTGCTAACACTCTTATTAGGTCAACACACACAGGTACATGGAAATACATTTCACTGTCGGCATCTTTCTTTGATACATTGTGAAGAATCATTACGGAGCAATAGTTATGTTTTCCCAAGCTCAGGCATGTGCTAACACTCTTATTAGTTCAGCACACACAGGTACATGGAAATACATTTCACTGTAGGCATCTTTCTTTGGTACATTGTGAAGAATCATTACGGAGCAATAGTTATGTTTTCCCAAACTCAGGCATGTGCTAACACTCTTATTAGGTCAGCACACACAAGTACATGATAATACATTTCACTGTCTGTATCTTTCTTTGGAACATTGTGAAGAATCATTACGTAGCAATAGCTATGTTTTCCCAAGCACAGGCATGTGCTAACACTCTTATTAGGTCAGCATACACAGGTACATGGAAATACATTTCACTGTCTGTATCTTTCTTTGGTTCATTGTGAAGAATCATTACGGAGCAATCTGTTTTCCCAAGCACAGGCATGTGCTAACTCTCTTATAAGGTCAGCACACACAGGTACATGGAAATACATTTTACTGTCTGTATCTTTCTTTGGTACATTGTCAAGAATCATTACGGAGCAATAGTTATGTTTTCCCAAGCACAGGCATGTGCTAACACTCTTATTAGGTCAGCACACATAGGTACATGGAAATACATTTAACTGTCGGCATCTTTCTTTGATACATTGTGAAGAATCATTACGGAGCAATAGTTATGTTTTCCCAAGCACAGGCATGTGCTAACACTCTTATTAGGTCAGCACACACAGGTACATGGAAATACATTTAACTGTCGGTATCTTTCTTTGGTACATTGTGAAAGATCATTAGGGAGCAATAGTTATGTTTTCCCAAGCACAGGCATGTGCTAACACTCTTATTATGTCAGCACACACAGGTACATGGAAATACATTTCACTGTCGGTATCTTTCTTTGGTACATTATCAACAATCATTATGGAGCAATAGTTATGTTTTCCCAAACACAGGCATGTGCTAACACTCTTATTAGGTCAGCACACACAGGTACATGGAAATACATTTCACTGTCTGTATCTTTCTTTGATACATTGTGAAGAATCATTATGGAGCAATAGTTATGTTTTCCCAAGCACAGGCATGTGCTCACACTCTTATTAGGTCAGCACACACAGGTACATGGAAATACATTTCACTGTCGGCATCTTTCTTTGATACATTGTGAAGAATCATTACGGAGCAATAGTTATGTTTTCCCAAGCACAGGCATGTGCTAACACTCTTATTATGTCAGCACACACAGGTACATGGAAATACATTTCACTGTCTGTATCTTTCTTTGGAACATTGTGAAGAATCATTATGGAGCAAAAGTTATGTTTTCCCAAGCACAGGCATGTGCTAACACTCTTACTAGGTCAGCACACACAGGTACATGGAAATACATTTCACTGTCTGTATCTTTCTTTGGTACATTGTGAAGAATCATTATGGAGCAATAGTTATGTTTTTCGAAGCACAGGCATGTGCTAACACTCTTATTAGGTCAGCACACACAGGTACATGGAAATACATTTCACATTCTGTATCTTTCTTTGGTACATTGTTAAGAATCATTATGGAGCAATAGTTATGTTTTCCCAAGCACAGCCATATTCTAACACTCGTATTAGGTCAGCACACTCAGGTACATGGAACTACATTGCACTGTCTGTATCTTTCTTTGGTATGTTGTGAAGACTCATTATGGAGGCATGTGCTAACACTTTTATTAGGTCAGCACACAAAGGTACATGGAAATACATTTCACTGTCGGCATCTTTCTTTGATACATTGTGAAGAATCATTACGGAGCAATAGTTATGTTTTCCCAAGCACAGGCATGTGCTAACACTCTTATTAGGTCAGCACACACAGGTACATGGAAATACATTTCACAGTTGGCATCTTTCTTTGGTACATTGTGAAGAATCATTAGAGAGCAATAGGTTTGTTTTCCCAAGCACAGGCATGTGCTAACACTCTTATTAGGTCAGCACACACAGGTACATGGAAATACATTTCACTGTCGACATCTTTCTTCTGTACATTGTGAAGAATCATTATGGAGCAATAGTTATGTTTTCCCAAGCACAGGCATGTGCTTACACTCTTATTAGGTCAGCACACACATTTACATGGAAATACATTTCACTGTCAGCATATTTCTTTGATACATTTTGAAGAATCATTACGGAGCTATAGTTATGTTTTCCCAAGCACAGGCATGTGCTAACTCTCTTATTAGGTCAGCACACACAGGTACATGGAAATACATTTCACTGTCTGTATCTTTCTTCTTTACATTGTGAAGAATCATTATGGAGTAATAGTTATGTTTTCCCAAGCACAGGCATGTGCTAACACTCTTATTAGGTCAGCACACACAGGTACATGGAAATACATTTCACTGTCGGCATATTTCTTTGATACATTGTGAAGAATCATTACGGAGCAATAGTTATGTTTTCCCTAGCACAGGCATGTGCTAACACTCTTATTATGTCAGCACACACAGGTACATGGAAATACATTTCACTGTCTGTATCTTTCTTTTGTACATTGTGAAGAATCATAATGGAGTAATAGTTATGTTTTCCCAAGCACAGGCATGTGCTAACACTCTTATTAGGTAAGCACACACAGGTACATGGAAATACATTTCACTGTCGGCATCTTTCTTTGATACATTGTGAAGAATGGTTAAGTAGTAATAGTTATGTTTTCCCAAGCACAGGCATGTGCTAACACTCTTATTAGTTCAGCACACACAGGTACATGGAAATACATTTCACTATCATCTTTCTTTGATACATTGTAAAGAATCATTAGAGAGCAATAGTTATGTTTTCCCAAGCACAGGCATGTGCTAACACTCTTATTAGGTCAGCACACACAGGAACATGGAAATACATTTCACTGTTGGCATCTTTCTTTGATACATTGTGAAGAATCATTACGGAGCAATAGTTATGTTTTCCCAAGCACAGGCATGTGCTAACACTCTTATTAGGTCAGCACACACAGGTACATGGAAATACATTTCACTGTCATATCTTTCTTTGATACATTGTGAAGAATCATTACGGAGCACTAGTTATGCTTTTCCAAACACAGGCATGTGCTAACACTCTTATTAGGTCAGCACACACAGGTACATGGAAATACATTTCACTGTCGGTATCTTTCTTTGATACATTGTGAAGAATCATTACGGAGCAATAGTACTGTATTCCCAAGCACAGGCATGTGCTAACACTCTTATTAGGTCAGCACACACAGGTACATGGAAATACATTTCATTTTCTGTATCTTTCTTTGATACATTGTGAAGAATCATTACGGAGCAATAGTTATGTATTCCCAAGCACAGGCATGTGCTAACACTCTTATTAGGTCAGCACAAACAGGTACATGGAAATACATTTCACTGTCTGTATCTTTCTTTTGTACATTGTGAAGAATCATTATGGAGTAATAGTTATGTTTTCCCAAGCACAGGCATGTGCTAACACTCTTATTAGGTCAGCACACACAGGTACATGGAAATACATTTCGCTGTCGGCATCTTTCTTTGATACATTGTGAAGAATCGTTACGTAGTAATAGTTATGTTTTCCCAAGCACAGGCATGTGCTAACACTCTTATTAGGTCAGCACACACAGGTACATGGAAATACATTTCACTGCCGACATCTTTCTTTGATACATTGTGAAGAATGGTTACGTAGTAATAGTTATGTTTTCCCAAGCACAGGCATGTGCTAACACTCTTATTAGGTCAGCACACACAGGTACATGGAAATACATTTCACTGTCGGCATCTTTCTTTGATACATTGTGAAGAATGGTTACGTAGTAATAGTTATGTTTTCCCAAGCACAGACATGTGCTAACATTCTTATTAGGTCAGCACACACAGGTACATGGAAATACATTTCACTGTCGGCATATTTCTTTGATACATTGTGAAGAATCATTACAGAGCAATAGTTATGTTTTTCCAAGCACAGGCATGTGCTAACACTCTTATTAGGTCAGCACACACAGGTACATGGAAATACATTTCACTGCCAACATCATTCTTCTGTACATTGTGAAGAATCATTATCGAGCAATAGTTATGTTTTCCCAAGCACAGGCATGTGCTAACACTCTTATTAGGTCAGCACACACATGGAAATACATTTCACTGTCGGCATATTTCTTTGATACATTGTGAAGAATCATTACGGAGCAATAGTTATGTTTTCCCAAGCACAGGCAGGTGCTAACACTCTTATTAGGTCAGCACACACAGGTACATGGAAATACATTTCACTGTCTGTATCTTTCTTTTGTACATTGTGAAGAATCATTATGGAGTAATAGTTATGTTTTCCCAAGCACAGGCATTTGCTAACACTCTTATTAGGTCAGCACACACTGGTACATGGAAATACATTTCAGTGTCGGCATCTTTCTTTGATACATTGTGAAGAATGGTTACGTAGTAATAGTTATGTTTTCCCAAGCACAGGCATGTGCTGACTTTCTTATTAGTTCAGCACACACAGGTACATGGAAATACATTTCACTGTCGGCATCTTTCTTTGATACATTGTGGAGAATCATTACGGAGCAATAGTTATGTTTTCCCAAGCACAGGCATGTGCTAACACTCTTATTAGTTCAGCACACACAGGTACATGGAAATACATTTCACTGGCGGCATCTTTCTTTGATACATTGTGAAGAATCATTAGAGAGCAATAGTTATGTTTTCCCAAGCACAGGCATGTGCTAACACTCTTTTTAGGTCAGCACACACAGGTACATGGAAATACATATCACTGTCCTATCTTTCTTTTATACATTGTGAAGAATCATTACAGAGCACTAGTTATGCTTTTCCAAGCACAGGCATGTGCTGACACTCTTATTAGTTCAGCACACACAGGTACATGGAAATACATATCACTGTCCTATCTTTCTTTTATACATTATGAAGAATCATTACAGAGCACTAGTTATGCTTTTCCAAGCACAGGCATGTGCTGACACTCTTATTAGTTCAGCACACACAGGTACATGGAAATACATATCACTGTCCTATCTTTCTTTTGTACATTGTGAAGAATCATTACGTAGCAAAAGTTATGTTTTTCCAAGCACAGGCATGTGCTGACACTCTTATTAGGTCAGCACACACAGGTACATGGAAATACATTTCACTGTCTGTATCTTTCTTTGATACATTGTGAAGAATCATTACGTAGCACTAGTTATGTTTTTCCAAGCACAGGCATGTGCTGACACTCTTATTAGGTCAGCACACACAGGTACATGGAAATACATTTCACTGTCTGTATCTTTCTTTGATACATTGGGAAGAATCATTACGGAGCACAAGTTATGCTTTTCCAAGCACAGGCATGTGCTAACACTCTTATTAGGTCAGCACACACAGGTACATGGAAATACATTTCACTGTCTGTATCTTTCTTCTGTACATTGTGAAGAATCATTATGGAGCAATAGTTATGTTTTCCCAAGCACGGGCATGTGCTAACACTCTTATTAGTTCAGCACACACAAGTACATGGAAATACATTTCACTGTTGACATCTTTCTTTGGTACATTGTGAAGAATCATTACGGAGCAATAGTTATGTTTTCCAAAGCACAGGCATGTGCTAACACTCTTATTAGGTCAGCACACACAGGTACATGGAAATACATTTCACTGTCGGCATATTTCTTTGATACCTTGTGAAGAATCATTACGGAGCAATAGTTATGTTTTCCCAAGCACAGGCATGTGCTAACACTCTTATTAGGTCAGCACACACAGGTACATGGAAATACATTTCACTGCCGACATCTTTCTTCTGTACATTGTGAAGAATCATTATGGAGCAATAGTTATGTTTTCCCAAGCACAGGCATGTGCTAACTCTCTTATTAGGTCAGCACACACAGGTACATGGAAATACATTTCACTGTCGGCATCTTTCTTTGATACATTGTGAAGAATCATTACGGAGCAATAATTATGTTTTTCCAAGCACAGGCATGTGCTAACACTCTTATTTGGTCAGCACACAGAGGTACATGGAAATACATTTCACTGTCTGCATCTTTCTTTGATACATTGGGAAGAATCATTACGGAGCACTAGTTATGCTTTTCCAAGCACAGGCATGTGCTAACACTCTTATTAGGTCAGCACACACAGGTACATGGAAATACATTTCACTGTCTGTATCTTTCTTCTGTACATTGTGAAGAATCATTATGGAGCAATAGTTATGTTTTTCGAAGCACAGGCATGTGCTAACACTCTTATTAGGTCAGCACACACAGGTACATGGAAATACATTTCACTGTTGACATCTTTCTTTGGTACATTGTGAAGAATCATTACGGAGCAATAGTTATGTTTTCTTAAGCACAGGCATGTGCTAACACTCTTATTAGGTCAGCACACACAGGTACATGGAAATACATTTCACTGTCGGCATATTTCTTTGATACCTTGTGAAGAATCATTATGGAGCAATAGTTATGTTTTTCCAAGCACAGGCATGTGCTAACACTCTTATTAGGTCAGCACACACAGGTACATGGAAATACATTTCACTGCCGACATCTTTCTTCTGTACATTGTGAAGAATCATTATGGAGCAATAGTTATGTTTTCCCAAGCACAGGCATGTGCTAACACTCTTATTAGGTCAGCACACACAGGTACATGGAAATACATTTCACTGTCGGCATATTTCTTTGATACATTGTGAAGAATCATTACGGAGCAATAGTTATGTTTTCCCAAGCACAGGCATGTGCTAACACTCTTATTAGGTCAGCACACACAGGTACATGGAAATACATTTCACTGTCTGTATCTTTCTTTTGTACATTGTGATGAATCATTATGGAGTAATAGTTATGTTTTCCCAAGCACAGGCATGTGCTAACACTCTTATTAGGTCAGCACACACAGGTACATGGAAATACATTTCATTGTCGGCATATTTCTTCGATACATTGTGAAGAATCATTACGGAGCACTAGTTATGTTTTCCCAAGCACAGGCATGTGCTAACACTCTTATTAGGTCAGCACACACAGGTACATGGAAATACATTTCACTGTCTGTATCTTTCTTTTGTACATTGTGGAGAATCATTATGGAGCAATAGTTATGTTTTTCCAAGCACAGGCATGTGCTAACACTCTTATTAGGTCAGCACACACAGGTACATGGAAATACATTTCACTGTCAGCATCTTTCTTTGATACATTGTGAAGAATCATTACGGAACAATAGTTATGTTTTCCCAAGCACAGGCATGTGCTAACACTCTTATTAGGTCAGCACACACAGGTACATGGAAATACATTTCACTGTCGGCATCTTTCTTCTGTACATTGTGAAGAATCATTACGGAGCAATAAGTATGTTTTTCCAAGCACAGGCATGTGCTAACACTCTTATTAGTTCAGCACACACAGGTACATGGAAATACATTTCACTGTCGCCATCTTTCTTTGATACATTGTAAGTAAATCATTAGAGAGCAATAGTTATGTTCTCCCAAGCACAGGCATGTGCTAACACTCTTATTAGGTCAGCACACACAGGTACATGGAAATACATTTCACTGTTGGCATCTTTCTTTGATACATTGTGAAGAATCATTACGGAGCAATAGTTATGTTTTTCCAAGCACAGGCATGTGCTAACACTTTTATTAGGTCAGCACACACAGGTACATGGAAATACATTTCACTGTCGGCATCTTTCTTTGGTACATTGTGAAGAATGGTTACGTAGTAATAGTTATGTTCTCCCAAGCACAGGCATGTGCTAACACTCTTATTAGTTCAGCACACACAGGTACCTGGAAATACATTTCACTGCCGATATCTTTCTTCTGTACATTGTGAAGAATCATTAAGGAGCAATAGTTATGTTTTCCCAAGCACAGGCATGTACTAACACTCTTATTAGGTCAGCACAC
This sequence comes from Rugalucina vietnamica, assembly GCA_964017185.1. Classification (NCBI taxonomy): domain Eukaryota; kingdom Metazoa; phylum Mollusca; class Bivalvia; order Lucinida; family Lucinidae; genus Rugalucina; species Rugalucina vietnamica. Next base: position 58,964,927 of record OZ024874.1, on the reverse strand, counting down.
ACAGGTACATGGAAATACATTTCACTGTCAGCATCTTTCTTTGATACATTGTGAAGAATGGTTACGTAGTAATAGTTATGTTTTCCCAAGCACAGGCATGTGCTAACACTCTTATTAGGTCAGCACACACAGGTACATGGAAATACATTTCACTGTCAGCGTCTTTCTTTGATACATTGTGAAGAATGGTTACGTAGTAATAGTTATGTTTTCCCAAGCACAGGCATGTGCTAACATTCTTATTAGGTCAGCACACACAGGTACATGGAAATACATTTCACTGTCGGCATATTTCTTTGATACATTGTGAAGAATCATTACAGAGCAATAGTTATGTTTTTCCTAGCACAGGCATGTGCTTACACTCTTATTAGGTCAGCACACACAGGTACATGGAAATACATTTCACTGCCAACATCTTTCTTCTGTACATTGTGAAGAATCATTATGGAGCAATAGTTATGTTTTCCCAAGCACAGGCATGTGCTCACACTCTTATTAGGTCAGCACACACATGGAAATACATTTCACTGTCGGCATATTTCTTTGATACATTGTGAAGAATCATTACGGAGCAATAGTTATGTTTTCCCAAGCACAGGCATGTGCTAACACCCTTATTAGGTCAGCACACACAGGAACATGGAAATACATTTCACTGTCTGTATCTTTCTTTTGTACATTGTGAAGAATCATTATGGAGTAATAGTTATGTTTTCCGAAGCACAGGCATGTGCTAACACTCTTATTAGGTCAGCACACACAGGTACATGGAAATACATTTCAGTGTCGGCATATTTGTTTGATACATTGTGAAGAATGGTTACGTAGTAATAGTTATGTTTTCCCAAGCACAGGCATGTGCTGACTTTCTTATTAGTTCAGCACACACAGGTACATGGAAATACATTTCACTGTCGGCATCTTTCTTTGATACATTGTGGAGAATCATTATGGAGTAATAGTTATGTTTTCCCAAGCACAGGCATGTGCTAACACTCTTATTAGTTCAGCACACACAGGTACATGGAAATACATTTCACTGTCGCCATCTTTCTTTCATACATTGTGAAGAATCATTAGAGAGCAAAAGTTATGTTTTCCCAAGCACAGGCATGTGCTAACACTCTTTTTAGGTCAGCACACACAGGTTCATGGAAATACATTTCACTGTCGTATCTTTCTTTGATACATTATGAAGAATTATTACAGAGCACTAGTTATGCTTTTCCAAGCACAGGCATGTGCTGACACTCTTATTAGTTCAGCACACACAGGTACATGGAAATACATTTCACTGTCGGCATCTTTCTTTGATACATTGTGAAGAATCATTACGTAGCAAAAGTTATGTTTTTCCAAGCACAGACATGTGCTAACACTCTTATTAGGTCAGCACACACAGGTACATGGAAATACATTTCACTGTCGGCATCTTTCTTTGATACATTGTGAAGAATCATTACGGAGCAATAATTATGTTTTTCCAAGCACAGGCATGTGCTAACACTCTTATTAGGTCAGCACACACAGGTACATGGAAATACATTTCACTGTCTGTATCTTTCTTTGATACATTGGGAAGAATCATTACGGAGCACCAGTTATGCTTTTCCAAGCACAGGCATGTGCTAACACTCTTATTAGGTCAGCACACACAGGTACATGGAAATACATTTCACTGTCTGTATCTTTCTTCTGTACATTGTGAAGAATCATTATGGAGCAATAGTTATATTTTCCCAAGCACAGGCATGTGCTAACACTCTCATTAGTTCAGCACACACAGGTACATGGAAATACATTTTACTGTTGACATCTTTCTTTGGTACATTGTGAAGAATCATTACGGAGCAATAGTTATGTTTTCCCAAGCACAGGCATGTGCTAACACTCTTATTAGGTCAGCACACACAGGTACATGGAAATACATTTCACTGTCAGCATCTTTCTTTGATACATTGTGAAGAATAATTACGTTTCAATAGTTATGTTTTCCAAGCACAGGCATGTGCTAACACTCTTATTTGGTCAGCACACACAGGTACATGGAAATACATTTCACTGTCTGTATCTTTCTTTGATACATTGTGAAGAATCATTACGGAGCAATAGTTATGTTTTCCCAAGCACAGGCATGTGCTAACACTCTTATTAGGTCAGCACACACAGGTACATGGAAATACATTTCACTGTCAACATATTTCTTTGATACCTTGTGAAGAATCATTACGGAGCAATAGTTATGTTTTTCCAAGCACAGGCATGTGCTAACACTCTTATTAGGTCAGCACACACAGGTACATGGAAATACATTTCACTGCCGACAACTTTCTTCTGTACATTGTGAAGAATCATTATGGAGCAATAGTTATGTTTTCCCAAGCACAGGCATGTGCTAACACTCTTATTAGGTCAGCACACACAGGTACATGGAAATACATTTCACTGTAGGCATATTTCTTTGATACATTGTGAAGAATCATTACGGAGCAATAGTTATGTTTTCCCAAGCACAGGCATGTGCTAACACTCTTATTAGGTCAGAACACACAGGTACATGGAAATACATTTCACTGTCTGTATCTTTCTTTTGTACATTGTGATGAATCATTATGGAGTAATAGTTATGTTTTCCCAAGCACAGGCATGTGCTAACACTCTTATTAGGTCAGCACACACAGGTACATGGAAATACATTTCATTGTCTGCATATTTCTTCGATACATTGTGAAGAATCATTACGGAGCAATAGTTATGTTTTCCCAAGCACAGGCATGTGCTAACACTCTTATTAGGTCAGCACACACAGGTACATGGAAATACATTTCACTGTCTGTATCTTTCTTTTGTACATTGTTAAGAATCATTATGGAGCAATAGTTATGTTTTTCCAAGCACAGGCATGTGCTAACACTCTTATTAGGTCAGCACACACAGGTACATGGAAATACATTTCACTGTCAGCATCTTTCTTTGATACATTGTGAAGAATCATTACGGAACAATAGTTATGTTTTCCCAAGCACAGGCATGTGCTAACACTCTTATTAGGTCAGCACACACAGGTACATGGAAATACATTTCACTGTCGGCATCTTTCTTCTGTACATTGTGAAGAATCATTACGGAGCAATAAGTATGTTTTTCCAAGCACAGGCATGTGCTAACACTCTTATTAGTTCAGCACACACAGGTACATGGAAATACATTTCACTGTCGCCATCTTTCTTTGATACATTGTAAGTAAATCATTAGAGAGCAATAGTTATGTTCTCCCAAGCACAGGCATGTGCTAACACTCTTATTAGGTCAGCACACACAGGTACATGGAAATACATTTCACTGTTGGCATCTTTCTTTGATACATTGTGAAGAATCATTACGGAGCAATAGTTATGTTTTTCCAAGCACAGGCATGTGCTAACACTTTTATTAGGTCAGCACACACAGGTACATGGAAATACATTTCACTGTCGGCATCTTTCTTTGGTACATTGTGAAGAATGGTTACGTAGTAATAGTTATGTTCTCCCAAGCACAGGCATGTGCTAACACTCTTATTAGTTCAGCACACACAGGTACCTGGAAATACATTTCACTGCCGATATCTTTCTTCTGTACATTGTGAAGAATCATTAAGGAGCAATAGTTATGTTTTCCCAAGCACAGGCATGTACTAACACTCTTATTAGGTCAGCACACACAGGTACATGGAAATACATTTCACTGTCAGCATCTTTCTTTGATACATTGTGAAGAATGGTTACGTAGTAATAGTTATGTTTTCCCAAGCACAGGCATGTGCTAACACTCTTATTAGGTCAGCACACACAGGTACATGGAAATACATTTCACTGTCAGCGTCTTTCTTTGATACATTGTGAAGAATGGTTACGTAGTAATAGTTATGTTTTCCCAAGCACAGGCATGTGCTAACATTCTTATTAGGTCAGCACACACAGGTACATGGAAATACATTTCACTGTCGGCATATTTCTTTGATACATTGTGAAGAATCATTACAGAGCAATAGTTATGTTTTTCCTAGCACAGGCATGTGCTTACACTCTTATTAGGTCAGCACACACAGGTACATGGAAATACATTTCACTGCCAACATCTTTCTTCTGTACATTGTGAAGAATCATTATGGAGCAATAGTTATGTTTTCCCAAGCACAGGCATGTGCTCACACTCTTATTAGGTCAGCACACACATGGAAATACATTTCACTGTCGGCATATTTCTTTGATACATTGTGAAGAATCATTACGGAGCAATAGTTATGTTTTCCCAAGCACAGGCATGTGCTAACACCCTTATTAGGTCAGCACACACAGGAACATGGAAATACATTTCACTGTCTGTATCTTTCTTTTGTACATTGTGAAGAATCATTATGGAGTAATAGTTATGTTTTCCGAAGCACAGGCATGTGCTAACACTCTTATTAGGTCAGCACACACAGGTACATGGAAATACATTTCAGTGTCGGCATATTTGTTTGATACATTGTGAAGAATGGTTACGTAGTAATAGTTATGTTTTCCCAAGCACAGGCATGTGCTGACTTTCTTATTAGTTCAGCACACACAGGTACATGGAAATACATTTCACTGTCGGCATCTTTCTTTGATACATTGTGGAGAATCATTATGGAGTAATAGTTATGTTTTCCCAAGCACAGGCATGTGCTAACACTCTTATTAGTTCAGCACACACAGGTACATGGAAATACATTTCACTGTCGCCATCTTTCTTTCATACATTGTGAAGAATCATTAGAGAGCAAAAGTTATGTTTTCCCAAGCACAGGCATGTGCTAACACTCTTTTTAGGTCAGCACACACAGGTTCATGGAAATACATTTCACTGTCGTATCTTTCTTTGATACATTATGAAGAATTATTACAGAGCACTAGTTATGCTTTTCCAAGCACAGGCATGTGCTGACACTCTTATTAGTTCAGCACACACAGGTACATGGAAATACATTTCACTGTCGGCATCTTTCTTTGATACATTGTGAAGAATCATTACGTAGCAAAAGTTATGTTTTTCCAAGCACAGACATGTGCTAACACTCTTATTAGGTCAGCACACACAGGTACATGGAAATACATTTCACTGTCGGCATCTTTCTTTGATACATTGTGAAGAATCATTACGGAGCAATAATTATGTTTTTCCAAGCACAGGCATGTGCTAACACTCTTATTAGGTCAGCACACACAGGTACATGGAAATACATTTCACTGTCTGTATCTTTCTTTGATACATTGGGAAGAATCATTACGGAGCACCAGTTATGCTTTTCCAAGCACAGGCATGTGCTAACACTCTTATTAGGTCAGCACACACAGGTACATGGAAATACATTTCACTGTCTGTATCTTTCTTCTGTACATTGTGAAGAATCATTATGGAGCAATAGTTATATTTTCCCAAGCACAGGCATGTGCTAACACTCTCATTAGTTCAGCACACACAGGTACATGGAAATACATTTTACTGTTGACATCTTTCTTTGGTACATTGTGAAGAATCATTACGGAGCAATAGTTATGTTTTCCCAAGCACAGGCATGTGCTAACACTCTTATTAGGTCAGCACACACAGGTACATGGAAATACATTTCACTGTCAGCATCTTTCTTTGATACATTGTGAAGAATAATTACGTTTCAATAGTTATGTTTTCCCAAGCACAGGCATGTGCTAACACTCTTATTTGGTCAGCACACACAGGTACATGGAAATACATTTCACTGTCTGTATCTTTCTTTGATACATTGTGAAGAATCATTACGGAGCAATAGTTATGTTTTCCCAAGCACAGGCATGTGCTAACACTCTTATTAGGTCAGCACACACAGGTACATGGAAATACATTTCACTGTCAACATATTTCTTTGATACCTTGTGAAGAATCATTACGGAGCAATAGTTATGTTTTTCCAAGCACAGGCATGTGCTAACACTCTTATTAGGTCAGCACACACAGGTACATGGAAATACATTTCACTGCCGACAACTTTCTTCTGTACATTGTGAAGAATCATTATGGAGCAATAGTTATGTTTTCCCAAGCACAGGCATGTGCTAACACTCTTATTAGGTCAGCACACACAGGTACATGGAAATACATTTCACTGTAGGCATATTTCTTTGATACATTGTGAAGAATCATTACGGAGCAATAGTTATGTTTTCCCAAGCACAGGCATGTGCTAACACTCTTATTAGGTCAGAACACACAGGTACATGGAAATACATTTCACTGTCTGTATCTTTCTTTTGTACATTGTGATGAATCATTATGGAGTAATAGTTATGTTTTCCCAAGCACAGGCATGTGCTAACACTCTTATTAGGTCAGCACACACAGGTACATGGAAATACATTTCATTGTCTGCATATTTCTTCGATACATTGTGAAGAATCATTACGGAGCAATAGTTATGTTTTCCCAAGCACAGGCATGTGCTAACACTCTTATTAGGTCACCACACACAGGTACATGGAAATACATTTCACTGTCTGTATCTTTCTTTTGTACATTGTTAAGAATCATTATGGAGCAATAGTTATGTTTTTCCAAGCACAGGCATGTGCTAACACTCTTATTAGGTCAGCACACACAGGTACATGGAAATACATTTCACTGTCAGCATCTTTCTTTGATACATTGTGAAGAATCATTACGGAGCAATAGTTATGTTTTCCCAAGCACAGGCATGTGCTAACACTCTTATTAGGTCAGCACACACAGGTACATGGAAATACATTTCACTGTCGGCATTTTTCTTCTGTACATTGTGAAGAATCATTATGGAGCAATAAGTATGTTTTTCCAAGCACAGGCATGTGCTAACACTCTTATTAGGTCAGCACACACAGGTACATGGAAATACATTTCACTGTCGCCATCTTTCTTTGATACATTGTGAAGAATCATTAGAGAGCAATATTTATGTTTTCCCAAGCACAGGCATGTGCTAACACTCTTATTAGGTCAGCACACACAGGTACATGGAAATACATTTCACTGTCGGCATCTTTCTTTGATACATTGTGAAGAATCATTACGGAGCAATAGTTATGTTTTTCCAAGCACAGGCATGTGCTAACACTTTTATTAGGTCAGCACACACAGGTACATGGAAATACATTTTACTGTCGGCATCTTTCTTTGGTACATTGTGAAGAATGGTTACGTAGTAATAGTTATGTTTTCCCAAGCACAGGCATGTGCTAACACTCTTATTAGGTCAGCACACACAGGTACATGGAAATACATTTCACTGTCGGCATCTTTCTATGGTACATTGTGAAGAATCATTATGGAGCAATAGTTATGTTTTTCCAAGCACAGGCATGTGCTAACACTCTTATTAGGTCAGCACACACAGGTACATGGAAATACATTTCACTGCCGACATCTTTCTTCTGTACATTGTGAAGAATCATTACGGAGCAATAGTTATGTTTTCCCAAGCACAGGCATGTGCTAACACTCTTATTAGTTCAGCACACACAAGTACATGGAAATACATTTCACTGTCGGCATCTTTCTTTGATACATTGTAAAGAATCATTAGAGAGCAATAGTTATGTTTTCCCAAGCACAGGCATGTGCTAACACTCTTATTAGGTCAGCACACACAGGTACATGGAAATACATTTCACTGTCGGCATCTTTCTTTGATACATTGTGAAGAATCACTACGGAGCAATAGTTATGTTTTCCCAAGCACAGGCATGTGCTAACACTCTTATTAGGTCAGCACACACAGGTACATGGAAATACATTTCACTGTCGGCATCTTTCTTTGATAGATTGTGAAGAATCATTACGGAGCAATAGTTATGTTTTCCCAAGCACAGGCATGTGCTAACACTCTTATTAGGTCAGCACACACAAGTACATGGAAATACATTTCACTGTCGTATCTTTCTTTGATACATTGTGAAGAATCATTACGGAGCACTAGTTATGCTTTCCCAAGCACAGGCATGTGCTAACACTCTTATTAGGTCAGCACACACAGGTACATGCAAATTCTTTCTCTGTCTGTATCTTTCTTTTGTACATTGTGAAGACTCATTATGGAGTAATAGTTATGTTTTCCCAAGCACAGGCATGTGCTAACACTCTTATTAGGTCAGCACACACAGGTACATGGAAATACATTTCACTGTCGGCATCTTTCTTTGGTACATTGTTAAGAATCATTACGTAGCAATAGTTACGTTTTCCCAAGCACAGGCATGTGCTAACACTCTTATTAGTTCAGCACACACAGGTACATGGAAATACATTTCACTGTTGACATCTTTTTTGGTACATTGTGAAGAATCATTACGGAGCAATAGTTATGTTTTCCCAAGCACAGGCATGTGCTAACACTCTTATTAGGTCAGCACACACAGGAACATGGAAATACATTTCACTGTCGGCATATTTCTTTGATACATTGTGAAGAATCATTACGGAGCAATAGTTATGTTTTCCCAAGCACAGGCATGTGCTAACACCCTTATTAGGTCAGCACACACAGGTACATGGAAATACATTTCACTGTCTGTATCTTTCTTTTGTACATTGTGAAGAATCATTATGGAGTAATAGTTATGTTTTTCCAAGCACAGGCATGTGCTAACACTCTTATTAGGTCAGCACACACAGGTACATGGAAATACATTTCACTGTCAGCATCTTTCTTTGATACATTGTGAAGAATCATTACGGAGCAATAGTTATGTTTTCCCAAGCACAGGCATGTGCTAACACTCTTATTAGGTCAGCACACACAGGTACATGGAAATACATTTCACTGTCGGCATTTTTCTTCTGTACATTGTGAAGAATCATTATGGAGCAATAAGTATGTTTTTCCAAGCACAGGCATGTGCTAACACTCTTATTAGGTCAGCACACACAGGTACATGGAAATACATTTCACTGTCTGTATCTTTCTTTGATACATTGTGAAGAATCATTAGAGAGCAATAGTTATGTTTTCCCAAGCACAGGCATGTGCTAACACTCTTATTAGGTCAGCACACACAGGTACATGGAAATACATTTCACTGTCGGCATCTTTCTTTGATACATTGTGAAGAATCATTACGGAGCAATAGTTATGTTTTTCCAAGCACAGGCATGTGCTAACACTTTTATTAGGTCAGCACACACAGGTACATGGAAATACATTTTACTGTCGGCATCTTTCTTTGGTACATTGTGAAGAATGGTTACGTAGTAAAAGTTATGTTTTCCCAAGCACAGGCATGTGCTAACACTCTTATTAGGTCAGCACACACAGGTACATGGAAATACATTTCACTGTCGGCATCTTTCTTTGATACATTGTGAAGAATCATTACGGAGCAATAGTTATGTTTTTCCAAGCACAGGCATGTGCTAACACTTTTATTAGGTCAGCACACACAGGTACATGGAAATACATTTTACTGTTGGCATCTTTCTTTGGTACATTGTGAAGAATGGTTACGTAGTAATAGTTATGTTTTCCCAAGCACAGGCATGTGCTAACACTCTTATTAGGTTAGCACACACAGGTACATGGAAATACATTTCACTGTCGGCATCTTTCTTTGGTACATTGTGAAGAATCATTAGAGAGCAATAGTTATGTTTTTCCAAGCACAGGCATGTGCTAACACTTTTATTAGGTCAGCACACACAGGTACATGGAAATACATTTTACTGTCGGCATCTTTCTTTGGTACATTCTGAAGAATGGTTACGTAGTAATAGTTATGTTTTCCCAAGCACAGGCATGTGCTAACACTCTTATTAGGTCAGCACACACAGGTACATGGAAATACATTTCACTGTCGGCATCTTTCTTTGATACATTGTGAAGAATCATTACGGAGCAATAGTTATGTTTTTCCAAGCACAGGCATGTGCTAACACTTTTATTAGGTCAGCACACACAGGTACATGGAAGTACATTTTACTGTCGGCATCTTTCTTTGGTACATTGTGAAGAATGGTTACGTAGTAATAGTTATGTTTTCCCAAGCACAGGCATGTGCTAACACTCTTATTAGGTCAGCACACACAGGTACATGGAAATACATTTCACTGTCGGCATCTTTCTTTGGTACATTGTGAAGAATCATTATGGAGCAATAATTATGTTTTTCCAAGCACAGGCATGTGCTAACACTCTTATTAGGTCAGCACACACAGGTACATGGAAATACATTTCACTGCCGACATCTTTCTTCTGTACATTGTGAAGAATCATTACGGAGCAATAGTTATGTTTTCCCAAGCACAGGCATGTGCTAACACTCTTATTAGTTCAGCACACACAAGTACATGGAAATACATTTCACTGTCGGCATCTTTCTTTGATACATTGTAAAGAATCATTAGAGAGCAATAGTTATGTTTTCCCAAGCACAGGCATGTGCTAACACTCTTATTAGGTCAGCACACACAGGTACATGGAAATACATTTCACTGTCGGCATCTTTCTTTGATACATTGTGAAGAATCATTACGGAGCAATAGTTATGTTTTCCCAAGCACAGGCATGTGCTAACACTCTTATTAGGTCAGCACACACAGGTACATGGAAATACATTTCACTGTCGTATCTTTCTTTGATACATTGTGAAGAATCATTACGGAGCACTAGTTATGCTTTCCCAAGCACAGGCATGTGCTAACACTCTTATTAGGTCAGCACACACAGGTACATGGAAATTCTTTCTCTGTCTGTATCTTTCTTTTGTACATTGTGAAGACTCATTATGGAGTAATAGTTATGTTTTCCCAAGCACAGGCATGTGCTAACACTCTTATTAGTTCAGCACACACAGATACATGGAAATACATTTCACTGTTGACATCTTTCTTTGGTACATTGTTAAGAATCATAACGTAGCAATAGTTATGTTTTCCCAAGCACAGGCATGTGCTAACACTCTTATTAGTTCAGCACACACAGGTACATGGAAATACATTTCAGTGTCGGCATCTTTCTTTGATACATTGTGAAGAATGGTTACGTAGTAATGGTTATGTTTTCCCAAGCACAGGCATGTGCTGACACTCTTATTAGTTCAGCACACACAGGTACATGGAAATACATTTCACTGCGGCATCTTTCTTTGATACATTGTGAAGAATCATTAGAGAGCAATAGTTATGTTTTCCCAAGCACAGGCATGTGCTAACACTCTTATTAGGTCAGCACACACAGGTACATGGAAATACATTTCACTGTCGTATCTTTCTTTGATACATTGTGAAGAATCATTATAGAGCAAAAGTTATGTTTTCCCAAGCACAGGCATGTGCTAACACTCTTATTAGGTCAGCACACACAGGTACATGGAAATACATTTCACTGTCGGCATCTTTCTTTGATACATTGTGAAGAATCATTACGGAGCAATAGTTATGTTTTTCCAAGCACAGGCATGTGCTGACACTCTTATTAGGTCAGCACACACAGGTACATGGAAATACATTTCAATGTCGTATCTTTCTTTGATACATTATGAAGAATCATTACAGAGCACTATTTATGCTTTTCCAAGCACAGGCATGTGCTAACACTCTTATTAGGTCAGCACACACAGGTACATGGAAATACATTTCACTGCCGACATCTTTCTTTGATACATTGTGAAGAATCATTATGGAGCAATAGTTATGTTATTCCAAGCACAGGCATGTGCTAACACTCTTATTAGGTCAGCACACACAGGTACATGGAAATACATTTCACTGTCGGCTCTTTCTTTGATACATTATGAAGAATCTTTATGGAGCAATAGTCATGTTTTCCCAAGCACAGGCATGTGCTAACACTCTTATTAGGTCAGCACACACAGGTACATGGAAACACATTTCACTGTCTGTATCTTTCTTTGGTACATTGTGAAGAATCATTATGGAGCAATAGTTATGTTTTCCCAAGCACAGGCATGTGCTAACACTCTTATTAGGTCAGCACACACAGGTACATGGAAATACATTTCACTGTCGCCATCTTTCTTTGATACATTGTGAAGAATCATTACGGAGCATTAGTTATGTTTTCCCAAGCACAGGCATGTGCTAACACACTTATTAGGTCAGCACACACAGGTACATGGAAATACATTTCACTGTCTGTATCTTTCTTTGGTACATTGTGAAGAATGGTTATGGAGTAATAGTTATGTTTTCCCAAGCACAGGCATGTGCTAACACTCTTATTAGGTTAGCACACACAGGTACATGGAAATACATTTCACTGTCTGTATCTTTCTTTGGTACATTGTGAAGTATCATTACAGAGTAATAGTTATGTTTTCCCAAGCACAGGCATGTGCTAACACTCTTATTAGGTCAGCACACACAGGTACATGGAAAAACGTTTCTCTGTCTGTATCTTTCTTTGGTACATTGTGAAGAATCATTACGGAGCAATAGTTATGTTTTCCCAAGCACAGGCATGTGCTAACACTCTTATTAGGTCAGCACACACAGGTACTTGGAAATACATTTCACTGTCTGTATCTTTCTTTGGTACATTGTGAAGAATCATTACGGAGCAATAGGTATGTTTTCTTAAGCACAGGCATGTGCTAACACTCTTATTAGGTCAGCACACACAGGTACATGGAAATACATTTCACTGTCTGTATCTTTCTTTGGTACATTGTGAAGAATCATTACGGAGCAATAGTTTTGTTTTCCCAAGCACAGGCATGTGCTAACACTCTTATTAGGTCAGCGCACACAGCTACTTGGAAATACATTTCACTGTCTGTATCTTTCTTTGGTACATTGTGAAGAATCATTACGGAGCAATAGTTATGTTATCCCAAGCACAGGCATGTGCTAACACTCTTATTAGGTCAGCACACACAGGTACATGGAAACACATTTCACTGTCGGTATCTTTCTTTGGTACATTGTGAAGAATTATTATGGAGCAATAGTTATGTTTTCCCAAGCACAGGCATGTGCTAACACTCTTATTAGGTCAGCACACACAGGTACATGGAAATACATTTCACTGTCTGTATCTTTGTTTGGTACATTGTGAAGATTCATTATGGAGCAATAGTTATGTTTTCCCAAGCACAGGCATGTGCTAACACTCTTATTAGATCAGCACATACAGGTACATGGAAACACATTTCACTGTCGGTATCTTTCTTTGGTACATTGTGAAGAATTATTATGGAGCAATAGTTATGTTTTCCCAAGCACAGGCATGTGCTAACACTCTTATTAGGTCAGCACACACAGGTACATGGAAATACATTTCACTGTCTGTATCTTTCTTTGGTACATTGTGAAGTATCATTACGGAGCAATAGTTATGTTTTCCCAAGCACAGGCATGTGCTAACACTCTTATTAGGTCAGCACACACAGGTACATGGAAATACATTTCACTGTCAGGATATTTCTTCTGTACATTGTGAAGAATCATTACATAGCAATAGTTATGTTTTTCCAAGCACAGGCATGTGCTAACACTCTTATTAGGTCAGCACACACAGGTACATAGAAACACATTTCATTGTCAGTATCTTTCTTTAGGTCAGCACACACAGGTACATGGAAATACATTTCATCCTCTTTAGCCCTTCTCAAAAGTCAGAATTATTGGATATCATTTTTAGTGTTTTTGCAGACATGTCATGCAATTTTAGGTCATTATCTTTATCTTGTTACCAGATACCATCCTATTATATCAGTATATATCTTTATATAACTTTTTTTTAATTTTAATCAATAATCTATTCAGTTTTTACCTTTCTTATATAAACTTTTACCGTGCTTCTTCACAGATACTAATCAATGCGCTGTTGCAGCTTATTTTTAAACTCAGTGATTTATACTATGAAAAATGGCATTGAAGATACTTCTGAAAAGAGTAGTTATTCTCTGTCTCAGTACTAATTGTTAAAAGTAGTTAAAAAGAAAGTTTTGCTGTTGATAATTAGTTTTGTCGTTAATTGCATCAAGGTCATGTTTACTCCTCATAGTCCTGCAGATTTATGGGGTATTTTATCGGAACCCGGAAATAGGGTTCAAACTTTTTTTCTTGACTGATTCTTGTAGCCAAGACCTTGCCCTTCAAGAATCTGAATGATGCCACCTTGGCATCATTGAGCATTTTGAGATAATCAAGATGGCGTCCAGAATGGTGGTCAAATATATGTTATCACTTGGTTTGCTATGTCTAGGACCTGAATACTTGTTTCTATTTACCACATTTGGCTGTAAAACATACATTTGAAGTTGTCTGATAAATCACACACCTAAAATGATATCTAAAAAATAAACATGGCATCAAAGATGGCCGCCAAATAGAATTTTTGCATAGAAAAGAATATAATGTGCAGTACATGTGTGTTTTTGTATTCATTTTATCCTGTAAGGTGATCTTATATTGTATTGTCATGTGCATATATGACTTAAGACCATTATTAGAACACTCTGAACCTAAGATGGCATCAAAGATGGCTGTTTCTATATGACAACAGCCTTATTAGCTTGGCTGGCATACGCATTTGCTATTCATTAGAGTTATTTTTAGACCGTATCAAATGCAGGACCCACAGCTATAAGCTTCTCTATCAACCTGTATGCCAAGCTTCTTGGGCTCAAGCCTTGGCTTTTTCTAGTCTTTTGAATGAGACTAGAAACTGAAATTTCAGCTCCACATGACCTTAGCTGTTGATTTGGGCATAAAACAAAAAATCAACCACCAAATACAGACTGTTAAGTATTTACCTATGGCAGAGGTATTCATACTTCTCGAATATAGACATATATTCAAGCTATGTTCAACATAGTGAGGCTAAACTAACATCAGTTATAACATTAATAGCCAATATGTTCAACTTTAACAAAATGATCAAAGTTTAGCCTAGCATATTGCAAATGCATATATGCTATCAGTTTTATTGAAAATCTTTCTAAGTTTCATTGTAGATGTTAGCCATTTCTCGATACAATTATCTCATTCTTACAGATATTGCTACTTTTGGTGATAATATGCCTTAAGCGAGGGAAATTTAGTCTTTGTTTGCCAATTTCACATCAAGCCATAAATCTGACGTAGATGTTTCTACGTTGCTACCATAACATCCTTCAAATGTGGTCATTTACTTGATATTATCTGGTAAAGGCTAACTAAGTTCACGAAGCTTGTCAGGTACAGTATGAAGCCCTTCGAGAGTGTTTTCAGACTGACCCCTTTCCTATGCATCAACAACAATAGGTTAGCCTATCTCATCCTGGCAGAAAATAGCATGGGCTGCAAGAAGGAAGGAGACCACGGTCAGATGTTTTACCATTTAACTCCAATACATTTAGTCCTTCTCTCCTCTAATGTCCCTTTTATAAAGCGGCTACATTTAAGTTACATTTATTTTAGAACTTTTATCTTGAGAAATGCATAATACGTCTGTGTATGACGCTTACATATTTTCCTGTCTACTTGCATTGACTTAAATCATATTAGTTCTTGCTACTGTTACACAAGATGTAGGTCTGAATCTGATCTGTGAGTGTGCTTTCATCTTGTAGAATCTGACAATCCACGAGTGGTATTGTCCGGAAGATCATTAATGGAAATCAAGAACAGGACTGGTCCCAAGACCGATCCTTGAGGGACACGAGATAAGACCGGAACTGGATCTGAGGCTTGGTCATCCATTTTGATAGTGCTCAAAGGGCCATGAAGCAATGTAGATCCTCTAATCCCATAGAAGTGTAGTTTGTTAAGTAGTCTCCTATGTGGTACATGTTGTAGTTCACAAACGACCCCATATATAGGAGCTGTGCTTGACATACGTTTATTCGGATTAAGTCCGAACCGGTTTTTACACCTGCATCATCAGCAGTCATTAGCTGGCCGATAACGAGCGAACCAATCCTAATAGAGAACCGCATGTAAGTCTGTTGACAGCATGTACCGACTACTTCTGCATGCTAAGAAAAAAAGTAATCGTGAACAAATGTTGAAACTGTGGACCTCCCGGGCCCACGTCCCCAGGAAACATTACAGCATTAACAGAGAGAAGATCGAGAGCTTATTGCCGTTTGATATAAAAAGCAGGTCTAACGCGATTAAGGTAACCCCCATCGACAGAGCCTCCCGAGGACAGATTGGATGTAATGAGACCACTAGATTGTACGGGTTAAGGTATGTCTATGTATCTTTCGAACATAAAGTGTTGGGACGCTTTACCCAAAGGAGGGTTCTTTTACACCCATGCTGCTGTGCTCAAGGCGTATCTATAGATCTGGGTCAAATTCAAAGAAGGGTGTCCTCTGTTGTGCTGCGACCAGATACCCTGTAGGGTGACAGCTTTTATCCCATAACTAGGGCTTTTGTAAAAGCTAATACTTGTGTCCTGATTATAGTATGATTATGGTGGCCATCTTCGCCATCATCTTGGCTCATTATTATCGTGCTAGAATAAACACTAAATCATGCTGTTCACAACGTTAAATGAGCATTTCAGACACATACAGGCTGTCAACCAAGTCTTCTAAAAAATATAGGAGTTTATATAGGAAATATTTCTGAGAAATATAGGAGGTTTTAGCTCATTTTGAGGAAAAATATAGGAGTTTTCTCTGGAAAATCGCTTCAATCTATGCTCTTATACTAACAATCCTTACCTCCAAACTCACTTTTTCCACATTAAATAATGTCTAAAATATCAAGATAAAGTAACAATTCAGTTCCACAGCATCACAATCAAGACAGGTGACCATTCATGTGATGATAAAGTGTGATGAAGCATAATGCAGAATGGTGATGCTACACAGGCCCATTAGGCATGTTAGCTGACTCTCACAGAATTAAAGTTTTTTTTTATATATATATAAAGGCATTCTTTTGGCAAAATGAAGTCTTTTTTATTGTAAAAATATATACAGAGAATAGAGAAAATTACTTTTTATTTTTCACTGATCACTTATAAAAGTAGAAAATATAAAAAATTAATTCTGAAAGAGTGATTTATCATATTCTTTCTCAAAGGTAAAATAAATGTAACTCCGAATCTTAGCTGAATTTCCCAGGTACATAATATAGAACAGAATGTACTGTATGTAATAATCCCGTGAAATAAGGCGGGTGTCTGGGGGCCGCCTAGGCCCCCAGAAGCTCTAGGGTACATACCTTTGTCTCCTGTGATCTCAGCTTTTCCTGGGATCAATTGTACACTGTACAGTTGCATCAATTTACAACAAAATTAAGGCATAGGAAGAAAGAAAATAGATAAAAAAGACACAATATAAAAACAAGAGTGAAGACAACTTTGATGGAAACTAGGATATATAATTTATTAATTATTATGAAAATGGGACATGCTTTGGACTTATAAGTAACCCTGACTAAGGAGTAAGGGGTAACATAAAGACCATTTATGCACTATATAATATACAGTATGAATATGATTTTATTTAAAAAATAAAGAGGCAGTTTCAGAGCACTACTATTTTCTATATATGATCATTCATCGGCAACAAATTTTCCTAAAAATATAGGAAATATTTCAAAAATATAGGAGATATTATAGGAATATAGGAGGTGCTTAAAAATATAGGATTTGGACCCAAAATATAGGAGTTTAATAGGAATATAGGAATTGGTTGACAGCCTGCACATGACATTTGGTATATGGAGCACATGAATGGTGTTTTAATCAGAGAACATGTTCGTTTGAATTAAAATTATGGCGGCAATCTTGGTCGTCATCTTTCTTCGTTTATATGATATGGGGTCCTAGCTGAACAACAAGAAATGGGCATTTCAAATACACGACACTGATTATATGAAACATATGAATGCCGTTTTAATAAGAGAATACCTCTTATAGTATGATTATGGCAGCCATCTTGGCCACCATCTTGCATTATTGTTATTATGTGGGTATCAGAACTTAGAACATTTTTATTATGATGTTTACAACATAAAATAAGCATTTAAACATAAAGCAACGGGTATATTCAACTCTTGAGGTTTACATTCTTGCTTATGACGACCCTCTTGGATGCCATCATGATTTTTCCAAAATGCTCAATGATGCCAGGGTGGCATCATGCAGTTTCTGAACAAATGGTCTAGTGAACTGGAAACCACAATAAAATTTCATGTGGAACCGTCTTCCATGTTATGCTGATGGCAAATGGACTAAAAGCTTAGCAAAGGAAATGACTAAGAAATCAACTTCAGTAACATCTTTGCGACAAATTTTAAGCTGACAGCCATCTTTGACACCATCTTAGACACCATCTTGTATTCCAAAAATACAAAAAGAAAACATAATTTCTAATTAAAATCAACTAATATACAGATAAATGTAATATTTTCAGTATTTAAAGTGAACCAAATTGAGATACGCTTATAATTGTCATTTAGTATTGCATTCTGGCAGCCATCTTTGAAACATTCTTGATAAATATGACCATGCTAGCAGAAATGTTCTTTGACATTCATTCTATAAAATTATGTCAAATATTTGTAAATTAAATATGCCCTGAGTGCAAATAGAAGCTTCATTATGACCAGCCCAGATATTGAGCCGCCATATTGGACGCCATCTTGTTTTTCTCAAAATGCTCAATGATGCCAAGGTGGCATCAGTCAGATTCTTTAATGGTAACATCTAAGCAACAAGAATCAGCCAAGAAAAAAAGTTTGAACCGCATTTCCGGGTCAAGCTAGATATCTGCAGGACTATCATTATTGTGATTAGATAGAGATTGATTTCTGAAGATGGTTTGCTCAAATTTCATGCCTCATTAGACATGCAACGTAGTGAAAATAATGATGAAATAAATTAATAAATTAAATAAATAAATTAGTAATTAGATATATAAATAAATAAACTCTATTCCAAAATACAAAATGTCATAATAAATAAATAAATAAATAAACTTTATTCCAAAATACAAAATGTCATGATAAATAAATAAATAAATAAATAGATAAACTTTATTCCAAAATACAAAATGTCATGATAAATAAATAAATAAATAAACTTTATTCCAAAATACAAAATGTCATGATAAATAAATAAATAAATAAATAAACTTTATTCCAAAATACAAAATGTCATGATAAATAAATAAATAAATAAATAAACTTTATTCCAAAATACAAAATGTTATGATAAATAAATAAATAAATAAATAAATAAATAAATAAACTTTATTCCAAAATACAAAATGTCATGATAAATAAATAAATAAATAAACTTTATTCCAAAATACAAAATGTCATGATAATTGCAATAGTACCGACATGGCAGTACAAACTTGCAAATAAATAAATGGAATATTATAGAAGAGAAAATCTACCCTTTGTAAACTCGTAATTCTACAGAAGTTTAAAATATATAAATCTTTTCTAATTCAAAAAAAATATAAACAACAATATTGATGATCAGTAGGAGAAATTTAGTAGATTCTCTTAGCAGTAAGAAATGTTTGCATTAGGACTGATTCATTAGCAAATGTGTCAAAAACAATTCCAACTGCATTCAGTGTTTCCTAGATAGAACCCCATCATGAAAAATCCTGTTTTCAGGGCTTTCAACATGGCCATACACAATCAAACACCATGGAAACATCTCTGTATTAAAGATTTGCCAGATTTGCACTTTACATATAGTGGGGTGTATAAAAGTATAATTTTTGATAATAATCTATAAAATCATTTATTGAATGGACTCTGTGGTGATTAAAATAGACATCAAAATGCATGATTTATAGAGAATAAGTTTAATTAATGCAAAAGTACAGTCAAAATTAGTTATTTATAAAACACTTTGTGCAAATAGAGATGTTTCCGTGATAACAATAAACAGCCAGAATAATGAAATTATATTAAACAAAATCAAACCTTACCTACTCAAATGTTTCTGTAGAAAATGTTCTTTTTGAGGATGTTCAATGTTCCTATAGAATATGTTGTTTTAATCCTATTCACATATGTATGTTTTTCAATGTATTCTGGACATTTGTTGCTGAAACCTATTTTTAAACATATTTATATATACAGAAAATGACATTGAGGATATTTCTTTATAGAGTAGTAATTCAATCTCTATTTTCCCTGTAATTAATAAGAAAGTTTGGTTTTGATAATTATTTGAGAGAAAAACAATTAGTCTTTAATTGCATTATGGTCATGTTAACTCTTCATTAGGGTAATCAGAGTGAGATTGTTAGCTGAAGATGGGCTACTCAATTTGTTTCATGCTTCATTAGGCAGGCAATGGACAAGAGGAAAACATATACAATTGAATTTTAATAAGTAAAAAAATAAATGATAAAATTAATTAGGAATAAATAAAAAAAAGAAAAAAAAACTTACAAAATTGAGTTTTGAATTTAAATAAATTAGGAATAAATGACTGTATTTAAAAGAGGGAATATTTTATTTGTAAGTATTGAAAGTGAAATCCAAGTGAAGAATATGTGAGCATTAAGTATGTAAATAAATGAATTTTTAATTTTTATGCTGAACAAATCTCTGTTTATTGCATGGGCAAGTTTTTATACTGAAAAGAATTCTTAGTCTTACAAACTTTCTTGCTTGAAGCTATTTAAAGATACCTATAAACACGAAAATACACGATACTCAGATTAAAAAATCACTTTTTGAAATGTGTGTAGAATGATTCTGCTCTGTACCCTCTGTTCTGACAAGAGATATGATAACCGGCCCATTTTTTCAGGTGGAAACTGTCTGTAAATGGTCTGAAACATGCAGACATGGTTGTAGAAATAGATTTTTCCTTTTCTGTTTATTCAAGAGGAGCAGTTATCTGTTATTTTCTGTTTATTCAAGAGGAGCAGTTATCTGTTAATGGTGAAAGAAATGCTCACTGAGTAATTCAGTGCCTCTTAGAGACTTGCCCAGGAACAGTGTTGCACACCCGCAAGCAGAACTTGGCTTGTCTCGCAGGTGGCCAGAGGGGGCTTGAACCCACACCAGACACAGCGGTGAGATGATCGAGTGGTTAAGAAACAGCGCTCTTAACCGCTCGGCCACAGGGGCCGCCACAAAACTTTTGTTTTTCGAATATTTAAGAGTGGTTTCTCCGAGTATGTAACTGACATGTTTTTATCATTACAGTTCTGAAGCATTTCACTGGTGAAGGACCAGACACACAGGCGGAGGAATCTGAAAGTAGTTCTGTTGCCATGGATACACAGGATTCTGGGATAGCAATGGACGTTGACTCTGCTAGCAGTCAAACATCACAGACAAAAAATAAGAAAAAGAAGAAGAAAAAGAAGAAAAATAAACCTTGATGTTTTGTAAAATAGAATTTGTTTAAATTATGAAATATAAAGAAACAGTATTTTAGTTTTGTTCAGATTTCAATGGCCATTAAATGAGCCACGTCATGAGAAAAGTTTTTTGCCTATGTGAAAACAAAGACACAGATAAGCTCTGCAGTTACTGTGAAGCTGATCAGCACCTTTGTTTTTTGTTACATAGATAGTACAATTCCTCTTCTACTTAAATCTGAAACTTCTAGCCATCTTTTATAGTTACACAGGCAGGTTTGTGTCAGACCTGGTCGGAAACCCCGAAGACCGGTTTTCTTGTGTCAGGGCTCAAATGCTGAAGGTTTTAAAATGGATTGAAAAGGATATTCTGTGGATGTGGGAAACAAAGCTTTGCAAAAGTTAATTTGCTATTACTGCAACTGGTGATGTGCAATGTAGCGGCCCTTAAAAGTCTCCCCATACATCATCCATAGTGCAGGTTAGATTTTTCTTTCAGTCCTTTGAGATCAGCGAGGATATTCTGAGGAATCAGAAAATCATTATCGGTTTAGACACATTTTCTAACCAAATTTTAGAGTATTCACACTCTGCATGCCAATTATCGATATTCGACCAACGCCGGAGTGAAATAGCTAACTCCTAGGCAATAGCCAACGCCTGAGGAACAGTGTGTGAAGGGTTGTCAGCAAAACTATGAAATATTTTATAGAGCAAGGGGATAATGTATTTGTAATGATAAGTTAATGTTGTAAGATGGTCTTGCTTCCAAATAAAATTTACATAATGTAACGATACTTTGACTAGAACATATAAAATACAAGAAAACATGCACGATTTTGTGGTTTTGACTGTCAAGATTGCTTTAGAAGTCAACAATTCTTTCAAGTCAAAACTTTTCATTCTCTATTCACACTATAATTTATAACTCATACTCGCTGTACAAACTGTTTTACTTAAAACTCATTTCTGACGAAATATTTAGACATTATTCGCCACCAAAGACTCCTTGTGGAAAAAAGAATGGGATCGCCAACGCCGGAGGAAGGTTACATATGGACATGACCAAAGCCTGAGGATGATAACGTTTGCACAGAATGCTGATTCAAAACAAAAAAAACTATTTGTACTTGAATTTTACTCGATAGAGTGGTAGCAACAGTATTTGGCAGCTATACCTGTATAATGATACATACGTGCACGCACGTGCACGGTTATTGAACTACCGTGATACATTTTCTGCCCGTTTTAAGCACATACGACTATCCATTACCATGTTTTCATAAAATTATTACTATTCGTATTTAAAAAGCATGGCATGAACATTAATTAAGTAATGCACAGTAACAAAAGGTTTTCTGAATCAATATGAATGACTCGATCGAGTGAAACTGTACAATCTAAATGCCTGCAAAAGAAAATAAAACTGTGCTCTTTTAGTGCATGTTGCATTGCATGTCTGTGGCGAATCAAGCAAGCCATGATTTTGTTTCAATTATTGCTCGTTTGTATCTTCGTGTACAGAAATATTTTTATTCATGATAAACTACGAATTTGAGACAATAAGTGTAACAAGATGTCCTCAATTCTATGTGTAACAGAAACGTGCGCGCGCGATCCCACGCCACAAGGTAAGCATCTTGTAGGAGATTATAGGCATTACAGACCATTATGGGGTTAAAGTAAATATGATTTCTTGATAAAAAGACCATCAAATCTTGAGAACAAAATCGGGCGTCGTAGTTGGTCTTGTCTCTTCTCTAACATTTCCTCCGGCTGCAGTCGTATCTTACTCCGGCGTAAACGTTACCCTCATTTCCTCACTAAAGAGGGTATGTTAATTAAATGCTTGAAAGTGTTCAAAATATACCAAATACAAGTGTGCATCGGTTCTGTTAATGTCATATATAGATTGTTTCTTCCATATGCACAATTTTAACTACTATCTTCGTACAGAAACACACGTGTAGCTGTTTAAATGAGCTTGTTGTATTAACGTACATCTTTCATAAATTTATCAATCATACGAATATCTTTGCGCCTAAATTTTTAACTATAAACTCATTGTCATGGGAAGATACAGCATTAGTGAAACTGATTAAAGAGCGTGTTTTCCAATTTATTTTGACATTTTTAGACGAAGAACACTCTCTATTTTCCTCAGGCGTAGGCGTTATCCTCGGAGTTAGTTATCTCACTCCGGCGTTGGTCAAATATCGATATTGGCATGCAGAGTGTGGTATTTGGCCCCAGTACTTGTCTTTGTAACGACTACCTTGTTGAAAGTTGCAAAATTACAATAATACTCTTTGGCTTCATGTTGCCAAATTTAAAGGGTCACTGACAAGAAAACCATGGTATGGCCCATCCCCTTTCTCTTTAATCTGTTCATCTCATGTAGTCGACGTCCTTCTAGGCCAGAAGACCTCTGTGACGCATTCTGGTTGATTCACCATTGAATTCTTTCACCCGGAGTGTAACACCATGGATAGAAATTGTATGGGTGCCCTTTCCAACACTTCTTTAATCTTGATTTGAAAGAATTTAGAGAGGGTGCATTTAAGACTGGTTGCAGCTCGTTCCAGCCATCGACAACTCTGTTGCAGAAGAAGTGTCCCCTTACTCTCAAAGGATCTCAGATTTAATTTTTATTTACTGCTTAAGCCAGACTACCCTTTATTAGAAGATAATCAGCTGAAGTTTTGTGTTTCTATTCTTATTGATGCCAATATCTGTTCAGTTTTCATCTTCTATGCCTATATATAACAAGTTTTTATCGCACCTGCTTATAGCAGGGTGCGATATAGGAGTCCAAATTTCTGTCCGTCCGTTCGTTCGTTCGTGCATGCATTCGTTCGTTCGTCCGTCCGTCAACATTTACGTAGAAGTTTGGTTTTCTCGACATCAGAGATAGCTGCGACTCTGAAACCTTGCAAAGTAATTGTCCCTGACATACCCTTCAAGCACGCACCTTAACCCGGTGCCCTTGACCTATATTTTACGGTCCACTGACTTTGAAAATTTTTACGCCGAAGTTTGGTTTTCTCAACATCAGAGATAGTTGCGAGTCTGAAACCTTGCATAGTAATTGTCCTTCACATACCCTTCAAGCATGCACCTTAACCCAGTGCCCTTGACCTATATTTCACGGTCCACTGACTTTGAAAACTTTAACGTCGAAGTTTGGTTTTCTCGACATCAGAGATAGCTGCAAGTCTGAAACCTTGCATAGTAATTGTCCTTGACATACCCTTCAAGCACGCACCTTAACTCAGTGCCCTTGACCTATATTTCATGGTCCACTGACTTTGAAAATTTTTACGTCATAGTTTGATTTTCTCGACATCAGAGATAGCTGCGAGTCTGAAACCTTGCATAGTAATTGTCCTTGACATGCCCTTCAAGCACGCACCTTGACCCGGTGCCCTTGAACTATATTTCACGGTCTATTGACTTTGCTAGATGCAGGTGCGATATCGACCTCCGCGGAGTTCTTGTGTTAAGATAGATAAAAAAAAGAAACCTTTCTCCAGTGCTTAGTATTGATTTTAAAAATGATCAATCAAAGTGATCCAGTAATTTCTTGACTGACCATTCCAAGGCAGTTTTGCTATGATTTATCTGTATATTGTCTGCTTATCATTACGAAAACTTGCCCGTGCAATAAGCATAGATTTTTTAGCTTAAAAAATTGAAAAAAAAAAAATTTAGATATTTTTCTTATTTTTGCTCAAAACATAGATTGTGGATATATGTTAGAACCACCTTAGCGAGGCAGTTCTAACGAGTACCCACAATCTATGTTTTGGGAGCAAAAATATGAAAAATAGGTATACCCATGCATACCCCAGTTTTGCTATGTAAAAGTGGGGTTCATGGGGGGGGAGGGTATACATTGCCCACAATCTATGTTTTGGAGCAAAAATATGAAAAATAGGTATACCCATGCATACCCCAGTTTTGCTATATAAAAGGGGGTGGGGTATACATTAAATGGACATGTTTTTGTGATGTTCTGTTTGCCGTTCTGTTGTATATGTCATCTTTGGTTTATGGATGATGCTGGCCAGATGGCTACATTGTTGAGAAAGAGCTAGTCATCTTACTCTTCATGCATGTTTTTAAACCTTTTGCGATGGCTTGTGTTTCGTTACCTTTCCAGCTTGGTGTCTGATAGTAGGGATTTTAAATTTACACGTTATTGTATCAATTTTTTGACCTTCTTATTTTAGCTCACCTGAGCCAAAGGCTCACAGGTGAGCTTATAAGTTAGGCAGGCACCCGGTGTCCGTCCGGCGTCGGCATCCCTCCGTCATCCACCATTTTCAAAGTTCTTCTTCCCTGAAACCGCTTGGCCAGTCAAAATCAAATTTTACATGAAGCATCTATAGGAAGGGGGAACCAATATGTGTTTAAATAATCTAGGTCACATGACCAAATGGCTGCCATGCCCATATATGGTAAAAACCCTCCAAACATCTCCGGAACTGGTGGACTGATTTCAATGAAACTTAGCATGAAGCATCGATGACTCAAGTACTATGATGTATATATAAATCATGACCCTATGATGACCTTGACCTATTTTATGGCAAGGTCAACATAGGTTGCCTATGCATTTGAATGGGGAAAACTGTCAATGTCATTTGAAGGGAAAAACTTGCAGGAAATTGGCAAATGGACAGGATATTGATTATTCTGAAGAAAACAATGGTGACATGGCTTCATCTGCCCCTTTACTGGGGCTATTTTCCATAATTGATATACAGCGGATCTCAGGTGAGCGTTTACAGGACCATTGGTCCTCTGGTTACTTGACTGTCCTGAAAATTGACGGGGCTGCATAATCTCAAACACTAAACCTGCATGAGTCCATTGGATACTTGGGTCATCTTTGAGTGATAAGTCGCTTCAGTATGATCACTTTTAGCCTAATACAATCTCTGTGGAAAGACCAGATAAGGATAGAATTCTCGTAGACAAACTGTCATGTAAAAAAACATTCACCTTGTACATGTAAATCAAGGATCATAAGTTCCTTGCCTTCTCCTGTCTTTCAGATGAGCCCTTGCATGCGAAAACCAACAATTTAGGTTTCCTTACAGGTCTGACATAAACTGAGCCGTACAGTCACAGGAGAAAGCTAGAAGCTTGAACTTTCAGATTTAAGAAGAAGAGGAATTGTAAAATCTGTATAGCAAATACAAAGGCACTGATCAGCTGTGCAGTTATTGCACAGCTGATCTGCACCTTTGTTTTCGCATTTGCAGATTGTTGGTTTTCTGATGCTTCGGCTCAGACAGTGTTCCTGTCTCTTTGTGACCTTAGCTGTTTAGTGGGACATAAATAAAACCAATAAACCAGTAAAAGAGAGATTCTGATGATAATTATACCCCTGGCATTTATGCTGACGGGTATATAGTTTTCGCTTTTCCGTTCGTATGTTAGTTAGTTAGTTAGTTCGTTCGTTTCTTCGTTCGTCATTCCGGAACGTTCGTGGAATTTACGTCAAAGCTTTGGTTAAAGTTTCTCTAGAGGTGTATATCTCATGAACCAATGGTCAGAAACCATTCATATTTGGACCATAGGTACCCTATAGAGTTTGCTTCATTTCCATGAGTTCGGACCCCAGGGTCCATGCCCGGGGGTGGGGCTGGAGGTCAAAATCTAGGTCACCTTTAAAATGTGCTATTTACAATGTTAATGTTTCTTCTCTAAGTCCATATCTTAACAAACAATCATAGGGATTTAGTTTATGAATACACTATAGGGTTTGCTTTCATATTCCATGTCACCAAATCCTTGGTACCATCCCCAGGGGAGTGGCTAGAGGTCAAAATCTAGGACACATTTATAATATGATAGATACCATGATAAATTTTCTGTAAGTCCATTTTCTTGACATCCACAATGTCTTATCAGAAGGGATTCATACTTAGACCATAGGTACCATGTAAGGTTCAGACTCTAGGGTCCATGTGCGGGGGGTGGGGCTAGAGGTCAAAATCTAGAACTTCTTTAAAAATTATATTTTATGTACTTTTCTTTACCACCATGTTTAGAAATCATTCATACTTCCACCATAGGTACTCTATAAGGTATGAACTGTTCCTATTGACAAATGACTCTAGGGTCATGCCATGGGTGGGGCTAGAGGTCAAAATCTAGAACATTGTATATTTTTTAATTTTTTTTTATTAATATTATTGAAGAATGACATTCTATTTTCCATCTAGGACCGAGGACCTGACCCTCAATGTCCGCGATCAAGTCCTAGATTGAGTATACAAGTCAGCTCTGTATACTGCGCTAAAATAGATCTGTCATTCTACTACACTCCCAATGGTTTTAGACAGTGCTTTTTGCAGATGTACTTGTTGAGGGTGCTCTCTTTTATTTGGAAATTTAGGTTCAATGTGTTAGTTTCAGTAGCAATGTCTGGGTTGGGGGCGGTGGGAGGGTGGGTGTGGGTGTGTGTGGGGGGGGTAGGGGGGGTTGGGGAGGTGTGAGGGGACAGCTACCAGCCGGGGGTATACGTGCCTCTCAAGGCACTTTTTCTAGTTAAGGGATAATTTTGTTAATTTCTTCACAAAAACCTATGTTGTGGGTGCTCATTGGAATTGCCTCACTTCAGACGATTCTTATAAGTCCCTACATTATAGGATTTCCTGAAGAAAATAGCAAAATTATCCATAATCATCTCGGCATAAGGAAAACATGTCCGTGAAATACATGTATATACCCCTTTATACCCCAATTTTATAAAGTAAAACTGTGGTATGCAGGGGTATACATATTTTTCTTATTTTCGCTCCAAAAGAGAGATTGTGGGTGCACATTAGAACTGCCTTGCTGAGGCAGTTTTAACGTTTATCCACAATCTATGTTTTGAGCAAAAATAAGAAAAAAAATCGAAATTTTTCTACTGAAAATTTTTAATTTTTACAGCTTTGAGCAAAAATAAGAAAAAATTTTCAATTTTTCTACTAAAAAATTTTCAATTTTTACAGCTTTGAAAAACTCTGTTTTATCACATGGGCATGTTTTCGTAATCTACTGTCATCAGATACACCCTTTATCTGGTCTACTGTTGGTCACACTGTATTAGCTGTAATGTGGAACGTGTGATTTTATACAAAACTGCGTTCCTGACTGCCAAAAAGCACATGTTGGCAATCGAGAACGTTCAATTTACCTTCTACATCGTCAGTTTGACAATCCAATATACCTTTTATGGCAATCTAGAACTCTTTTTTGTTTATCAAAATGGTTGTTCGCGATTGCCGCTAATACGGTGTGTTGAGGAAAGCTTGTCTTCGGGGATTTAAACCATGCACCTGGGCCCAGTTGTTCAAAATTAATGACATCGTTAGTTAACGATTCGTCAAAATTTCGAACATGAATATTACAAATACACTGTTATTTTTGTTGATAAAAAATCATAAGATGTGAAAATCGATTCTCACATAAAATGTGAGAATCGATTTTCACATTTCATCAACATAAAATAACAGTGTATTTGCTTATGTAGTAGGCATTTACTTAACAAGTTGAGGTCTTAATGATGATGTTAAGCTAACGAAGTTTTGAACAACTGGCCCCTGATATCCAGAGACAACCAACACAACTGAGAACAACCTGTTCAGATGAATCCTATATGACTAGTTTTAAAAATGCCTTTCAGGGAACAACTTTGAAAAGTTGTTCCTGGTAAGGTATTTATTATCTATTGTCACATATTGATTTTAACTGCTTTGGTTGTTCTCAGTCACGTTGGTTGTCTCTGGATACATTACGAAAACACGCCCATGCAAAATACAGAGATTTTTTAAGTTGTAAAAAATTAAAATTTTCAGAAGAAAAACTTTGATATTTTTCTTATTTTTGCTCAAAACATAGATTGTGGGTACACGTTAGAACCGCCTCGGCGAGGCGGTTCTAACGAGTACCCACAATCTATGTTTTGCAGCAAAAATAAGAAAAATAGGTATACCCCACTTTTACATAGCAAAACTGGGGTTCAATTGGGTATACATTACACGGACATGTTTTCCTGATGAACTCGGGTGAACCAGATTAGACTAAAACAGAGTTGCACATTCATAGGAGACAGCTGGGGATGTTCTCCCTCTTCCCCTGATTTCAAGAAGTGTCTGTGTCAGTTGTAAAATAAATGTGCACTATGTACTGGTAATTGTCTTAAGTGAAGCATGGGCAAGATCATTGTGGTTAGGATATCTAACTGCTTTAACATTTGAGCCGCCCCATGGGAAAACCAACAATCTGCATAGGCGAAAACAAAGGCGCAGATCAGCTTCGCGGTCACCGCGAAGCTGATCAGCGCCTTTGTTTTCGCTACTCGGATAGTACAATGCCTCTTCTACTTGAATCCGAAATTTCAAGCTTCTAGCCATCTTCTGTGACTGTACAGGCCGGTTTGTGTCAGACCTGTTCGGAAACCACATTGTTGGTTTTCCCACGAGGCGGCTCATCTGTTTGTTTGATTTGAGGTTCAACGTCCCAATTCACAATTTGTCAGTCTTGGGGACCAAGCCACTGCTTCCTGGGCATTAACCAATGCTCTAGGGAGTAAATTGCCCTGATGTGACCTTGGCTGTTGACCATGGATATAAAGTGATAAAACAAACCAAATCCTGATAAACTTGCTCTGGCCACATGTGAGACAAGCCAAGTTCTGCTTGCGGGTGTGCCTGCTGGTTTTTCTTGGGGTTCTCTCGTTTTCACCCACCTACTGATAGGCCCGTCTCATATGAGCTGAAATAATCGAAAGGGACGTAAAACTGAATTTCAAAAAAACTGATAAAGTAATTCAAATTGGTGAGGATGGGGTTGGGGCTTTATTCCCAATTCCAGCTTTAGGTTCTGTGTTGGTCCAAAACTGGTCATTACGAAAACTTGCCCATGCAATGTATTGAGATTTTTTCAAGGTGTTAAAAATGAAAATTTCTTTGGAAAATTTTTTATATTTTTCTTATTTTTGCTCAAAACATAGATTGTTGGTACACGTTAGAACCGCCTCGGCGAGGCGGTTCTAACGAGTACCCACAATCTATGTTTTGGAGCAAAAATAAGAAAAATAGGTATACCCCTGCATACCCCAGTTTTACTATATAAAAGTGGGGTTTACGGGGGTATTCATTGCACGGACATGTTTTCCTGATGTAAGCTAACTTGATGTTTTCACAACCCATCCAACAATTGGGCCATTTTTTGGTAAAAAAAATTGTATTTTTTTTTTTTTTTTTTTTTTTTTTTTTTTACAAAAAAAAAAAATCACATTTCTGAAATTTTCCCAAAGTGTGTTTTAGAGATAAGTATCAACATTATTTATTTTTTTTTTTTTCTTTTCTTTTTTATACCCCCGGCATATACGAAGTATATAGGGGGTATATAGTTTTTGTCTTTTCTGTGAAGATGTTTGTGTGCGTGTGTGCGTGTGTGTGTGTAAACTTTTTTTCTGTCAAAGATTTCTCTGAAACTACTTGACATAGGATGATGAAATTTGGTACAAACATTGGGTATGGTAAGTTGTATTGTGTAAGAAAGAATCAGCCATCTCCTGCTTATCAGTCCCTTTATTTATCCATTTTTCTTTCGCTCTGATTGAAATTTCTGTCACAGATTTCTCAGCTCCTATTTATGCCAGCTTCTTCAAATTTTGTATACATGTGGACAGTGTCCAAGTGTATTGTGTAAGAGAAAATCAGATGGCCAGTATTTGTTTTTCCATCCTTTTTCCACTTTGTAGTTTTTCCATCTGTCACTCCTGTATGATGAATATGGAAATTTCTGTCAAAGATTTCTCAGGAACTGCTTGACATAGGACGTTGAAATGTGGTACAAACATTGGGTATGGTAAGTCGTATTGTGTAAGAAAGAATCAGCCATCTCCTGCTTATCAGTCCGTTTATTCATCCATTTTTCTTTCTCTCTGATTGAAATTTCTGTCACAGATTTCTCAGCTCCTATTTATACCAGCTTCTTCAAATTTTATATACATTTAGACAGTGTCCAAGTGTATTGTGTAAGAGAAAATCAGATAGCCAGTATTTGTTTTTCTATTCTTTTTCCACTTTGTAGTTTTTCCATCTGTCACTCCTGTATAATG
Source organism: Rugalucina vietnamica (assembly GCA_964017185.1). Classification (NCBI taxonomy): domain Eukaryota; kingdom Metazoa; phylum Mollusca; class Bivalvia; order Lucinida; family Lucinidae; genus Rugalucina; species Rugalucina vietnamica. The sequence continues at coordinate 58,933,481 of OZ024874.1, read as the reverse complement.
AGTATGGAAATTTTTGTCAACAATTTCTCAGGAACTGCTTGACATAGGATGATGAAATTTGGTACAAACATTGGGTATGGTAAGTTGTATTGTGTAAGAAAGAATCAGTCATCTCCTGCTTATCAGTCACTTTATTTATCCATTTTTCTTTCTCTGATTGAAATTTCCGTCACAGATTTCTCAGCTCCTATTTATGCCAGCTTCTTCAAATTTTGTAAACATCTAGACAGTGTCTAAGTGTATTGTGTAAGAGAAAATCAGATGGCCAGTATTTGTTTTTCCATTCTTTTTCCACTTTGTAGTTTTTCCATCTGTCACTCCTGTATAATGAATATGGAAATTTTTGTCAAAAATTTCTCAGGAACTGCTTGACATAGGATGATGAAATTTGGTATTGGGTATGGTAAGTTGTATTGTGTAAGAAGGAATCAGCCATCTCCTGCTTATCAGTCACTTTATTTATTCTTTTTCTTTCTCTCTGATTGAAATTTCCGTCACAGATTTCTCAGCTCCTATTTATGCCAGCTTCTTCAAATTTTGTATACATCTAGACAGTGTCCAAATGTATTGTGTAAGAGAAAATCAGATGGCTAGTATTTGTTTTTCCATTTTTTTCACATTGTAGTTTTTCCATCTGTCACTCCTGTACAATGAATAAGGAAACTTCTCAGGAACTGCTTGACATAGGATGATGAAATTTAGTACAAACATTGGGAATGATAAGTTGTGTTGTGTAAGAAATAATCAGCTATCTCCTGCTATGTTTTTCCATCTGTCACTCAACCCAAAGCCTTTCATTGTGAATATAGTTATTTATGAATATATTTTATCTCCAAAAGTTTTTTGTTGTTGTTGTTGTTGTTGGATGTAACTTCATGTGAGCTATGCCACGATAAAACCTTTCTTTGGGATCTCAAAAGAGGTTGGAGATAGATGTGGCTATATAGCACAAAATGGTTAGACACTAGCAGTTTCTGATTTAGAATGTTGAGGGATTGATTTTGCAGCTGATCTAAATCTTTGTTTTCACATATGAACCAGCAGGTTTTCCTTTAATACAGCTCAGGTCTCAGAACTTTGTTTTTATAATTTTCTTAATTTTTTTTTAACAAATCTACACCAGAAGAAGATAACTTGATGTTCTATCTTTGTAGCTTACAGTACACCTGGGTATTCATTTGATGAGACTAGATGTATACCTTTTTCTGTAATCTGCTTTTTGTCTCAAAGTGGTATGACCTCTGATGGCTACCGCCGGGGGTATGTGAGCTTTGCTCACTTTTGCTATATTTGATTCAGTTTTACGTCCCTTTCAAGCTTTTTCACTCATATCGAGACGAATCAAGCGGTAGGTGGGGCGAAAACCGGAGTACCAGGGGAAAAACCACCTGACACACCCGCAAGCAGAACATGGCTTGTCTCACATATGAATTCGTGCCCCATGCGAGGCGCGAACCCACATCGGTGAGATGATCGAATGATCAAGAGCACTGAAGTCAGCGACCTTAACCACTCGGCCACGGGGGCCGCCAGTATCAACATTAAGATTATCAAAACGGTTTTGCAGTAATGAACCAGTAAGAGGGTTCGAGCGACAAATTTGGATAGAGTAGGCAGCAGTGATAATTTAAATTCCATGCGTGTTCCATCGTTTCCGCGAGTCTGCGAGAAGCGCGGTTTGCATGCAACCCGAAAAAAGACTGCATGTTTGCACGATGATGGTTTTGCTATATGCAGTCAACAACCAAGGTAATGTCGGGACGTTGTCTCCATTTTAGGGGACCCAAAATGAGGATGTCATGACATCCAACAAGTGCTTAAATATAACCATCCAACTAAGCCACAAATGCTTATATGTATGGATGATTTGACTTGGACCACTTTTCCTGGGCAGGCTAAGACTTGAGCACTTAACCAGTAATCAGATGGTCAGTCAGTAGTGTAGGTCGAGATATGAAATCTTCCAATTTAATTTCGGTTCGAAAACCGACATTGACTTGATTTTCATTCACAAGACACGGTAAAACTGATTTCTCTGTTAATTTGAAAAGGACGTCTTGACATTCGCAAATGCAGTTCGATAACCCAAATATGTCGGAAAACTTGCCCATGCAATGTACAGAGATTTTTTTTCAACTGTTTAAAAGTTGAAAAACCACTGCAGAAGCTGAGGGCAAGGTTAGGCGCCTGTAAAACTGGTCTAAGCCCGCCAGTAACTTTGTGTTACTGATCGTTCCAAGGCGATACTTCTGTGGTGGTTCTTTTTGTTTTATGTCTTGGTGTTGTAAAAAAAATTGTGCTGTTGGCGCCTTATGTGTTTTCATAGTTTTAGTTAAGGTAACTGAGTGGCCACCTATTGGGAAAATAGCTGCTCATTCGACTTACGATATGTTTCATGGTATAAGTGCCTGATTGTTAGTTTGGTTTTTTCCCACCTCAGTTTTTGGAGTGGGAATCTTTTTCTGATTGCGCCTTTTCCTGATCTTTGCTTACTTGTACCTTTTCATCAGAAAATAGTTGATATTTTGTTATATTATTGCTCGTTTAGGTGGTTCTAACGAGTTCACACAATCTATGTTTTGGATCAAAAATAAGAAAAACTAGTAGGTTTACCCCTGCATACCCCAGTTTTGTAAAAGTGGGGTGTAAGGGGGTACTTATTACACTGACTTGTTTTCGTGATACACTCGTGACATAAGCGCCAGCATTGTTCACGTGGTAAACGCATGAAAGAAAAATGACGATCATGACATCGCCGACATTCGGTTATGTATAAAACCTGTAACCGAACCAGACCAAACCGAACCTACGGAAATTACCGAACTTAAATGGCCGAACCTACGGGAATTACCGAACGTTCCGGACCGAACCTACGGAAAATGCCAATATATCGATACTGGGATTTAGCATCAATACCGGTTTAATTTGGAAAAATAAAAGGTAGATGTATGGAAGAACGATTCTTATATATAAACGCAAGGAGTACTTGATACGAAACCTATCAACACAAAGTAAGAAAATCAAAATACAAAATATGTTCTGTAATTAATGAATGACGGACCATAAGTGAGTTGATTTTCCGGGTCATTAGACAAATTTTCATGCAGCTAGTTTCTTATTTGTAATATTCTCATGTGAAAAACGTGGACAGCTCGGAAATTCAAACTGTATACGGCTATATACGGCAATAAATAAATAAATAAATAAATAAATAAATAAATAAATAAATAAATAAATAAATAAATAAATAAATAAATAAATAAAATAAAATCAAATCAAATAAATAGATAACTGAGTCCGAACATATAAAGCGAACTGTGACCGAACCTGTTAACCGAACATGTAAACCGAACTGAGTGTGAACATATAAACCGAACTGAGGCCGAACCTGTTAGCCGTACTAGGGCCGAACCTATTAGCCGATCTTGGGACAAACACTTAAACCGAACTTGCACCTAACCTGCTAAACGAACTGTGGCCGAACCTGCTAACCGAACTGTGACCGAACCTGCTTACTGAACTGTGGCCGAACCTGCTAACCGAACTGTGGCCGAACCTGCTAACCGAACTGTGGCCGAACCTGCTAACCGAACTGTGGCCGAACCTGCTAACCGAACTGTGGCCGAACCTTCCAACCGAACCGGTTAGTCGAACTGGGTCCAAACATGTAAACCAAACTGGCACCGAACCCGTTAGCCGAACTTAGGCCGAACATATTAACCGAACTGTGGCCAAACCTGCTTACCGAACTGTGGCCGAACCTGCTAACCGAACCGGTTAGCCGAAATGGGTCCGAACGTGTAAACCGAACCTATTAGCCGAACTGGGACCGCCGAAATGGGTCCGAACGTGTAAACCGAACCTATTAGCCGAACTGGGACCGAACCTGTTAACCGAACTTGGGCCGAACATGTTTACCGAACTGGGGCCGAACCTGTTAGCTTAACTGGCACCGAACATGTAAACCGAACTGGGGCCGAACCTGTTAGCCAAACTGGGGCCGAACTTGTAAACCGAACTGGGGCCGAGCCTGTTAACCGAACTGTGACCGAACCTGTTAGCCGAACTGAGGCCGAACTGGGGCCGAACCTGTTAATCGAACTGGGGCCGAACCTGTTAGCCGAACTGGGGGTTAACAGGTTCAATGAATTTTTCATTTTTCGTTTACATCTTTAAAGTGACGTATTCTTTTTTTTTTTTTTTTTTTTTTTTTTTTTAAATCAAAATTTGTATGATTTAATTATTTGGATTGTTTGTTAAAGTTAATTGACATCTGGTATCAATTAAAAGAATAATAAACGCTTTATCAATCTGGGCCCAGTTGTTCAAATATATAATGTCGCTAGTCAACAATTCGTTAAAATTTCAAACATAAATATTACTAATGCATGGCAAAGGATTCTCACATTTTTTCAACAAAAAATAACAGTGTATTTGCTTATATAGCCAGCATTTACTTAACCAGTTGAGGTCTTAACGATAAGATTAAGCTAACAAAGTTTTGAACAACTGGGCCCTGATAATTAGCTTTGTTTGACGAGGGCGTGAAAGACAGTCTTTATTGTAATAAAGACATGATTAAGAAAGTGACACCTGCGTTTATTAACAGTAATTGGATGAAGAAGGATTATCACCAGCTATTCAGTGAAGGTGGTCATGCATCACAGCAGGGGTTCACTGTGTATAGAAAGACTTTGCTCTAAGTAATCTTTGAAGTATTAAATACAACCGCACCATTACAATAGGAAAGGAAAAGAAAATACTATAACGCCATTATAATATAGAAACGTACGCGTATAAAAGATCATAAAACAAACAAATAAATAAACAAACAACAAACCTTTATGATCCTTCATTTAGCTTAACTTAGCGGTAAAATTACATAAAATCCTTTGTAAATAGTGAAATAGGTGCTTGATCTTCAAAATTTTGGTCATTTTGACAGGTAATGCAGTTAATTCCCGGTATCGAAAGATCATAATTGCCATAGGTCCGGTCCGGATGTTCGATAATTTCCGTAGGTTCGGCCGGATATGTTCGGTAATTTCCGTAGGTTCGGTTCGGTTTGGTTCGGTTACAGGTTTTATACACAGCCCCGACATTCATTTTCAGTCAAAAATAAAACGTAAGTTTTTTTTCATGTGTTTATATTGCGAAACTTTTGCGTTTTAGTATACATTATCGAAGCTTAAAATATTCGCATAAGTAGAATAAGCTTAAAATAATCCCGATAATCAATGTGCATGCCAATTATCGTTATTTGACCAACGCCGGAGTCCGAGGCAATAGCCAACGTCTGAGGAACAGCGTGTAAAGGGTTGTCAGCAAAACCATGAAATATTTTATAGAGCATGGGGATAATGTATTTGTTATGATAAGTTAGTGTGGTAAGATGGTCTTGATATAAAATTTACAAAATGTAAAAATACATTGTCTGGAACATATAAAATACAAGAAAACATGCACGATTTTGTGGTTTTGACTGTCAAGATTGATTTAGAAGTCAACAATTCTTTAAAGTCAAAACTTTTCATTCTCTATTCACGCTATAATTTATAACTCATATTCGCTGTACAAACTATTTTAATTAAAACTCATTTCTGACGAAGCGTTTAGATATTATTCGCCACCAAAGACCCCTTGTGGAAAAAGGAATGGGATCGACAACGCCGGAGGAAGATTACATATGGACATGGCGAACGCCTGAGGATGATAACGTTTGCAGAGAATGCTGATTCAAAACAAAAAATAGTTTATACTCTACTTTGTCGTTGAAGTCCTTGTTTAGATCATTGGTATTAGTTTCTGAAATTGATTTTATAACTGTCAAGCATATTTTCATAACTGTTCACAATATTTAATGTTATTTCAGAGCACTAATTAAAACAGCTATAATTCCTAATTAGCGTCGTAGACATGCAGCACGTATTTGTTGTTATAAATATGAATTATACGCCTGTACCGATTGGTCAAATATATTCATTTCATTTATAGCGGTAAATCTGTGATGCATAGAACTTATAACCATTATTAAGTCTTTGGCCAATTAAGTTGGTAAGTATGGAGATAGTAAAAATTTCCAAACCGGGACAGCTTTATATACATATCATTATAGGGTCCTGCCAAATTTCGAACTGATTCCTGTTTTCTGCAGAAATCAAGATCTGATCTAAATAAAGAAAATAGGGTGTAAGATACCAGATACGGTATATACGGTACATCTCTATAATGATGCATACGTACACGCACGTGCATGGTTATGGAAATCAGTACCGCGATGCCGATCAAGTTAAGCACATACGAATACCCATTACCGTGTTTTAATAAAATCGTTACTATTCGTATTTGTATCGCATGAACATATAAGTTCTGCATAGTAACTCGTTTGTGTCTTCGTGTACAAGAAATATTTTTATGATACAATACGAATTTGAGAAACATGGAACTGAAACGTGCGCGCGCGATCCCACGCCACAAGGTAAGCGTATTGTAGTAGATTATAGACATTACAGATCAGTATAGGGTGAAGGTAAATATTATTTCTTGATAAAAAGACCATCAAATCTTGAGAACAAAATCGGGCGTCGTGTTGGGGTTATCTCTTCGGCTGCAGTCGGATCTTACTCCGGCGTTAACTTTACCCTCATTTCCTCACGAAAAAGGGTTTGTTAATTAAATGCTTGAAAATGCTCAAAATATACCAAATACAAGCGTGCTTTGGTTCTGTTGATATCAGATAAACACTGTTTCTTTCATATACACAATTTCATAAGTCAATGATTTATTAACTTGTCTACATATACCTCGTGAAGTGCAAATCAACCGAAAACAGGCCAGCAGTTGACCGTACGTACGATATGCACATTTTTATAAGAGCCTGTGCGTGAGAAAACCAACAATTTGGGAATCGACCAGGTCCTACACAAATCGGGCTGTACAGCCACAGAAGACGGATAGAGGCTGGACATTTTGGATTTAGAAAGTAGAGGAATTGTATTATATGTGTAGCGAAAACAAAGGCGCTGATCAGCTTCGCAGTTACTGCGAGCCGATCTGCGCCTTTGTTTTCGCATTGGCAAATTGTTGGTTTTCCCATGCAGCGGCTCATATTCTTTTCTTTGTTTTTCTATAAACAATATGAATTACATGCCGTATTAGCGGTAAAATTAAACTTTAGTTTCTTCGTACACTGGACGCCTTTAGCTTTTAAACACAAATATGCCTCATCGTTGGTCGTACCCATTCAATCCGTTCCTCCGGCGGCGATCGTATCATACTCCGACGTAGACGTTACCCTCATTTTCTCACTTAAAACAGTGTCCCGTTTAAATAATGCAAAATGACCAGAGAATACTATATAGGGGTGTGCTATTGTTTTAGTATGGACAGTGGTTGTTGCTTTTATATGTGCACGGTCGATCATTCATCTGCTCAAAGAAACACGCAAATTGACTGATTTATGTTGATAGTTGTGTAAAGCACATTGTGCTTACTTTAATCAAGTATACGGATATGGTTTCACATGAAACTAATGTGGAACACTTGTTAAACATGAAATAAAGCTATAAAAATAAGCGAAACTCAAGTAAAGGCGCATTTCTACTTAACTTTTGCAAGTTTTCAAGAAACACGCTCACCATATTACTCAGCCGTTGGCTATTGCCTCGGAGTTAGCTATTTCACTCTGGCGTTGGTCAAATATCGATATTTGGCATGCAGAGTGTGATAATACCTGGATAAATATTTTCTTTATTTGGAGAGAGAGAGAGAGAGAGAGAGAGAGAGAGAACTTGTACCGACGATGTGTAAATTTCACATTTTGGCTGTCTGTTTCAGAAGAAGAAGGAAAACTACAGTACAGTGCATCTATGGATTGGGGTTTAACATCCCACCAACAGCTAAGGTCATATGGAAACAGGACCTCGGTTTATTGTCACATCCGACGGACTGGAGAAGCCCGGGATCGAACCTGCGACCCCTGGTTTACAAGGCGAGTGACATAACCACTGCACCACGGAGGCTTCTATGGGTTGGTTGTAAACGTTCCTTTGAACTGATGTTCTCAGTAAGATTATCTCACGTTCACATGCACGCACACACTGGACGATAAATATGGGCGTCGCACGGTGGTCAGAGAGCAATCGTGTGGCAGCCGTGCGAATTTCCTCGGTAGTATATTTCGAAGCATTCTTGAGGCAGCATTGCGACAAAACGCACCTGGCGATCCAACCAACATTGTATGGAAAACCCATATGCATGCGACTGTCGCAATAACATTGAAATTTCTGGGTTTCGTGAGCCCTCAGACCACTGTTTACGAAATTAACGTGATGACAAAACTAAATTATTGGCATTTCGACTTGTGTTCCAGTTTTCTATCATCGAGCAAATGCAAAGAAAGCAAAACTGCCTCGAGACAGCTGACGGGTATTTGTCGTGTCACGGAAGCGAGCGTGCATCCTTTGACGTGCCTTGCAGCAGTCTTGCATTCTTTTCGTGACTTAAGCTAGCAAAGAAGATGAGCATGTCGCAAACCATGCGTATACGGAAAATTCAGTTTTTGTCTTTGTCGTTGCGGCAGCATTATACTATATACGACAGTCTACAGATGTTCACAACACTGAAAGGTTCGTACCAAACTAAAAAAAAAAAAAAAAAAATCGCCCGAGTTGCATTCGCTGCCAGACTGCAGGTATGCCGGAGGATGCCGCACTGATAGCTGGTCAATGTGAGCCCGGACGTTTCCATACATTTTTTTTTTTTTTTTTTTTTTTTTTGATAAATACAAAAATCAAGGTCGAAAAACAGCACATAAAAGCCTCTAAAGCAAAGGTCTGAGCTTCAAACAGTGTTCCAGAAATTTGTATCAAGAATTATGTACAACTAAACCTATTAGTTAAGGTTTGCGTTTTAAAGGCACACGATTGCTTATTAAGCGCGGTTTGCCTTCTTCTTTTGGACCCTGGTTCTTTCTTTCTTCTTTCTTTCTTTCTTCTTTCTTTCTTTCCGAGTTTCTTTCTTTCTATGTGATGCATCTGGTGCTTGTTTAAAATCGTAGATCACCACCAGTTAGACGCCGGGTTACTTCGCGGTATTTTGTTAGAGAAGTCAAATTGGTATGTTTTGTTTTAGTACTATTACCATTGACAATTCACGCGACTGTTCCCAACTGGTAAGGATGCCAGGTACAAAACTTTGGACTCTGTAGCAAAGTGAACCGAGTTAGTGCGGATTGCTTTAGAATTGCTTTGTCCGCCTCGGAAGAAACACTGGATGATATTATGGTGCTACATGTATAGCCTCAAAGAATCAAAATAAGGTTTCCTGGCTAAGATTCTTTGATGATTGACTGACCGAGACAATGAAATGATTCATGTTACATGATGGTTCCTAGTGTATTCGGGTCCTCGGTTGTAAGATTAACATGTTCTATAAGATGCAATTATTGAATAGAGTGTTTAGTCTGGCGAACATGCGTCGTAAAGAAAGTTAAAACAATTCAATTGAAAAAAATCATGGTGTGATGATATCATGTCCTAAGTTTTCACTATACCAATAGTAGAAGATAGTGTAGGCCTATGCAAACGGCAAAGCGAAGTTCAATATCGAAAGCACTGAGCCACCGACAGTATATCTAGGCCAACAGCTGATCGCTGATACAACAGAAGAAATTGGAAAGAGTGAATGAAAAGCATGGCTGTTCTAAAAATAGTTATCAGGAAAAACCTTACTATTAGCGTAGTATTAATTGGTAGTAAAACTGCGGTTGTCAATATTTTTAGATACAGCATATCGCCGTTAATACTGGCGCGAGTTTTACATGTAGAAAGAGTCGTTTTACTAGCCTCAGTAGAGCTTGGTAGATCCCTTGACTTTATGCGAATTTATAATTCTGGAGTTTCATGACTTAACCAAACCCGGGACCAAACCTCCCTATCTATAATATTTATTTTATTGTGCCGCATCATTTGCTATAAAAGGTGATCTGAGAGCATCAGCAGGATGGGCCCATAATATAGGTGTCAAGATAGGCTCTAAAACCTAGGATCTCAGCCGAGGATGGACACTCCGGCAATGCCCGGGACTCAATGATCCTATGGATCCGATCATAGTTTGTTTCAGATGAACATTGTCTCCTCCTCAAAATCACTCTTCTGGTGTTCATTGGTCGCTTTCTTCGACAAATATATCACATAATCCTCGCGAGAGGGTGTTGCAGTATATATAGAAAGAAAGTAAGTAAAAGTCGAAAAATAATATTTTCGCTTTTAAAATGTTTCTTCTGGAATGCACATTTGGACGCGTCTGTACAATTAGTTTGTACAAAGCAAGACCTCAGCCCTTCAAAAAGGAAAATCAAACGAAAATGTGTCTATAATGTGAATTTCTGACTGTTTGAAGCATACCCATAAGCGAAAAGGAAACGTCGTTCGTAAAATTCATTCCTACGTGATCGGATCATAAAATCGATAAAGTGCTTCTATTATTGTTCTCGCGTGGAAATATCATATGGCGCGTACCTGTAGCAATCGCTACGTAATGGTCTATTGATTTCTTGGATTATACTGTCGGTAATCGACTGGCGGCTTGGGCTGATTGTCAGTGCGTCGGGCCAATACCGATATATTCGAAATAAACGCTCTACCATCTGAAATGGCGTTGTGGCGGTTTGCTAAGCTAAAAACATTTTGATGACCCTTTCATAAATTTGATGACGCGCAAGGACACCGCCATTTTGAATATTTCTACGAGTTCATGCGCAATTCGGTCTATCCCTCTCGCGATCTATTGACTTGGGCATGTTCATTATGTTTTTTGTTGCAAATTTGCCGATTTTTATTCGCTTATGGTCAGATATGCAATAAAGGAACCGTTATGCTGGCCGGCTGAATAGAAAAAGCATTTCTTGTTCTATTGGAAGGACCTATATTTCATATCGATTTATTGTGTTTTTGTTCAGACTTTGGTGTTGTTGATCGGAGATTGTTGTGCGGCAGACTTCTGAGTGAGTGAGTGAATTCAGGCATCGCGGATTTCCCAGTGTGACTACCCTGCATTGTTTTGATTATCGCTTGTTGTCACCAAGTTCCGCATCACCTGAAGCTGTGTCTTATACGCATTATGACGGACTAAAACTGCCAGCATTGTGAGAAAATGGCTGGCAAAAAAGACAAAGACATCTCGGCGTATGAACGAGAAAAACTTGAATTCCTTGATGGCCTCCGACAGTTTCATTCAACTCGAGGGTAAGTATTCTGATTGTCATAATATTATGATTTCGCAGTTCTACTTTCGTTTTTGATTACCGCAGGTAGATTAGGGTAGTATTTATTGTTTGTTTTATTTTATTTACAGGACGCCGATCGATAAAATACCCAGGATTGGAAGCAAAGAAATCGACCTTTATTTACTGTATCAAAGGGTCACAGATTTTGGAGGATGGAAAAAGGTATAATTTTAGTGCACCATTTCAGTTTTGATTGAAACCTCATTTAATTAGAGCTCACCTGTGTATATTTGTGAGTGTGTATGTAATTGACATGTGTGTATTTAATTGACACTGTTAGTTTATTACTGTGTTTTAATTCTTGCCTTTGTTATGATGAGAGGGTATCAAGGGGACTCAGTTTAGCAACTGAAAGGAAATTTATATTCCAGTATTTTCATATTATTGAGTCGGAGGTATATCGTCCAAGTATTTTCATATTATTGTTGAGTTAGCAGTATATCATCAAACTGTTTTGGGCTAGGCATTCTTTGCGAAGAAACACATAGCCATATTTTAATGCACCACTAGCAGCACCAGTCATTTGTAACCACTGCCCCCCACTTACGGGGAAGGGTGAGGGATAGCCGGGCTAACGTGCGGGGCAATTACTTTTGGAGTGTCCTGGCAGTGCAGGGTTTTGACATTAGGATCCTTACCCCAAGGAGATTTTCTATTGTTAAATGTTGGTCAAAGAGCAAAGTTTTGACCTTCAGTTTGCCTCCTGGGGTGGGGTTTATAGCAGGGCACTGAAAGCTGAAAATTCATAATCCCCGGCCTTCCCCGTTGGTGGCGGAAGAGTGGTTACAAATGACTGGTGCATAACATGTGTTGAGTCAATCAATTTCTGACCATTACCTCAGAATCGTGACTTGTGGCAAAATGAACCATCGGGCAGAGGATGGGACACGAGACCTCTTGGACTAGAGTCTTACCCTTGTGCCAAAATTAGAAGTCTGTCGGGCAGAAAATTTTATTGAGCCACTGCACCAGAAAACCAACAATTTGCATATATGTAAAAAGAAAGACGCAGATCAGCTGTAAATGCACAGCGCCTTTATTTCCACTACATGGATTGTAAAATCCCTTAGCTTATAGCCTGCTCCTGTTACCATACAGACTGGTTTGTGTTGGAGCTGGTTGGAAATCAAAATTGTTGTTATTCTCATGCAGAGGTTTATATTATCTTTATTGTGCCAGACATTCTCACAAATGCCTGGCAAAAAATGCCATGCTTAAATAAATGTGAGGGAGCGCGGTGGCTTAGTAGTAGAGCATTAGACTCCGAAACGAGAGGTCCTTGGTTCGATACTTACAGGCGTCACCATGTTGTGTCCTTGAGCAAGACACATTAACTCCCTACAGTGCGGTGGCTCCATCCCGACATGACTGAAAAATTGTTGACCGGAACGTTAAGCCTCAACACATTTACAATAAATAAATGTGCTGTCCAGCAGAGTATTGTTCAGCAACAAATTTCAGTCTGCCCAAAGGCTGTCATGTAGGCTGAAATACTGTTTCAAACCGGAATGATAACACACTCAGTCGACAGAGTGAAAATATGAAATTCAATTCAATGTGATTCAGTTGACAGCATGAGTAAGACAAAAAATTGGCTAAATTGGGTTTTTGCATCAAAGAGGAGAGTGTCTAACCACTTTCTCTTTAAGAGAGCTCTCTAAAATATGGTGGCCTAGTTGGATTCTGAATCAAGAGGTTTTGGAATCTCAGTCTGGATATATTTTTTCAAGAGCAACTTTCGTACTCTAGTACCAGCGCAAAGTGACAAAACTGGGGGGTAAACATCTCTTGCTCTTGAAAAAATATATTCAGATTTAATTTGCATAGGCTAAAAAAAAAAAGCCGTGTTTCCGCTAACATGCCGAGAAAAATCAGGGTCAGTAGGTAGGCAATTTTTTTTTTATTTTTTCTCTAATTTTTATTTGTTGAAAACAGGTAAAAATTGATAATGTGCAACTTAATTCTGAATTAAATTAAATTATTCATCTCAAATACTAGAATATGACAGACATTGAGGTTTAAAACATAAAGAGAGTTAAATAAAGTGATTTGAAATATTATTTTTGCAGTTTTGACTTATTATGTCATATGTCCATTTACCTGAAAATTTCAAGGGTCGGTAGGAATGAAAATCTTTTTATTTTCTTTCAAAATGGCAATAAAAGCTGCAGGCGTCACAAAAAAATCAGGGTTGGTCGGGTTAGCGGAAACATGGCTATTTTTTTTTTTTTTTTTTTTTTTTTTTTTTTTTCGGCCATATCAAAGAAACATACTAAAACATACATGTATTTTAAATTTTATTAATTTTGATCATATTTAAACTTTTGATAATTTAATATGAGAATTTGAGAAATGATCTGATCACCAACTGATGCTCACTGATTGTAGAGAGAGAACACAGTATTTTCCAATACACTGTTGTTTGCTATAAATAGATTGTTGGAAAACCCTGATAGCTGACAGCAATGTGTATACTGGTAGTAAGAGAGTATTGATAATGATTATCCACTGTATGTTAAAAGCAGATAAATACAAAATTTACCTGTGCAGTCAGTTACCTATTTGTACTATAAAATATTGAAAACAAATAAAAGAGCGCTCAGTGTGACAGGTATGTTTTGCGTATTTTAAGAAATGACCTGAATCATTTTCGTACATGTGTATGTAGTCAAATAATTGAGTATTTTCATACTAAAATTAGTAATAAGTCCCATTTGAGTGCAACTTAAGTAAAGTGCTGAAAATTCTTTACATCCTTTGTATTCATAATAATTTTGTGAGCTGATCAGTGATAACTTAATATCCAGGGTTGTCTGCCCCTGCTTTCAGATTTTACCACTTTCTTATACCTAATAATTGCAATAAAATTAATGATCTTATCATCTCAGGGATTTTTTTGGCAATTTTGGGAAGGGGCCCTAGGGCCTTTCTGATTGGGAAAATTAGCGACGTAAATCCTGAATTTGGGAATTTGGGAAATTTTCAGAATATTCAAAGTTGATAATATTTTCCAAGTTGACATAATTATTCAATGAAGCTTATGCATTTAAGATATTTAATGATATTATAAAATCAAATTTAAACAGCATTTCAAACAGCAGAACTTGAGTTTCACAATGAATTGTACTATAGTAAATTATTCTCAGCTGGGTGGTTTTCAAAAAAATGAAGTATTTTTCAATATTAAAGCTGGACTGATTAGCTTTATACATATAAGGTCTCATTTATACCTTAAATGTGTGTTTCCAAGGTGTCAAACTCCATGCAAAATTTCATAAAAAAAGATGGATCTATACCAGATTTATTCAACAATATATACCTAAAAATGTCACAAGTGCAACGTTTTAGCGTGACATTTTGAGTAGTAAGTCATTTTCAAATGGTCAGAAAACAATTATCTGATTACCTAATAACACAAAATCTCTAAAAAGATACAAACAATTAGGTACTTGAGAATTGCCAATGAAACATGCATGTATTTCGCCTTTGTTGCCTCTTCAGCATTTATAAATAATAACCATACCCCTAAAAATAAACTACAGCAAAAATAGCTTAGCTAAAACTTGTGAAAGTCAGTGTTCAATCATTGTAAGCCCTACATCTATTGTATGCTCTTACTGATCAAGTCTGATGTATCTGGATTGATTATCAGAGGTTCTTCATTAAAAACCCTTTCTTATATTTTGAAAAGTAGCTGATCTAATCAGTTAACCATATTTGTCACAAGTGCAACGTTTTGTATTCCTTGACTGACCATATAAGCATATCATGTAAGACATGTTATTTTGCTTTATATTTTAGTCTAGCAGGTCAGAAAGAACCCAACAAAAACAACCCTCTGCCTACAGTATGCATATTGGCTTCTAATAATTAACAAAAGTGATGTCACAAGTGCAACGCATATTTTCTAGTCTAAAAAATTGAACGCTAATGCCTAACGATACATATTACTTTCACTCTTATAAATTTATATGGCAATCACGGGAAGCATTGTACACTTGTAAGATACTGTTCATCATTAAATACATTGATCATTTGAGTGGTTATGGAAACATTTATAGGTGAAGACAGCAATTTTAGGGTCAAATTTATCAAATAAATGTGTGAAAAAATTTTTTTTTTTTTTTGAGAATTTTCTCAAATTAATGGCATAGAGTCTAGTCCCAATATAGGGTCTATCAAACTAAGAACAAATTTGAAACACAAAGTGTAAGTTACAAATGTAGCACTACTTATAAGGTATATCACCAATTTTGAAAATTAACAACAAAAAGCACATAAACATGAAAATCACAAAAATGGCCGTTGTCAAAGAGATTTGAATGTTGTTTTCTCTTATTTTGATATCCATAGAAAAACCAGGAACAAAAATTAAAAAGAAAAATGCACATCTCAATTTTGACCTAAAATGGGTCAATGTCACACTTTTACTTCATTTTTTTGAAAATCACCCAGCTGTGATTGGGAGTTTTTTTTCTCCAAATTGGGAAAAAGTCACCTAAATCTCATTGGGAATGGGGCCTTATTTCGGCCCCTGAGACACCCGAAAAAAATCCCTGCATCTTCACTTTAAATTTTATAATGCCTCGCCATACACCTAGTGCCTGATACTAGTAGAACATCTTCAATCTATCAAATTCAACTACTGAGAATTAAGTGCTCAGGTGAGCGACACATGGCTAATGTTAGTAAAAATCCTTGCTTAATTTTGTTAAATTTATAGAAATTAAATGTGAAGCTCATACCGAGGGGTCTGTGGTTTATAGCAAATACATGTAATTTACATGTTATGTGTTGGCATCTGGAAAAAACATTTTCATCGCTCTCTATTAATTCATTGGTTTTGACCTTAAAAATTACTTCGGAAATTTGTCAGCTTGCTCATGTTTAAAACACAAGGAAAGTTCCTATTGATTTCCCAGTCTCCCGTAGCCCCTTTTATCATGGAGTGGGTCCATCATTTTTTGAGGAAGGCCCCTATGGATCTTGGTAGCTCTTGGCCTCAAAGTTTGTAAAAAATTGTTCAAGTCTTTGTCTTTGTTGATTGTAAGGCTGGCTCTGATTGAATCCTAATACATGAGCCGCCTTGTGGGAAAACCAACAATGTGGTTTCCGAACTGGTCCGACACAAACAGGCCTGTACTACTACAGAAGTAGGCTAAAAGCTTGAAATTTGATCTAGAGGAGGAATTGTACTATCCGAGTAGTGAAAACAAAGGCGATGATCAGCTTCGCGGTTACCGCGAAACTGATCTGCGCCTTTGTTTTTGCCTAGATGCAGATTGTTGGTTTTCCCATGGGGCGGCTCACATGTAAACATGGTTAAAGCCTCTGGCGTAGTTTATAATATGAAATTGGTTGGCTGCCCACTGAATGAGCTGTAAGGTTTAAGCCACAAAATGCCTTGGGGATCAACTTGGGCTTTATATGCAAGATTAATTTTAAAAAAAAGCCTTTTTTCAACAAAGCTTTATTATTTATAAAGACATTTAAATGTAGATTGAAAGTAGTGACAGTTTTCTTCTCTATAAAATTGAAATTCTGAATTTCAATTATTTGTTGCAGACACTCAAATTGCAAATGCTTCAAACATACATGTATGAAAATTTGCATAAATACTGCAATGCAGCTGCACGGCAGTTGTGCTACCGTACCAAAACTTTGGTGGTGTGAAAACTTTCCGTAATTTCTCTCTTATATCACTAGAAAGAGAATAGGGTATTCTTTCAGGTCCTCAATTTGAATTCAAAAAGTTAATTCTCTTAAAATTAGCTGTGCACATAATTGTCTTCTTTATACTGCGCAGCACCTAAAGTTTATTTAATGACACCTTTCTTTGGTTGAATGCAAGTTCAGAAGTTTGTACTTTTACATGCATAGACTGATAGATGCCTCCATGGTTTGACAGTAAAGGTATCTAAACCACTCACCTTGTAAACCAGGCCCCGAGGTTATAAAACTTTTTTCATGCTCAGCTCAGCTGAGACTGAAATTTATCCTGCTCATTATTAGCAGGATAAATTACAGGCTTTGTCATTCTTTACCTGAAATTTCAACCAATTTTGGTGATTTCAGTAATTATGAGCAGTTTAAATTTGATGCTCAGCTGAGCTGAGCTTGAAAAAAGTTTTATAACCTTGGGACCAGGTGTTGTGAGACAGACACCGGGCATCTCTATATATTTCCGATATGACCTTGAATGGAGTTTCAGTCTCCATGCGACCATAGGTGTTGAGAGGGATGTTAAACTTCAATGCAACCATGGAATCTTTTCAGGCATTCTTACGTGATTGGCTCAATTTGATTATTTTTCTGTGACTACCATATAACTATACAGTGGTTATGTTTGGGTGTACAGTGTACATGTCCTGAGCATATGCCCAAGAGATTTACAATCATGCTGCTTCTAAAGCATCTAATACCCAGGTTGCATATCCCAGTGTTGTAAATGGTCTGTCTCATGCTTTTTAAGCTGAAGCCATATTTTTGATGACCCTTGTTCCAGGTGAATGAACAACAGCTATGGAAGAAGATATTCCGAGATTTCCAGATTCCACGAGCTTGTCTACATGGTGAACAGGTTCTCAGAAATATCTACATACGGTAAGTCTGACAACTTGCTCAGAGCCAGGCATAAGGCCAGAGAAAATTAATTATTAGTTTCTCATCAAAATTTTAGAAAATGCTGGGATATGTGGATGGGTGGATTTTTTTTTTCTCTTTTCATACCCAAATGAAAATGATTTTGAAGGGTTTTGAACAGAGGTGGGTGGGGATGAGAATCCTATGTTACACCCCTATGGGCGGTTTGCCTTCAGTACGTCAGGGTGAACATTTGTCACCAACATGACAGACATATGTACCAGCCGGGGTTGGAACCTGCAACCTCTTGATTGCTTTAGCAAATACGCTATCTATCACACCACCATGGCTTTATTTTCTCTGGCACGTGCCATGAAGATGGTGTGCAAAAACATTTGCAAAATTTTCTGGAAGCTAATATAATTGAGCCGCCTCGTGGGAAAACCAACAGTCTGCATAGGCGAAAACAAAGACGCAGATCAGCTTCGCGGTAACCGCGAAGCTGATCAGCGCCTTTGTTTTCGCTACTCGGTTAGTACAATTCCTCTTCTACTTAAATCCGAAATTTCAAGCTTCTAGCTTGCTTCTGTGCTTGTACATCTCGGTTTGTGTCAGACCTGTTCGGAAACCACATTGTTGATGGCTCATATATACATTAACTGTCAAGGTAGACAGAAAGATGATCTAGGATGATTTATAATTGGTTAGGTGACTCATTTAATACTGCATACAATTAAGTATCAGCCGGTGATGGAGCTTTAGTAGAAAAAAAAGTACCACAACGAGGTCTTGAGCTGGTATTCTACCAAGGTCTCAATTGTAACATGATGATGATGATGATGGCATTTTTGTCGGCTATTGTTTAAAGACAAAGTATAGATTTTCTACCACATAGATTGAAACTAGAATTTGGTTATTGTAATGGTGTTGACATTTTGTGTAAATTATTTTAATGGTGTTGACATTTTGTGTAAATTATTAGCTCACCTGAGCCGAAGGCTCACAAGGTGAGCTTATAGGATGGCCATGATCCGGCGTCCGTCCGTCCGTCGTCCGTCCGGCGTCCGTCGTCCACAATTTCAAAGATCTTCTTCTCTGAAACCGCTTGGCCGATCTAGTTGAAATTTTATGTGGAGCCTCCTTGGGTAGCGGCATTTCAAGTTTGATTGTGAAATCCAGGTCACATGACCAAGATGGCCGCCACGCCCATATATGGTAAAAACCCTTCAAAAATCTTCTTCTCCAGAACCGGTGGGCGGATTTCCACGAAACTTGGTATGTAGCATCGGGGACTTCAGCCCATCATAGTTTGATAAAATGATGACCCTTGGATGACCTTGACCTATTTTACGGCAAGGTCAAATTTGGAAACATAGGCTTTTACATAGGAAAAAGTGAAAACTATGGATTTTTTGAAAACTATTGCAGCCTTAGGCCTGAAAAGTGGTAGATGCAAACAACTAATGGAGTAGATGAAGGTATGTGATTAATATAGGTCAAGGTCATCTCTTGACCTTGGCCAGTCTGTTGTCCATACACACTTTTCAAAGATCTTCTTCTCTGAAACTGCTTGGCAAATCAATGTGAAATTTTATGTGGAGCATCCATGGGTAGGGGAGACGAAAGTTTGATCGCGAAATCCAGGTCACATGACCAAGATGGCCGCCACGCCCATATATGGTAAAAACCACTCAAAAATCTTCTCCAGAACCGGTGGGCCGATTTCCACGAAACTTGGTATGTAGCATCAAAGACCTCAGACCATCATAGTTTGATAAAATGATGACCCTTGGATGAACTTGACCTATTTTACGGCAAGGTCAAATTTGGAAACATAGGCTTTTACATAGGAAAAAGTGAAAACTATGGATTTTTTGAAAACTATTGCAGCCTGAGGCCTGAAAAGTGGTAGATGCAAACAACTAATGGAGTAGATGAAGGTATGTAATTAATATAGGTCAAGGTCATCTCTTGACCTTGGCCAGTCTGTTGTCCATACACAGTTTTCAAAGATCTTCTTCTCTGAAACTGCTTGGCCAATCAAAGTGAAATTTTATGTGAAGCATCTATGGGTAGGGGAGACGAAAGTTTGATCGCGAAATCTAGGTCACATGACCAAGATGGCCGCCACGCCCATATATGGTTAAAACCACTCAAAAATCTTCTTCTCCAGAACCGATGGGCCGATTTCCACGAAACTTTGTATGTAGCATCGGGGCCCTCAGCCCATCATAGTTTGATAAAATGATGACCCTTGGATGACCTTGAATTATTTTACGGCAAGGTCAAATTTGGAAACATAGGCTTTTACATAGGAAGAAGTGAAAACTATGGATTTTTTTAAAACTATTGCAGCCTGAGGCCTGAAAAGTGGTAGATGCAAACAACTAATGGAGTAGATGAAGTTATGTGATTAATATAGGTCAAGGTCATCTCTTGACCTTGGCCAGTCTGTTGCCCATACACACTTTTCAAAGATCTTCTTCTCTGAAACTGCTTGGCAAATCAAAGTGAAATTTTATGTGGAGCATCCATGGGTAGGGGAGACGAAAGTTTGATCGCGAAATCCAGGTCACATGACCAAGATGGCCGCCACGCCCATATATGGTAAAAACCTTTCAAAAATCTTCTTCTCCAGAACCGGCAGGCCAATTTTCATGAAACTTGGTATGTAGCATTTGGGACTCCAGCCCATCATAGTTTGTTGAAATGATGACCCTATGATGACCTTGACCTATTTTACGGCAAGGTCAATTTTGGAATCATAGGCTTTCACATGGGAAAAGGCGAAACCAAACTGTTGCAGCCTGAGACCTGAAAGTTGCTAGATGCAGACAACTAATGGAGTCAATGAAGGTAAGTAATTAATGAAGGCCAAGGTCATGTCTTGACTTTGGCCCAAGGTCATTTAAATATCAAAATTAAAATTATGGTTTTCTCAGAAATCACTGGGTTTGGAAACTATTGCAGCCTGAGACCTGAAACTTTGCAGATGCAGACAACTTATGAAGTCAATAAAGGTGTGTGAGTATTCAAGGTCAAGGTCATTTCATTATGACTTAATACTCCAAATTCAGGCTTCAGGTGAGCGCTCTCAGGACCAATGGTCCTCTGGTTTTTATTTTACCCCCTTAGGTACCTGAACCTGTTTGAGAAGATCAACTTTCTCGGCGAGGACCCTAACCAGAAGGACGGCAGTCGGGACGAGGAAGGTCCTCTGCGTAAGAAGCAGTGTGGTCCCAAGTATGGCGTCCATCTTACCTACAACTTCGCACAACACGAGATTGCTGGTAAGGTTCTATGGCGTAAAAGCATTTTTTTACTCATTTAAGCCTCACATCTTTTTTTTCTGGGACATAGGCAAACAGTATAGCCCCAGATGTGACGCCGCAAAACGCGGCGTCCCATCTGGGGCTATTCTGTTTGCTTAGAGGAATTTCATCGAAAAAATGGAATAAAGTATCAAAATCACACCTGATGTCCCTAAAAATGACAGTGGACTTATCCAAATGATGATAATGGGCTAGTCCAATGGGTTGACTTAAAGGCAGCCATTTAAAACTGTTTGAAAATCCTGTTAGCTAAGCTAATACGCCATAGCCATAAATCATGTAATGTTTGTAACAACTTAATTTTTGCAAATTTTTGTTCACAATTTTTTTTACTGGCAAATTCAAAATTTTGCTAATTTAAAAAACAATATGACTCCTACATGTACTTGTATCCGAAGGTTTGTGACCAATTCTGTCAGCTTTTGATGTTTTGCATGTCCGAGATCTAAGGTTGGCTTTTAGCTACTGAAAAATGTTATCATCAGACTTATGGGCTAGAAATTATCTAAATCTTTGCTGGGCTAGAAATTATCTAAATCTTTGCTGGCCACAGTTGTTCTTTTTTAGCTCACCTGAGCCGAAGGCTCACAAGGTGAGCTTATAGGATGGCCATGATCCGGCGTCCGTCCGTCGTCCGTCCGTCCGTCGTCGTCGTCCACAATTTCAGAGGTCTTCTTCTCTGAAACCGCTTGGCCAATCTAGTTGAAATTTTATGTGGAGCCTCCTTGGGTAGTGGCATTTCAAGTTTGATCGCGAAATCCAGGTCACATGACCGAGATGGCCGCCACGCCCATATATGGTAAAAACCCTTCAAAAATCTTCTTCTCCAGAACCGGTGGGCGGATTTCCACGAAACTTGGTATGTAGCATCGGGGACTTCAGCCCATCATAGTTTGATAAAATGATGACCCTTGGATGACCTTGACCTATTTTACAGCAAGGTCAAATTTGGAAACATAGGCTTTTACATGGTAAAAAGTGAAAACTATGGATTTTTTTAAAACTATTGCAGCCTGAGGCCTGAAAAGTGGTAGATGCAAACAACTAATGGAGTAGATGAAGGTATGTGATTAATTTAGGTCAAGGTCATCTCTTGACCTTGGCCAGTCTGTCGTCCATTCACACTTTTCAAAGATCTTCTTCTCTGAAACTGCTGGGCCAATCAAAGTGAAATTTTGTGTGGAGCATCCATGGGTAGGGTAGATGAAAGTTTGATTGCGAAATCCAGGTCACATGACCAAGATGGCTGCCACGCCCATATATGGTAAAAACCACTCAAAAATCTTCTTCTCCAGAACCGGCAGGCCGATTTTCATGAAACTTGGTATGTAGCATTTGGGACTTTAGCCCATCATAGTTTGGTAAAATGATGACCCTAGGATGACCTTGACCTAATTTACGGCAAGGTCAATTTTGGAAACATAGGCTTTTACATAGGAAAAAGTGAAAACTATGGATGTTTTGAAAACTATTGCAGCCTGATGCCTGAAAAGTGGTAGATGCAAACAACTAACGGATTAGA
Source organism: Rugalucina vietnamica (assembly GCA_964017185.1). Taxonomy (NCBI): domain Eukaryota; kingdom Metazoa; phylum Mollusca; class Bivalvia; order Lucinida; family Lucinidae; genus Rugalucina; species Rugalucina vietnamica. The sequence continues at coordinate 58,910,758 of OZ024874.1, read as the reverse complement.
TGAAGGTATGTGATTAATGTAGGTCAAGGTCATCTCTTGACCTTGGCCAGTCTGTCGTCCATACACACTTTTCAAAGGTCTTCTTCTCTGAAACTGCTGGGCCAATCAAAGTGAAATTTTATGTGGAGCATCCATGGGTAGGGGAGACGAAAGTTTGATCGCGAAATCCAGGTCACATGACCAAGATGGCTGCCACGCCCATATATAGTAAAAACCACTCAAACATCTTCTTCTCCAGAACCGGCAGGCCGATTTTCATGAAACTTACTATGTAGCATTTGGGACTCCAGCCCATCATAGTTTGATAAAATGATGACCCTAGGATGACCTTGACATATTTTACGGCAATGTCAATTTTGGGAACATAGGCTTTTACTGAGAAAAAGGGAAAACTATGGATTTTTTGAAAACTATTGCAGCCTGATGCTTGAAAAGTGGTAGATGCAAACAACTAATGGAGTAGATGAAGGTATGTGATTAATTTAGGTCAAGGTCATCTCTTGACCTTGGCCAGTCTGTCGTCCATACACACTGTTCAAAGATCTTCTTCTCTGAAACTGCTGGGCCAATCAAAGTGAAATTTTATGTGGAGCATCCATGGGTAGGGGAGACGAAAGTTTGATCGCGAAATCCAGGTCACGTTACCAAGATGGCCGCCACGCCCATATATGGTAAAAACCACTCAAAAATTTTCTTCTCCAGAACCGGCAGGCCAATTTTCGCGAAACTTGGTATGTAGCATTTGGGACTACAGCCCATCATAGTTTGATCAAATGATGACCATAGGATGACCTTGACCTATTTTACGGCAAGGTCAATTTTGGAAACATAGGCTTTTACATGGGAAAAGGCTAAAACAATGGATATTTTGGAAACTGTTGCAGTCTGAGACCTGGAAGTTGCTAGATGCAGACAACCAATGGAGTCAATTAAGGTAAGTAATTAATGAAGGCCAAGGTCATTTCTTGACCTTGACCCAAAGTCATTTAAATATCAAAATTAAAATTATGGTTTTCTCATAAATCACTGGGTTTGGAAACTATTGCAGCCTGAGACCTGAAACTTTGCAGATGCAGACAACTTATGAATTCAATAAAGGTGTGTGAGTATTCAAGGTCAAGGGCATTTTATGATGACTTAATACTCCAGGATCAGGCTTCAGGTGAGCGTTCTCAGGACCAATGGTCCTCTGGTTTTTATTTTAATTTTGTTTCTTGTTAAACTGGGGTATGTAGATTTTTTATGTTAAAAGGGTGTTTTTTCATGGGGAAAGCAGAAATATTTGTTATTTGTCCCTGTCAAACAGATAAAACATTTTCAGTCTTTTCAAAGAAAAGTGGTATATCATTATCAAGTTTCAACTTAAACAAGTGATTTGTTTGTATAGGACTATATCAGCCATGCAGTATGAAAACCTTTTTTTTCTTTTGCATATGTGGAACATAGGCAAGAATAAACTGCATGTGAAAGTCATCTAGTTTATATATGTGAAAAAAAATAATGAGCCAACATCTATCTGAGATTGTACAGCTTGGTTTACTTTAGACCTGCCCAGAAAAACAGAACATACACAGAATTTTTGTGACATGGCTAATACAACAAAGCCTATGTGGAGACTTAATATCCTATATCCTCAAAAGCCCGTCTTCATATTAATTATGTGCTTGGTCAAAGGGATAAGAAGTTTGACAATCCTTTCTTCTCCTTGAAGCCTGGACACAACAAAGCTGTATTTTTGGGGGCTACCAAAGAAAGCTGTCCAGTGCTGCCAAAATAGTCCAATATCATAAAAACTCAAATACTACTATAGTCAATTGATCCGTCTGGCAGAAACTGATTCTAACACTTTGTTCGCATCATTTTACTGTGTTTAGATGTTTGCTTAAGCCTTTAAGTAAACCTTATTTTACCATTAACAAAGGCCATTGAGAAATGAGCCTCCGCATGCCAGGAAAACCAACAATCTGCATGGGCGCTAAAAAAGGGGCGCAGATCAGCTTCGCAGTTACTGTGAAGCTGATCAGCGCCTTTGTTTTCGCGACACGGATAGTACAATTCCTCTACTTTCTAAATCCAAAATTTCAAGCCTCTTACCATTGTCTGTGACTGAACAGCCCGGTTTGTGTCGGACCTGGTCGAAACCCAATTTGTTGGTTTTCTCACACACAGGCTCAAAGATCATCATCTGATTTAGCTGTGTAACACATTGCATTGGCATATTCAACACAGAACAACGGGCAGTGTCTGAAACAAATTGGAGTAGGCTTACTGTCGGGACTGTTAGTAAAGTGGACTTCATAATCAGTGTTTGTAACCTAATCATTATTAGCTCACCTGAGCCGTTAGGCTCACAAGGTGAGCTTATAGGATGGCCATGATCTGTCGTCCGTCCGTCCGTCGTCCGTCTGTCCGTCCACAATTTCAAAGATCTTCTTCTCTGAAACCGCTTGGCCAACCAAAGCCAAATTTTATATGAAGCATCTATAGGAAGGGGGAACCAATGTGTATATAAGAAATCCAGGTCACATGACCAAGATGGCCGCCATGCCCATATATGGTAAAAACCCTTCAAAAATCTTCTCCAGAACTGGTGGACTGATTTCAACGAAACTTGGCATGAAGCATTGATAGCTTAAGCACTACAATGTGTATATAAATCATGACCCTGTGATGACCTTGACTAATTTTACGGCAAGGTCAACATAGGTCGCCAATGCATTTGAATGGGGAAAACTTTTAAAATGTCATTTAAAGTCATTTAAAGTGAAAGTCTTGCATGAAATGGGCAGTAGGACTGAATATTAATGATTCTGAAAAAAATTGGACCCCAGGGGCTCATATGCCCCCACCCCGGGGCAATATACATGTATATTACCATAATATTCAAACATCATCTCCTCTGAAACCGCTTGGCCAATCAAAGCCAAATTTTATGTGAAGCATCAATAGGAAGGGGTTATCAATGTGTATATAAATAATCCAGGTCACATGACCAAGATGGCCGTGATGCCCATATATGGTAAAAACCCTTCAAAAATCTTCTTCTCCAGAACAGGTGGATCAATTTCAAAGAAACTTGGCACGAAGCATCGATGGCTCAAGCACTACAATGTGTATATAAATCATGACCCTGTGATGACCTTGACTTATTTTACGGCAAGGTCAACATAGGTCGCCAATGCATTTGAATGGGGAAAACTTTTAAAATGTCATTTAAAGTCATTTAAAGTGAAAGTCTTGCAGGAAATGGGCAGTAGGACTGAATATTAATGATTCTGAAAAAAAATTGGACCCCAGGGCCTCATATGCCCCCACCCCGGGGCAATATACATGTATATTACCATAATATTCAAACATCATCTCCTCTGAAACCGCTTGGCCAATCAAAGCCAAATTTTATGTGAAGCATCAATAGGAAGGGGTAATCAATGTGTATATAAATAATCCAGGTCACATGACCAAGATGGCCGTGATGCCCATATATGGTAAAAACCCTTCAAAAATCTTCTTCTCCAGAACAGGTGGATCGATTTCAAAGAAACTTGGCATGAAGCATCGATGGCTGAAGTACTACAATGTGCATATAAATCATGACCCTGTGATGACCTTGACCATTTTTTACGGCAAGGTCAACATAGGTCGCCAACGATTTGAATAGGGAAGACTTTTAAAGTGTCATTTAAAGTGAAAGTCTTGCAGGAAATGGGCAGTAGGATTGAATATTAATGATTCTGAAAAAAACTGGACCCCAGGGGCTCATCTGCCCCCACCCCGGGGCAATATACATATATATTACCATAATATTCAAACATCTCCTCTGAAACTGCTTGGCGAATCAAAGCCAAATTGTATGTGAAGCATCTATGGAATAGGGGAATTAATGTGTATATAAATTATCTAGTTCACATAACCAAGATGGCTGCCATGCCCATATATGGTAAAAACCCTTCAAAAATCTTCTTCTCCGAATTTTGAGGACCGATTTCAAAGAAACTTGGTATGAAGCACCAATGGCTGAAGTACTACGATGTATATATAAATCATGACCCTGTGGTGACCTTGACCTATTTTACGACAAGGTCAACATAGGTCGCCAATGCATTGGAATGGGGAAAACTTTTAAAAAGTCATTTGAGGTGAAAATCTTGCAGGAAATGGGTAGTAGGACTAAATATTAATGATTCTGAAAAAAAAATGGACCTAAGGGCTCATATGTCCACACCCCGGGGCAATATACATGTATATTACCATAATATTCAAACATCTTCTCCTCTAAAACCACTTGGCCAATTGAAGCCAAATTTTATGTGAAGCATCTATAGGATGGGAGAACCAATGTGTGTATTAATAATCTACGTCACATGACCAAGATGGCCACCATGCCCATATATGGTAAAAACCCTTCAAATATCTTCTTCTCTGAAACCAATAGATTGATTTTAATGAAACTTGGCGTGAAGCATCCATGGACAGGATATTGATTAGTCTGAAAAAAGAAAACGGCCCAAGGGCTTCATCTGCCCCTGCACTGGGGTTAAATACCATAATATTCAAACATGTTTATTGGTATATGCATCAGACTCAGGTGAGCGTTTACAGGACCATTGGTCCTCTGGTATAGTATTCTCTGTTGATTTTCAGTCAATCTCCGCGGTGGTCTTGGACTCTCGACGGACTATGCCAAGTTCAGCGACTACGACAAGCTGGAGAAGGCGTTACTGTCGGGACTGCCCAATGAAGTGGACTTTGTCATCAATGTGTAAACGCGGCTTATTGTAATATTATCTGTTAATTTTCAGTCAATCTCCGCGGTGGTCTTGGACTCTCGACGGACTATGCCAAGTTCAGCGATTACGACAAGCTGGAGAAGGCGTTACTGTCGGGACTGCCCAATGAAGTGGACTTTGTCATCAACGTGTGTACGCTGCTGTCCAACGAGAGCAAGCATACCCTACAACTGGGGAGGTCCAATCATCTGACAGAGCTCCTTCTAGCGCATGTTGGCATTTTCAAAGAAGGTAGGGATCAAATGTCTTTTGTGGACAAAGTAGTCTAGACTATAGTGAAGTAGTGAAGTTATTATAGGAATGAATTTTATTTTTGTTGATTTTATCGATGTGTAAACTCAGGCGAATCACTCACAAACTAAATAAAGCCCGAATGGCTTTATGAAAAAGTTTGTGAATGATTCGCCTGAGTTTACACATCGATAAAATCAACAAAAATAATAATTCATTCCTTATAATTCCAACTTTGTCCCATTACACTGCATTTATTTACATTGATTTCATTTTTATAGCCAGCGGAAGGAAAATAGAGCAAAACGGATCTTCATGAGGCAGCCATCTTGAAAATTTCCAAGGCACAGAACTCACTTCTCGCAATTAATAGAAGCTATAATTGGCTTCCTAAAGGCAAGCTGTAAAAGCGGGAGCTTTAAAACATCTCCCCTTCATTCAAAATTGTTCTTTTGGGAGGAAATGTCGCCGTCTGTGCCGATAGAAAGACATGTCGATTTTGAACTGGGGCTCGGAACATTAGAAATTCAAACGTCAAATTTCAACACACAACAAGAAGATAAAAACGCTTACCTTACGATGTTGTATTAAAAGAAAAAGCGTCCATGTTTATTAAAAATTCCAAATATTCATTTCGACGCCTTCAAAACGCGTTCATCCATTGTTTTTATGACGTTTAGATTTGGTGACGTCAACATTTCCTCGAGGAAACGTCACGTAATCACGTAACGTCGCGCCGTTTTTAAGGTGAAAACCAAGTATTCTTACGCATTGCTTTTATCGAAGTATAAAGTCTTATAAACAACCAATCAGAATGTAGGAAATTAGTGAAGTTGGAATTATTATAAATTACAATATGATTTGAAGTTCAAATTCACTTTATCAGGCTTCAAAGCACATCATTTTATTCAGCCATAATCTTAGTATTTTTAATGGGTGTGCTGACACAAACCTACCTGCAGGCTAGAAGCTTGAAATATCAGATTTAAGAAAAAGAGAAATTGTACTATCCGTGTAGCGAAAACAAAGGCGCTGGTCTGTAAAATTTACTGCATTGAGAAATTAAAATTAATGATAGTGCAAGGGAGATAATCAATTATTGTCCATTACACAAAATCAGATCAGGGTGCTGAGAAACATATTCATAGATTTTCTAAATGTTTCTTCTTGTTAGTGAGAGGGCATGATATCTTGATAGATAATGTGTTTGATTTATGATTTGTAGTTAACCCTTCACCGAGCACATTTCTTCGTAAAGATTTGAGCCGCCTCGTGGGAAAACCAACAATCTGCATAGGCGAAAACAAAGGCGCAGATCAGCTTCGCGGTGACCGCGAAGCTGATCAGCGCCTTTGTTTTCGCTACTCGGATAGTACAATTCCTCCTCTACTTAACTCCAAAATTTCAAGCTTCTAGTCTGCTTCTGAGACTGTACAGGCCGGTTTGTATTGGACCTGGTCGGAAACCACATTGTTGGTTTTCCCACGAGGTGGCTCATTTGGTGACGAAAATGTCTTCATGACCGACCTTCCTCTTCTGCTGATTCAAGAAGAGCATTTGTGGTGAGAAAAAAATTGCACTAAATTATGGTAGCCTCTGCAGCAGCGAGGCATACTCAGGAATTGTACGGTTTGGATAAATGACCGTCACAGCAAAAACTTAGTTGTAAAGTTGGCATGAAGCATTCCGTCAAAATTACTCTAAAATTTCTACTTATTTTTCAGGCGACATTGCAATGGAAAGACTGTATGAAAATGGCTGGAAACATTCTTCTGGAAGAGATTTCATAAGGGTGAGTATACTGAGGTGAACTAGAAACTGAAGTTTAAAAATGAGCCGGCTTGTGGGAAAACCAACAATGTGGTGTCCGAACAGGCCTGCACAAACCAGCTTGTACAGTCACAGAAGCAGGCTAGAGGCTTGAAAGTTTGGATTTAAGAAGAAGTGGGATTGTACGATCTATGTAGCGAAAACAAAGAAGCTGATCAGCTTCGCAGTCACTGCGAAGATCAGCTTCGCAGTCACTGCGAAGCTGATCTGCCTCTTTGTTTTTGCATATGCAGATTGTTGGTTTTCTCATGATGCGGCTCAAATTAATGAGCTTGAATACACTCATTTTCTGTTTTTCGTTTGCAATTCAAAATATATTCCTTGAAAACAAGTGCGTAGTTTAAGACAATATTAGGTTGAATTTATTGGATGGTTATGGATATCCAAGACTATTAAGCTGTAAAAACTTTTATCACAGATAATTGTGTAGAACCTTGCGGTTTTCAAGGACTTGGACTTAAGATATAAAATATTAACTGTGCCGGTCAAAAGAATGAAAAATATCCCTGCTATCTACATGAATGATACTAATATTATATATGAGCCGTGTTATGAGAAAACCGTATTTTTGCCTATGCGAAAACAAAGGCGCAGATCAGCTTCGCAGTATCCGCGAAGCTGATCAGGGCCTTTGTTTTCGCTATTGGGAAAGCACAATCCCTCTTCTTAAATCCGAAATTTCAAGCTTCTAGCCTGCTTCTGTGGCTGTACAGGTAGGTTTGTGTCCGACTTAGTTGGAAACCCCAAAGACCTTTTTTTTTCACGTCGCTGCTCATATTGTTCTTTTGAGTTGTTTGACTATACTAGACATTTAATATAATTTTTCTTTTCATTGTAGTTTTGGTTTGACACCGTAAGAGATGAGAATATGAGAAGACTTGTCTCCTTCACCAGACAACAAACAAGAAGTGAGTGTGATTTTAAGTTATTTTGTGTAAAATTGTTACAGGAGAGCATGGTTGCTTAGTGGTAGAGCAGCGGACTCCAAATCGAGAGGTCCTGGGTTTGATCCCCACTGGCGGCACCATGTTGTGTCCTTGAGCAAGGCTCCATCTCGACATGACTGAAAAATGTTGACTGGGATGTTAAACCACAATACAAATTTTCTCCATTTTAGGCACTTAAGGATGTTCGCTGCCAATGAAAAAGTATTCAAACTTTTTTTCTAACCACTCTTTTTTGATTCCAAAATACAACACAAGACATTTGAAAACAAAATAAATATAGGGTAGTGTGCATTTTTTCAAGCTACAGGCCTCTGAATGAGACCTCTGAGCACCATGTTTCAAATTTGGTAAAATTAATTTAATTTTTAATTCTTTGAAACATACCTGTCTTGAACAAAAATACACCCAGAATGCTTTCAAAAGTCATAATATTTACGTAGCGCAGACAATTTTGGACCAAAAACATAGAAAAATTTGCAACTTGGAGTGGATGACAAAATTTTACGATTGCTTTTCCAACCCTACCCCCATACTTGAAAAGTCGGAAAAAATCAATATTTTGAAATGTACCAAACCCATATTTGTTGATTCAAACTTTTTCTTGTATTTTCACACAACATAGAACTTGGTAATATTGTTCGAATAAAAAAAAGAAATATATAGGGTAGTGAGCATATAAGAGAGAACTAACAACTTGAAAATCGCCATTTCCAGCCTTTTTTCGGCTGTTTTGTTTCTAAAAGCCCATTTCATAAAACCACCTTAAATTTTAAAACCAGCACACAAAAGACACAAAGAATGACTTAGAAGACCATGTACACATATACTGCTGCTAAAATAAACATCGAACTAGTGCAATTAATTTGAAGATGTGTAATATTCAAGTTTAATCTACCCTACCCCCTAAATTTTACTGACAACTAAAATTTTCTGAAAAGTTGCAGAAAATGGGGTGAAAAAATGAAGTTTCTTAGATTGACAATTTTCATGGCTCATTCAATGCATATTATCAATATGTATTCAAATATAAAATATTAGGAAAATATCTGCAACCGTTTACGAGATATCCAAGAAAAGAAAAACCGGAAGTTCCGAAATGTCAAATGTTAGCAGCGAACATCCTTAAGCTAGATGAAAAATTTGTTTTATGACTCTATGAAAGAGAATCCCTACCAGATTGTTGATTTGTCATAACATAAAATGAGCCCAGATATAACAGATTTACACTGGCTGAGAAAGAAATGATTGAAAATGTATCTTCTATGCATTTGCATAAGTTCTTACATTGTTTTCTTTGGTGATTTCTTTAGTTGAATTAATTGAAAAAACAAAAAAAAGATGTTTAATGACCTTATGATCAATCAAATTTCGATATATATGCTTTTATGTTTCAGGAAAGCTTGTTGGTGATGAAATATTACAAGTAGGGCGAGACCTGGGTGTGGAAGACAAAGAAGGAATCAGAATTACTCAGGTGAGCAAGCTTTTCCTCCAAACCATGCTATTATGATATCAAAACTGACAAATTACTTTCCATCCTGTTTATATTGGAGTGTTGAAATTCTTAAACTAAAGTTAAACTGTTAACATGGTTTTGGTTTCAATATAGCTGTCTAAGAGAGTCTAAACAAAAAGTTGCAACATAGAATGAAAAAATACATTTTATGATGAAGCCACTTAAAATATATGTAAAATGATGCAACTTTATAATGGAATGCACCAGTTAATTTCTTTAGTTTTATGTATATAAAGTATCTCTCATGAGATACTTATATTTTTTTTCATTTCAACATTCATATTCTTCCTTTTGTCTTATTTCAGCTGGCCATAATCTTCAGAAATTTATCATTTGATGAAGAAAATATGAAATACCTAGCAGCAAATGATATTGTATTCAGGTAAGTGCGTAACAGGGTAAGTGACTTTCAGTCTGAACATATTCTTCGCGCAGTGATCCAGGCAATATGTATCTAGTACACTTTTGATTATTAGTATTTAAAGCCACTTTAGCTTGCTTTATGGAACTTCATTAATAGACCTTTTAAACATAAATTGAGTATTACACGGAAATGTTATCCTGATGTTAGGTGAAACGGAAAGTTCACTAAGTCTTAACAGTTCTATAAAAGGCTGTATGTTGTTAAATGTTTTCACAGCTAATCCCAGTTTCTTATCATTACAGGTTTCTTATATTGTGTGTGCACTGTAACTACGGTACCCTGCGTCAGCTGGCTCTGGACACGATCGGCAACCTGGCTGCTCAGCTCATCCTGGAACCAATAGATTCCTGGCGCTCTGAACTACTCTGTAATCTCCTACTCGACTGTCTCACTTCTAGCGATAAATTTGCTGTAGTCAGAGGTAAGAAATCTATTTTTCACACCTCAGAAAGGCTTCATTCGTGTACTGTATTTGACACAAGTGCTACATTGTGAGAAAACCAACTATCTGCATATGCAAAAACAAAGATGCAGATCAGCTTTGTGGTAAACAGTGATCAGCGCCTTTGTTTACGCATCATGGATAGTAAAAATTTTCTAATTTCTAAACAGAGATTGTATTTAACGAAGAGAAATGCATTGTAAACATTGAGCCACATCATGAGAAAACCAACAATCTGCATATACGAAAACAGACACAGATCATCTTTGAGGTTACTGAAAAGGTGATCAGCGCCTTTGTTTTCAGTACACGGATAGTACAATCCCTCTTCTTAAATTCAAAATTTTAAGCTTCTAGCCTTTTTCGAGACTGAACAGGTCCGTTTGTTGGACCTGTTCGGCAACCACATTGTTAGTTTTCCCATGAGGCGGCTCAATTGTTGAATTCTTGCAGGTTTAGAGATGGTGAGCAAGCTAAGCCAGCTAGACGAGAACGAATATGTGCTAACGGAGAAGATAGACTCGTACATCTACCAGGAGATCGCGAAATATCTCACAGTACACGATATCCAACTGATTGTCTCGAGCCTTGAGGCTCTCTATCAACTGTCTGAACTAGGGGAGGCAACCTCTGGCAAGATTGCTGAAGTCTCAAGTACTGTTGGTAAGAGTTCATGTTCCTAAATATCTTGGGATACACAACTGATTATTTCATTTGCCTTGGTGATCTCTGGAAAGATATATAGTTTCCATCATGGGTGTCCAGTGGAGATTCATTTTCTTACATACTCCATTTAAATTCCTTTTACCGGTAAAAACACCTGGTACCATGTTTTAGGCCTACCTCTGATGACGTTGTGTATATTATGGAAATGACGTCAAATGTAAATAAATTGTTGACATTTAGTCGATAGAGATGTAGTTTTGATCAGTTTTTATTTTAAAATGAGCGTGATTCGAGAACATTCATTGTGAATTCACACCAATTTTGTCTAGTTTTGTTGAGCACCATTGCTAAAAGCAGTAGAAACGATTGAATTTACTCGCGTGCTTTTCTTATCTTGTATGAGCAACCAAACCAGCCGTGTAAATTAAATTAAGATTTGTGCACCACCACTGAATAACGGGATAATTCTATCTTTTTGACAGGGGTATGTAAGAAAGCTATATCTCAAGTCCTATTTGTAAGAGTTAACTGACTGTTTATCAAGTATGCAGTGTTTGTCTAAAAGACTGGGTAGCTGTTTTCTGACCTACAAGCTTTTCATCTTACATGTCAGTATGCTTATTTCATGTCACATGGTTACAATTTCATCGTGTTATACTATACAAAAAAAAAATATGTATATCTTTTTCAGATACATTGGTCAACCTAATCACCGTGGAGGCCCAGTCGTACGGTCCTAATTCACTGGTTGGTATCAAGGTTGTGGAGTACTGTCCCCCACCCCACCAGACCGGAGGTGTCACTGCCGGGGTCCCTGGGGCGGTCGGGCCTCCCGTGGCCTCCCAGGCTCAACCTCCGGGGCAGCAGGCAACAGCAGCTGGTACCACCACTCAAACTCCAGTGAAGAATAGTAAGAAATACATTTATTTCCCCCCTTCCTATAGATGCTTCATATAAAATTTGACTTTGATTGGCCAAGTGGTTTTAGAGAAGATCTTTGAAAATGTGAATGCATGGACGCACGCATGCATGCACAGATGCTGGCTTGAGTACCATACTATAAGCTCTCCATTTAGTAAATTGGTAGTTTTGATTTGAACAGGTGTCTGCTCAAGTGTTTGTTCAATCGACTTGTAAAACCGTTTAGGGAAGGTGGCATGACAATATCCCTTGGGAAATGAACAGGAACCGGTGCAATCAGAAACTACTTCTATCATACCCTTAAAGCCCCAGATTAGTTAGCTCAAATACCAAACGTGCAGATCAGATTTGTTTCCCTGAAGACTGTTTTAGTTTCATAAATTTTGGAAAATGTTCAGTTAAGATTTGCTATTATGTAATTTCAGAACCAACAGTCATCACAACATCAGTACCAGTTGTAACCTCAGCTGGTCAGACACAACCTGCGCCCAGACCCGGGGTACCTGACATGGACACAACCACTTGTAACTGGTAAGTTGTAACCTCAGCTGGTCAGACACAACCTGCGCCCAGACCCGGGGTACCTGACATTGACAAACCACATGTAACTGGTAAGTTGTAACCTCAGCTGATCAGACACAAACTGCGCCCAGACCCGGGGTGCCTGACATGGACACAACCACTTGTAACTGGTAAGTTGTAACCTCAGCTGGTCAGACACAACCTGTGCCCAGACCTGGGGTACCTGACATTGACAAAACCACTTGTAACTGGTAAGTTGTAACCTCAGCTGGTCAGACACCACATGTGCCCAGACCCGGGGTACCTGACATTGACAAAACCACTTGTAACTGGTAAGTTGTAACCTCAGCTGGTCAGACACAAACTGTGCCCAGACCCGGGGTACCTTACATTGACAAAACCACTTGTAACTGGTAAGTTGTAACCTCAGCTGGTCAGACACAACCTGCGCCCAGACCCTGGGTACCTGACATGGACACAACCACTTGTAACTGGTAAGTTGTAACCTCACGTGGTCAGACACAACCTGAGCCCAGACCCGGGGTACCTGGCATGAAGACAACCACTTGTAACTGGTAAGTTATACCCTCAGCTGGTCAGACAAAACCTGTGCCCAGACCCTTGGTACCTGGCATGGACACAACCACTTGTAACTGGTAAGTTGTAACCTCAGCTGGTCAGACACAACCTGCACCCAGACCCGGGGTACCTGACATGGACACAACCACTTGCAACTGGTAAGAAATCAGTTGTCTGTCTGATCAGAGGAAAAACATGCTATCATGGAAAGTTTGAAAATCTGTCAAAACCTTGGAGTAGATAGGTAAGGGAGGTAATCAGCTTATAATCATTCAGTAAGTCTTCTTCAACCTTCAAATATATTTTGTGCACAAATGAAATAGAATAGTGATATCTTGGTTTTCCTACTGATTTGCTTTAGTGAAATAATCCCAAGCCCGTAAATTGCAAATACAATGCAGAATAAAAAAAGAATGAGTATGCAGAGCCTGCAGAAAATAAATAAAAAAACATGGTTAGTATTTAGTAATTAAAATTTGTTGTATTTATAGGTTAACAGCTACATACGAGGTGTCACCAGAAGGCATGACCCCACAGATCGGGATCTACTCGGACTATCTGGACTTCTGTAGGAAACAGACACTGCCCCAGGCCCTGCCTGCTCACAAGTTCTTGCAAACTGTCAGGTTAGTTTCTAGTCATTGTAGACCAACTATGGCTTAAATGTAGCCCGGGAATAGTAGAGAAAGTTAAAAATACATCTTTATGACAGCGAAAAACCTTAAGGCTGTCTGTAACATAGAAGTGCAAAATTTGCTTGAATCACCTTTAGTATAAAAAAATAGCTTCCAGTAATCAAAACTGACTTGTAAAATGGCAGAAAGTGCAGACAGCAAATTGTTTTTGTCATCTTATCTGATTCTGATTGTCTGACAAAACAAAGAAAAATGAAGACATATGAGCCGCGTTGTGAGAAAACCAGGTTTTTGCCTATGCGAAAACAAAGGCGCAGATCAGCTGTGCAGTAACTGCACAGCTGATTAGCGCCTTTGTTTTCGCTACACCGTACACAGATAGTTCAATTCCTCTTCTTTCTAATTTCAAAATTTCAAGCTTCTTCTGTAGATGTACAGGTTGGTTTGTGTCAGACCTGGTCGGAAATCCCGAAGACCAGTTTTCTCGTTTCATGGCTCATATTGGTTCTTGTCAAATACTTTGAATAGCTAATTAGTACATGTTGGTAATTATTAAGAGAGATATGTACATGTCTTCACAGGGTTGTGTTTCAAAAATCATGTATTGCTACGGGTGCTAAGTCAGGAACAGGGAGTCGGGAAGTTTGTGTCCGGGGAATAGTTAGACGGCAAAAACAGCTTCCATTTGCCATCTCTTGCCAAGGTATGCTTGAGTACTTAGAAATTATATATAATTACTCAAAATGACAATTATCACTTGTTCTATATTATTTATGATAAAGAGAAACTGTTAGAAAACTGCACCTTGGAGAATGCCTTTGGGTGCAAAGCCTGATCAGAGTTCCTTTTAATGTTTGAGACAAAATATCAAATCATATATCGAATATGGATCATATTGTATCGATACAGATATCGTATCGAAAAAAATGATTGATACACAGCACTACTGTTTAGTGGACTTGACTACGTTGTGGGATCTAAACTTAAGGTGTAACATTTCAATATCAACACCTTGCACTGAACAAATTTTAGCACTATTAAAAGTCTATGGTATTTGTAAAATTAAATACTTTCGGAATAATTCAAAGTTGATCGTATAACAAATGAAATCTCAATTTGGTACATCAGATGCATTCCATTGGCAATTATATATTACCAGTAATAATTAAGAATGTATGCAAAAAGTAAAGAGGCTCGGAGAAAAAAAAATGAATAGGCACAGACATTTCAGTCGGCCATACACACACTTAAAAAATATGATATTGTGCATCTTTTTTGGTTTGCTATTTTATTTTAAGTTAGTAGGAGTTCATTTCATATTATGAGCCATGTCAACAGAGAACCTGCTTTAAGTATTGCTTGTTTAGCAAGAAACATTTCAATCAGTGTCCTTGTTGTTTGCATTCTGCGGAGAATTTTATGATGTCAAAATGTTGAGGCTATTTTTAGACAGCCTTCAACATGATTGTCTTAACTAAAGGCGGGTTGTCTGAAGACAAGGATCATATGAGCCGCGACGCGAGAAAACCGGTCTTTAGGGTTTCCGACCAGGTCCGACACAAACCGGCCTGTACAAGCTCAGAAAAGAGCTAGAAGCTTGAAATTTTGGATTTAGAAAGAAGAGGAATTGTACTATCCGAGTAGCGAAAACAAAGGCGCTGATCAGCTTCGCGGTTACCGCGAAGCTGATCTGCGCCTTTGTTTTCGCCTAGGCAAAAATCCGGTTTTCTCATGACGCGGCTCATATTTGAGCCACAGCATCGGGAAACCAACAATCCCCAAATGCGAAAACAAAAGTCGCAGATCAGCTGTGCAGCAACTGCACAGCTGATCTGCGACTTTGTTTTCGCTATACAGATAGAACAATCCCTCTTCTTGAATCTGAAATCTCAAGCTTTTATTCTTCTTCTGTGACTGAACAGGTCGGAATGTGCCTTACCTGGTCAGAACCCCGAATTGTTGGTTTTCTCATGATGCGGCTCATATTTAGTGTCCATTTTTTGCATGCTGATTAGTTTTTTGTGTGACAGTTTTAGTATTACATGTACTTCTTTGTCAGCATTTTTCACAGTTTACAAATAACGTTTGTCTTTGATACTCATTTCTTCATCATGAAAACATGTCAGTGAAATGTTTACGCCCGTAAACTTCACTTTTAAATAGCAAAACTGGGGTTTGCAGGGGTATACCTTATTTTCGTATCTTTGATCCAAAACATAGATAGTGGGTACTCGTTAGAACCGACTCGCTGAGGCGGACTCGCTGAGGCGGTTCTAACGTGTACCCACAATGTATGTTTTGAGCAAAAATGATAAAACTACCAATATTTTTGCTAATGAAATCTTCATTTTTTACAGCTGGAAAAAATGTTTGTAAAATATTAAATATGTTAGATATTGCATGTGCAAGTTTTCTTAATGTTGGATTTGCAGAAAAAAATGTGTATGTCAAGCTGCACTGTGAGTCTTCACTGCTTTGTAACCTGTTCAACCACAGATAAATGCTGACAAAGAATACTATAGTGAATAGTAATTGACATTGTAATAATATTTGGGCCGTTGCATCAGAAAACCAACAATCTGCATATGTGAAACCAAAGGCACAGATCAGCTTCACAGTAACTGCAAATTTGATCAGCGCCTTTGTTTTTGCTACTCTAGTACAGTACAGCCTCATTATAACGCTATCTTTGGGGTCCGTAGATGCAGACCGTGTTATAAGTGAAACCGTGTTATAATGAGGTTACATACTATAGACATATAGTAAAATAATCAATTTGGGATCCATGACATGGCCGTGTTATAATGAAAACCGCATTATAGTGAGGCACGTTATAATGAGGTTGAAGTGTAGTACACTTCCTCTTCAAGTCTCTAGCCTGTGTTTGTGACTGTACAGCCTGGTTTGTGTCAGACCTGGTCAGAAGTTCAAATTGTTTATTTTCCAATGTGATGGCTCATTTGTGATAGATATGAATCTAACATCAGAATTTGATCAATTTCTTTAAGGACATAAAGCCATAGTTCTCATTTGAGCCGCATCGTGAGAAAACCGGATTTTTGCCTATGCGAAAACAAAGGCGCAGATCAGCTTCGCGGTAACTGCGAAGCTGATCAGCGCCTTTGTTTTCGCTACACGGATAGTATATTTCCTCTTCTACTTAAATCCGAAATTTCAAGCGTCTAGCTCTTTTCTGAGCTTGTACAGGTTGGTTTGTGTGGGACCTGGTCGGAAACCCCGAAGACCGGTTTTCTCACGTCGCGGCTCATGTCTTATCATTTAAAAACTTACAACATTCAGGTATTTTGGCTTACACTTTGCTGTGCATGGTCATTGTTATAAAGTTTGTCGTTTAAGTTTATTGCTGATCAGTGTTTTATATCACAACAAAATTATCTCGGAAGTGCTCTTTATAATTCAGGAAAATTCTAAAATAAATGTAGATTCTTCAAATATTTTTTTGTGTTAAGAGACCTACAACTTATAGCTGTTGACAAAATTAATATTGTGACAACAAAATAATTTGAGCAGCATCATGAGAAAACTTAACTTCAGGGTTGGGCAGTAGAGCTGACACAAAACAGTCTGTACAGTCACAGAGGAAGGCTAGAAGCATGAAATATCAGACTGAAGAAGATGGATTGTACTGTCCGGGAAGAGAAAACAAAGGCGCTGATCAGCTGTGCACTTTGTTTTCGCATGGGTTAAAATCTGGTTTTCTTATGACGTGGCTCACTTTATATCCCCATCTGTGATTCTGATAGTTCAATGTATTTTAATCAAGATCTACATGTTTTTTGTGGGTGACTCTGTTTTAAATTTACAGGTTTCTTTTCTTTTCTTTGTTGTGTTTATATCTTGTATTCCATCTCTATGTCGTATTATCATTTTAGCCGCAGCGTGTGAAAACCGGATTTTTGCCTATGCGAAAACAAAGGGGCATATCAGCTTCGCAGTTACTGCGACGCTGATCAGCGCCTTTGTTTTTGCTACTCGGATAGTACAATTGCCTTTCTACTTATAGCCAAAGTTTCAAGCCTCTAGCCTGCTTCTGTGACTGTATAGGCCGATTTGTGTCGCACCCGGTCGGAAACCTCAAAAACCGTTTTTCTGGCGTCACAGCTCATTTCTGTTTTTAGTTGCATGCCTTGTAGTTATTCGATGTTGTAGCATGGGTTTTGTTTTCTGTTTGTTTTCAGTTGCAAGAGTTAGTGTAGCTCCCCCTCCTGTCAGTCGGTCTTCTAACACTTTCACACATGCTCCCACTCTACTAAAACGACTCACCGAGCCTCTTAAGCCTCAGAAAGCCAATGCAACCACTACACCCACACTGTCTCCTCCTCCCCCAGGTGGTGCTATACAGCATACGGTAATGCCGGAGACCGGCGAGGTGTTCCCGCAGCAACAGACTCATACTGCCGTCACTCAGCCGACGTTCTCCATGGCAGGCCCCATACCTGCACAGGGACATATGCCTGTAGTTAAACCTACAACCAATACTACGTCTTCAACTCCTACACCGAAAGTTTCAAAAGTTGCAATGAAAAAACCAGCAAAGGGTAAAAAGCCTGCATCAAAGAACATTCTTCCACGGACGGAGCCAGTTCAGAGTAATGTGATTCAGAATAGTGTGAATCAGACTGTCGGGAATTACCCAACCATAGTGCCAAAGAATCTCGCAGACACTCAGTACACCACACAGGACGTGCTGTATTCAACCATTGATCCACAGACTAATACTGAAACCAAAGTAATGGTAAAGACACTGCTGGCCAAGAAAATAAGGTCAGGGAACGTGATAATCACACAACCAGGCGTTGTGAATGTGAATGACATTAATTCGAGTCAGCTTCAAGGTGATAGTCAGTTTCAGTTACAGTACCAGACCTCATACTCTCAACCTGTTCAACAAACCACGTACATTCAGTATAATAGCCCTGCCCCACAAAATAGTGTACAGACAATCATTCAACCTAACCAGACATCACAGTTACAGACTTATGTGGTTCAGCCACAGCAAGTATTTGTACAAAGTCATCCTCAAGCATCTAGTCTTCAACAAACTCAGTTCATCCAACAACCAATCATTCAACAGCAACCTGTGGTTGCCCAGCAACAGATCATCACCCAGCAACAGCCAATCATAGCCCAGCAACAAACGGTGTTTACCCAACAACCTTACGTAGCCCAGCAACAAGTGATCGCGCCACAGGTGATGAGCCAGCCTCAGTACGTCACTACATACCAGCCTCAGATAACAGCTTCCTTCCAACAGTCATCAAACATTTCATTACCATCTGACAATAGCCAAGGTGCTGAATTAACTAGTCAAAACATTGTACATTCCTCACAAGCATTGTCAGTTACTCAGAATAATTCTGGTGGATCTCAGTCAATTTTACCGCAACCAGAAAACCAAACAAACTTGGTAGTTTGTGGGGAAGTTGCAAAAGACAATGTTCAAGATGGTACTGAAACAATGGCAGACAATACTGAGAACAATAATGAACAAAATGAGAATTCTGACACTCGTGGAGAATCAAACCTACCGTCCAGTAATGAAATTCAAAGCGATATGACCACAACTGATATTGTAAGTGAAGCTTTAAATCGGTCTCTTGGTGATTTAGAAGAGAAACCAGAAAATCAAAGTGAAACATTGAATGTATCAGCAGCACAAAATGAATTAGATGTCTCTGCTGCCGAGTCAGAATTAGAATCAGCTGTGGGGTCAATTTTAGATGAAGATAATCAATATGAATCTAATGAGCCTGTTAATCAGGAAAGGGTATATCAAAATTCAGATCAAACTTATTCTGAAGTTCAGCAGCAAAATGAGGATTTAGTAATGATTGAAAATGATGGGAATGAATTAATGTTTGAAAACACCGTCTCTGATCAAGTTAATGACCAAGTGAATAACTATCCCATTGAAAACCAAGAAGATTCAGTTGAAAATCCAGAAAAGGATTTAATAGAAGCAGCTGCTGCAATAGAAGAATTGGAGAAAAGTCAACATGAACAAGAGAATGATGAAAATATGGAAATTGAATCTAGCGCTGATGTCAATATGGGCATTGGTGTGGATGAGCCACAAGAGACTGAAATGAATGTGGAGGAACAAAACTACTTTGGAATTGAAGGAGATAATGGTAAAGCTAATAATGTTATGGTCAATGGAGATATTGCTGAAGAAACTAGTAAATCTGATATAATGTCTTGTGTGTCAAAGTTCAGACCAGAAGTTCTGGTGCCAAGTGTGGCTGAAAATGGATTATTTGAGCAGGATTTCGAAGCAAGAATGGCTGTTGAAAATCTGTTAAAGGATGTTGAATTTAATGTAAATGGTGATGAATTAAGCCCTTCTGAAGAAAATATTATGTTTTCTTGTCAGCAACAAAGTGATCCACCATCAGTACAAACCGTAAACTCAACTGCTGATGAAAACAATGATGCTGTTTGTCAGAATAGCATGGATAATATTATATCAAATGATGACAAATCAAATGAATCTCAGTCAAATAATGTCAGTTCAAAATATGTAAATGGAATTACTGAGAGTAAACCGGATTTAACTCAGAAAACCATGAACCATATCACAGTGAATGGAGATGTGAAACCACTAATGAATGGAAATATTAGCTCCCCAGAGCATCATTCAGACTCTGTGCCTTCTCCCACATACGATACAAAAAGTGAAGAGTATATCAAAGGTGGAAAAGAAACAATTAGAACAGTTGACAAAATCTCAAAACTTAATGGTGTTGTTAACCATAATATCTCAAAAAATGAAGTGCTACAAACAAACAATGTAAATGAAATTAAGGTTGAAGGCAATACAAATTGTAAATCTGAGGTCAAAAACGAGGAAGTTAAAAGTGAAGCTCAGGTTGTGACAAGCTGTGAAAATGATTCCACTCGGATGGAGGTAGAAAATTCAGAAAGTAATGATAACAAAGCTCAGGGGGACATTCTAGCACAGAGTATATTGGAAAATGACATTCAGCCGAGTGATGCAGATATTCCCGACACAGAACCAGCTTTAATCCCGGTTGTGAAACAGTTTGTTCCTAATCAAATTATAGGCAATATAATGACAGTAAATTGTGTTCAAATCAACAATAACGCAATGACGGTGCCTG
The DNA here is from genome assembly GCA_964017185.1 of Rugalucina vietnamica. Lineage (NCBI taxonomy): Eukaryota > Metazoa > Mollusca > Bivalvia > Lucinida > Lucinidae > Rugalucina > Rugalucina vietnamica. The sequence goes on along the minus strand of OZ024874.1, from coordinate 58,890,116 downwards.
TTGTGGGCTCCAACTGTATAGCATTTACAAACAATCCAATGATTGCCTCCAAAGTTCAATTATCGTCTCCAGTAAGTGTCTATACATCTCAGAACAATTCCACTTTAGTCTCTTACAAAACCGCGCCCAGTGTTAAAACGGACGTTAAACTAGTAATCGCTGGCAAACATTCCAGTATATCACCCAAAGGATCAAAGGATAAAGGATTAACTAGTCCGGATAGCAGGCCCAAGTCGGGAGATGGTAAAAAGTCAAAATCAGCAGCGGCAAAGAAGAGAAGTCGGAGTAAGTCGGGTGGTGGGAGCAGTGATTCGAGACCGTCGTCAGCGACGTCATCGTCATCTACTCCAGCTCCAGCACCACCAGAGTTCATGTGTGAATGGTCACAGTGTAGAAGGTGAGCAGAATGTTCAGATGTTATACATGTATATATGCCTTTTGAGCGGAAACTTTTTTCAAGGGCTTACAAGAATTAAGCCACCAGCAAGAATCTTATTCTATGACTAATTTTACAATATAGGCAGCAGTCTTTCATCAGCATGTTTTGTATGACAGTTGATCTGCACCTCTGTTTTCGGAACATACATAAGCAAATATTTTAATTATGCTTAAAGCTTTCATGCAAAAGTGCCTTCAAGTATGACTTCGTAATCTGTGCCAAATTTCTAACATATAATAGTTACTGATCATAGTTTATTTATGTACATGTATTATTCTTTATTACTTACAATGTACATACATGTAAAAGCAAAGATAGGGTGTATCTTATATGAAGATAGTCATGTTATTAATTATTAATATGTGAACTAATTGCTGAGATATGTAAACTATTGGCTCCAATGGTCTTTCTATTCCAGGTGTTTTGATAGTGCCAAGAGCGTGTATTGCCATGTATGTGCTGATCATCTGAAGACAGAGTTTGATGGTCTGTGTAAATGGGAGGGCTGTGAATCTCTTGTCAGAAAACGATGGTCTCTCTTCACTCATATACAGGTAAAACATTGAGTGTCGCAGAATATATCTGAAAGTTTTGAATGCTGAAAAAACATCTTTTATACACTCAAAATTTCGAACAAAACGGTCATAGCAGCTATTAAAACATCATGATGGAATGAGCAATATTATTATACATAACATAACATAACATAAATTTTATTTGGACTTAAGCATATACAGCTCATCCTCAATTATACAGACTTTGATCCATTAAGGACTTTTAATATATACAAGAATTGAAAAGCAGACTTCTTTATTTTCGACAGATGTCAATAGAGGAGTGCCTTTGCATTGTGGTATAAATTTACTCTGAATCAATAGGTCCTGGGTTCGATCCCCACAGGCTGCACCGTGTTGTGACCTTAACTCATTTAAGCCTGGCGTCTCTTTTATTGGACATAGGCAAACAGAATAGCCCCAGATGGGACGCCGCAAAACGCGGCGTCCCATCTGGGGCTTTTCTGTTTGCTTAAGGAAAATTCATCGAAAAGTGGGATAAAAATTAAAAATCACTCCAAACACCCCTAAAAATGAAAGTGGACTCATCCAATTGATAATGATGGGAAAATCCATTCGTCAAATATGGGTTAAGCAAGACACATTTACTCCCCAAAGTACTGGTTAAGACCGAGGAAGCTGTGGCTCTGTCCCGACATGACGAAAAATTGTTGACTGGGATGTTGAACCTCAATACACACAAACAAACATGTTGATTTATGCTTATTTTTTTTCTTTCATTGTAGACAAAATTGTTAAGACTTGAGAAAAAATATATTTAAAATTAAAAGCAGTTCTAAGTTATATATCTCAATTTTCCCAGGACCACCATTGTTCAGAACATTCATTAAAAGCAGCAGCTGATCGGCGGCTGAAGGCGTTCCAGAGCGGACAGCCGGCCCAGGCCCCCACTATTCCAGCCATGGTCTATCCACAGGATGCCGCAGTACAAGCCATCCAAAGATTCATTCCTAAACCACCATATCCTGAGTTCACGGTAAATTGTCATTGATGTGTATTGTTCTCCAAAGTTGTTATTTTAGCTTATTTGAAAACAAAAATATCTTTTTAATTGACTTCTGTTTCCAAACTTGTGTGCCTCAATATTTAACAAAATCTGCTCCTTTACTCACGTGTGGAAACAAAGGCACGGATCAGCTTCTAAGAAATTTTAAAACTGATCATGTCTTCTCTCTTTATACTTTCCTATTTTTCCTCTCAGAATTGAAATTTAATGCAACTAGCTATCAGATGTGGTCTAACAGCCGAGTTTATGTTTGGCTTGATTTGAATTTCCATGACGTCTACTTTTCATCCCATTTACAGGAGGGTCGAGAAGGCCCCGTCACCAAGCATATACGTCTCACCTCAGCCCTCATCTTACGAAACCTGGCAAGATACTCAGTCGTTGGGAGAAGGTATGCTTTACTCTGTTCAGTCATAACCAAATGTTTTGTTAGATGTCTTTGTTGCTTATTTCAAAAACTTTCAGTTTTAGTTGCTATGACAACACTGTTAAAAAGCGAAAAATATGTTTAAAATTGAAATTAAATGCAGAATATAAGTATATTGGTATTGGTTTATAACATTGGTATTAGTCATTCAAAGCGAAAGTTTATAAAAAAGTCAGTTCCTGGTATAAAAAAGATACACCTGAGTATTTGCAAAATAATGTTTATTTAGGATAACTGGCTTTGCATATGTGTTTGTTCACCTGATCATGTACAGTCTGTTGCTCTTTTTGAAATGTACTTTCATGTACCATTATCTCAGAAGTTGAAAATTTCAATTACAGTTTATTGAAGAAGCATGAGAGAGTAATCAGCTACACATGTATGAGTGCTGTGGAATCTTCAACTGCCCTAGCCAACTGTCTCTTCGAGATCATCAGCTACGACTGACTCTATCATCGATCACAGTACATACTGTAGCCGACATCGATCAGAGTACATAATTGCATTATCAGCTTCAACTGATGCTAGCCAACATCGATCACAGTACATACTCAATTATCATTGGCGATTGCTATCATTGGCAATGGCTGACGCTAGCCGTGGTTGATCACAAAACACTCATTATCATTGACAATGACTGACGCTAGCTGTGATCGAACACAATTCATACTCATCATCATATCATCACAGTAATAGTGAAATAATCACAGTCTCTACTCACCGTCATCACAGTTTATCACTTCAGTAGCATGTCAGATAATGTGCCATTATTACATGAGCCGCGACGCGAGATAACCGGTCTTCGGGGTTTCCGACCAGAACCGACTCAAACCGGCCTGTACAGTCTCATAAAAAGTCTAGAAGCTTGAAATTTTAGATTTAGGAAGAAGAGGAATTGTCTATCCGTGTAGCGAAAACAGAGGCGCTGATCAGCTGTGCAGTTACTGCACAGCTGATCTGTGCCTTTGTTTTCGCATAGGCAATAATCCTGTTTTCTCATGACGCGGCTCACATAGAAAACATGGAAATGACGACTGGTTCAGTTACAGTAATACAAGCCCGAGTTTTAAAAACTTTTTTCATTCTCAACTACTCACCTGAGCATAAAATTCACTCTGCTCATGAATGTTTAAATGTTGGCATTCAACATTTATATGCAGGATGCATAACAGGCGTTTATGATCTAAACCTGAAATATGGACCAGTGTTGGTTATTTTACTATTTATGAGCAATTTAAATATTGTGCTTACTTGAGTCGAGCTTGAAAAAAGTTATATAGCCTCCGAGCCAGTGCTTATGGTTTATGCTGTTGCTAGAGTATCCCCAGCAATATTTGTTGTCTGTTTTTCTGCCAATATTGGATCCTGTTGAAGCCTGACTTCTATATGCTCTTGTTTTGTTAGATGGATGATATCTCAATGCTTTTTTCTCTGTGCCACATATTTGACCTTGCGTAAGATGATGGGTCACCGGAGTTTCTGTCCAGTTTAGACACAAACTGGACAGGAATACTGAAATGAGCTAAGTACATGAAATTTTGGACACAAAAAGCAGATTTTTGCAATGATATTACCTGTATAAAACTTACACATACATTTTCTGTAGAATTTATTTACATGAACTAAAGCAAGACAAAATCAGAGGTGCAAAGACTCGTAATAGCTAGCCAGATTTGACTAGGGTACTTCAAAACAAATAAGTCTGAAAATGCATACACAGAAGAGCTTTAAAATGCAAAAGTTGAAATTCAAATGTTTTGCATATTTATACTGATTTGATTTCAATGAAATTTTACTCCAATAAACATTGGTATGTTCGCAAACAATGTTGTAAATTTTGTATCAAAATAATAATAAGCTACAGTCTTTGAAGTAGCAATACTCTTAGGTTCAAAAACTGCAATTAATATTTAGCATAACTAAAATTCGCTCCTTTGCCTCACGATTAAAGCACAAGGTTTGAACATGGACATGACAAGGACATGGTTTACGTAATGCTCATAATTTAGTATCTTGACGTTGAATGTCTAGAGACATTGTCGCATTGACGTGGAAACATTGGTTATTCAGACTAGCGTGAACCTTTTATTGTTCCGAAAGACTGGTAGGGATCCCTGAAGCACCAAAAAGTTGATAGATGGCAACCAGAACGTCACGTCAGATATACATCATCATGTTTGTAAAACTCCATCTGTGCCAGATAATTCATTTACGGACACCCATAGAATGATTAAAAAAGAGACAAAACTAAAATATAAAAAAATACATGTAATAATACATGTATGTTTTGGTTTTGCTCTTTTAAAGCTCTTCAGTGTATTTATTGTTTAAGTTGGCCTTTTATAGAAAATTGGAACCCATATCCTAGGAAGAATTCTAAAGAAACACAAATCTTCATGCTGATTTTGTCTTGCTGTGCAATCTTATCTGATATAAATGGCATCATGGATTTTTTTTCTCTTAATTATAGCTTTTTCTGTCGTTTTAAAATAGATGTATCAAGATGAAATAATTGCACAATTTTATATGATTTTGATAATTTTCTTCAACCAAATTTGGACTTAACTATACATGCTAACAGTTGATGTTTGGAAAGGTTTACTTTGGGTTTTTGGTATAAAGTCCTGAAACAGTGTACAAAGCCACTTTTTGAAGCCTAAACATTCTTGGGTAAGAATCATGCAATGAGTTCTCTGCAACATATTCTTACAGACAAAAATTTCTTTTTTTTTAAGCAGGCTCAAGTGCTTCTGGTAAACATTCTGGATACATGGACAAATTGTCTTCTTATTTCTGCACACAGTTAAAATGGCTGCAGACTACAATTACTCTCAGGCTTAACAATTTTTTCAGTGGACATTCATTACACCTAAATGTAAAAATTATTTGAGCTGCCTCATGGGAAAACCAACAATCTGCATAGGCGAAAACAAAGACGCAGATCAGCTTCGCGGTAACCGCGAAGCAGATCAGCGCCTTTGTTTTCGCTACTCGGATAGTACAATTCCTCTTCTACTTAAATCCGAAATTTCAAGCTTCTAGCCATCTTCTGTGCTTGTAAAGCCTGATTTGTGTCGGACCTGTTCGGAAACCGCATTGTTGGTTTTCCCACAAGGCGGCTCATTTGTTACTGCTGTTTTGAATTTCTAGTGAAGTTTCATGGAAATCCAAGCTGAGAGGTTATAAAAACCTTCTTCTTAAATTCCTCATACGTACTCAAATATCCCAGATTGTTAGAAATTTTCGGTTTAGACCGTCAAAGCCAGTAATTTATCCTGCTGATAAATGTTAAAATAGCAACAATTGTTGCAAATTGTTGGCATTTAACATTTATCAGCAGGATAAATTTTAGTCTCATCTGAGCTGAGCATGAAAAAAGTTTTATAACCTCGAGGCCAGAAATAGTGAAGTGACTTGAGGTGAGAAAAAAATGTTGTCTTAATTTTCTGTTGTAATGCACTACTTTGGTGAGGGTGCTACATTCTTTGTTGTCGGTGAATAAAGATAATGTTTCTAGTTTGATATAAATGCTCTGTGACTGTAAATACTGTATGAATAAACTCAAAATGAACCACACAGGAGAAAATTATTGTGAAATGTTGTCAACCAATGTCAAGTTTTTTATTGACAATGTCTGTTTTATACTTTACTTTAAATCCCCTCAACCAAGAAAAGTCTTTCCTTGAATCTACACAAGTAGCTGGCTTGATCTGGTGGTTTAAACGAAAGAGATTTGTCCTAATGCATTGTTTGAAAATCACAGACTAAAAGCTTTATGGGTATAGTACTATATGAGCCGCGACGCGAGAAAACCGGTCTTCGGGGTTTCCGACCAGGTCTGACACAAACCGGCTTGTACAGTTTCAGAAAAAGTCTAGAAGATTGAAATTTCGTTTTTTTAGAAGAAGAGAAATTGTACTATCCGTGTAGCGAAAACAAAGGCACTGATCAGCTTCGCAGTTACTGCGAAGCTGATCTGCGCCTTTGTTGTCGCATAGGCAAAAATCCGGTTTTCTCATGATGCGGCTCATATAGTACTAGAGTAACTGTGGCTGACGTCCTGTGCTTAATCCTTAGTCTCATTTCATTTAACTATTTACTTGTGACAGCATACACTATCTCAGTATGGTGTTGAAAGAAGTACAGTGTTATGTACATATATTAGCTGGGGCTTGCTTTAATGCAATGAGTTGTTGTGTATTAAAACCGAACATTAGTATGATTAGGGGCTTTGTGAAGCAGCCAAACTTCGGATCGGGACGTTAACTGGAGGCCCCCTGTGCAGGGACAGTCATCCCCTGTGCAGGTTAAAGATCCCTACACAGGTTCTATCCTCATGCATGTAGGCTCATCCTGCAAACACACCGGAGTGTACAATGTACACCTCCCAAGAATAATCAGAAATTGATTGATGGGAGTAACAGGAAAACAAACAAAAAACAAACAAAACAAACTTGGTAGATTTTCACTTTGAGCTCAACTTTAAGCTTAGGGCATTGATTTCTGATTTGACTCAGTAAATGCACAAACGTGTCAAAACAGGATAACTATGGTTTTATCATAAAGTAACTCGAGTGTTTGTTATTGGATGGCAGGCTACCATAAATGTATAATTATAAATATAAACTATTTGGTCATTGTACACCATGTCTGCATTTATTTATATTTAATGTTTCTTTCATTTTCTCTATTTCTTTAGATTGTGTTAAGTGCAATTTACATCCATTATATGTCATAGATTTTGTATATCATCTCATTTAGTCATTACATGTATGTATGTTGGTATGACTGCTTTATAGTGCTTGATTGTTGGCTTATGCAGGGTTTGTAACGTATGTGTCATGTGGGTCAGTTGATTTTACGATTTTTTGCTAAATTAATTTTGCTTGCATTTATGTTAAAGTATGTGACTGTACACAATGTAGATACTGCTTTTCACCATTTGGAAATCTTTTTTGAAGTAAAAGTGATGCCTGAAAAGCTGCTGGAAGATTTTTTCTGTCATCTCTCATATTTCAAAAAGACAATATTTCCTGAAGTTGTAAGCAGCTGCATATGGTATCATCAAAGCTTGCAATGTTCATGTTCCAAAAACTAAATCAATTGCCTACACAAATCGATATGAGCTGCCGCATGGGAGAACCAACAATCTGCACAGGCGAAAACAAAGGCGCAGATCAGCTTCGCGGTAACTGCGAAGCTGATCAGCGCCTTTGTTTTCGCTACAGGAATAGTACAGTTCCTCTTCTACTTAAATCCGAAATCTCAAGCTTCTAGCTCTTTACTGTGCTTGTACAGGCTGGATTGTGTTGGACCTGTTCGAAAACCACATTGTTGGTTTTCCCACGAGGCGGCTCATATGAGCCGTGACTCGAGACAACCGGTCTTCATTCCGACACAAACTAGCCTATGCAACCTCAGAAGAAAGCTAGAATCTTGAAATTTTGGGTATAAGTAGAAGAGGAATTGTACTACAGTTGTAGCAAAAACAAAGGCACTAATTAGCTGTGCAGTTACTGCGCCTTTGTTTTTGCATAGGCGAAATTCCAGTTTTCTCATGACGCGGCTCATATGTTACAAACCCTGTCAGGGCCCAGTTGTTCAAAACTAACAATGTCGTTAGTTAACGTTTCGTTAAAATTTCAAACGTTAATATTACAAATACACTGTTATTTTTTGTTGAAAAAATGTGAGAATCCTTTGTATTTTTTACTTTAGCTGATATTTGCTTAACAAATTTATGTCTTAACGATATCGTTAAGCTAATGATGCTTTGAACAACTGGGTCCAGGTGTGTGCATAATTTAAGATGATTGTTGTCAAGCAGTGAGAGACGAGTTAAGAAAGGGAAAAAATAAAATTACACCGAAATTGATTCTGGATTATCTAAAGAACAGATAGTTATTTCTATTGCATGCTAAAACAATGTTCAAATTAGGTGAGGGACGTCATGAGAAAACCAGATTTTTGCCTATGGGAAAACAAAGGTGCAGATCAGCTGTACAGTAAATGCACAGCTGTCAGCATCTTTGTTTTTGCTACATGAATAGTTCAATCCAATCCCGCTTCTTAAATCTGAAATTTCAATCTTGCTTTCTTCTGTGATTGCACTGGCCTGTTTGCATCAGCCCTGGTCTGAAACTCCGAAGATCTTTTTTATTGTTGTGGTTCAGATACGATCAGACTGCTCATGAACATACAACATACGGTAGAGATTGAAGTTATTCTGTGCCAGCTTGAATATGTTTTTTGTGTTGTTTTTTTTTTTTTTTCAATTTTACGTCCCTTTCTAGATTATTTCAGCTCATATGAGATGGGTCAACTAGTGATGGGCTAAAACCGGAGAACCTAGAGAAAAACCACCCGACACACCGGCAAGCAGAACTTGGCTTGTCTCACATATGGCCAGAGTGGGGCTCGAACCCACACCAGACACAGCGGTGAGATGATCGAGTGATTAAGAAACAGCGCTCTTAACCGCTCGGCCACGGGGGCCACTTTCATATGATTTGCCAAGCTGATTCCATTTGTAAGAAATGGTAAAACACAACCATTACTCATAGCATTCTGATTCTGTTTATTTATTTAAACACTTCAAGGGCATTTATTCTTTCTTAAGGCTGTAAACCAGTTTATTTTTGCATTCAATTTATTTTTTCATGAGAAAAATGTTTGCAAAAAAATAAATCGCTACAAAAATGTCCATTTTGAGACCATACACCTTGTTCTTGTGTAGGCTACTTTTTCAGTCTGCAAAATTAAAGCGCCATGAAAATATGAGCCACCTCATGGGAAAACCAACAATCTGCATAGGCGAAAACAAAGACGCAGATCAGCTTTGCGGTAACCGCGAAGCTGATCAGCGCCTTTGTTTTTGCTACTCGGATAGTACAATTCCTCTTCAACTTAAATCCGAAATTTCAAGCTTCTAGCTCTTTTCTGTGCTTGTACAGGCCGGTTTGTGTCGGACCTGTTCGGAAACCACATTGTTGGTTTTCCCACGAGGCGGCTCATATGTATGGAGAAAAGAAATGTGAAAAATAAATAGCTGTGAAAATGAGTTGGGTTACAGCAGTTGTTGGTATACAAGATTGAATAAGAAAACTGAGCCGCGACCAGGTTCAACTCGAACCAGGCTGTGCAGCTGCTGATGATGGCTAGAAGCTGTAAATTTTGGATTTAGAAAGTAGAGGAATTGTACTATCCCTGTAGCAAAAACAAAGTCGCTGATCAGCTTCGCGGTTACCGCGAAGCTGATCTGCGTCTTTGTTTTCGCATAAGCAATACGGTGGTTTCTAATGACGTGGCTCAGCTAATTTTCTTGCACAATAAAATTTGTCTTAAGGGTCAATATCAAGATGTTGTGAATGTTGATGTTTTGAGCCATCACATGGGAAAATGGTACTTTTGATCACCTGAATGTCTTGGCTTGCCTCTTGGTCAATGTTTTTAAATTAACATTAACATTTCTGTTTGACAAGGCTTGTGTTGAGTTTGAAAAGATAAATTCTTTTGACTGGAACAGGATCGGTCGGCTCATTGTCTTAAATCGAGATCAATGAAGGTTACAACAAGACTGTGCTAACCAGTATGCAGGCTTGTCCATGCTTTCACTGGTCACAAGTACCATTTTCTCATGGGTTGAATTATTTATGGTTTTTCTATGGCCATATAGTAGACATCATTTGTGGTTCTGAATAGAAATAAAATGGAAATGTTTGCATTTAATTTGTGTTGCTATATATGCTCCATAGATACTGTTTAATAGTTCAGAAATGTTCATCAGAGCTCGATTTGGAGTAATCTATGTGTTTTGGAGTAATATATGCGAATTGAAACTTCTCGCTAATTAAAACTTAATAGACACTAGACTGACCACTTTATAGACTGGCCCTGTACTTACTTACAAATTCAAGAATTAGCTATGAAAAATTTTCTAACAGAAAATTTGGGAAATAAAAGCTTCCAAAAAAAAAAAAATCCAAATTAAAATTACACTCTTCCAGTAATATATGAGCTATGTCATGAGAAAACCAACAATCTGCATATGCGAAAAAGGCGCAGATCAGCTTCTCAATAACTGGGAAGCTGTTCAGCACCTTAGTTTTGGCTACACGGATAGTACAATTCCTCTACTTTCTAAATCCAAAATTTCCAGCCTCTAGCCATCTTAGTGCTTGTACAGCTCAGTTTGTGTCTGACCTGTACGGAAACCACATTGTTGGTTTTCTCATGACGCAGCACATATCAGAGATGGGGTCAATTACTTTTGAAAGTAATGAATTACATTACCATTACATTGCATTTTCTTCATTACCATTACCATTACCATTACACCCTTTTTAGAAAAGTAATCATTACCATTACCATTACATTGGAAATGTAATCATTACCATTACACATTACTTTTTGTCCCGATATGACGGTTGTCCCGATATGACGGACTTGTCCCAATATGGCGGATTTAAACAAAGTTCACTTTGGACTAAACATACAATTACAAGTGCCTGACATTATTAAAACATGGTGTTAAATTTTTATACTGATACCTTACCAAAAATGAGTGTACTGGACAAATTCTCCCTCAGACATTTGCCCCAATTTGAAAAATGATGTTTGCGGATATCTGCCGCACACCAACTTAGGAGAAGGTTAGACATATTAAAACAAGACTGTCTGCAACTGCTTCTTTGTGCAAGATTTGTAAAATCTGTTTATAGAGGAATATCTTAATTCTTTTGAAATTCTTTTTTCTTTATTCATGTAAGCTGACTATCAAATTTGAGAGGACTGTTTCACAGAAACAAATTATCACTGGATGAAGTTGTTTAATATGTTTAATATGATGTTTTGCTTTGAGTTAAAATCAATTTTCATTTTTATTAAAGTTAACTTTCATGTTTTTGTATGCACAGCTAACTTGTTTTATGTTTTTGCAAGATTGAAATTGAAGCCCCTTGTGACTTTATAGACTGATTCATGAGTGCATCTGTCAAACAATGTATCAGGGTAGTCTTTAATTTGAGTTAATCTTGAGGAACTGTTTTCACACTTTGCAAACTATTTTGTTCTACTTTGTCACCTTTAGTAACAACAGAGTAGATTATTAAGGTTGATTTAGATAGATGTATTGCTTTAGAATTGAAGTGTACCATAGTGAACAATAATAAAAAAATATTACCTTCTGGGAATATAGGATTTTTAAATCCTAAATCAACAATAATATTGTTTTTCATCAACATCATCATCACAACTGTTTTTCTCTTTGTTTCTAACATTATATAAATTTACAACTTGGTGAAGAAAATGTATCTGGTTATTCATTTGCTGTTGAACCACATCATCCTGAACTGATGCACAGAATGTGAAGTTGTAGAAGCTGTATCATTTTTGATATACAAAGTAATGATAATGTAATGAGAAGTAATGGTGGCATTACAGGCATTTTTTCAATTGTAATTCATTAAATTACCATTACTTGTAATGATAAAATCCTTCATTACACATTACTTTTCATTACTTTGAAATTTGTAATGCATTACAATGCATTACCATTACACATTACCATTACCCCATCTCTGGCACATATACATGTACCTAGCAAAATAAGTTAGAGAGAACATAGTGGTATCATCAAACTCCAAATGGTGAGGTCCTGGGTTCAGGCATCACCAGGTTGTGTCCTTGAGCAAGACACTTAACACTCCCCAGAATACTGGTTAATACTAAGCGAGCAGTTGCTCCGTCCCAACATGATTAAAAACTGCTGACTGGGACATTAAACCTCAATACAAACAAACAAAATAAGTTAAGGGTCTCTTAACTATTTGCCATATAGCCTCATGTAAAGCACTCAAAGCTTAACCCACATTTAATGGCAACTGGTACAGATCTAGAAAGTCCACTTTATCTGTGATATTCCAGTGATGTCTCGATACTGACTAAAAGAACTTTGATAAAAATGTCCTGCAAAGATGTCTCGATACTGACTAAAAGAACTTTGATAAAAATGTCCTGCAAAGATGTCTCGATACTGACTAAAAGAACTTTGATAAAAATGTCCTGCAAAGATGTCTCGATACTGACTAAAAGAACTTTGATAAAAATGTCCTGCAAAAATTATCTTTGGCGTTTTTGATTTTTGGCGTTTTTGGAAAATTATGAAAGTATGCAGCATTGTGAAAATTCAATCTAGCTGAGAAAGTTGGTCCAAAATTCTGGCAAATATAGACGGTGTAGAAACAAAACTTGCCTGTAATGGTTATGTTGGAGCTAATGTCTTTTTTCAAATTTTGAATTTTACCTTAAAATCTTAATGGATTTTTGCAGGATACGGACTCTTATAATTGTAATCAGTTACTTCAATGCACTTCTCAAACAATGCCAAAGAAACATTCCTGATCTGATGAGTTGCTATTGAATGTGCTTTCAATAGCAGACTGGCACAGTGGTAGAATGTAAGCTAGGTCCTTGGTTTGCTCCTTACTATGGGCACCATTCTTTGTAGCTTTGAGCAAGTCATTTCCACCACTCCTAGGTAATGATCAGAAATTGATTAACTCAGAACACAGTAGAAATAAAAAATATAGAAAAAAGTGCAACCGCCTTTACATGTAATTTGTTTACTGGAGTAATACCATCAAAAAAGTTATAACACCTTAGCAGGATATAATACAAAGTAACATTTACCACAACATTGTTTGTAACTTAACAATATCTCACACATGTTCTTTTTGT